>JBCNJP010000023.1:46714330-47015777 GCA_039602395.1 Deinandra increscens subsp. villosa
TTGAACCATTTGAGCTTCCGGCCAGGATCCCGGATTACCAGCCCTAACAATTAGTATATCGTATTATAATTTATACCCATTTATGTGAAACGGTGAAACCGGGGAACTAAGAATAGGGAAGCCCCTGAAAAAAATCCTGGATCCGCCACTGCTACCAGCCGACCTGATTGTTGTTTGTTTAGGGTTCTGCTTTATTTTTGCATGTAACACCATGAACGATAAATCTCTGTGAAAATCAAATTCTGTGTAAAGTACAAAAATAATAAGAATAAGCCAGATTACCAGTATTTCTGATTGTGTGGGTTTTCATATTATCAATGCTTGCTAAATATATCTTAACATATCAGAAAGCTATAAAATTGATCTACCCAAGCTGAAATAAATTGAAAAGTTGTATTTGCTGCCAACTTGACTTGCATGCCGATTAAAAATGAAATTGAAGTGTGTCTGATGCATATTGGCCGATATGATCTCGTGTCTAGATCTTTTCACAAAAATAGTTAAATTATATCAATTCTTAGTAATTTTTGTTTCAGTTCTGTTTGGTTTGTTATTTGAATATCTGAAAAATCACAAAAACATTTTAGGTATGTTTTAGCATAATTTTGAAAAATTCCAAAAACATTTTAGGTGTGTTTGAAAATTTACAAATAATCAAAAAGATTTTATTCTGCGTTATTTTTTATCAACCGTTAGTGAAAGATTCCAAATTACGCCGGGAACAACCAAATGGACTTGATTTCAGAAATTTCATCGGTAAAATTGAACGAAGTTTGAAGATATTGATAAATTTTAAACTTTGGAAGTTCAATTTGAAAAATTCATCAAAATCAGGGGTTATTTTTGAAAAATTTTCAAATCTCCAAACTGGAGTTCGGATGGCCGAACATGGAGTTCGGAGGTCCGAGGATGGAAGTTCGGAGGACCGAACCTCAGTATCGGACAGGGTTTGGAGGTGGCCGAATTGGGAATTCGGTGCTACAGTTTGTTCGAACTTGGAGTTCGAAGGTCCGAACTTGGTTAGCTATAAATATGCCAAACCTGAAGTTCGGAGATCATTGTTACTGTTTAATTTCCGAACATGCACCGAACTGCTGCCCAATTTTCAAATTTTTGATTAAACGTGTTTTTGGCGATTTCAAGACTGATTCTAGGTAGATATCTTGATTCCGAACACACTGGTGAACTTAGATTAGGTTTTCATCCAATTTTGGTTGGTTTTTGGTTCATAAAACTCGTTCGGACTAAACTCAGTTTCTAGATCTAAAATTACTCCATCAAAAATGTGTTTTCAACAATTAAAATTGGTTTCTATGTGTTGCTTATCAAAATCCGACCAAGGGTGTTGATTGGTTGAGTCTAATTTGGTCGTTTTCATCGATTTTGAGATTCAATCTTGTCGGAGTTCTTCAGTCTCCGAACCTGGGGTTCGGAGACTCCGAACTGGGGGTTCGGAGGAAGCTCGGACAGAGTTCGGCGGTCTTCAAAATTTTGATCAAATGTTGGTGGTTTACGCAAACGACAATGATTTGACGAAATCGGTGATTATATCTGTTAATAACTTTAAATTTAATGAATGTTTTCTTTTATGTGTTTTCAGATATGGCAAGCGACTTAAAGATTGGAGATAAACATAATATTTGTGCACATATTGGGGTTGCACGAGGCAAACTCGATAAGTTTGGAGGACCTGGGATATTCGAGTTTCTGAGGCGTTCAAGAATTTATTATGCTATTACTCAGTAGTGTGACGTATATAGAGATATCATCCTGGAGTTTTGGAACACGGCTCATACGATTACTGATCCTCCAATTAGAATCGTTGCAACTGTTCAAGGACAACCTGTTGAAGGGACTGAGGCCGACAATCGCAGAGTTCTACAATTAGAGTCTGATACAACAAACGCACGGATTGAGTTCCCTCATGAAGATAATGTGGCATTTTTAAAGCGGATTTGGTATACTGATGATCCGAGTAAGGAATGGGTGTACAAATCGTCGTTGAGCGTCCCATACAAGTATCTTGCACATGTGTTGTTGGTCTGCTTGGGACACAGAATTGCAGGTCATGATGAAGTCCAGCAGATTATCTTATCTTTGATGAACGCGTTGGTGATGAATCGGCCGTACAATGTCTCTGGAATGATCTTTCATTACATGAGAGACAATCTGACTCAACGTCAAAAGAAAGCTGCAATTTACCCCAGATTTCTCCAAATGGTGTTGAATGACAAATATCCTGATTTGATAAAGAATGCTGCACATAGAATGGAGTTGAAGCATATGACTAAGGCTAGTGTTGGTGCTTTAGCATCTTACTAGAAGAAAGCACTAGAGTTTCAACCTAAATTGAAACGATTGATTGGCCATCTTGCCAATGTCAATTATGTGGCACCAGTAATAGGTGCGCCTCATCATGATGATCGAAGTGATTCGGAGGAATTGGATTACAGTTGGATAAAAGAACAGAACCAAATACCAATACAAGGTAGGGTGAAGAGGCCTAAGAGGCAAGTCCCAGTGGTTCAGGAACTGGTAAATCAAGAACCAGAACCAGTATCTCAGCCGCCAATTACTGAATCGGTGGTCTCAGCATCTGTTACTATGACTGACACACCAGCGGTGAATATCCTTAATGATGAATCTGAATCTGATGAAGATTTTCTGAATGCTGAAGCTGATTCTGAAGACTTCTCTGATACAAACAATCCGTTTGTGAGAGTCTTAATCAACTCGAAGTATGTTAAGCTAAGGAAAGGTAGTGATGAGCATTTTGCCTACCGGATCAGCAAGAACAAAAACAACGATCGTTACAAGGATCGTGTGTATGATGTGGTGGCCTCATCTGAATCTGACAAAGATTATCATCCAGATGCTGATGTGGTTTCCGACAAAGGTAAAAAGACTGTTACTGGTTCGTCATCAGTTCTTTCACGCAAAAAGAGGCAGAAATCAGTGGCTGGAGGTAGGATGAAGAAGAAGAAGAAGAAGAAAGGTGTACAACGGTTCATATTACAGCCTCGTTCTGGTGTTTCTACATCAGCTACTCCTGCTGTGTCTGTATCTGATGCAACAACAACCGTTCGGACTTCAGTGTCTGACGCTTAAGCTGATTCTTGCAAAACCTGATGAATGCCAATCGTTCGACAACTGTTAGCACAACACCTTCAGCAAGTGCTGGTGCGCAGTTTGTTAATCAGCTAATGGGATCTACAACTCTGGTGTTCTCAACTGCTACTACAACTGCTTCTACTCATTCTACACCGGATGTGAATTTCAACTTTGAAGAAGGCTCAGTTTCTTTTTCTCAGGCCAGTATTTTGCAAAGCGCTTTATCTGATCAACAATCGCAGATTCATGCCTTAAAGGCTAAGTCTGAAGCACAAGAGAAGATGATTACAGTGTTGCGGTTAGATAATGAATATTTGAATCAGCGGGTTGTAACTCTCCAAAGTCGGATAACTCTCCAAAGTCGGGATGAAGTTAAAGATCAGGAGATTATGAGATTGAAACGGGTTAGTCAGAACCAATCCAAGATGCTTCTAGAGATGAATGAGCAGTTAAAATTCTTGATGGAGAAGTTTAATGCTTAGGGGGAGATTGGAGATGGCTCGGGCTGTAATGAAGATCCGTTGCGATTTCTGAACGATGATCCCGATCAGGATGATCCTGAAGGGAAGGTTGGTGGTGGACCAGGCCCATCTGGAACCGCGGGTTCGGGTGCTGGAACATCATCTTCCCAGTTGGAGAAAGACTCTAGAGAAGCGGTGCCGATTACTTCGATTTCATCTGATCAAGCTGCAAAGTCTATGAGTGAATTTGCTGAAATGTTACAAACGCTTGATTCAGAAACAGAATCAGACTTTTGAAGAGTTCATGAAAGCATTTCATGCTAATTATGTACCGCCTCCAAAGCCAGTCAAGCAAAGATCGTCTTTCAAATTCAAGGGTCAGGTGTCAGGGGCAATTATAAGTTGGATGTATGCTTCAAGCTTGAAGTGCTATGGGATTAAACGTGAACATGGAATCCAGTACTTCAAGTGTGCCAAAGATTTCAGCAGTTTGCCGATTTGGGATATCCGTGAGCTAACAAGAAAGCCATTTTGCTGTTATGGCAATGATTGGTTGGGTATGCATTTCAAGAAGACTCTTGAGAGGGAATGTCAGGAAGGATTTCAGTTTTTGGATCCTCAAAAGCCAAAAAGACGGCGATCCCGAACAAGAGTTCACGAAAGAGGCTGATAATCTTGGTGTTTCCAAAGAAGCCAGATGTGATGAAGAAAATTCCATTGATGAAGATGCAACAGGATTTTATCAAAGATCTGAGCTGGTGGTATTACAATGAGAAGACAGGAGAAGCAGTGATTGTGTTGAGAGAAGATAACCGGGTTGTAAAGATTTATGATCCTATGTGGCTGATTAACTTGTCGAAGGCTGATATTGACGAGTTGTATCACAATCCAATCGTGTATCACCCAGATTACATGGATCAAGCGCTGAAGTTCCAAAGGGTGATAAGGGTTTGTTTTGCGTTCAACATCTTTGCTGGTAATAACCATGAGTTGGTTTCGAAGGATGATGGGGCTGCTACAAATGTTCAAAGCTGATGAAGAACGGTCCAGCTATTGCCAAGGGGGAGTTTGTTGATACATGATATGGCAATGAGCTGGATCAAACGAAGACATGAAGATTTATAGTTTTAAGTCTGGTGGTCGAACTCCGGCCGAACCCTGGCCGAGCCTTGGCCGGACCTGAGGTTCGGACAAGCCAAGGAGTTCGGACACCCGTAGGCTATATATAAGTTGTTTGTGTCTTTGTAATAGACGAGTTTTTTAGAGTGAGCGAACTTTTGTCTGTGAGATTGTGTGTGTACTCTGATTCTCTTGTTATTACGTTTTAATGAGAGATTGAGTTTATTTACCTTGTTGTGTTTGTTTTCTCACATATTCTCACGTATACGATTGTTATTGACCAAACCGATCCAACACTTTGTCACTTTCAGCGTATCACCTAGAGAGAGAGAAGCCCAAGCGATACGCTTGGGGAAGAAGGTCAACAAAAGTCAAAGGCTATAATTTTCTTATAAATTCCTCCTAGTGATACGCTTGGAGGTGAAAAATCCGCAAACCCTACAATCTTCTTATAAATTAAACAGTAAGGGTTTAGTTCGGGGGTTCTAATCTTCCAGCCGGCCAAGAAGCACTCAAGGACGAATTCAGAGCATGGAAAAGGCTAAGGATCAAGGAGAATATCAAGGATCAACCATTCGACTCGTTCATGTGTTTGGTTTTTATTCTCTTCTTGTTTTCTTGTTAAGCACTTAAACTAGACATGTTTACTGCTCAAGCTTTGGACTTTCTCTGTGTTTTTGCTTTGAATATGATCCTAGGCTAAGCACTTAGTTCTGCCTAGGTCGTATGATGACTAATTAATGTTTACGACTTTATTATGTTCTTATGACAATTTCTAGTGTGGATTGATTACTCTATTAAGTTCCTCTATTTTCTGCAATTGAATGCATATGCGTATTGTTTTTAGGGTTTTGACTATTCATTACTTCTTACCTAGCTTGCGAATGTCTTTCATTTTGAGTTAGGTAGCTTAATGGTGTGATTGTGTGTTTGCTATTGAATGTGGTTTGCTTACTTAGTAGATCATAGAATTATTTGGTAATTGATATCTTGAATTCAATATTCTGCCTTTTCTATATAAGACCACAAGGATGATAGTTTTCGGGTAGTCTGTTGGTTGATGAACTAGGATAACATTATCTCAAAAGGAAGTGCTTTAGGAATTTAGCTAAGTTGCTATTCGTGTCAATTGTAGGAAGTAGAGGTAGCTTCGGCTAGTCTAGGGTGCCCGGATTGTTTTGGAGGTGGTTAGGCTTAATTGAAGTGAGAAGTACTCAAAAGGTGAACCCTTGATCGAGCGTTAGAGCTAATCAGTTAGGAAGGACTCAAAAGGTGAACTAACCAACCAGTGCGTTTATTCCAACTGTTAGGTATCTTATCAGTAAAGTCCTAGGGGTTGTGTCTTAAGATCCTGGTTCCATCAGAGTTGTCATAGCCGAGTGTAGTTGTTGATGTTAATTAGGATTCTAGGTCTAGGTGGTACCTCTCTCATATCTGAATTCTCCTAAGTTTCTAGGTCAGTTATTAGTTTAATTAGTTAATTTAAATCTCAACCAAAATTACTCAATTTTCCATTTCATTTCCATAGTTAGTCTAGCTACATAGTGTCTCTAGGGTTCGACTCCGATCTTCCATAAGCTTTACTACAGTCGGTAGGTTGGCTTAGTTTTAGGATTATTGGGTTTTAATTTAGTGTGTCTAGGTCTAGGTTTAAGTTTAGGTTAATTAGTTAGTTTTAGTAACCAAGTTTAGCACATCACATGACTTGTACTTTCCCGGACCAAATGTAATGCTAGGCATGTGGTGGCGATCATCATGCTTCTCTGTAGATTGTTGTCGCTTCCTTAGACTTGATTTGTCTGGATACTCTCGCATCTTCTCAAATTTTGGTGGTGATCGACCAATTCACTCCTTCTCGGGTTGCTCATCTTTCATGTACAACAATAGCTCCAGTATCACTCTTCTTTTGTCTTTCATATCATCCAACAACTACGACTCCAGTATCACTCTTTTTTTTCTTTCAAGTCACACTCATTAGTGGTTAGGTCGAGTAACAGATCGTTCTCAGGTAAGGACTTGTTCTCAGGTAATGACCAGTCACGAACTTCGTGACATAATGGTTCTTGGCAGCTTTGACTTTCAGGCGGTTCCTCTCTTTCTCTTTGCACAACCTTCACCGCTTGTTCGAGGTTCCTCAGTGTTATGCCTTCAATCAATTTCTCTCTTAGGAACTCGAGATCCCCTAGAATCCTTTGGTTGATTTCCTCCTGTTTCACATGATCTCTTGCAAATTATAAATTGAGGGGTTTTCTTAGTAAGTTTTAATTAAGATAACATAATTGGTCTAGTAGTACTGATTTATATAATGGGTCCTGAATTACCAAATTAAGATCATCTAAAAATATGTTTTTGAAAGAGTATATAATGAATAATAATCTATATATCACTAAAAGTTGAGCAATGGCACAATTGTGACATCATAATGAATGCTAAATCATAAATACAGTTTACTTGAAAGCAAGCGGTTGGTACTACATGGTTAAGCATTGTATTTAATAAGATCATGATACATGTCCATGCATCATCATCATGATGGTGGATGATTGATTAAATATATCACAATAAATTCCTTACACTTATAATCAATATAATAAATTTGATCACATTATGGAAACCATCGGAATTCTCATAACTCATGTCAATTATATTAGTGTTTATTAAAGTTCATAATAAATAAAACCCATCCGCATTCTATTTTAGATTTATTGCAACTAATGGCAATAAACATGGCCCTTTGGAGTTCTTACAACTCCATATTAATTAATTGATCACACTTTTATGATCCTATATAAAGGCATGGAGGCCTCATTTGTTCACCCCCCCCCCCCACCCGCCATCTCCTACACCATGTAAGTCTTTTATATTTTTTGTTTATGTAATCTTCGTTTCCGACCCTCTCCTTGGTTCCGGCGGGAAGAAAATGTACCGCCGGAACGTTAGACTTTTGTTGCTTTGTCCGGCGTGAATAAAATGTAACGTCGGCGGCAACCGACCTGTTTTTTCTCCTTTTTAAAATTGTCTGTTTTGTTATTCTACTCTACTAAATGTTCTCCGTTTTGCATTTGCAGGTTTTTTCATCCCATTAGGTTGTCATCGCTTGCTAATTATACATATACATGCTTCTCATAAAGACTACCATTGCGTTTTCCATATTTCTTCCGGTTTCTTACTCAAGGTTCGTCGCTGATTTCCTTTTTATTTTGTAAAATTGGATCAATTATCCTATCAATTGTTTCTGAGATCGAGTTTTAATATTAGTGATAGCCTCCATGGATTTTTGTTCTTCATTTCTTCTGATGTTTAGGGCATTCATTGTTTTTGCCATTTAATTTGTGGTTGCACTTAGGTTGTTCTAGAAATTTAAAATGGATTTTTGTTCTTCACTTATACCTGCATTTATAACAAATAATAACCAAATTCTAGAAAATAAACAATATATTGGAAACATTTGGGGAAACCCATATTCTACGAAATTCCAAAATTTCAGTTGTGAGAAACCCAAAATTTCAAATGAGCATATGTATAGTTGAACAACATTTCAAGAAATCTAGGTTCAAGTGATAATATGAATTTGTTATTTAACTTTTGAATATCAAGATTTAAATCTGTTACCTTTTTTAATTGTCAGTTTTGAAGTTATATGACTATTAGTTGTGGCAAAGAAATCAAATGTGAATATTTACTCCAAAATGTGTTCAAGATTAACCCTTTGAGAAATCATAGGATTCAAGAATCTTGATGTGTTTTTCTTGAATTTTGTATGATGGATTTCAACTTTTGCCTTTTTAATCTTGCTGTTTGTATTACATAGCATACCAGTTGTGGCAAAGAAATCAAATGTGAATATTTACTCCAAAATGTGTTCAAGATTAACCCTTTGAGAAATCATAGGATTCAAGAATCTTGAAGTGTTTTTCTTGAATTTTGTATGATGGATTTCAACTTTTGCCTTTTTAATCTTGCTGTTTGTATTACATAGCATACCAACATCCCAATTAATCTAATTTTGTTAAGTATGCAGGTTTTGTTGAATAATGTGATAACTAACTGGATGGTTGGAATGTATAAGCATAACCACAGTAAGGTAATTAACTACTGGTCTGTCATTGACCTGTATAATACTAAAATTGCAGAAGATCACTTTTAATAAATCTTGAACCCAATACAGATATTATTTTCATAATCTCCATTACCTTTAGATTGGTTCTTATAGTTGATTTGTATATGTTTCGGGTCTGATTTGTAATTGATCATAGAAAATGGTCATTTGAGGCTGAAAATTTGCTATATAATTGCCCTTTAGGTATGAGATTATGATATGTCTGTTCAACTCAGTGATGTAAGATAAGAAATATAGAGTGTATTTGCTAACCCATAGGCATGAGTGGATAGGAAGAAAAAGTTCAAAACCAATGTGTGCTTTAAATTGATTTATTCTTATCTATCTTTTTTGTTATCTTATGTAAATAGGATGATTTGGGTTGTTAAACATCAATTGGATTGTGTGTTTTCCTCTTTTCTCAAGAATCATGGTTTGAGGTGCTTACCTTGCTTTCTGGAACTTATTTCTTCAGCAATTGTAACAAAATAACCAGATCCAAATCCAATTGGCTTTGTTTGATTCTGATCTTTTTTTTTCGTTTTTTTTTTTGTACAATTCAAAGAGATTATGCATGATAATTAGTGAAAGATCATAATATGAGAATATGCCACCACGTATAGTTGAAGGTAACTATAATAAATTGAGCATAGAACCATACCAAGATAATTAACAAACTCAGTCTTTCGGTTTCATAAGCACCACTAAGGCACATCTCACCTTAATTCTGTAAATAAAACAAACCACTTAACAATCAGTCAATCACCTAATAACAAATATAATTTTAAAGGGAAAACAAAACTTAAACCAGTTTTAAAATCGAATGCAGGAAAATACTGCAAATAGATCAAAAGCAAGTTATAAAATACCATTAGTCGGAACTTAATAAAAATTCAGAAGATAAGTGGAGAGTTGGGAGAGAGGATGATGGTTACACAGAAAACTATAGCTAAAGATAAATTAACATTTTTTTTGTCATACAAATATAAGAAAAGACATGAATTTGAGAAAAATGTAACCATCTGATGGTTATAAAATATTTATATTCAAACACATTTATAAACCTATCAATAATTTATTAAAGGAAATTAGGTGGACTTTTCAATATTTAATTACTCACCAATAAGAGGTAAACTACTTGGACAAATAGAGGCAAATGCTACTGTATTAGCTCCAACTACTCCAAATGAATAGTCATTGAAGAGTATTATAATAATCTACAGTGAACAAAGACAACATTTACTACAATTATAAAATATAAAGAGAAAAATAATGTTATCATAAAGTATGTATTTCCTTCTTAAACCCCCATCTTTCCTAAGAACTGCAACCAACATGTATATTCATGAAAAAGAGAAGGAAAAGCAGTCTAAGCATAGAATATTTCACATGTACTAATAACAGTAGTATTAACCCTTGAAAAAAAGATTAGTCCCTCCATCCAAAGAAGACTTAGTAACCCCTACCCATAAAATAGCAGAAGCAAAGCCATGGTACAAAGAAACTGGCACCATTGTATACCTGTGATGGAGGAAATTAATATGATCTGCAGAAAATAATAATATGGTTAAGAATACAATAGATTTGCATATAAACAAAAACTTCCAAAATAACAAATTGTTTCCATCCTGCACTAAGCACACTATTCTCAGCAAGCAGTCTATTTGAGATGATAAATTTCTCCATTTTCATTGTCAGTCACCATTTTAATATCCATTTTGAAAAAAACAAAACAGAGACAATGTATTTAAAATGAGCAATTGATCATACAATTTCTATAATTAAAAACTCAATGCCATTTGTTGAGAATAGAATAGCATTACCATCCAATATTCAGTATCAAGTTTCAACATGTGCTTTCACCATCTTTATATAACTTGGATTCTCATTTCATGGTCTTGACTCAAACTTTCAACATGTACTTCTTATTATCGTAGTTTTTGGTTCAAAATTGATATTATGCTAATTCAAATAACCAAAATCCAAATTCCATAATTTGATAATTTGAATAACCACCCATTTAATCTTAAGCACCGCCCCTGCTAAAAAAGTAGTATAATCAAATTGAAGGGAGATTAGTGAAAATTGGAAATCAAATCTTTTCAAGAAGGAAACCAACCTTTTCGCTTCATCATGGGCTTTCTGCTGATCAGGGGTTTGCTGGCTTCCATGTTTATATGCAAGATCCATATTTAATACAGCGAAAGAAAATTAGAAGCTAAATAAGCAGATTCACGAAAATTTCACTTACACCACCACCATGTTTAGCCATTAGCTCCTGCATTCTTCTTTGCCTGATAGCTTCCAGTTTTGGGTCAGCCTGTGATACAACCAAGCATCGTTGTCCAACCAATCAGCCAATAGCAATGAATCTATCTAGCATATATGAGTTCAAACTAATCCTGATATGGATTGAGACATGCAAACTATTTCTTGATAAATTAACATTCAATTTATGAACTGACCATAATATGTACACTTTTGAATATTGCAAAAAACAAGACCGAATAAGCTCACACACAACCGAAGATAAAAAATTTCATCCTCCTATGCTTCACAATCAGTTGAAGTTATCTACATCATAGTTAGTAGTATAAGAACACCATCTTTACCTTAAAACATAACAAAATAGAACATTAAACACTGAATTCAAAGTTACTTATGAAACATATAAAAATCTTCTATAAATACGGTGTAGAGTGAGAATTCAGCACTGAACAGCAATCATGACAGCTTTACATATGTAATGTCTTAGCAAAATTATTGTCCATTACGATCTTCTTCGGTACATCTTTAGCATCAGCATTAGAATAGTGAATTTATGCATTGAACATGAAGTTTTGCCCGTATTCAGTTCATCATTTACATTTATGTTGCTCCAAATAAGTATAAATAAGTATGGGGTATACCCAGTGAGTCAATGGCACGAGTAGCACGAGGAGGGAACACCGCTCTCCTGTGGTGTGCAATCACTTGAAACTGTAAGAGGCTTCCCCTTGAACCCACTCAAGGATGTGTGAAATGAATTAAGTTGTTTGAAGTGTTTGCTAACAAAATCTAATTGCGTGAAATTAATTAAAAAATAATTTTATTTGAAATTAAACATCAACTCACACTCACTAACCATGCCACTCATTTATAAGTGCCTTGTAGCTTGTGAGTGAGTCACACAAGTGGCATAGCGTGCACTTTTCCCAAACATTTTACATGTACCCCTAAAATTGCACATGGGGAAAATAGCCCTAACTATATCAAAAAGTGGCAAATAAGGATGAAAAACTCAGATCAAATTGAAGTACGAATTCAGATTCCATCACAGCTAAACTTTTCTATACAGCACAAGGATTCACGTCAAGAAGCAGCGTACGTATAAACAATACGTTGTGTGCACAATCAGGCGTGAACATCATAAGTAAAATCAAATAAAATTGAGTAGATTGATCACAAATCCTCCAAGGAATATCAGGTTTTCACAGGTATATAGACTCCTAAAGGCGATAACAATCGTAACCGTTGGTAGATTGGATGTAAATCAAAATCAGGACACATACGCATGAGCAGATATCTACAGGATCAGGAAGAGTAGAGAAATTACCATTGGTGTCGGAGGAAACGAATTCAGAGACGGAGTCCTCTTGATTTGGATTTCTCGGTGGAAACAGTGGAGTGGGGGAAGAAAAAGATGACGACGACGGAGGTGGCGTATATAGGACGCGTTTGGTTGTGGATGTAACTATTGGGTATTCATTAAATAATGTTCATTCAATATATTTTTTACATTTTTAATATTTTTTTGATCTAATATTTAACACCCTAGCTATCCACACAAACATTTTGCTAAATGTAGAACCTTTCTGCCACCGTAAGATAAGAAGTCCTATGGACAACGACTGACACAACTCGAAACAAAAAAAAAACGTGTTCCAGCTATAAATTGAAATTGGATTCAAGAATCAAATAATCAGAGCAAAAACGAAAACATACATTGAGAAGTTTGATGTTCTTGATTGAATATACCTTGAGGCGTCGACGATCAGAGTAGGAATGGAGGAGCGGCTGTGAAGGAATCGGGAATTGAGAGATTTAGGGTTAAGAAAACCCTTGAAAGCATCAGGCGTCGGGTTAGAAGCCAGTGACCCGATTTCTGTGTGAAGATCCGCGTATTGTAAAACGGATTTTGAATGGATTTGTGTCCACACGTGTATACAAATTATCAAATAGTGGTGACCAATTGGAGGGTTGTGGTGATGCCACCTAGGATTGAAAACTTTTCTTTTATTAGAATAAGAAGATTAATATCCATGAATTATTTTTTAATATAGTATATATTTTAGATGTTGTGAAAGTGTTATGAAAGAACATTTAAGAGAATGACTTATATGAAATTGATTGCCTAACAGTTTTAAAAGTTTATGTAATTGGTTCTGGTCCCTTTTAAAAGTTTATGTGAATGGTTATGTAATTAGCTACAATTAGAATGTTTATTTTTTATATATTATTTTAACCTTTTTAAGTAATTATTTATATATGTTTATTCGTTTTCTAAAGATCGTTTAGTTGTTCATATATATATATGATTTCTGGTTGAAAGTTTTAGAGATTTCAGCTAGGAAGCTTTTCAAAATTTGGATTCTTATTATTTCTGGTAATTTTTAGGATGCATTTCATTAATATATTTCTGCAACCAGATTTCAGTTCAGCTGCATATAGGAGCTAGGAAGCAAGCTTGACTTATAATAAGAGCGCTTCCTACATGGAAGGGTATTCCACTTGGAAAGTGCAAAACTAAACTTGCAGGAACCAAACTTCACTATAAAAGGCCATCACCAAACTTGCAGGGCCCAACCTTCATCAACTAAACTATGACTCTTTTTTGTTTACTAAGCAAATACCAGAACATGCTTTATAAAACCATTGCAATTAATTGGTTTACCCGTGACTGCATAATGCCATTGCGATTAATTGGTCTCACCGCATAAGTACAATTACAAATTATATTTTGAAGTTTCAATCCATTTTCAATCCATTCAATCAGAATGCATAAAATAAGTATATAACAATTCATGTTGAACATATCTAACAAAATTATAAGACACGTGATTAAGAGGCATTCACACACATATTGGTTGATGTTGAAAGTGCATAGAAAATGGTAATGAATCATCGATGTTATATTTGATCACAATTACAAGAAATTCTTCGAAAAATAATATAATTTGGGGAGAATTTTGTTAAAATATCTTCTTAGATGAATCCGAAAACACAAACACACTGAGATAAAAAAAAAAGTAGGTGCAGAGATCAAGCAAATTACATATCAACTTATAGGGTTTATAACCCTTAAATCGAGCCTTATAAACCCCAATCCGAAGGTCATAAACTCAACCCTAATTTTCGTTTTCCTCGAACAAAAGAGTAAGGAAACTTACAAATAATCATAGAAATCGAATGAGGGTGTAAGTTCCAAACCATAACCATCCAAAAATCGAAATACTAGGGTAGGATTTCACCCCTTTGCGACCACCACCATATGAACGTCGACAATGGGTTCGACGCTCCTTCCATCTAATCATTTTCTTTCTCTTTTTCTTACTTTTTTTCCTAATAACCCCCTTATACTTAAAGTATTAGGGTTTGGTAAGTTTACCCCTTTCACTTAACCCTTAGATTATTAATAGCCCCTTAACTTTTTAACTTACAGTAGAAACCTTTTAAACATATCAATACGTTTTACCACCATTTTATTTCAAACCTTTATATCAAGAATTTCTACTTTGTATTTATTTAAAATCTATTTTCTTTAAAACGACTTATTAAGAAATGAATTAAAAAAATATATATATATATATACATTGGCGGTATTCCATCTCATTTTTGGCGATTTTGGCCATATGAGTTAATTTTTAGGAATTAGATTTAGTGGCATGTACTAAAAGCCATAAAAGGTGGTGGTATGTAGTGTGGCACATTTAAAATTCCACTAAAACCTAACTTCAGTGGCACAAAAGTTAAATGCCACAAAAACCATGTATTAGTGGCACAAAGCTAAATGCCACTAAAATTATGTGCCACTAAATGCCATTTTTTGTAGTGTTTCTCCTTTTACAACAACTTGATTTTGCATGGAACTAAATAAATTTAACATCTAATGAGTAAACAAATCTCACCAAAATTAACACCTAATGACTAAATAAGTAATACCTAAGAACTAAACAGTTACTAAACACGAGTCTTATTAACTAGAAATCATCTAATTAACACATATCTCACACAAATTACTAAGCACAAGTTACTAAACAGGTCTCACCAAAATGTCAACTAATTAGTTGTTAAAAACTCAATTTCACAACACAGAGACACAAATTAATACTAACAAAAATTAACTAAACAGTTTCTCACATCTAGCAATTGAGTAATTAACAAAATTCATAATCCATTAAAGTCTAAGGTAAACAGCTTCAAAATAGGTGAAAAAAAATTGAGCAATTGTCACATACCTTTGAGAAAGCGACAAATCGACTGAAATATACATAAATGGTTGGAACAGAAAACACAAATAGACAGTAGGGGATTGAGTCTTAAGAACCGATTGAACATAAATCTACAGAGTGAGTGAGAGTCTGAGACTGAGAGGAGAAACAGAGAAATAGACTATAGAGCACTAAGCAGTAGTCGTCGAACAATGAGAACCAGTGGCTTAGGCGGTCGCCCCTCGCCGAACATCGGGAATAGCCGAATCATCGATCAGGGGGAGTGACGGGGTGAGCGGCTGAGACCCGAGAGAATGCGTATTAGGGTCGGGATTTGGGGTGTTAAATTGTTTGAATGCGTGTGTGCGAGGCTTTAGGGCTTAATAAATGTCGCTTAAAACAAAAGGCATTAAAAAAAGTTAAAGAATAAACAATAAAAAAAACAGTGCTAACTCAAATTAAGGATTTGCAAATAATAAAAAATGAATTCAAAGATACCTTATAATTAATTTTTTGAAAATAATGTTTGTTTTTACGGAAACAAAAAGGTTTGTTTTTAAGGAAATAATTAATTGAATATATGGTTTGTAAATATTAAAAAGTGAATTCAAGGAATCTTTGACAATTTATAAGGTTTGTAAATATTAAAAGTGGATTTGGATGACAATGTTATCAGAAAAATTCCATGGTACGTGTATGTTGATTGTTTTACATTACATTACAGTTATTAATATTAAACAAAATACAGTTTCAATTGAGCTGTATTAATGATTTCAACGATTATTTAAACGATTACTGTTATGAAATAAATTTGGTGCTACGTGTATGTTAATTGTTTGTCGTTATTAATATTAAATAAAATAGAGTTTCGCTAGAAGCTGGGTTAATTTCAATCATGGTGAATCTTAATTTGTTAAAAATTGACGGTTTCATGTTGGATTATTACTTTTGTACACCCAATATAACAAAATGACCCACCCACAACTCAAAACTATAAACATAAGTTGTGGTTAGAGGCGCTCCATTAAGGTCGGTTTTAATTCCGATTAAAGGCTATTTTGTTAATGGCCTTCTCTTTATTTGAGACGGGAAAAAAGGTTCATAAAGAATACATTTTACATAATCATTTAACACGGTTTTGTGAGTTTTGGGTGACACTTAAAGTTTGAGTGTAATTATGAAAGTAAACATAACGACATGTTAACAAAGTGATTTATGTATGTAAAAGTAATGTGACACATATACCTCGCTTTCACCCATTTCTTAAATTCGTGCATGCTTGAAAATGCCTGTTTTTTAATTGTACAAATGCGGTTTTATGTAGGTTCTACCACATCCTAAATTATGTGGTATAGATTTCTGTGAATGCAAGTTAAGGCTACTTGATGCTTACTTTAGGTTATAGGGCTTCCTTATATATGTGTTCAAGATTAATATAGTAAAGGGTATGTTCGTCAATTTTAGTCAACTTAAATAGGTAAAACAATAACATGAATTGACATCAGTAGGGATCCTTAGTAATCTTAGTTAAAACATAAAGAAAAAAACATACATCAAAGGTAACAAAGTTTATAAACATGACCATAAAGTAAATGAGTTAGGCATGTTAAAGCATGTCTCACTCCACAATTAGTACTACATGAAAGCTTCATATGCTTTAATTCTCATTCATTTATTAAGTTATTGATGTTGCTCTTAACAGTTTAGCTTTTATTTTATGCGTTACATATAGTTGCTTTAATGAAGTAATACGAGTCGATTGATTGTGTAATCTATATATACTGGGTTTCGTTTCTCTGTAATACCAACTGAGTGGAATGACATACCTGTTTGAAATCAAGGACCACAGACAGACAAAAACTGTGCAAAGATGTCGAAGGCTGTGGTGGATGGGGTTCGAGAAACATGTATGAATGATGGGTTATGTTTTGGTCAACTCCATATAGGCTCCTCCATGTCTGTTATGTCATGGTTTGTCGTGCATGGGATTGCAACAATGTGATTGGCCGATATATCAACATCAATTACATCTTCTCTGATAAGAATGTAAGTAGATTTGTTTCTCTTTCGGGTGTTTATGTTTAATATTTTTTAGTATTGTCTTACCTATAGATCGTGTTGACAAACATGTTGTGTTTTATAGGGGGATTCTATCCATGCTACTGCTCGGAGCAACATTGCTCATTATTTTGTTGATAAGCTCAAGGAAAGTGGTGTGTATTTGTTGAAGAACTTTACCGTACTGATAAATCAGCCCTGTATTTGTTGAAGAACTTTACCGTACTGATAAATCAGCCCGAGTTCAGGATTCTAATTGAGAGCCCGCATATGGTTGAGCTTCAGGGGTCTGTAGTGGTTAAAAAGGTTTCTGGGGATCATGGAGGGTTTGAGCGCCATCCTTTTCAGATAGTTTAGTTTCCTTTAGAAATTACCACAACAAGTACTTTGTTGGTATGGTTAAAAAGAAAGTACAATTAGATAATTTTTAGAATTTTAATCTGAAATCAATTTGAATTATATAAAACATATATGTACAGATCTATTAAACTGGTAACTTTTACATTTACCCATGATAATTCTCACATATTATATGTCATGAAACAAATAAGACACCAGTAACCCGGATGTATGTGTAATATACACCTCCCAATGTCCAAGCAGTTGCTGATCACATTTAGACATGGAAAAATTCAAAACACATGCCGACTCATCTTGCACAGTTCTACCCGTTCAAACCCAGCTTCCGTTAATCATGGAAGGAAAAAATAGGTCGTATTATGCAAACTAATTAGTTCGGCATAATGTCATCATTTGCTTATCCGGGGAAAAATATATTAACGAACTTAACTTTCTGCCCCTGTTAAACAAATTGCATATTCTAGCACAATGAAGAATTATTTAGAATTAGCATTGTATAACAACCACCACGGTCTTTTGGTGCCATTTGAGTCTACTACGTAATTCTTATATAACTCATTTAGAATACCCTTTATATCTCAGTTTGCTAACTCATTGCAAAAAGGTAGCCTAATGTTTCTCTATGGCCATGTATCCAAACAGGTTTACATGGTACTGATGGGTTATATTTAACAGGCATCAAACAATATTAATACTAAGAATGAGAACACTCATAATAATAATCCATACTAAATTCTCTAATTTGTTGATTAATCTTAACCAGAGTAATACTAATAAAAATTAATCAATAAATATCAATCACTTACACAAAAAAACATTAGTGACTTATGACTACTAATCATAAAAAATTAAACATTAGAACACTGTTACTGTTAATTTGTTTTCTAAGTTCTTATTTTATCATCTTATCTACAAATATAATACACAATATCATAATATAATTTGAACATCAATTGTTTTTCTAAAGTATCATACGGAGACTTGCTATTATAGTGGTCATATGTCTGCTACAGATTGTGTTAACTTATTAAATAACGGGTTGGATTGTTTTTTAGCGAGTGTTCTAAACCCGAGTCTCTAATTGGCCCGTTCAAGATCTTCAAAAAGGCCAGGCCCAGGCCCTATAAATTAGCACCGTTCTTAAGCCCATATACACATTGGGTTTTGATCCGATTGGTCCTGTAAACGGTGGGGGCAAACTAACGGTTGGAGGGAAACTCAAACAAAAACAGCCTTGAAAAACCGCCCTTTAAGTCTCCATCTATAACTCCCCTCTACACAACCATCAGGCATCCACAACATTCCTCTCACCGGAAAAACGTCAGGAATACATTATTTCTTCATCGTCTTTCTGCACTTACTGGTTACGAACAAAATAACAATCTGGGTTTCATCCTTGTGGGCACATTTTTCTACACACAGGCGCTCCAGCGGGAAGCAAAACGAACCATTCCAACAGAAGAAGGTACGAATTATAAAATTGTGCTCGCAGTGATAATATTCTCCTTAGTCCTAGAAATTTCTATACGGCACTACAGACACTTGGTTTGGGAAAGTACTAATATTTTCTTCATCTGTTAACGTAATTTAACTTGATATGTTGTTTGTGTTTACATCTCCAGTTTGATTCTATGCCTATACTAAGTATGTTTTCATATGTCGACTGATAATTACAAATGATTTTTTGCATAACATTATGTATGTATTATCACGAAGTTCTATTCACATAAATCCGTTTGGTATTAGAAACAGCCTGTCCATTTTTAAGTTTTTATAAATGAAAGATATTACTATGTCTTAGACTCACAAATCACTGATTTAGAAAGAAAAAAATACGAATATGTTTTGTAAAATATATTGTCACTTGCTTAATCTGCTAAGGTAAATTTTATTCATATGATTATGTATTATCACGAAGTTCTATTCACATAAATCCGTTCGGTATTAGAAATAGCCTGTCTATTTTTAAGTTTTTATAAATGAAAGATATTACTATGTCTTAGACTCACAAATCACTGATTTAGAAAGAAAAAAATACGAATATGTTTTGTAAAATATATTGTCGCTTGCTTAATCTGTTAAGGTAAATTTTATTCGTATGATCTTTGTGTTTATATCTCCAATTTGTTTCCATGACTTTAGTATGTTTCAGATATCAGTTGATATTAACAAATGATTTTATCATGACATTGTTTTTGTATTACGGCTTTTTACATTTGTTTCTGTTATGTGGCTAGATAGATAAGTCTTATGCCTCTTAAAGTACACATGTAACGTCTTTTTTCACCCCCCCCTGAACCAACATAACATTCTTTCTTTAGAACATGTTTCCTTTAATTGTGTTGCGGTGTTTACGTGTTTAAAGTATTTGAAGTGATTTGTGCATTCTGTTCTATGTTGGTTTCTAAATGAGTTTGGCCTAACTGATTTGTTTTTTTTCTTTCCTTTCTCTTTGGTTTTTAGACAAGTGTTTGGCAAACCTAAAACTTAAAACTTCTAATATTTAATGAATATGGGTAACTTTATTATTGATTGTTATGCCCAACTATGGTTCTTGATTCTGTTACTTTATTATTGTGTGTCATCTTTTAATATGATTTATTACAATTACCTTTCATGTGAGTTTATACAACAACGCACACCTATGCTAATCCATATGTGTTTGCATTAAATAACACTACTTGGATGCTGACTTACTCACACCAAAAACTGTAGCGTGACTACTTGGATGCTGATTTGTTTCTTCGATTAAACAACCGCATAAATATTAGTAGCCATTGGTTCTGCCCGTGCATCGCACGGGCCTGCCCGTGCATCGCACGGGCCTGCCGACTAGTGTATATATAATGAGGAGAGTTATAAAATCATATATAGATGGAAAATATCTTCAATTCTCTCCTTGGAAGCGGTTAACTCACGCTTTATATTGTAATTATTACTACAAGCATGAATATAACCCATTTTGTATGAATGAAAGTTGCGCTCTCTTTTTTTTCTTCTTCTCTCACACAAAATTTTGTTTGAAATTTAATTAGTTAATTAATTACGAAATTATTGGTGTTAATAGTTAAAATCACATCAAATAACATTATGAATTCACGTTCATAATGGATGGAAGGATCACGGTGTGGCAGATTGAGGCGTCACAATATTGAAATGATCAAGATGATATATTAGAAAAATGCGTTCTAAAAGCTAACGCAATGTTGCAAAACATTGCTTCTAGATGATAATTGTTTCATGAAAATTATTAGCCTTTATGTATAGATTTTCAAATAAGTTTGTTGGCGTGATGTATGCCCACATGAGATTATTCAATAATTGATCATTAGTGTCAACTGAACCATGTGCAATTGCATACCATATACATTTCCAGTTTCTTTCCATTACAAATTTTATCAATTTTAAAACCAAGATTTCAAGATTAGCATCTTCTTCACATGATCCATTGATCCGACAGAATTGCAACACAAACACACATATATGTCCGTCATTTTTAAAAACATTAATATGTTATCGAATTATATATTTGTACTGTTATTTTATTTTAAATTTAATAAATGGATGATAGAGATTATTGTGAGAAGTTTGGTTTGGGTAAAAATGATAAGAAAGAATCATAACCATTAGATCTTTAATTAAATGAATATTAATGTCCAAAGTTTTCATATGTAAAATTAAAGAGAAAAACAAAAGAAAACAAAAGATGGAAGAACATTTTTAACTTTTCATCAAATTCCCCCTTTTTTTAAACTTTCATAATTCTTAGATACGACATTAGTTTTTTTTTTAAAATACATCATTAAAACGAACATTTTTTATCTTTAAAACGTGTACAGTGTTACTATATAAAAAATAAAAAAAGTACTTTTTCGATTGTATCAAAACGTTCGGATCATTGTGTTAATGTGTAAAAATATTCAGATAATTGTGTCATTGTGTAAAAGTGTTTAGATCATTGTGTCATACTGTGTCAAAAATGTTCAAATCATTTTGTCATATTGTGTCAACATGTTCAGATCATTATGTTATAATGTTTAATAAATCGAAGGAAACTGTTGTTTTTAATTTTATATATAGCAACACTATATATAATTTGACACAATGACACAACCACACAATGGTCTCAACATTTTAACACAATAACACAATGATCTTAACATTTTGTGTCAAAAATTGAAAGAGTAATTTTTTTTATAAAATTTTCTATAGAGCAACACTATATGCGTTTTAAAAATAAAAAAAACGCTCGTTTTTATGGTGTAATTAAAAAAAACCCCAATATTGTATGTGAAATTTATATATGTTTTAAAAAAATGGGGTACCTTAATTAAAAGTCAATAAAGATGCCTAAGACAAAATTGTCGTCCTTCTTTTTTTATTAGATCAAGATCCAATGGCTGATATTCCTCTTTATCGTTCTTACTCAAACCAAACTTCTCATTTGAACCTTTCTGTAATAAGAGAGAGGTTATTTTGAGTAGTTTGGTCTGGATAAGAATGATAAAAAGGAATCATAGTCATTAAATCTTCAATTAAGTGAAGATCTATAGTCCAAAGTTTTCCTATTTAAATTAAAGAGAATAACAAAAGAAAACAAAAGATGGAAGGGAATTTTTGACCTTTTATCGAGTTCCCCTATTATTTAAATCTTCATAACTCTTAAATACAACATTATTTTTTTTTTTAAATTACACCATAACAATTACAGTTTTTTATCTTTAAAACGCGTACAGTGTTGTTATATATAAAATAAAAAAGTTTTACTCTTTCGATTGTATCAAAATGTTCAGATCATTGTGTCATTGTGTAAAAATGTTCAGATCATTGATGCAATGTGTAAAAATGTTCGGATTCTTGTGTCATGTTGTGTCAAAAATGTTCAAATCATTGTGTTATATTGTGTCAACATGTTCAGATCATTATATCATATTGTTTCAAAAATCGAAAGAGTATTTTATTTTTAATTTTATATATATCAACACTATATATAATTTTGACACAATGACACAATAATTTGAAAATTTTGACACAATGAAACAATGATCTGAACATTTATGTCAAAACTCGAAAAAGCTTTTTTTTTTAATTTTATATATAACAACACTATACGCGTTTTAAAGATAAAAAACGCTAATTTTTGTAATTTTTTTTAGAAAAATATCGTATGTGAAAGTTAAGAATCTTTAATTAGATGGGAGAACTTAACTAAAGGTCAAAAAAGATGGTTAAGACCAAATTGCTCTCCTTCCTTTTTTTTAGATCAAGGTCTAATGACTGAGATTTTTCTTATCCTTCTTATCGAAAACAAAATTCTCATTTGAACCTCTCTGTAGATATAGATTATTGTGAGAAGTTTAATTTGGATAACAAGGATAAGAACGATAAGAATGAATTATAGCCATTAGATCTTCAACTAAATGAAGATGTATGGTCCAAAGTTTTCCTATGTAAAATTAAAGAGAAAAACAAAAGAAAGCAGAAGATGGAAGAGATTTTTGACTTTTTATCAAGTTCCCCATTTTTTAAACCTTCATAACTATTAGATACGACATTAATTTTTTTAATATACCATTAAAACGAACGTTCTTTATCTTTAAAACATGTATAATGTTGTTATATATAAAATAAATAAAAAATCACTCTTTCGATTGTATTAAAATGTTCAGATCATTGTGTCAATGTGTAAAAATGTTCAGATCATTGTGTCATTGTGTAAAAATGTTCAGATCATTATGTCACATTGTGTCAAAAATATTCAAATCATTGTGCCATATTGTGTTAACATGTTCAGATTATTATGTCATATTGTTTTAAAAACCGAAAGAGTAGTGGTGTTTTTTTAATTTTATATACAGTAACACTATACGCGTTTTAAAGATAAAAAAAACCCTCGTTTTTATGATGTACTTTTTAAAAAAAAAATAATACCGTGTGTGAAAGTTATGAATGTTTAAAAAATGGGAGAACTTAATAAAAAGTCAACAAAGATAGCTAAGACCAAATTGCCACTCTTTTTTTTTATTAGATCAAAATCCATTGACTTAGATTCCTTCTTATCTTTCTTACCTAAACTAAACTTCTCATTTGAACCTCTCTCTAATATATAAAACTAATAAATAAAAGGAGACGTTACATAACTATCAATCTCAATATCTATATCTTTCTAATTAAATCATTAATACATTCGGTTCTTAGACATAATATTGTTTTTTCTAAAGATACAGTACTGTTGGGCTAGTTTTAGTTAAGGCATGAACATTTGTTAATGGGCTAGTTTGTAATTGTTTTGGGCTTAATCTAGTTTAGTTAATAGGCCATGTGGGTCGATTTCTTGTTTATGATTGGGCTAGATTAGTGTTTATGATTGGGCTAGATTAGTGTTTATGATTGACCTTGTAATCACATGAGGTGGTATAAATACCACCTCATGGTTATGTTTATGATTAAGCTTTGGAGAACCTTTTTACGATTTCTTCTTTGAGTGTGTGTTTACGATCAGCTCTTCATCAAGCTTCATAGTAGTCGGATTTCATTCAAGATTCAATCTTTCTCCCAGATTGAATCTCTTCTTCTACTATTTTCTTGAATCAATCTCTCACGAGGATTCCGCACTCGTGTTAGATCTTTATATCGTGTGTTTGTGATTTTATCGGACCTACAATTGGTATCAGAGCCAAGAATCTTAGATTCGAGGCTCTCACGATATAGATTCGAGTGTTTTCTGGGTTGGTGTTCGTGTTTTTGTTGAAGATTTGAAGATTCGAGGGTGTTTTTGGTGTTTCCGATCATCGCTGCTGCTGTGTTCTTGGAGATTTGAGTGTTTACGACTGTGTTGTTTGAAGACTTGCATCGGTATCGAGTTCACGATTTCAAGAAACGATTTTTATCGTGTTTACGACCCGGCAAAAAGTGTTTACGAGTGTACTTGCGAATCGTAATCGTGTTTACGATTTAGCTGGATCAGAAATTGTGTTTACGACAATTTCGGATCGGGAACGACGTTTACGATTATCGGGATCGTAATCGTAATCGTAATCGGTATTTACGACTGTTTGAGGCGGTTAAGTGTTTACGGCTGTGACGTGTGATCGGAAACGGTGTTCACGATCGTAATCAGGAGATATTTTATCGTAATCAGTATTTGTGGACGTTTGGACTTTAGGTTTAAGTTTCCCAAGCTATTGAAATGGACTTTGAGCCGAGTATGTACCAGAAATTGGACTTCGAGATAGGATCTATAACTCGTCCGCCAAGACTAACTTCAGCGGATAATTTCTTAGAGTGGAAATACAGATTTGAAAATCATTTGAAGAGTGTGGATCTGAGGTTATGGAGGGCTGTTGTGAATGGACCATTTACACCTACTCACGCAACAGGAACAAATGCAGGGAAGGAGAAGAAAGAAGACGAGTATGATGATGATGACTGGGAGAGGTGCAACAAGGCTGAGAGGGCATTTGCGATAATGACTATGGCCCTAACTCCAGATATTGCTCAAGGGTTCAAACACTGCAAAACAGCAAAGCAACTGTGGAATGCTTTGATTGTTGCTTATGAAGGGAATCCTGATATTAAGGCTAGTCGGAAGCAGATGTTGAAGCAGAAGTTTAACTTGTTCAATCATATTCAAGGTGAATCATTTGAAGCTCAAGTTCAGAGGTATGTGTCACTAATGGCAGAGATGTCAAGTTATGGAGTGGAGCCGGATACTGAAGACAAGAATTTGAAGTTGCTGAACAGTCTGCCTAAATCTTGGAACACCAATATATCTATCATCAAAGACAACAATAGACTGAGTGAAGTGACTTTGGATGAATTAATCAACAAGCTGAAATCCAAAATGATAGATGATAAGCAGAGAGAGCTGAACCACATAAGTTCTCTAAGTCTGGCTGGAAAGTTGAATCAGGCTTTGCTGTCGGAAGAAGTTGAGGGTAAGCATGAAGGAAAGTTTACAGGGAGTGGATCAAGCTCAGCTCCAATGTCTAATGCTTTTGTAGCACAGCCTCAAGGTAGTTCAAGCGGAGGTGTCAATCTGGAGATATCAATGATCCTAACTTTGCCCTTGGCATGGGTTTCATGAACAGCTATCATGCCCTTGTGGCCGGGAATCTTGTGCCTACTGATATGGTGGCTGGTGATCTTAATCAGATAAATCCTGAGGACGTGGAGATGCTGGATGTCTCTTGGCAAATGGCCATGGCTGTCTTCAGAGCCAAGAAATTTATGGCCAAGACGGGAAGGAACGTCTGGAAGGATCAGGACAAGATCAGAATGGGGTTTGACAAGTCGAAGCTAAGGTGCTATAATTGTGATGAGTATGGTCACTTTGCCAGGGAATGCACGAAGCCCAAGAAGGAAAGAGCTGAAGAAAAGAAGGTTGCTGAAGTGAAAGGAAAGGGAGATGCCAGGGCACTGGTGGTTCAGGAAGGTGGTGGTTATGACTGGAGTTCTCAGATGAAGGATCTTAGTTTGACACATGCTTTGATTGCTACTGCGGAGAAGGATAATGAAGAAGATCATGCCTTTGTGGTCACTGATGAAGGAAAGCCTGAAGAGACTCAGATAGAAGACAAGGAAGCATTCGTTGCTGATGCTGAAAACCTAAAGGTATGTTCTGATCCCACTTGTGCTCGTATTATTCCTGGTCTTAGACAAATCTGTAAGAATTATCAAATAGAATTGTTTGAGGTCAAGTGTGAGAGGAGCTCATTTAAGGGTAGATGGGTAAAAAATGAGGAAAAGGTTAAGGCACAAAAGCTAGATATAGTGAAGTACCAACAGATAGCAACTGAGAAATCTATCCTGTATGATAATGCCAAGTTAGAAATAGCTGACCTTAGAAAACAGGTAGATGAATTGACTCATAAGACTAATGAGATGCAAGTTCAGTTAGATATGAATCAATCGAGAAACAAGAGAATGCTTCAGGCAGGTAAAGAACTATCTCAGGCTGTGATTTCTGGACAAGTAGGGAAACACACACCAGGATTTGGGTCAGAAAAGTCTGACAAGTCTTTGGCCGCAAATGTTATAATTCCCCCACCTATCCCTAGAGATATCATAGGAAGGCTCTATGAGGAGGACCAGGTAAATAGAACTAGCTCAGGATATCATGAAGCAGGTCCTCCTATAGATAGCTTGTTGGTTGGTGTGACCCCTATGACAGAAGTAGAGAAAGAACAGGAGAAACTTGGTTTATATGGGACGGGTAGTCAGAACAATGTAGTTGACCTCACAACTGAACCAGGTTCTTCCCAGGAATCTTTAAACAATAATGTTAGTTCTTCTAATGTTTTTGTTACATGTGCAGATGTTGTAGGCATTGAAGATGTATTTGGGGAGGATGCTGAATGCTTGAGGGTCAATGAGTGTCACGAGTCTAGTTGTTATGTTTCTAGTTTACCTAAGGATGACATTCTGGCACCTGTGTCAGAACTTGAATCATCCAAGTCCAATCAAATTGTCTTGTTAAAACATGTTTCTAATCCTAATGAAGTTGTTAGTTCCTTTAAAATGCGTGTTCCTAACACAAAGATTGGCCGTAAGTCTAAGCCCAACGACTTCGTTCCGTATCCCCAGGTTGTGTCAACTTATGATAGAACTGACAAATCAAAATCTGAACAATTTTGTTTAATAACACAACCTGAAAAACATTCAAAACGTGTGATACACAAATGGGGTGATCAACCAGAATGGAAGTCGTCTTACCCAAGACGCTCATATTTGTGTAGCAACGTCAATGGGCCTAGACAAATGAATTGTTTTCAATGTGGTCAACCAGGTCATTTTGCTGCAAATTGTATGAACAGACCCTATGAGCCATATTATCCGCAGAACAAGCGGACAACTATGCTTGAGAAAATGATGAGGGGTGAGAACAGAACTCAAAAGCAGCAAGCATCGTCTCAGGGGAAGCAAAGTTCTGAACCAATGAAGACTCAACAGTCTAAGGTTCTGAACACAAAGGCCCCAGTGACGAAGCCTGTCAATGAAAGGAGAGATGTGGGCCAAACTTCCAAACCTGCTTATGCAGCTAAAGGAGTTTTCAACAAACCTAATAAAATGAAAACAAAACCTTTTGAGAAACAAGTACCAAAAGTCAATCAGGCTGCTAAACCTAAGGGTAAAGCAGTTATAGAAAAACCAAAAGTTGTCACTCAACCAAAACAAATGGTTTATACCAAATTAAAACTTGAGTGGACACCGATCGTCAAAACAAAAGGTAAAAAGGCCACATCTCCTCCAAGGAATGTTTCACCCACAAAGAACTCTGCTAGTAGCTCTAACTCCCAAAAACAACCAAATTGGAAGCCAAAAGTTCATGCTAAAGTTTTAAATGAATCCGAATCAAAAGCAGGAATGTCTTTCAAGATGGTTAATTACATTGACTCCAAGGGAGTGCCCAGATCTGTTATGACCTGGGTACCTGACTCTAACTGATTTATGATTTATGTAGGGACAGCCGAGAAGATCTGTCAACAATCTCTGGTATGTTGATAGTGGTTGTACCCGACATATGACCGGAGATCTGTCTCTGTTAGATGAAGTGGAAGACTTCAATGGAGGAAGTGTTTCTTTTGCTGGAGGTGTGGGTGGAAGAATTACAAAGAAAGGGGTTGTGAAGAATGGGAGTCAGACTTTTTCAGATGTGCATTATGTAGAGGAGCTGTCCCACAGCTTGCTGAGTGTGTCACAGATATGTGATCGGGAATACTCAGTGATGTTCAACAGAAAGGAATGCATCATTCTTATGCCTGGTGTAGAAATTCCTGAAGAATGTATCTTAATGCGTACACCAAGGCACGGGAATTCTTATCAATTGAACATGGGAAAGCCTCCAACATCTGAAGCAGCTTGTCTAATTTCAAAGCAGACTGAGAATCTTGCATTGTTGTGGCATCGTCGTCTGGGACATGCAAACATGAAGAATCTATCCAAGCTGGCTAAAGGAGAGCATGTCAGAAATCTTCCGATCAAAGACTTCTCATCAGTGGAGAAGTGTGTGGCTTGTGCTAAGGGGAAGCAGCACAAACTGCCACATCGTCCAAAGGTTACAAATTCTGTCTCTTCTGTGCTTCAACTCTTACATATGGATCTTTTTGGCCCTATGCAGGTACAAAGCATCAGCAAGTTTTCATACTGCCTTGTGATAGTGGACGACTACTCGCGATTTATTTGGGTCTTCTTCTTATCAAACAAGTACGAAACTCCAGCCCTTGTGAAGCAGTTTGTTACTCTTATTGAAAATCAGCTGAGCAAAAGAGTGAAGGCTATCAGATCTGACAATGGGACGGAATTCAAAAATGCTGAGCTAAATATGTTTTGTGGTGAAAAGGGGATTGAAAGGCAGTTCAGTGCTCCTTACACGCCTCAGCAGAATGGAGTTGCCGAAAGAAGAAACATGACACTCACTGAAGCCGCCAGAACAATGATGTGTGAGGCAAAATTACCAATCTTCTTTTGGGCAGAGGCCGTGAATACAGCTTGTTATGTACAAAACAGAGTTCTTCTGAACAAGCGTCATGAGCAGACTCCATATCAAATCATTTATGGGGAGAAACCGAAGGTGGGTTATTTCAAGACGTTTGGGTGTCCGTGCACGGTGCTGATTCAGTCCGATGTAGGGAAATTCGAAGCGAAGGCCGATGAATGCTATTTTGTGGGTTATTCAGCAAATAGTGCTTATCGTGTGTACAACAAAACCACCAAGGTAATCATTGAGGCATTCAATGTAGATTGGATGGAGGACAATCATACGGATGCGGGAGCTGGACCTGATTGGATCTTCGACTATGGATCATTGTTTGAGGGATTTAATTTCTCGAATGTTTTCAACAATTTGGGCGAAGAAGAAGACATTGTAGCTCCTAGTGCAGATGTAAGACCTCATGTGGATAGAGCATCAGCTGAATCTTCTCGAAATGCAAATGCTGATATTCCAGAATGTTCAGGAATTTTGAATCCTGTGTTGAAGGCCTGAAGATGATTGCCTTCGAGGAATGATCTGATCATCTATGTTTTTTTTTGTACAAAGTTTTTAGTATTTAATCTTTATTTAAAAAAAAAAAAAAAGGAAAATGACTGAAAAATTGAGTCTTGTTTCAAAAGCCTCACAAAAACAGGGGAAGAAATGGTGCTGGTTAATCTAAAAAGTTTTTATGATGTCTTTTGATAGGACGTGCAAAAAATTGTTCAATGACGGTCGGAGACTGACACTTGTAAGGCTGATGTGAAAGACTGCTCGAAGATGATATGTCGGTAAGCTCAACCAAAACAATGATCATCTATGTAAGTGCAGTAATCTTAAACTCTATAAATGTTTAGTTTCCCATCCTAGTCTACTTGGTTTAAAAAACTGAGTCCCGACAAAAACGGGTTGAGAGTGGTATTTACCTAGTATTCACTCTCTCACACGCCATGCTTATACTGTATAAGACAACACCACAGCAAAAAGAAAAAGGAAAAAGAAAAAGAAAAAGAATTCAAAAATTGAAAATTCTGAAAAAAAAAATAAAAAAATAATATAAAAAAAAATAAATAAAATTATTCAGTTGGTCTTCTCTGCGTGCTTATGCGGCCGACCTGATCATCAACTGATAATGTATGAAAAATAGAAATAAGTGGTAGTCAAAGCAGTGTTGCATGGTTCCTCAAGTTGGGGGTTTGTGAATCCTCAATAAACTCTGAGGTTGGGTAGGTTTTGCTATGGAAAATTGGGTATGGAGACGGTTAAACATATCGGTAAATTTGTACTATATTTAAGCACTTAACTGGATGTGAGTTTCTGTGTTCAAACCACCTGACAATTGTCTAGAGTGTCAAGTAACGGAAGCTGAAAAGGGTTCCTCAGTCAAAGACTTGTCTGAAATTATCTGTGAAAATTACCAGCACCAGATACTCGGGGTATGAGTCTGAGGGGAAGCTTCGTAAAATTCTCAAGTTGTCTCAATGTTAACATTTTTTTTTCAAGAGAATTAACTTTTTAGAGGTTTGGGTGTGTTTTTTAAAGTCCTTGTAAGTTGGAGGGGTCAAATGAATTTTTTTTTGAAAAAGGGTATAAATACCTTTCACTGTTTCCGATCCCTCACTTCTCTCTTCACTATGATTACGACCACCGCCCTACCTAAACCCTAGCCACCGTGTAACTCACCGGAAAATTGATCCAGACCATCTCCGACATCTCTCTGTGTAAACCAAGGACTCCACTACCTTCGCAATCGATTTCCGACCACGAACACGTCCAAACCCCTCTCCAAACGACTGTGTTTGTCGGTGATTTCACGAGTTTTGTGAGTTCGAAACCGAGCTTGGTTTTTCCTGTGTTTTGAAGTGAAATACTCGTATTTTGAAGTCGGTAGTGGTGGTTGGCTACTTGTGATTATTTGAGTGCTTTTAACATGTTTATGAGTTGTTTCAGGTTCATCCATGGCGGCTTGCTACGTTTACGATCATCTCGGCGAAGAAGATGACCTTTGGTGTTTACGATCGGAGTTACCGATCGGTGTTTGCGACCCAAGTTTACGATTGGTGTTTACGGCTGGGCCAAATCAATTTCAAAATAACGGATCGTAAGCCCAGTTATTGGATCGTAAACCCAGTTAATGGATCGTAAACCCATTTAGTGGACCGTAAACCCATAATAGGATCGTAAACCCAATACTTGAATCGTAAACTGGTGTTTTAATCATAAACACTTAATTTGGCACTTAATTTTCTTTAAACAAAAAAAAATAAAAAATAAAAAAAATGTGTGGTTAAGTTAAAATCAATGTGTTTGTTAATTTGTGATTCAAAATCAAAATATTTCGCTTGAAAGTTTAAATTGAGATTTTCTGAACTTAAAATTCTTAACGTGATAATCAATTGAACTTCAAGAAGATGTTGACAAACATAATTGCACGTTAACGAACAAGTCTGATGCATTTGTCTTGTCTGTCTCAGATGGCGGAAGAAATGCTTATTAGAGATATATAGTATGAGCAGGACCATTGCATGCCCGCATACCTAGAAGACCCGCCTGAAAAACACATGGAGTTATTCTACTCACTGGTGGCCGGAATGAACACGTGCAAAATTAACCATGCCTTGAGGACGAATGTACTCATCGACGAGATGCTGGTTAGAGAATTTTGGGGAACCGCCAGGGCAAATTCTGACAAAACAAGGATTACCGCAACGGTCAATAACAGACATGTAGTGATTAAGGAAGATGATATCAGGAAGGGGCTGAACATTACTGATAAAGCCACTGATCCAATCAAGTATCCGAAGGAGGTTGTTCTGGCTGGTGCTCAGTCAATGGGATACGAAGGAAAGTTTCCGCCAATCTTTAAGAAGCTTCTGCCGCATTATTGGAGGTGCCTAGCACATTATATGCAGAAGTCATTTCTAGGCAAGAGAACCAATTTTGATCAACTAAATCAACTTCATGGAACTGCTTTCATCTCTTTGGCCTTAGATTGGGATTTCAACTTCTCAAAAATGATGCTGATGGACTGGGTAGGCAATGCTGATTTGAGTGCCAGAGAGCAATTTTTGATGACACCAAGGTTTGTGCAAATGGTGGTCATGAAGAAATACCCGATGATTGAAGAAAGGATTGAGAAGTTGGACATCAAAGTAATGGACTGTGGGGTCTTTGGTCTTCAAACTCAGATAGAAAGGGCAAAAACAGCTTTCAAGGAAGACTTGAATGGGTTAAGAGAGGTGCGTTCCCAGAGGTGGCAAGGGAACAAGAATTTGATGAAGATGAACCAGAAGCTGACATGCCGGTTGTGAATGCCATGGTGGCTGAAGACCAAGACTTAACGGCAACTCCGGCTGTTAATGTACAAGATGAAGATGTTATTCCCTCCGATGAGGAAAATGTAATGGATGACATTCTTGCTGGTCAGGACATCTCAGAAGATGATATTTATGGAGACTTGGAGCCTGTAACCCATAAAAGATCGAGGAATGATATGATTGGCTCATCTGGGAGTGACACTACACCTCCAGAGCTGAACTTGTCTGTTGATGATGTTCTAGAAGTAGAACCCGTTCCTGCTCGAGAGCCATCTCCTCGAAAGAAATCTGATCCAAGGAGCGTACGGTTCAAGTTCACCAAGACAAGCTCAAGTTTATTGGTTGTACAACCAGCTGGACCCAGTTCTGAGGGTCCCAGTGCTCAAGTAGAAACAGCTGCTGAAGATGTACAAGATCGACCTGCTCCTGTGCAATCTGAAACTCCAGTTCTGACCGAGCATAGCCCAGTTCGGGAAGAAACTCAATTTCTGGAGGTTGATCACACTTTTATTGCTCCAAGCCCTGTAAGAGTGAGTGCAGATCCTGTGGTAACTCAGCCAACAACTATTCCTGGATTTAGGCCTTTTCAAGCTGCTGAGCTACCAATTGATCTGAGGATAAGCACCGATCCTCATATCAACTTTCTGATCTCTCAAAACAGGATCAGACAGAATGAGATTATAGCACTGCAAGCAGAGAACAGAAGGTTAAGGGAGAAAGTGGTAGCAGATAAGAGAAGGATGGAAGAGAGAGAGGAGGCTGACAAGTCAAGAATGAAGGATCTCAATGATGCTCTGATGGACCTGAAGAAAAGGTTCAATGCCTTTAAAAGTGCAGTAGAAGGAAACACTTCAGGTGCCTCGGGTCAAAGCTCTTCAGCTCAAGGTGCAAGTGAAGCAGCTGAGGATGATGGAGATGAAAACATAGAGATGTCCGATTACGCCCGAAGTGGCAGAATCATCTCCAAAGCCCCTGAGGGACACGACAACTGGTTCCGTGAATTCTTTCAAGGTCCATCCCCCACACTATACACCCTTGATCTTGGTGAGAGCACATTAGACAAGAGGGGGAGTCGTGAAAACATCCTTTGCTGGCACTATGACTCAGAGAAGAATCTGTTTGCCATAATCCGTGAAGGCTACAGTCCAGTGGAATACTACAAAACTCGTGGGCAATTTCATTCCTGGACTGAGCCCGAGATTAGGAGTCTGCTTCGAGCTCCATTTATCAACAGGTGGAACAGCTCCGATGGGGATCTTATTAGAAACAACTTGATGAGCCATCTGGAAAACAATTTCACTGATTTTGAGCTGAAGCAGGTAAGGTGGGTTGAGACTGGTACTGACCCTGCTACTGGTGAGCCCATGGGAGAAGCAAGAAGGCCACCTACCAAGCGCACCAGAGTTATTAACATGTTGGATGAAATTCAAGACGGAACCTTAGTCAAGAATTTTGACTGTTGGTATTATGATCCAACAACTCATGAGGTGGTGGTTCTTTGCAAGGGGATGCGACAGTTTCGTTTTTATGATCCGGTTGATCTGCTCAGGTTCGGAGAAAGAGATATCAAGTTGCTCGCCTCACAGCCTATTCTTGGTGATGAAAATGATATGGAGAATGCTGTGAGGGTGGGAATCTTTCATGGGACTGCAGAGCGGATTGTAGCAAACAAATGGTGGTCGAACAACGCACTGAATACATTCCGATTCGATCTCCTGCTACCGTAGAAGAAAAAGGTCAAATGATTCATGCCTAGGGGAAGATTGTTGGGCTAGTTTTAGTTAAGGCATGAACATTTTTTAATGGGCTAGTTTGTAATTGTTTTGGGCTTAATCTAGTTTACTTAATAGGCCATGTGGGCCGATTTCTTGTTTATAATTGGGCTAGATTAGTGTTTATGATTGACCTTGTAATCACATGAGGTGGTATAAATACCACCTCATGGTTATGTTTATGATTAAGCTTTGGAGAACCTTTTTACGATTTCTTCTTTGAGTGTGTGTTTACGATCAGCTCTTCATCAAGCTTCATAGTAGTCGGATTTCATTCAAGATTCAATCTTTCTCCCAGATTGAATCTCTTCTTCTACTATTTTCTTGAATCAATCTCTCACGAGGATTCCGCACTCGTGTTAGATCTTTATATCGTGTGTTTGTGATTTTATCGGACCTACAAGTACTATGTCTATACTATATTGTACTATATATTTGGCAACAAAAAATTGTTGTTTTTTTTTAAATTTATGGGGACCAACTTGTCTTTGCCAATGATATGAGTAATTATAAAAATGTAACTGAATAAAAAATCTATAACGAATTTTCTTATATATCTAATTATTTAATCATTTCATTTGCTGTTTAACTAAATTTTAAAAATTATTTAATATATATATATATATATATATATATATATATATATATATAGGGTTAGGTTCAAATGAGAACTTTTTGTTTTGAGAACTTTTGAGAACTAAATCTCTATCACTAATTTCAGTTGGGGACCACTACAATTCATGGGAGGGGTATATGTAAATACAACTAGTGGCTTAAAATGGTTCTCAAAAATTCTCTCAACCATTTAGTTCTCAAATGATCCTCTCCCTATATATATATATATATATATATATAGAATTGAGGTAGAATACATCCACCAAATTCCCTACATCCTCTACATCCACTCCTTTTTTTTCAAAAAAAAAAACACCAAAAAAAAACACTTTCTTTTAAAAAAAAAAATTAAAAACATCATATGTCAAATCGCTATATATTATTTCTGGAACACCTTTTTTTTTAATTTTTATGGCGTTTTTATTATTTTTTCAGAAAAACGCCAAAAAATACAAAAAATAAAAATAAATAAAAAATAATTTTTTGAAAACAAATGTGTGTTTTGATGCATCTAGAAGAATGGTGTTTTTAGAAAAAAAATTAATTAATAAAAGTGTTTTTTTGAAAAAAAAATAAACCGAAAAAAAAACACAAAAAAAAACACCACAAAAATTAAAAAAAAAAGTGTCCTAGAAAGCTAACATAGCGATTAGAGGTGTAGTGTTTTAAAAAAAATATTGTTAAAAAGTGTTTTTTTTGGTGTTTTTGGTGTTTTTTTTTGTGTTTTTTGGTGTTTTTTGTGAAAAAATAGGGTGATGTAGTGGATGTAGAAGTTTTGGTCGATGTAGAATAACTCACCTCTATATATGTATATATATATATATGTGGTAATGATCCTGCGAAAACACATTTTTTTATGAAAACACGAGAACAATTAGCCTTTTTTAAAGGAGGGACTGTAATTGTAATTTCAGAATTCTAATTTCTAAAAATCACAGAGGGGCACATTTGGGATTTTTGAAAAGTGAAGAAAGACCCGTGGTCACACACTAATGCTCACAATTCATCCAAACAAGAAAAAGCCTTAACTCACTCTCCACGACACCACCGGCGATGATTATATGATCAAACACCACCCGCGACGAGGAGCCGATCAGACGACGTTCAGGCAACGAGTGTTAGAGCATATTCCTATGCTACGTTGTGTCTCGTGTATTGTATCTAGTATAGAGCGTCTATGTGAGTCAAAGTAGTCAACATCTATTAGAGGCCGTACCATATGGTCCGGCGTACCAACTGGTACGTAATGTGGTACGCTGCTTTTAATGACTACTATGAATAGTACGTGTTAGAGAGAGTTCAGTAGTTCTGAGAGTTTCACTTTCTTAAGTGTGTGTAAACTTAGTGTGTTTCTCTCTCTAACTTGTAACTCTTAGTGAATCAATAAAACAAAGCTTTATTTACAAAGTGTTCGTTCTCGATTTACTGAATCTAGCACTAGTAAGATCCCTCTGTGGTTTTACAAGTGGTATCGAGCACTTGGTTGCTCTACTGCTGCGATTTAGTCAATTTTCGGACTCTAGAGTGAGAAACATTGGGTTTTTCTTCGTTTTTCATCATTTCTGTCCAATTCCGAGTGATTTTGAGCTTAAAATTAATTTCTAAACATTCCTAGAGTTTTTTCGGAGTCTACTACTGCGAATTACAGTTCAAATTGTCAATTTTCTTAAAATTCAGTCGAATATAGCGTGGTACGCCGTTGGTACACTTGAAGAACAGCTGGTACGCCTTTGGTACGCTCCTTGGTACGCAAGGCAATCTTCGAAGATTCTGGTACGCTGGTTTTTTGTACGCAAGGCAATCTTCATCGTTGGTACGCGACGGTTACTTTTTGGTACGCTGGCAGTTACGCCGTACCAAATTGGTACGCTGCTCAAGTTGCTATGCTGAGTGTTTGGTACACTGAGGTTGGTGGTACGCTAATATTTCTGGTCCGGGTTTTTGGTACGCTGACTTGTTTGGTCCGCTGGTGGTACGTTGACTCTCATTGGTACAGAAGTCGACGGCTTGATACGCTGGCAAAAAAGTGGTCTTCACAAAAACTGACGTAACTTGAGAACCGTTAAGAGTTATGGGAGCTAATACTAGCCAAAACGTTCATCTCTACGAGATCTATACTTTTACTGCCTAATAGTTAGTGCCCTCCGGTTTGACCCCCAAAATCCACTTGGAAGACCTCCGTTTTTGAGTTCGAAGTTTTGACATTCGATTTTTTAACTTCAATATGAGTGATTTTCAAGCATTTTCAGCTATGCAAACCTCGATGCAAGCCATGATGAACTATGATAATGAAATCGGAACAACTCAGAAAGTTCCTAAATTACTTCGATTGGAAGATTATCATAACTGGAAGAAAAGATTATAATCTTACATATACTCACAAGATGTTGATTGTTGGATTCCTATTGAAAAACAATATGTGTATCCGTTGATTGCTAATACTTTACCAAATCGATAAGTGATTTTGAGCCTGAAGAAAAGAAGGAATTTGCAAGAGAAAAGAAAACTTTTAGTTTTCTCACGATGGAATTACCCAAAGATTTGATGCATCAGTACAAAAACTGAAGAAAGAGTTTGATAATTTCGGGCTTTGTGAGAATGAGAAGATCACAGATTTGATTGCAAGGTTTTCATATTTGATCAATGAACTTGACATTATAGGTGTTAAGAAAGAAAATGATGAATTAAAGGAGAAATTTCTGGAAGCTCTACCCGAAAAGTGAGAGAATTTTGTGATGATGTTGTCTAATGATCCTGTAGAGGCTAGATTATGAGGCTTGTAATATTAAATTAGTTGGGATGGGCTTAGAGGGTTTAATTAGATTAGTAGACTAGTTTGCTTGGGTTTACTATTGGGCTTGGGGTTTACCATTGGGTTTACCATTAGGGTTTAAGGTCCATTAGGGATCCTATATAGACCCCATGTGTTTACCATTGTAAGGTGCTGATTATGATTTTAGAGAGGAGCCTCCTTGTAGTTTAAGATCGCAATCTTAAACTAGAGAAAGAAGCGAGTGTAGGATTTCTTATTTGTACCCGACAAGTTCATCTTGTGTGCAAAGATCAGGTTTTTAACGTTTTAATCATCGTAGTCTTCGATTTCTTCTCTTCTCTTCTCTTTCTTGAGTCACTAATCTAACCGGAATCCGCACGTTTAGATTAGTTAGATATCGTGAACGATTGTTGTTTCGGGACCAACAATTGGTATCAGAGCCAAGAAACGAGATTTCGTGGTTCTCACGATATTGATTCAAGAAGATCTAACAGTTTTTGTGAGTTTTTCTTGAGTTTTTCAGGTTTACGATCGAGTTTGCTGAGTTTTCTGGGTTGTTCTTGGTGTTTACGACATCTGCTGGTGTTTATGATCAGTGTTCTTCATCATTTTGCGTTTACGATTGAGATTACGATCGGAATTGGTGTTTACGAGTTCAAGATTGAGTTTTTAGGAGTTTACGATCCTGTTTACGACCCGGAGGTGTTTACGACTAAGATTACGATCGGAACTGAGTTCCCGACCGTGTTTACGACCCGGAGTAGTTCACGATTGGAGATTACGATCGGAATCGTGTTCTCGATCAGCCAGGCTGTCAAAATCGTAAACTACTGTTTACGATCGGAAACTGGTTTGCGGCAAAAAGTCACTATTTCACACTTTCACGGAAACGAACATAACTTTTGACTCGTTTGGAGTTAGAAGCTCAAATTTTAACACGATGTTCGTGACAACGAGCCCCAACTTTTGACTCGTTTGGAGTTAGAAGCTCAAACTTTTGACTCGTTTGGAGTCTAAGGGAGCTCGTTTGGACCCCCAAATTTCACTCTGAAGACCTCCGTTTTCGCGTTTTAAGTTTTTGACACTATTCCTTGAATAGTACTTTTGCCAATTTTGCTGATTTCACCAGATTTTCAGAAGCTGCATATCTAAAGAAAGAAACTGAGTTCAGTCGTTGAAGAAAAGAATATGGTTGAGAACAAGGATGCTTTCGCAGCTGAAGTTGATGAAACTAAGATATGCCCCAATCCTACTTGTGCTCGATTAATTCCTGGATTAAGACAACTATGGAAAAATGCTGAAATCGAACTTTTTGATATTTAATGTTCTAGGAGTTCATTTAAAGGTAGGTGGGAAAAGAGTGAAGTGAAAGTAAAAGCCCAAAAACTAGACATTGAGAAATATCAAAAGCTAGCAACGGAGAAGACTATTTTATATGATCGGGCTAGGATTGAGATATCTGAGCTGACACAGAAATTAACTGAACTACAACAAAACTATGATGAGCTGCAGGTCAAGTATGATTGCAATCAGGAAAGAAATCAGCGAATGCTCGATGCAGGAAAGGCTTTGTCACATGTTGTTGTGACCGGTCAAGTTGGGAAAGACACATCTGGATTTGGATCAGAGAAAACTGATAGGTCCTTGGCTGCAAACAGCATTATTCCTCCACCAGTTCCCAGAGACATTATAGGAACACTTCTTAGTGAGGATCAAGTTGAACGAACCAAGTATGATTATAAAGAAGCTGCTCCTCCTATTGATAGAGTCTTGGTTGGAACTACACCATTGACTCAAGAAGAAATTGATAATGAGGCAAACATGACTTATAGTGAAGGGAGAGTAGAGGATATATCAGATAATGATGCTGAGTGCCAAAAATACAACAGGTGTCATAACTCTAAGTCTGATGATACTGGGAAAGAGTTGAAATCATACCCTAAAATTGAAACCCCATACTTCAAAGTAATTGACAAAGTCAGAAGGGAAAAGGTGATCTTGACGACACGGCCTGAGGGGAAGATCTTTATGACATCTGGATCAATGTTTGACCAAGAACTAGATGTTGGATATGACTTACCATCCTTCTCCTCCAAGTTTAAGGGAATAACTGATGGAGTAATAAGTGAAGCTGAAGTTGAGAGGCCAAAGATCACCATCAAGCATCCGAGTATGAAACCAACAGCTAGAGTGAAGAATGAAAAACTCAAGGGAGTAGCTGTGTCTCCCATTTCTTTAGTTGGATCATGCAGTTGCCGTTGTAAGTGCAAGAACGGTGCTTCAACGTCAAAGAATCAAGGAAGCACAAAGACAGTAAAGACAGGTTCAACACAGACATCGAGGAACCAGCAGAAAGTCAAACCTACTCCATATCAGCCACCAAAGACAAATGGGTACACGTCTGACTTCTATCTAACGAAGCAGACTTGCTTTAATTGTGGCAATGCTGGTCATATTGCTAGAAACTGTCTTTATCGCCCCTATGAACCCTATTATCCAAAAAGTCAAAGGGTTTCATCTCAGGAGTCTGTAAAGTCTAAGCCGATGATGGTGCAAACAACTAAGGCAAGGAAGACTGTTACTCCTAAGATTAAACCCTCTGATCAACATTGGGGCGCTGCCAAAGCTGAAAGAAAATCTTTAAATCAAAACAACAGCTTTCCAAGTTACCAAAATTTTCAGAAAAAGGTGAAGAAACCATTTTCAAAACAACCAAAGCTTGAAAAACCCAAAGTTACCCCTCCCAAGGTAACTAAAACTGTTTTGAAAAATGATTCTAAAATGAAGAAGGTTGAAATACCTAAAGTCACAACTCCAAAGCTGACTAAAACAAAAACTGTTTTGAAAAATGAATCTAAAACGAAGAAGGTTGGAATGCTTAAATTCACAACTCCAAAAGTGACTAAAACAAGTGTTAAATCACCTGGAACTTGGAAACCAAAAATCAAGGGAGCTCCATCCCAACTTCCTGATTTCTCAAAGGGGATGTTCTTACAAGAAGTATCTTTTATTGATTCCTTAGGTGTACCCAGAAAAACAATGGCCTGGGTACCATTGGCTAACTAATCTCTCACTATGTGCAGGACCAGTCAAGGAGGATTATCACTAACATTTTTTTATTAATTTGTTTGTCGATAAGTGATTGTTCCAGGCACAGTTTAGGAGACGTATCTTCATGTCATACCAAGCAATTTTTTTATGTAGGATATGTTTCCTTGAGAGGTAAAATGTCAAATTCAGCATGAAAGGTACGGTTCTTAACTTGATTGTTTGTTTGATGAAGCAGTAAAGGGTGTTTGTGTCAAAACCAAATTCCTTAAAATTTTCAGTTGGTGCTTGGTTGTTCATTAAAAAAAACAATGAGGTATGCATGCTATAAAACCCATTTTTCCAAAAATTTTCAAATCCATACTTTGAAGGTTAGCTAGGGTAGATGTGTGTGAAGTTATTTCCTCTGCTTATGTGTTCGTGTCTTAAAAAAAATGATGTTCACAAAAGTTGTGACATTAAAAATCAAAAAGCAAGGGGAAGAAATGTAAAGATGAAGAAAAAGTTGGCCCCTAAAAAATAGTGTGCTTTTCAATTTTTTATTGTTTGTGTCTATTTCTAAGAAAGCCATGGGAAGAGAAATATGTCCGGATTGGAGATGACTAACGCGTATAAAGCGGAAGTGAAAAGCAAGCTCCATGGTGATATGCTCGGTAGGCTCGACCTAATCTTATGACCACCAATGTAAGTGCAATGAACTTAAAATATATATATGTTTAGTTTCCCATCTCAGTTTGCATGGTTTAAAAAACTGAGTCCCAGCAAAAAAAGTTGAGAGTGGTAATTATACCTACTATTCACTCTCTCACATGCCATGTTTCTACTGTTATGACTACACCACATAATGAAAAGAAAAGAAAAAGAAATGAAAAAGAAAAGAAAAAGAAAAGAAAATAAAATAATCGTTCAGTTTGGTCTTCTTTGTGTGCTTACGCGGCCGACCTGATCACCAACTGGTGATTAATGAAATAAGTGGTAGTCATAACGGTGTTACATGGTTTCTCAAGTTGGGGGTTAGTGAATCCTCAATAAACTCTGAGGTTGGGTAGGTTTTGCTATGTACGCTTGGGTGTGGGGACAATTAAACCTGACGGTAATCTTGTACATTATTAAGCATGATGCATTTGGTTGGGATTAAACGGGTATGAGTTTAAAGCGGACAAACATACTGGCAATCACCTGGATTAGTCAAGTAACGAAAGCTGAAAAGGGTTCCTCAGTCAGATTCATACGGGTTGATCCCTTGTAAACTTTCTCATGTTTGATATTGGTAAGTATTTGTTTATTTTTATCTTTCGTGTGTGAGTCTTTAAGTTCTTTTTGGTTGTGTTTACGTCTTGGCCAGGTTAATTTGAGAAGTCAAAATGTGTTTTCATGGGTTTTGATGCATGACAGTATGCCCCCCTGCAGATCTTGCCAAAATTTTTAGGGGAAGGAGAGGGGATAATAAGTATTATCCGAAGGGAACTCGAGGATGATACTTATTATCTAATGAAAAGACTTCCATAATACATAGTATCTGAAGGGAACTCGAAGATAATATGTATTATCTCAGGGGAAGTCCTTAGCTGAGGGGAAGTAATCAGCTGGGGAAGTTTTTGAGAGAGGATAATAAGTATTATCCGAAGGGAACTCGAGGATGATGCTTATTATCTAATGAAAAGACTTCCATAATACATAGTATCTGAAGGGAACTCGAAGATAATATGTATTATCTCAGTGGAAGTCCTTAGCTGGGGGGAAGTTATCAGCTAAGGGAAAGTCTTTAGAGGTCTTAGGTTCAGGGGAAGTTTTATAGAAAACCCGTAATCTATATTAGGGTTTTTGGTTAAAATTATGTTAATTTGAATCAACTGAACAGATGATAATTACCTTCTAACCCAAAGATCGGTCATCAAATGTCTGGTGGAGTATATTTTTTCAAATGTGTGTCAGATAGGTTGATGATAGAAAGATGCTGCTGCTGCTCAAAGTTAAAGAACCAGCCGGACAAGACTTCCATCTGGAAAAGCAAATGTTCAGGGGAAGTTGTTGGTGTCTTTACAAGTTTTCAAAAGCTTCAAAAGAGCTTCAAAGAAGATGTTCACATGTTTAGGGGAAGCCGAAGATTTCAAGTCGATCTTTGATGAAGAATGTCACACCCCCAATTTACCACTAACGGAGTTTTACCGTGTGGGGTGTGAGAACAGACCAGGACCCGAGTCAATGATTGCAACAACACAAAACATTCCACCTAATAAAAATAAATACATTTAATGTTTGGATTAAAACCATAGTTTAAAATGTAACGCAGTGGAAATAATAAATGCGCAAAACACGCGCTCAACCCTTTAAAATGATTTTAAACAATTAAACGTAAAATGTTAAGGTTTTCTCCCAAAGATAAATGTTTAACTGTAAGTCAAATGTGAAACCCGCAATACGTACCAACAGCAGAAAACTCCTAGCGACCTGTAAACGTTTGGTAAAATCAAGTGTCAGCTAATGCTGGTGAGTTCACTAAAAGTAGTATAATACATATACTAGGCATAAAAATATATAAATAGTTTTATGTAATACGTTAGTAAAGTTGAATACTATCGTAGGTAGCTAGCCTAGTTGTCTTGTCCTTAGGAAGTTCGCAACCAAAGCTGACTAAATGTATGTAGGGAATACCTACACGTTTTGCCTCCCCTGTGTCCATCTGTACACAGTAGTTTTGGCTGACATTAACTCCGTCCGACCTCCAGTTAGGTGGGCATCCCGTGCACCGTAGAGCGAGGGTTGTCAATCCTCAGTAGTACTACTAAACGTCACCATGCTATTTACACTATATTAACGGTTCGATTATGTGAGGGCTTTAATAGATGGGCTATCCTATGACATGTGATAGTTTACTTATTCAAATGCATTAACGTGTGTTTTTGTAAGTTACCAAATAACTTGTAAGAAAAGTGAATCACTACCCAAACGGGGTATGATCTAATTTGGAGTGTGAAACTCACCTTTAGGAGCGCTGCTACAAACACCACACTTGATCCAAGTGCTTCGAGTTTAGAAAAACGGGAGAGAGTGTATGACCTAAGAGTGAAGGTCTACAGTGTCAGTTGTGTCACAGGGTCAAAAGTGACAAGTGTACATGCAGGAAAACAAGAACTTAGAGGACTCATAACAGAGTGAAAAGGGTCTGACCAACTGGTCAGTTGGTTTTGAGAAAACGAGCTGACTCGCGACACACTAGTTGATCATGGACGAGACATACGCGAGAGGGGAAAAGAGAAAGAGAAGGAAAAAGGATCCGTTAAAGTCATACGTGTACAAGTGTCCTATCCTCATGTGACTAGAGAGTGTGGGTGAAACACAAAAGCAAATAGCTAGGACAATGTGATTAACTACCACGGTACATCATAAGGTCAACGAATGAACCTTATGCAGTCTTGCCATTCCCACGGAGTGGGGACCTAGGACCTGTACTGAAGCATAACTACATAGCCTAGGGGTCTAATCCAACCCTTCACGTAAGCACATTGGTATAGTACAAGTTGAAAGCATACAAGAATAATTAAATCCTAGCTAGTCGTGCGGGTTTGATACTACTAGCTTAATTTAATACAGTAAGTTTGACCAAATAAAAGTAAACATGCAAGTTTGACCACTAAGGGTCCCTAAAGTAAACCCTTGGACCTTGGTCCTCAATTAGCACACAATGCACATTGCAATCACATTCACCTTGGTTGTAAAAATCTAGGACACTCGCGCATCAACTTTGTTTGGTCAAAGTCAGCGGGATACCGAGTGAGTTAAGATTCTCGATTCATGCCATGTGAAAGAAAACTCCTTCTAGTCTATTTATCAAAAAGAATCACCCGATCGGGTGAGTATTGATCAAGTTATGATATTTTGAAGTTTGGTAAAAATAACTAGACAGATTTTGTCTAGTGTTCGACACACGACACAAAACCGGTTTATAACTCATTACTATTTTGTAGTTAGGTTCTAAAAATTTACAGAATTATTCTTGCTTATAAAATGAAAAACTTTCATATTTTAACCAATTAAGTTTATATGTTTCATCATAGCAACATTCTTCACACAAGTGTGTGAAGCCAGTTTCATGGCAGGACTGAGTTCCTGTTTCGTTTGGGGCCTTAGGGGTACCAAACGAACTTCAATTCACGTGAGACCAAATCCAAAAGAATCCTAGTACCTTAAACTAACACTAGCACGCAGAAGCAAGTGATTTGATTCACGTACGAGAAAGTTATGCTACTTTGAAATTGACTAAAAATTAGAAAACTGATTCTACCAACAAATTATGTGTGCCAGCTTCCCGACTCAATAAGTCATTCACTGCTCTGAATTAAGACTCGAAATTTTACAGAACGTTAATTTTTCATATAAGATTTAAACTTCATGTTTCGTGATTTGGGAAATATTCACATTATCCTGACCTAAAACCCGAAGGAAATCTGACCTTCCGAAAATTAACAGCCCCGTGCACCGAACTTGTGGTGCACGTTTGAGTGAACAAATCATGTTCAAAAATTGCGTATTTTATACCACGGGAAAGCTAAGACAATAAAATTTCGTCTCCAAAAAGAATCAAACGTTTTCGACTTCTGGTTTGCGAGTTATGACCCGAACAATACGACGAAAATTTCTGGCATAATCTGTTTGAAATCATCCTATGATTTTATGATGATTTTCAATCACCCAAACCCCCATAACCCTAATTTCGAAAATCACAGCCCTACTAGGAGTCTAAAAACACGAAAATTAAACCAAGTATACACCTGAAAATCGCACATAACAGCCATAGAAGAACGTGCATCGTGATGAACACCAAGAATCACACAAACTAGTTTAGGGCTTTACCTTTTGTTCTTTGTGAGAGAGTTTGGAGAAGTGTTAGGCGAAACCGAATGCACCAATGGACTACCAGAGAAGAGAGGAGTAGAAAGGAGGGTGGAGGATCGCCGGTGAACCACCGGAAATCGCCGGATTCCGGCCGGTGTCTGCTGCCTTGCGCAAAAAGAAAATGAAGCGGGAAGGGGGGAGAGCTCCAATTGCCATTCAAAAGAGATGGGGGGGGGGGTCTACGGTTTTCGACCCACCCTCCATATATATACTCATATATTTTTTTTTCTATTTAATTAATTAATTATTGAGGGTTTTTAATTGAATAAAAAAATTAAAAGGATAATAAACGAGCTAGAATAGTCGGGTTCATAAGATGGTAGGAAACGAAAGACGGAAATTTATAAGTTACGTTTATACGATAAGACAAGTCTATAGAACTTTGTATAAACTTTAAAATTTAATAAAACGTCGAATGCTAGGCCTCTCGGGTAATTTGTCGGATATGGTTGATCAACCAAGTGCATCGGAACAGACTCGATAAATGGATTACACGTGACATCGCGTGACATAAGAAATAAATCGTACATACGGACAGGTCTTAACGGAAAAGTTTTATGGAGTTAACCTGGGAAAACCGCAGTTGTCACATCCTCCCCTTGTTATAGAAACTTTCGCGGCTTCTGCGGAAGGAAAGTTAATTTTCAAGGTCTTACATCATCCCCGTATTACGGAAATTTTCGTCTTGAAAATTTAACTAGTAACTAGGTTTAGAGTTGATGTATTCGCGTTCTAACGTGAACTTTGCTCTATGCTTTGGTTTCCAACAAACGTTGACAATTGGGATTTTGCTATGCTTCAGCATTTTCTCTTTGCAACCAATATCTCTAAGGTATGCTCACTAAATTGGAGCTTTTCATCAATTCCTATTTCCTCATGTGGAACTATCTGAGTGTGTCCAGTAGACATTGAATTCAGGTTTGGACTTGAAACCTGTTATGCACTTTTTTTTTCACTCTGGTGGCCACTCTAGCCGGTAGGCGACTGGCCTATTCTTTCGATGACCTCGAAAGTCTCATGTAGCGAGGATTTAACTTTCCACGCTTACCAAATTTTATTACGTCCTTCCAAGGGGAAACTTTTAGCAACACCCCATCGCCTTACTCATATTTCCACGTTTTATGACGCTTGTCGGCGTAGCTCGCTCGCCGGTCCCCGGCAACCGCTACACGGTTTCTTATCTGCGCGATTTTTTTCCACGGCTTCATGCACAATTTCGGGTCCAGTGAGTTGGCTCTGACGTACTTCGGTCCAGTAGACCGGTGATCTACACTTTCGTCCGTAGAGCGCCTCAAATGGCGCAACACCAATACTTGCATGGTAGCTGTTATTACCAGAGAACTTATCAAACGGTAAGTGAGTTTCTCAAATCCTTTCCGAAATCGATTACACATGCTCAGAGCATGTCCTCAAGAGTCTCGATTTTACACTCAGTTTGTCCATCCGTTTGCGGATGATAAGCTATACCCATATTCATGCGCGTACCCATGGCCTTCTGTAGTGATTCCTAAAACTTAGAGCAGACCTGGGATCACGATATGAGATGATAGATAGGGGCACACCATGGGGCTTGACGATTTGCTTCAATATATCTGAGCGAGCTTGTCAGCCTTATCACTCTCTTTACTGGCTAAGTAGTGGGCGAACTTCATTAGCCTATCAACGATTTCTCAAATCATCCCGTATCCAGCTGGTGAACGGGGCAACCCTGTGATGGAGTCCATTAAAATGTCCTCCCATTTCCATTTGGGAGTGTTTGGGTGTGAAGTAGCCCTGACGGCTCTTGGTACATCATTTTTAACCTTCGAACATGTGAGGCCTTATCTGACATACAAAGCAATGTCCTCCTTTGTGTTGGGCCACCAATGGACCAACTTCAGGTCCTTGCACGTTTTGTCAGATTGAGTAGCGAGTTTTTATGAGCTTCATCCCTAACTAGCTCTCGCAGATTTCCATGACGGGCACCCAGAACTATTCCCTATAATAGCGAAGGCCATCGGCCTTAACTTCTGATTTCACCACCAATTCCACTGAGCGATTCGGGCTCAAAATTCTTTTCTTTTAGGGCTTCTGTTTGAACATCCCGGGTTCTATCCGTAGCTTGGTGTGAATGGTCATTCGCAAGGCTCGCACGCGCCTCAGCTTTTACGTGTTCCTTTCAGCTTAGAGCATTTGCCACTACGTCGGCTTCACTTGGGTGAAATTATACCACCTAGTTATAATAATTCAGCAGCTCGACCCATCTATGTTGTCTCCTGTTTAGATTTTTCCTCCCGAAATGAGCTGCAAACTTGCATGATCGGTGAATATGGCGCACTTGGTACCATACTGATAATGTCGCCAAATCTTTAGAGCGAACACTAGTACTCCTAACTCTAGATGATGCTAGTAACCCATCAAACCAAGAAATTGACGGGTTCCTGTAGGCGCACGCAGAGTTGACCAAATCTTGATTGCTTCTTCCGTCGTAGGATCCACCTGAATCCTCTTTTTGTTGGCTATATGGCTCAAGAATTGGACCTCTCTGATCCAAAAGTCGTAATTTGAAAACTTTACGTAAAGTTGCCCCTTACGCAATAATACCACAATCAGCCGTAGGTGCTCTTCATGTTTTTCCTTAGACTTGGAGTAGATCAGGATTTCGTCGATAGAGACGATGACAAATTTGTCCAGATAGGGCTTGCACACACAGTTCATGAGGTCTATGAACACCGTAGGCGCATTGGTTGGGCCAAAGGGCATGACCAAGAACTCATAGTGGCCATCTCGAGTTCTAAATGTCGTCTTCTTTATATCCTCATCACGGACTCTCAGTTGATGGCAGCTGGTCTGCAGGTCGATATTGGAGTAGTAACTTGACTCTTGCAACTGGTCAAAGAGATCATCGATCCTGGGTAAGGGGTAGCGGTTCTTGATGGCGATCTTATTGAGTTCACGGTAGCCAATAGAAATTCAGAGGGTTCCATCCTCCTTCTAGACAAACTGAATTTAGGCTCCCTAGGGGAGATGAGCTGGGTCTGATGGAGCTTTTATCCAAAAGCTCTAGAAGATGAGTCTATAGTTCGAGCAGTTCGCTCAATACTAACCGGTAGGGTGCTCTTGTCTTGGGATCTGTGCCGGATGCGAGGTCAATACTGATGTCTACTTGACGAAGTGGAGTTAGGCTTGATTGTTTCTTTGCGAATATATTCGGGTTGTCGTACTGCTTGCTAGGTCATTCACATGTCCTTTCCGTGTATGCTTGCGCAACTTGGGGAAAGGTAATATCTTGGTAGCTCAGACGACCAGTCCACATTGATCTTCCCATCGGGACCATCGATGGTCAAAAGCTTAGGATATGTACGGGTAGCTTATAGCGGCCTGCTATATCCTGAGGTCCTTAGACTAAATCCTTGATGTCCGATAGCTTACCATTGGCTAATTCGACTTGGCTAATTCGACCGCATACCTAGCATCTAGGAGCGAGTTTAGTGCAGAATTCCTCATTTCCTTGACTCTTAGCTGGAATGACGCTCGCCATCATTTCATTGTTAAAACAAAACATTCTCTAAACGGTCTTTTTAGAAGATACCTAATAGTTATGTTGCTGCTAACCTCCCCAGGTTTCCAGGCAGAATCACTCCCTTTGCATTATTTTCACCGTTGCTGCCACTAATCCCGGTGTTGTTATCACTTTTGTGGTGTACGTTGGGGCCATTCCTGACAGTGGCAATCCTTCTTCCATAACCCTGGATCCATACATCTTATGCAGCTCATGATGTCCTGGGTGCTTGATTTGAGTCGGTCCTATAGTCGTTTCCAACAACTATTGACCACACGGTCTCTTTGCTCTGAGTATGGTGTTGATTGCTAAATTGGCTACTAAGGCCTTCTTGTTCCACAATGCGCACCTAAGGGTTCCTCACAGGTTATGATATTGGGTACGTTAGGCTGGTGCTGAGAGATATCTTTCATTAGCTTCCACATAGGTTCCCACTGCCGCCTGCTTGTGGCTTTTGCTTGGTGAATAGCTTCTTGAACTTTCGAATCCTTTTGAAGTCTCTGTCCACCGTTATCGGGCACGAGTCAACGTAGTTGAGGCGATGTTGGGTGTCCTACCTGCTACAAAATATATTATCGCCAAAAACTTGGAATCCTATCTCCTAGCTACACGTCTAGGTCACAAGGGCATGGTAGTTACTAAATTTCCTGTGTTATTTGTGCGTTTTTCATCGCATTTCTATGCCCTTGCACTTCTTTGCTCTATAATGTGAAGTTTGCTCATTTAAACGTGCCGGCGATGATCTTATCCTCAATATTAAACGCGAGATTACGCATTGCGAAAACCAATTCGGCTTTGAAGATCAAACGTAGCAGTTCCTCTGCCACGTGCTGGTTGTTCAGCGTGAGATGTTTGCGATCCTAGAGACTTGCATCCTTGAACTTCCTGCCACCCATGGCATATACGGCGTCCGGTCCGTGCATTTGGGGTTTCAGCGTTCCACCGACTAAGGGCGAAATCCTTCCAGGTGTCTGCTGCATAATTCTGGAGTAGACTCACCACTCCTCCACTGCTCTTATACATCACGGGTTTACACCCCATGAAAGATTTGGATGAACAGTTGGTCCTGTCAATTTTTGCAGTTGCTCGTTCTTAGTTGCAAGCGCGGCAACAACTCCTTGGTTGATGAGATTTTGGAATTGAGCAGGTGTCAACTGTGGTTGATTGTTTTGAATAGCCAGACGTGAAGGCATTGTTCGGAGTGAACACGCTTCCATTAATGAAGAACGGTTTCATATTGAATTCCTTTCTCTTTATAATTGCCCATACAATTATTTTCTTACACAACCATAGCGTAGAACACAATAGGAAATTTTAAATATTTTATAATATCCATTATATAAAAAAAATATTCCTTCCAATCCGACATTGTCTCAAAATTTTCCAAACCATGAAATTAAACAAACATCCAAAATTGTTTAAGTCGTGGAAATAAAGGAAACATAAGGTATGCAAAAGTAGATAAGTCCTATGGATTAACCACTTGGGGTTCTCTATCTATCCGAGCAGCTTCCTACGGATGCAGTGCGGCTAACTGATTCTCTAAGGCAGTCATCTATGCTAGCTGCGCGACGTTTGATGCCTCTAGCACACCAATCACTGCTTGGCGCTTAAGAGTCCATGGGCCAATGTAAATTGGATAGACCCACGTTTGAGGTCATTCACTTCCTTCTGCACATCCTTCATTTCTTCCGCCAACCTATCATAGACGTTACTCGCCGCTGTAAGCCTATCCTCTTGAGCATCATTGGTGTCCTGTTGTCGTTGTTCTAACTTACGCAACCATTTCAGGGCATGCTTCCACTTCTGGTCCTCGGCTTCCTCATAACGGAATCTTTTCTTCGGTGGCATCGGATGCCTGGTGGACGAGGATCCCTAATCTTCGACCATAGCCTTCTTTCCGCGCTTGTTATTCGACGGTGCCATCACTGTTAATATTCCTAGTGAACGGATACAAAACAAAAACAAATCGACAACAAAAATAACGAAGTAAGTCTTTTACTCTTGGCACGCGGGGGTAAACACAAAAAAAATGGCTTTTTGGGAGAACAATACTTAGAAGACTTTGCAATCACGCTCTGTTCCGATTACAGTCTAGAGCAATTTTCTCGTTTTTGTAAAAATAGATAGGCCTAGTTCGCTATAATCAATGGCTCTCATACCAATCTGTCACATCCCCAATTTACCACGAACGGAGTTTTACCGTGTGGGGTGTGAGAACAGACCAGGACCCGAGTCAATGATTGCAACAACACAAAACATTCCACATAATAAAAATAAATGCATTTAATGTTTGAATTAAAACCATAGTTTAAAATGTAACACAGCGGTAATAAATGCGCAAAACACGCGCTCAACCGTTTAAAATAATTTCAAACAATTAAATGTAAAATGTTAAGGTTTTCTTCCAAAAATAAATGTTTAATCGTAAGTCAAATGTGAAACCCGCAATACGTACCAACAGCAGAAAACTCCTAGCGACCTGTAAACGTTTGGTAAAATCAAGTGTCAGCTAATGCTGGTGAGTTCACTAAAAGTAGTATAATACATATACTAGGCATAAAAATATATAAATAGTTTTATGTAATACGTTAATAAAGTTGAATACTATCGTAGGTAGCTAGCCTAGTTGTCATGTCCATTAGGAAGTTCGCAACCGAAGCTGACTAAATGTATGTAGGGAATACCTACACGTTTTGCCTCCCTGTGTCCATCTGTACACAGTAGTTTTGGCTGACATTAACTCCGTCTGATCTCCAGTCAGGTGGGCATCCCGTGCACCGTAAAGCGACGGTTGTCAATCCTCAGTAGTACTACTAAACGTCACCATGCTATTTACACTATATTAACGGCCCGATTATGTGAGGGCTTTAATAGATGGGCTATCCTATGACATGTGGTAGTTTACTTATTCAAATGCATTAACGTGTGTTTTTGTAAGTTACCAAATAACTTGTAAGAAAAGCGAATCATTACCCAAACGGGGTATGATCTAATTTGGAGTGTGAAACTCGCCTTTAGGAGCGCTGCTACAAACACCACACTTGATCCAAGTGCTTCACGTTTAGAAAAACAAGAGAGAGTGTATGACCTAAGAGTGAAGGTCTACAGTGTCAGTTGTGTCACAGGGTCAAAAGTGACATGTGTACATGCAGGAAAACAAGAACTTAGAGGACTCATAATAGAGTGAAAAGGGTTTGACCAACTCGTCCGTTGGTTTTGAGAAAACGAGCTGACTCGCGACACACTGGTTGATCATGGACGAGACATACGCGAGAGGGGAAAAGAGAAAGAGAGGGAAATAGGATCCGTTAAAGTCATACGTGTACAAGTGTCCTATCCTCATGTGACTAGAGAGTGTGGGTGAAACACAAAAGCAAATAGCTAGGACAATGTGATTAACTACAACGGTACAACATAAGGTCAATGAATGAACCTTATGCAGTCTTGCCATTCCCACGGAGTGGGGACCTATGACTTGTACTAAAGCATAACTACATAGCCTAGGGGTCTAATCCAACCCTTCACGCAAGCACATTGGTACAGTACAAGTTGAAAGCATGCAAGACTAATTAAATCCTAGCTAGTCGTGCAGGTTTGATACTACTAGCTTAATCTAATACAGTAAGTTCGACCAAATAAAAGTAAACATGCAAGTTTGACCACTAAGGGTCCCTAAAGTAAACCCTTGGACCTTGGTCCTCAATTAGCACACAATGCACATTGCAATCACATTCACCTTGGTTGTAAAAATCTACGACAGTCGCGCATCAACTTTGTTTGGTTAAAGTCAGCGGGATACTGAGTGAGTTAAGATTATCGATTCATGCCATGTGAAAGAAGACTCCTTCTAGTCTATTTAAAAAAAATAATCACCCCGATCGGGTGAGTATTGATCAAGTTATGATATTTTGAAGTTTGGTAAAAAATAACTAGACAGATTCTGTCTAGTGTTCGATACACGACACAAAACCGGTTTATAACTCATTACTCTTTTGTAGTTAGGTTATAAACATTTATAGAATTATTCTTGCTTATAAAATGCAAAACTTTCATGTTTTAACCAATTAAGTTTATTTGTTTCATCATAGCAAAATTCTTCACACAAGTGTGTGAAGCCAGTTTCATGGCAGGACTGAGTTCCTGTTTCGTTTCGGGCCTTAGGGGTACCAAACGAACTTCAATTCACGTGAGACCAAATCCACAAGAATCCTAATACCTTAAAATAACACTAGCAAGCAGAAGCAAGTTATTTGATTCACGTATGAAAAAGTTATTCTACTTTGAAATTGACTAAAAATTAGAAAACTGATTCTGCCAACAGATTATGTGTGCCAGCTTCCCGACTCAATAAGTCATTCACTACTCTGAATTAAGACTCGAAATTTTTCATAAAGTTAATTTGTCATATAAGCTTCAAACTTCATGTTTCGTGTTTTAGGACATATTCACATTATCCTGACCTAAAACCCCAAGCAAATCTGACCTTCCGAAATTTAACAACTCCGTGCACCGAACTTGTGGTGCATGTTTGAGTGACCAAATCATGTTAAAAATTGCGTATTTTATACCACTGGAAAGCTAAGACAATAAGATTTCGTCTCCAAAAAAAATTTAAGGTTTTCGACTTCTAGTTTGCGAGTTATGACCCGAACAATACGACAAAAATTTCTGGCAGAATCTGTTTGAAATCATCCTATGATTTTATGATGATTTTCAATCACCCAAACCCCCATAACCCTAATTTCGAAAATCACAGCCCTACTAGGGGTCTAAAAACACGAAAATTAAACCAAGTATACACCTGAAAATCGCACATAACAGCCATAGAAGAACGTGCATCGTGATGAACAACAAGAATCACACAAACTAGTTTAGGGCTTTACCTTTTCTTCTTCGTGAGAGAGTTTGGAGAAGTGTTGAGCGAAACCGAATGCACCAATGGACTACCGGAGACGAGAGGAGTAGAAAGGAGGGTGGAGGATCGCCGGTGAACCACCGGAAGTCCCCGGATTCCGGCCGGTGGCTGCTGCCTTGCGCAAAAAGAAAACGAAGGGGGAAGGGGGGAGAGCTTCAATTGCCGTTCAAAAGAGATGGGGGGTCTAGGGTTTTCGACCCACCCTCCATATATATACTCATATATTTTTTTTCTATTTAATTAATTAATTATTGAGGGGTTTTAATTGAATAAAAAAAATTAAAAGCATAATAAACGAGCTAGAATAGTCGGGTTCATAAGATGGTAGGAAACGAAAGACGGGAATTTATAAGTTATGTTTATACGATAAGACGAGTCTATAGAACTTTGTATAAACTTTAAAATTTAATAAAACGTCGAATGCTAGGCCTCTCGGGTAATTTTTCGTATATGGTTGATCATCCAAGCGCATCGGAACAGATTCGATAAATGGATTACACGTGACATTGCGTGACATAAGAAATACATCGTACATACGGACAGGTCTTAATGGAAAAGTTTAACGGAGTTAACCTGGGAAAACGACAGTTGTCACAAAGAAAATAATCAGAGAGCAATCAGAGATCATGAAGTTTGAAGATCAACAATCAAGTTCGTCACAGTTAGAGGTTTTCAAAATCTTAACCTCTAATCTTTGGAGATTCAAGACAGTTACCGATGATTCAGCAAGAACCAGTTCTTTCAAAAGAAGCAAGTCTATGAGAATCCTCCATCTCATTAACTTGTTCATTTCAAGAAGTTCGAGCTGATGCTGATAAAGAGGAAGTCCCAAGTGCCCGCCATGAAACCCATTGAAGAATTCTGCGGAAAGAATCTTCATCAACATCTTTGCCAGCCAGTAAAGAAGAAGAATTTCAAAGATTGAAGACATTTAATATCACAAGCCTAGGAGAAGATTGTAGAGGCTAGATTATGAGGCTTGTAATATTAAATTAGTTGGGATGGGCTTAGAGGGTTTAATTAGATTAGTAGACTAGTTTGCTTGGGTTTACTATTGGGCTTGGGGTTTACCATTGGGTTTACCATTAGGGTTTAAGGTCCATTAGGGATCCTATATAAACCCCATGTGTTTACCATTGTAAGGTGCTGATTACGATTTTAGAGAGGAGCCTCCTTGTAGTTTAAGATCGCAATCTTAAACGAGAGAAAGAAGCGAGTTTACGATTTCTTATTTGTACCCGACAAGTTCATCTTATGTGCAAAGATCAGGTTTTTAACGTTTTAATCATCGTAGTCTTCGATTTCTTCTCTACTCTTTCTTGAGTCACTAATCTAACCGGATTTCGCACGTTTAGATTAGTTAGATATCGTGAACTGAAAATGCGTGAGCATCGAATTTGTCTACTCGATCTAGCTAATCGGACATCGAAACGTAATTAACCGATTGTTTTATTGATCAAAACGAACAAGTACAATCAGTACAAACACCCATAAATGACACAGAGAAAACACACTCAGAAACACACACTTAAGCTATCTCACACGCTCAGAACCACAATTACAAAGACCAATCACCTATATATACCCGCTGGTCCGAGCTTCGGCCGAACCTCAGGTTCGGCCAGTCCGAACTCCAGGTTCGGACCAAGATCGGCCAGACCTAAAATGACTTGATCTTGTACTTTGTTTGATACTTCACACGACGCACATATCAGGTATCAACAAACTCCCCCTCGTCGTGTGCAGTATCCCTTCAATATCATCAACTTTGTATCTTCAACCAAGCTCCCCTTCAAGTGTAGAATCCGTTCGTTCAATGAAATGAATCTTCAAACAAACTCCTCCTCAACTCGATCGTAGCTTGATCTTGAATACTTGATGACATTTTAGTATATCTCTTGTCTTTCATCAACATCTTCAGAAGACTTGAAGCTGTGATAACTTGCACATAGCAACCTGCTCAAACATTTAAAATAATCTTGGCGCAAAACGTCTCTTCGAGACTCAAAGATATGATTTTGAAAAAGATTTGTATCACGTGTTGATCATATCGAAAATAAAACAAAAACAAAATCTTTTTGATTTTTCAAAGTTTATGCTAAAACACACTGAAAATCTTTTTGTGCTTTTCTGAAATGAAATGTAATTGCAATACAAAATCAAACCATATTTTTGGTATGAGAAAGATCACTATATGGGATCATATTGAACATAACGCACTGAACTGCACTTCAATTTCAATTAATCGAAGCACATAAGTCATGCTGATTGCTGGTATAATTTGTCCAACTTAAACTCAGGCAGAATCATACTCATAACAACTGGATATGTTAAGGTATTGATTAGATTTGCATTGACCAATGTACCCCACACTATCAGACATAAACAGACATTTTCAGCTTTTCTTTTTCTTTTTCCTTTTGTGTGACAGCACTTGTGATTTTTCACAATGCATAATATTTTCATGATATAGTCAACTGTGTTCCATGCAAAAAGAAATAAGAACGTTAAATCGTCTACCTTAAGGTCGATCTTTCGATACGCAGATAAGGCCTCGGATTTAACAAAATAAGAAAATAAAATAAGTTGAAATTGTATAACCCAACAACAATCAGGTCGGTACTCCCGTACACGCAGAGAAAGTCCGATGAGTTATACGAAACACCAAAGAAAATAAAGCAGAACGTCAAACGAACAACGATCAGGTCGATCTTTCGATACGCAGAGAAAGTCCGATCGTTTGACAAAATAAAGAAAATCAAACAAGTTTAAATCTTTGCAAAATGAACACATGTATACACAGTGACTTCTCATTTTGACTTTCACACTTATGTTTCTTTTTGTGTCATGAAATATGCATCAAGATGTTATCCACATGGTCAAGCATTAGTATTTAGTGAATATCACATCTGAATACTTTCTGATTTGCCGAGCCTACCAAGCATATCAAACAATGATCTTATGGCTCTTTCATCTACTCTATCCATGAGTCAGATACGTAAGCCAATGTACTATCATTTCCCAATGATCAATTTCTCACAATTTTATATTTTGCATGTATTCACCTTCCTTCATTATATATTGGGCATGTATTCACTTTCTCCCCATAACATGCATTTTCTTAATTACTCCCCTTACTTACAATTCTCCCCCTTAAAATGAAAACTCTATTTTTGGATTTTCATTTTACACAAAAACAAGACTCTATTTTTGGGTTTTAGAGAAAAACTTGTAAGAAAAGAAAATTGATCAATCAACACGGATATTTTTCAGTTTTAGAAATCAGAATTTGCAGAGTAGAAAGATGTATCAGGAAAGTTAAATTAAGCAGAATACTCCTCCATCAACAACTTTGCAATCGTCGATACGTCTTCTAGAAGTACCTGCACACTGGTTAAACGAATTAGTCCAAAAATGACCCGAAGCGGATCGCTTCTGGTCGACCAGTGTCCTTGTTTTGTTTAGAAACCACCTTAGGTTTCCATTGCTGTTGTTTTGGTAAGTCAGTTCATGATGAAGCAATCACAGATGACTGTGATGACGAACCTACATTTTCAGCTTTTGAAACAAATGAAACAAAACGTTTTTGTTTTTGAAAGAATGCAGGTTGAACTTCATCAAAAACTCTGCCCCGTTAATCGAAGAACTTAGTTTGGACAGATTTACCAAAAACTGATTTCTTGTGAAATCTTTGGGGTGAATCAGCAGGTGATGGACAATCTTTTGCCATATGCCCTGGACGACGGCAAATATAACAAATTCTTGTCGTTTTGTCCCATCTTTGATGTACCTGCCAAGGACACACATGAATATCTCGAACATGATCAGAATGAGAATCATATACCTGATGCCTGTGATCATGTACCCATTTGGATGTAGGGCTCTGAGATTGAAAACTTTCAAAAGAAATATTGTCTTTGACAAAAACCTTTGAAATCTTCCGAGCATCCACGCAGTGAAGAGGAAATTCCTTGTCTGAAAATAGCTGCTCAGAACCTTTGAGCTTGTAAAATCTCTCAGGTTGAACTTTGTCTGCTTTGAACACTTCCTTCTTCACATGTTTCATTTTAAGCTTCTTCAAGTTTTGTCTTTCAGATGCTGGAATTTGCTCAGCTTGAACATTCTTTTCTTGAAATCCTAAACCAACTTGTTGACCAGAAATCTTTTCTTCAGAATTAAAACTCTGGTGTCCATTCTTTGCCAACCTTGTAAATTCAGCTTTTACATCAGTGATTTTCTTTTTATCATAGAAAATAGTCTCATCAAATTCAGGTTGAGACTGAATCTTTGCATTAGACATAGCTGAATTTTCTTGATCAGCAGAAGATGAACTAGAAACAAACTTCGGTGCTGGAGGAATCTCAGATTTCATAATCTTTTTATTGTTCTTCTTGCTTTTCTTCTTCTTAACAACCTTTACTTCTTCAGAAGTAGAAGATGAAATCTTTGAATAATCAAAATCGTCAACCTGTTCCTTTACTTCTTTAAAAACTTCTTTGATATGTGCCGGGGGTGATGCAGTTTTATCAAACATCTTTTCAAAATTGACATCATTAGCTAAGAAACTTGTAAAAACTTGAGAATTAGAAACATTGTTGAGCAACCTATTAGCATCAAGAACTTGAACTTTGAGATCAGAAATTTGTTGCTGAGCTTCTGCAAATTCCTTTTCTTTAGCAATCAAACGCTTCGCAACTTTGTGAGTTTCAAACTTTTGCATGCGAAGATTGTCAAGTCCTTCATGTAACTCCTTTTTCAATTTATTCTCATTTCGCTTCTGAATTTCCAGATTTGCAGCTTGAACTTTGTTAACACTAACCAACTCACGCTTCTCATCCAACAACTTTTCCATATCAACCTGATATGCTTCAATTTTAGCATTTGAGTCTTCCACATTCCTTGTTAGCAAATCAAGTTTGATCTTGGACTTGTCAAACAAATTCTGAAAATCATTAGCTGTATCCTCTGCTTCAGCCTTCCATTTCTTAACTTCTTGTACCAACTCATCCTTTTCTTCAATAAACTTTGCTCTAGCAGCTTCAACATCCCTTTTGTATTGTTTAGAACATTCCAAAATTTCATTTAACATTTTGATCTCAGTAACCAAACACTCATTCTTCAAAAGCAACTCATTCTCATTTTCCTTAGAAATCTTGAAAGACGATTTAATCACATCAAATTCCTCAGTCAATTGTTGAAGTTTATTTGCCAACAAAGCATTTTCTTTCATTAAACTCTCCAGATTCTCAACAGATTCATAAGAACTTGGAATTGAACTAGTATCGGAACTAGTTTCTGAACAAAAATCTTCTTGTTGATCATGAGTAACTATCAAAGCAGATGAATCATACCCAAACTGTTGGCCCCAATCATATACACCAACATTTTGAGCCATTAAAGCTGTAGACTTGCTAGTGTTACTAGTAGATGATTGAGTAAAACCAGGCTTTGGTGATAGAGGAACACCAGACTTGTTTGTATGTGTCTGTTGACAGTCTTTAGCAAAATGTCCAAGCTGTGAACATTTGTAACACTTTAATTTGGACTTGTCAAAACCCAATTTATCACCAGAAATATTTCTTCCATGTTTCTTAAAGAATCTCTTAGATCTTTGACACAACATAGCATATTGCCAAGATACATCCAATTCGGTTAGTTGATCATCATCAAGAGCACCAAGATCCTCGCTGGTTAACTTTGCATCAGCAACATTTTTGAGAATCAAACCAAAAGATGATGAAATCAATGCAGAAATCATTCTAGCACAATCATCTGTTGATTCAGCTGAAAAAGCATTCTGACTTAAAAAATTTGGAATTGTGAAATTGCAACCCCTTGAAGAATTATTATCAGAATTTCCTGAAACTCCAGCTATAAAAGCAACACTAGGTGCTGTATTCTGATTTGTATTCAGATTTGGCTTAGACTTTGCACTCATGCTTGCACTATTCTCACCATGATACAATTCTGGATTTTGCAAGGTAGTGGTAGACTTCTTTGAGTTTAACATTTCCATTTCTCGAGCATGAAGTTTTCCAGTAAGCTCGTGAAATGTCATTGCAGAATAATCCTTGTCATGAGTGAGTAACAAAACATAATTTTCCCATTTCTCTGGCAAAGCTTCCAAAATCTTTTCTTTCAAATCAGCATCAGTTTTCTCCATCCCAACCACCTTTAATTCACTAATCAAGTGTGACAATCTTGAAACAAGAGCTGTAATGTTTTCATTGTCATAATTCTGAAAATTATCAAATTCTTTGTTTAGAACTTTTTTCCGACTTTTCTTGTAGTCATCATTACCTTCACACCTTGCTGATAAAACATCCCACAATTGCTTAGATTTCTTGCAAGTGCTAAATTGATGAAGCAAGTCAGTAGGTAATGCCATCATAAGATAACCATAAGCTTTTTGTTCAAGCTCATATGATTTTCTTTCAGCAAGATCAAAAGTATGAACTTCTTTAAAATCTCCCGCATCAGTTGGGTGTTGATAAAGTTTCTTGAGAGTAATCCACAAATCGATGTCATTCGTGCTTATGTAAGCAGAAAATCGTTTCTTCCAATTCTGGTAATCTTCAAGCTTCAACAATTTGGGAATTTTCTGACTTGTTCCAATTTCGTTATCAAAATTCATCATGGTTTGCATCACACTTTGCATTGCAGCAAACGCTTGAAATTCCGACATCGTTGAAAATTTGAATCTGGTTACCGAACCTGCTCCGATCCTATCACTAACCTCCGAACTCTGTCCGAACCTAAAACCAAAGTCCGAACTCCGAAATAAACCCTGATCTGTCTCCGAACCTAGAGAAACTCCGAACACGTCCGAACGCCCTCCGAAGACTCACCGAACGAGGACCGAACTTCAAAGAACTCCGAACTCTGACCGAGACACCTCCGAACACTGACCGATTGTCCACCGAACTCGAGATTCGGAGCAGTTACTCCGAACCTGACCAGATGCCTCCGAACTTCGAACACATTTTCCAAATACATGCGAAAAATGACTGATTTTGATGAAACTCGATACTGTGGACCAGAAAAATCAGTAGGAAATGATTTAGAAGTAAATTTGACACAAAACGCACGTTCAAAATGATTGAAAATACGTAATGAAACTCAAGAAATCTTCAAAAACGCTCAAAAATCCGGAAATAGCAACCACAGATCAGTAGAATGAAGCAGAAAGCTCTGATACCACTTGAAAATGCGTAAGCATCGGATCGTCTACTCGATCTAGCTAATCGGACATCGAAACGTAATTAACCGATTGTTTTATTGATCAAAACGAACAATTAGAATCAGTACAAACACTCAGAAATGACACAGAGAAAACATACTCAGAAACACACACTTAAGCTATCTCACACGCTCAGAACCACAATTACAAAGACCAATCACCTATATATACCCGCTAGTCCGAGCTTCGGCCGAACCTCAGGTTCGGCCAGTCCGAACTCCAGGTTCGGACCAAGATCGGCCAGACCTAAAATGACTTGATCTTGTACTTTGTTTGATACTTCACAGGACGCACATATCAGGTATCAACATGAACGATTGTTGTTTCGGGACCAACAGATCCAAACTACTCAAGTTGGACATTCAATTAGTTGATAAGCAAATTACAAGCTCGGGAAATGGAATTACTTGTGAAAAAGTCAGCAATTCCATCTGTTCAGAATCCTGAAGTATATTTTGGAGAAAACTATGCTACTGTGCATGCTAAAACAAAATCACATTCTATTTCAAGCAGTAATCCACCATCAACAGATTTTCTTGCTGGAAAGTCTGAAAATGTTGGTTATTCTTCGGGTTGCAGTTTTACTATTCCTGATAGATCATCAAGCAAGTCTACTTCTAATCAAGCAACCGAAGTTCTAGCTGCTTTGTTATCTGCTTTCATATCATCTTCATATGGATCCATATTTAGTCAAATTGGTAATTCTGGTTTGGTTTTGGAGGATCTAAAACATATAGATGATGATCAGCTGCATAAATTAGATTTGGATTGGCAGTTTGCTATGCTTGTTGAAAGAGGAAGACGGTTTATGGACAAACATGGCAAGAATTTTATTATTCAAGGAGGCAACCTGGGTTTAAATAAGTCTAAATTGAAATGTTACAAATGTTCCAAATTAGGACATTTTGCTCGAGAATGCAAGCAATCTTCTTCTAAACCAAGTACTTCAAATAATCATGATCAAATAAAGATGCAAAAGCAATGGTGGCTGATGAAGGATATGATTGGTCGAAATATTTTCCAGATGAATCTGCATTTTTAGTTCATTCTCCAGAAAATTATGCATTGATGGCTACTATGCAAGTTGAATCAAGTGATTCTGAATCTCAAACAAGTGCATCTGAGACAAGTGATTCTGAAGTTAGTGGGTATGAGTCAACATGTGAATTTTGTGCTCAAAAAGAAAGAAAGATTCGAGAATTGATTTCTGAAAAGGAAGGGTTGATTGTTGAACATGAGAAAAAAGAAGAAGAGAGTTTTAAAGCTAATGCAATGTTGGAACAAGAAAAGAAGGTGTTGATAGAAGAGGTTTTAGAGCTAAAAACAAGATTGGATGAGATGGTTAATGTCAATAAAGAACAGATCTTGAAGTTACAAAATGAAAATGTTGAGTTAGATACAAAGGTTGAGAAGTGGGAGTTTAAAGCAAAGGATGCTATTGGAGATTTTGATGCCTTGTATAAGAAATCTAAAACAAGAGTGGAATCACTTTTGATTGCCAATTTTGAATTCAGAAAGCTTATGATGAAATCATGGTTTCGAAAATTGATTATCAAGTTCTCCAGTCAAAATTACAAGATAGAGTCACTGATCTGAAAAAAAAAACTAATTGTTGACAAGAAATGTAGAGATTTATCAAAGAAAGGTGGAAAAGGTTACACAGGAATGTTCGATGCCCATGATAAAATGAGAAGAGAAAAGTCTCTGCCTAATAGAGTTTCAGAACAGCTGATAGAATCAGAAAAGGCTTTGGGTGAAGCTCAAAAAAAGATAGCAGATTTAAATGTTCAAATTCTGGATTTGAATCTTCAACTAAATAACTTGAAGAATTCACATTCTTTCACAAGTTATTTGTGCAACGACGAGAATTTCAAAAGAGTATTTGGCGGAGAAGAATTCATTTAGTTACGACCCCATTGGTTCAAATGGATCCTCTGGCTGATGTCAAATCTTCTGAAAGAATTGGTGATTATTCGGAATTTGTGTCTAAGAAATCTGAGAAGAAGATATCTATGGTTTCAAACAAGAAAGAGAAAAAGGAGGAATGTTTGATTGACAAATCTGCTTCTAAATTTGTTTCTGGTGGGTTTATATCTGATGAAGGAATCATTTCTGCTGATAAAGTGATTGATGTTGAAACCTGAAATGTGCGTCGTGTGAAGTATCGAGCGAAGACCAAGTTCAAGCCAATATAGGGTTGGCCGAAGTAGGTCCGAACCTGAAGTTCGGACCGGCCGAACCTGGGGTTCGGTGGGAGTTCGGCCGATCGGGTATATATAGTTGTTTGAGCTTTGTATTCAAAAGTTTTGAGCGTGTGAGCAAATCTTAAGTGTGTGTTTCTGAGTGTGTAATCTCTGTGTCAATTCTCTGTGTTTATACTGGTTGTAATTGTTCGTTTTGATCAATAAAACAATCGGTTAATTATGTTTCGATGTCCGGATAGCTAGATCGAGTAGACGATCCGATGCTCACGCACTTTCAAGTGGTATCAGAGCTTTCTGGTTCATTCTACTGATCTGTTGTTGCTATTTTTGTACTTTTGAACGTTTTTGAAGTTTTCTCGAGTTTTATTACGTGTTTTCTATCATTTTTTACGTGCATTTTGTGTCAAAACTGTTTCTAAACCATTTCCTATTGGTTTTTCTGATTCACCATATCAAGTTTCGTCAAAATCAGTCCATTTTCACGAGTTTTCGAAAAATGTTTTCGAGGTTCGGAGGTTACTGGGCAAGCTCGGAGTAACCGCTCCGAACTTAAGGTTCGGAGGTGACTCGGAGAGAGTTCGGCGAGAGTTCGGTGGTGTATCGGTCTAGGTTCGGTGAGATTTGAGGTTCGGAGGTAGATCGGAGTCTTCATAGGTTCGGAGTACGTTCGGTGAAGGTTCGTCGCTACTTAGGTGGAAGTTCGGAGCTAGTAGTTGATTCGGACAAGGTTCGGAGCTCGTTCGGAGTCTGATTTAGGTTCGGACTAAGTTCGGAGTAGGTTCGGACGGCAGACTAAGTTCGGAGCAAGTTCGGAGGGCAGATTTGTTCAGATTTTCAACGATGTCGGAATTTCAAGCATTTGCCGCAATGCAGAGTGCAATGCAAACTATGCTCAATTTTGACAATGAAATTGGAACAAGTCAGAAAGTTCCTAAATTGTTAAAGCTTGAAGATTACCAAAATTAGAAGAAACGGTTTTCTGCTTATATTAGCACGAATGACATTGATTTATGGATTCCAATTCGAAAGTTGTATGAACGACCAATGGAAGATGGAGATCTTAAAGAAATTCAAGACTTTGATGGTGATGAAAGAAAAAGTTATGAGCTTGAAAAGAAGGTTTATGGTTATCTTACTATGGCTTTACCTACTGAATTGCTTCATCAATTTAGCACATGCAAGAAATCTAAGCAATTGTGGGATGCTTTATCTGCTAGATGCGAAGGAAATGCTGATTATAAGAAGAGTCGAAAGAAAGTTTTGAACAAAGAATTTGATAACTTTCAGAATTATGACAACGAAAAAATTACTGCTCTAGTTTCAAGATTTTCACATTTGATTAGTGAATTTAAGGTTGTTGGAATAGAAAAATCTGATGCTGATTTAAAAGAAAAGATTATGGAAGCATTACCTGAAAAGTGGGAAAATTATGTTTTGTTACTCACTCATGACAAGGATTATTCTGCAATGACATTTCACGAGCTTACTGGAAAACTTCATGCTCGAGAAATGGAAATGTTAAATTCAAAGAAGTCAACCGCTACCTTGCAACATCCTGAGTTGTATCATGGTGAAAATAGTGCAAGCATGAGTGCAAAGTCTAAACCAAATCAGAATACAACACCAAGTGTTGCTTTTATAGCTGGAGCTTTAGGAAATTCTGATAATAATTCTTCAAGAGGTTGCAATTTTACAATTCCAAACTTTTCAAGTCAAAATGCTTTTTCAGCGGAATCAACCGATGATTGTGCCAAAATGATTTCTGCGTTGATTTCATCATCCTTTGGATTGATTCTAAAAAATGTTGCTGATGCAAAGCTAACTAGTGAGGATCTTGATGCTCTTGATGATGATCAACTAACCGAATTAGATGTATCTTGGCAATATGCTATGTTGTGTCAAAGACCTAAAAGATTCTTTAAGAAGCATGGAAGGAATATTTCTCGTGATAAATTGGGTTTTGATAAGTCCAAATTAAAGTGTTATAAATGTTCACAACTTGGACATTTTGCTAAAGATTGTCATCAGGCACATGCAAGTAAGTCTGTTGTTCCTATATCACCAAAGCCTGGTTTTACTCAACCATCTACTAGTAGCACAAGCAAGACCACTGCTTTGATTGCTCAAAATGATGGTGTATATGATTGGGGTCAACAGTTTGGTATGATTCATCTGCATTGATAGTTACGCATGATCAACAAGAAGATTTTTGTTCAGAAACTAGTTCCGATACTAGTTCAATTCCAAGTTCTTATGAATCTGCTGAAAATTTGGAGAGTTTGATGAAAGAAGATGCTTTATTAATGAATAAAGTTCAACAACTGTCTGAGGCGTTCGATGTGATTAATTCAGAGTTGGAAATTTCTAAAGATCATGGCAAGAAGTTGACTTTAAAGAATGAGTATTTGACCATGGAAATCCAAACATTGAATGAGGTTTTGGAAGTTTTGAAGCAAGATAAGAAGAATGCTGAAACTTCGAAAGCTGAAATTTGTGAAGAAAAGGGTGAGTTTGTCAAAGAAGTGAAGATATGGAAGGAAGAGGCAGAAGATGCTGCAAATGATTTTCAGAATTTGTTTGATAAATCCAAGATTAAGCTTGATTTGCTTACTAAGCGTGTTGAAGAATCTGATACTAAAATCAAAGCATATCAAGTTGATATGGAAAAGTTATTGGATGAGAAGCGTGAGTTGGTTAGGGTTCACAAGGTTCAAACTGCAAATTTGGAAATTCAAAAGAGAAATGAGGATAAACTGAAGAAGGAGCTACATGAAGGACTTGACAATCTTCGCTTGCAAAAGTTTGAAACTCATAAAGTTGCCTAGCGTTTGATTGCTAAAGAAAAAGAATTTGCAGAGGCTCAACAGCAGATTTCTGATCTCAAAATTCAAGTTCTTGATGCAAAAAGACTGCTCAACAATGTTTCTAATTCTCGGGTTTTCACAAGCTTCTTAGCAAATGATGCAAATTTTGAAAGGATGTTTGATAAAACTGTATCACCCACTGCTCATATCAAGGAAGCTGTCAAACAAGTGAAGGAACAGGTTGATGATTTTGATTATTCAAAGATATCATCTTCTACTTCAGAAGAAGTCCAGGTTGTAAAGAAGAAGAAAAGCAAGAAAAACAAGAAAAAGGTTTTGAAATCTGAGATTCTGTTTGTTTCTGGTTCATCTTCTGCTGATAATGAGAAATCGGCTACATCAAATGACAAGATTCAGTCTCAACCTGAAATTGATGAGATCATTTTTTATGATCAGAAGAAAATCACTGATGTGAAAGCTGAATTCACCAGGTTGGCTAAGAATGGACACCAGAGTTTAAATTCTGAGGAGAAGATTTCTGGTAAACAAGTTGGTTTGGGATTTCAAGAAAAGCATGTTCACGTTGAGAAGGGTCCAGCATCTGAATCATCAAATCTAAAGAAGCTTAAAATGAAGCAAATGAAGAAGGATGTGTTCAAAGCAGACAAAGTTCAACCTGAAAGGTTTTACAAGCTCAAAGGTTCTGAACAGTTATTTTCTGACAAAGAATTTCCTCTTCACTGCGTGGATGCTCGGAAAATTTCAGAAGTGTTTGTGAAAGCTGATATTTTGTCTGAACGTTCTCAATCTCTAAGCCCTACCTCTAAATGGGTACATGATCACAGGCATCAGGTATATGATTCTCATTCTGATCATGTTAGAGATATTCATGTGTGTTCTTCGCAGGTACATCAAAGATGGGATAAAACGACAAGAATTTGTTATATTTGCCGTCGCCCAAGGCATATGGCAAAAGATTGTCCCTCACCTGCTGATTCATCACAAAGATTTCATAAGAAATCAGTTTTTGGTAAATCTGCCAACATAAAGTTCTTTGATAAAACAGGCAGAGTTTTTGATGAAGTTGAGCCTACATTCTTTCAAAAACAAAAACGTTTTGTTCCAAAGTTTTCAAAGGATCAAAATGTAGGTTCATCATCACAGTCACCTGTGACTGTTTCATCGAAAACTGAATTACCAAAACAACAGGAATGGAAACCTAAGGTGGTTTCAAAGCAAAATCAGGACACTGGTCGACCAGAAGCGATTCGCTTCGGGTCATTTGTGAACTAATCAGGTTGTCCAGTGTGCAGGTACTTCTAGAAGACCTATCGACGATTGAAAAATTGTTAATGGAGGAGTATTCTGCTTAATTTAAATTTAATGACAAATTTTTCTCAAAATCTGAAACATATCCGTGTTGATTGATCAATTTTCTTTGCTTACGTTTTTTCTCAAAAAGCCAAAAATAGATTCTTATTTTTGTGTAAAATGAAAATCCAAAAATAGAGTTTTCATTTTAAGGGGGAGAATTGTAAGTAAGGGGGAGTAATTGAGAAAATGCATGGTATGGGGAGAAGGTGAATACATGCAAAATATATAATGAAGGAAGGTGAATACTTGCAAAATATAAAATTGTGAGAAATTGATCATTGGGAAATGATGGTACATTGGCATACGTATCTGACTTATGGATAAAGTAGATGAAAGGGCCATAAGATCATTGTTTGATGTGCTTGGTAGGCTCGAAAAATCAGAAAGTATTCAGATGTGATATACACTAAATACTAATGCTTGACCATGTGGATAACATCTTGATGCATATTTCATGACACAAAAAGAAAAATAAGTGTGAAATTCAAAATGAGAAGTCACTGTGTATACATGTGTTCATTTTGCAAAGATTTAATCTTGTTTGATTTTCTTTATTTTGTCAAACGATTGGACTTTCTCTGCGTATCGGAAGATCGACCTGATCGTTGTTCGTTTGACGTTCTGCTTTATTTTCTTTGGTGTTTCGTATAACTCATCGGACTTTCTCTTCGTGTATGGGAGTACCGACCTGATTGTTGTTGAGTTATACAACTTCAACTTGTTTTATTTTTCTTATTTTGTTAAATCCGAGGCCTTATCTGCGTATCGAAAGATCGACCTTAAGGTAGACGATTTAACGTTCTTATTTCTTTTTGCATGGAACACAGTTGACTGTATCATGAAAAATAGTATGCAATGTGAAAGTTCACAAATGCAATCACACAAAAGAAAAAGAAAGAAAAACAGAAAATGTCTGAATATGTCTGATAGTGTGGGGTACACTGGTCAAAGCAAATCTAATCAATACCTTAACATATCCAGATGTTATGAGTATGATTCTGTCTGAGCTTAAGATGGACAAATTATACCAGCAATCGACATGACTTATGTGTTTCAATTAATTGAAATTGAAGTGTAGTTCAGTGCGTTATGATCAATATGATCCCATATAGTGGTCTTTCTCATACCAAAAATAGTGTTTGATTCTGTATTGCAATTTCATTTCATTTTAGAATAAAAAAATAAAAATAAAAATAAAAAATAAATAAAAAAAAAATCAAAAAGATTTTGGGTGTGTTTTAGTATAAGTTTCAAAAAGCCAAAAAGATTTTGTTTCTGCTTTATTTTCGATCTGATCAACATGTGATACAAATCAATTTTCAAAATCATATCTTGGAGTCTCGAAGAGACGTTTTGCGCCAAGATTATTTAAGTGTTAATGCAGGATGCTGTTGTGCAAGCTATCACAACTTCAAGTCTTCTGAAGCTGTTGATAAAGACCAGAGATATACTAGATATCATCAAGTATTCAAGATCAAGCTACGATTGAGTTGAGGAGGAGTTTGTTCGAAGATTCATTTCATTTGATAAACGGATTCTTTACTTGAGGGGGAGCTTGATTGAAGATACATATTTGATGATGTTGAGAAGAAAAGAAAAGAGATACTGCACACGACGAGGGGGAGTTGGTTGATACCTGAAATGTGCGTCGTGTGAAGTATCGAGCGAAGACCAGGTTCAAGCCAATATAGGGTTGGCCGAACTAGGTCCGAACCTGAAGTTCGGACCGGCCGAACCTGGGGTTCGGTGGGAGTTCGGCCGATCGGGTATATATAGTTGTTTGAGCTTTGTATTCAAAAGTTCTGAGCGTGTGAGCAAATCTTAAGTGTGTGTTTCTGAGTGTGTAATCTCTGTGTCAATTCTCTGTGTTTATACTGGTTGTAATTGTTCGTTTTGATCAATAAAACAATCGGTTAATTACGTTTCGATGTCCGGATAGCTAGATCGAGTAGACGATCCGATGCTCACGCACTTTCAATTGAGAAAAACGAGGGTTTGTTGAGTGAAGCACAAGCCGCTGTTAACTTGGTAGAAGCTGTAAGTCCCGAATCACGGTCCAAACACGATATCAATACTCGATTAAGCGTGCGGAATCTGGTTAATCGAGTGATTCAATATAAACAATAAAAATGTTAAAGGATGAACATGATTAATAATAAAACGTTTAAACCTGGAATTGATGCACACGAATTATCACAAACTCGTCTGGTACACCAATAGAGATTTTCGAAAATCTCCTAATGGCCAACCCTTCTAAAAATCTTGGAGGTTGTATTTATAGAATCACGTAACCTCCACATACAAGCCCTATATTCGGCCTAACCCAAGCCCATTTAATATCAACTATCTAGCCCATTATTCTAATGTATAAGCCTCATAAAACTAACCCTTACAATCTTCCCGTAAGCTTATATCATTAGAACTCTTACATTGAAAATTTTAACGCATGCATCTCCTTGCAAGACCACATCTTTTCTTGAACAATCTTCATTGGGCTTCGCAAGAAACTCGGGAACTTTTTCTCAATCAGCATCAGCTCGAACTTCTAAAAATGAACAAGTAACGAGAGGAGGATTCCCATACACTTGCTTCTCTTGAATGGACTCTAGACCTTGCTGAAAATTCAGTAACTGTCTTGAAATGCCTTTCTTTAGAGGATAAAGTTTTTTGAAAACCTCTACTTTGGTAAACTTGGTTATTCTTCTTCATGCTGCACGATCTTCAACAAAAACTTGAAGTTTTCAGCTTCCCCTCAAATTGTGAACATCTTCTTTTGGAAGCTTTGAGTAGCTTGAAAAAACCAACAACTTCCCCTATGCAGTTGGTTTTCCAGGTAGGAAAGTCTTGTCCGGCTGGTTCTTTAACTTGAGCAGCAGCACAATCATCAGCTTTTCTCTTCATCACCAAGAACCTGTCTGGAAAATAAAATAAAAAAATACAAACCACCAGACATATGATGACTGGTCTCTGGGTTAGTAGGTGAATAACATCATTTTAACCAAAAACCTTAATATGGGTTTTCTATAAAACCTCCCCTTAACCCAAGACCTTTTTTGACTTTCCCTGAGATAATACATATTATCTCTTCACACCCTGGGATAATTCATATTATCTCCCCCTGAGATAATGACTTCCAGTGAGATAATGCTTATCTCCCTATTATCTCTCCTTCTCCCCCTAAAAATTGGGTATATTCTGGGGGGGGGGGGGGGCATACTGTCATGCACAAAACCCACATAAACTCATTTAAACTTCTCAAATTAATCTAGCCAGGACAAAAGGAAAACTTAGAGAATCACACAAGAACAATTAAAAATTAAACAAATAAGAACCAATTCAAACATGAGAAGGTTTCTAAGGGATCAAACCATATGAGTCTGACCGAGGAACCCTTTTCAGCTTCTGTTACTTGAACACGTCCAGGTGATTGCCAATATACTGCTCCACTTTAAACTCAAACCCTTTTCTTAGTCAGGGTGTTTGTCACTTTTATTATATTTTATTGTGCATTAATTATGAACAGAAAGTGAGCTTCAACAAATCCTAGGTACATTTTATCGCACACTATCAAGCATATAGATCCCCTACCATATATTTTCACGACACCTTTCCTTAAGCCTAACATCATGCTCCAGACTGGGTTGAGAAAAGAAATAATAGATCACGGGGATTTTTGGGGATAATATACAAGTCAACTGAATTTTTGAAACACTTTTAGTAATGCTCTCATCAGTGACAAAGGCTGAGGGTTTTGGACTCTTGAGGGTCTCTTTTAGTTGTGCACATTGGCATCTTTCAGGTTTAATAATACTGTACAATGTGATCTAAAAGGTACGTGGATCAAGGAAACTCCAGGTCTTTGCTACCGCAAAACAGAGGAGGCCTGACTCACATACAATATCCCTAGGTCATTGCTCTCGCAAAGCAGAGGGGATGAGATTTTTGAGCATGACGTCAAAGAACTCAGAATCGGGCGTGTGTATCAGGAACTTAAACATGCAGTCAAATAGTAATGCAATTAACTTAAGTGTTGTTACCCAACGGACTGCCATACGTTATTTTTAAGTGTGTAACACATACCTTTTCAGATTTAAGAGCTGAGCCTACTAACATATCACCATGGATCGAGTCTTTCACATTTGCCTTACGCGTGTTAGCCATTCTCAACACGGAAGTTTATTTCACTTCCCTCTTTTTCAAAACAAACACAAAGTGCACTAAAAATTAAAATGCCACAATTTTTGAGGGGTCTCTTATTCTTCCTCTACTTTTTGATTTTTAATCACTCTATTTATTTTCATTTTTTATTTGTTTATTTTTTTCATTTTTTTTTTTTAAAACGAACACACATAGGACAACTAAAACAAATAAAAATAAATTTAAATACAGCTGGCCAAGCTAAGCTTCAAAGTATTTAGCTGAAATTTTTTTAGAATTGGGTTTTGACACACTCATACTTTACCGCATTAAAATTCAAACAACCAAGTTAACAATAACTTTTTTGCTGATTTTATACTTTAACCTCTCAAGAAAAACATACCCTCTGTTGTACAATATTGCATGTCATGAAGTGGGGCGATGTTTCCTATCCTATGCCTCGAACAATCACTTATCAAAAAACAAAGAAAATGTTAGTGATAGTCCTCCTTGACTGTTCCTACACACAGTGAGAGATCAGTTAGCCAATGGTACCCAGGCCATTATGGTTCTAGGTACTCCCGAGGAGTCAATAAATGATACTTCTTTTAAACACAACCCCTTTGAGAAACCAGGAATTCGGGATGGAGTTTCCTTGGTCTTTGGCTTCCAAGTTCCGGGTGATTTAACATTTATTTTAGTCACTTTTGAAGTTGTGACTTTAGGTATTTGAACCTTTTCCAGTTTAGGTTCATTTTTTCGAAACAGTTTTAGCTACCTTGGGATGGGTAACTTTAGATTTTTCAAACTTTTGTTGTTTTGAAATTGATTTCTTCACCCGTTTCTGAAAATTTTTGTAACTTGGAAAAGTGTTATTTTGATTTGAACATTTTCGCTGTTCTTTGGCAGCACCCTAATGTTGATCAGAGGGTTTAACCTTAGGAGTGACAGTCTTCATTGCCTTAGGTGGTTGCACCTTCATTGGCTTAGACTTAAATGAATCCTGAGATGAAACCATTTGAGTCTGCGGATAGTAGGGCTCATAGGGGCGATGGAGACAGTTTCGGGCAATGTGACCAGGATTACCACAATTAAAGCAAGTCTGCTTCTTTGGGTAGAAGTCAGATTTGTGACCATATGTCTTCTTCAGCTGATGGGGAGCAGTATAGCCTTGTGTATGCCTCTTTGAGATGTAGGCGGATCCAGTATTGACTCTTGATTGGTTCCTAGAAACTTGAGGAGAGACGATCTTTGCAATCCTTGTGCTCCCAGTATTCTTTGATGTGGAAGCACCATTTCTCCACTTGGAACTGCATGAACTACATGAAGAGATAGGAGATACAGCCACTCCCTTGAGCTTTTCATCTTTGACCCCAACTGCATGTAACATCCCAAAATTTTTAATTGTATAGCGGAAGTCTTACGTGGTAGTAAATTAATTATACCCATAGTTTTAGCCGTGTTAAGCGGAACGTAATTTATATTATAACACCATCATTTACAAAATTGGGATAGCCTAACTATCCCTTAGGGTGTTTTTACAAAAGATTAGGGATGAACAATCATCCCATAGGTAGGTCCCTATTACATTCCATCACAAACTAAAACATAAGATAGATGCGGTAGCACGTCACATAATCATCCTCATACCACCAAATCCAGATCTCCACGCAACCCATTAGTTACCTGAAAAATAGATAAAACCACAGAGTCAACACGAGGTTGGTGAGTTCACTAACAAAAATATTTCGTTTCCACTTTATCCTTTAATCCCTTTCATTCAATTCATGAATCAAAGAGTGAATCCAAATGGAGAATATATCATGGTTTAGTAAACTAGCTAGGTTTACGATGTACAAATTATACGCAAGCTCCAAATCAAAACTAGACCCATGTTCGATCGTATTTCTCACCATGTTTCACGACCAGAGCGACTGATCAGTGAGAGCGGGTGGTCAACCCCAGTAGAATCTACTAATACATCTCACGCTACTTTAATGATCTAGAAGGCATTGTTCTAATTATCCAAATTCCAAATGTAGGCCTAGCTCATCTTGTTATGAGCGGTGCGCCGACACTCACGAATAACTTCGTACCCATAATATTCTCAATCAATATTTCAAAATACATATTCCAATATTAAGCCCAAAACATTTAACAAAATGCATCAATTATAAATTGGGGCTTTAAGTTAGTAAACTCACCTTTGCTTTCTTGTGTGATATGTGTCTCTAATTGTGTGAAATTTCAATTGCCTTGGTCCTATTTCCATTAATATCAAATTAGTTTAGGCATTTCTATTTAACTAATGTGACAACTTCTCTAAGGGTTTCATACCCTTATTTCATGTATTCTAATATCATTAACACAATTTATAAGATCAAATACTAGCAAGATATGATCATAAGTACATAAAATCACATAATTCACATGAAATCATAGATTTTTCTTCATGCATGTATCATCTAACTCACTAGTTAGAGATTTCCTCCAAAAACTTTGTGTTTTAACTTAAGTATTCATTTAATCTTTCATAAAACTCAAGTTTATGACCTAGATTCAACATGCATGGAGGTTTTAAGATGATCAAACCCAAATACTAAGCTTAACACACACAAACACACACTAACACACACACATCACGATTTTTGTGTGTGTGAGTGGAGTTTTTCACATAATCTTTGTGTTTTGAAGCTTATTCCTTCCAAATCCACCATAACTTATCAATATTTGATGTTGATTCTTGGATTTGGAAGTGGGTTTTGAGATGAAGAAGAAGAATAGATGATGTTTGCTTACTTTGAAGCTAGAGAGAGAGTAAATGTTCTTGGTGTTCTTGAATCTTTGAAGAAGATGGATGAAGATTCAAAGGATGTTCTTGAATGTGGATGAAGATATGAAGATTCAAAGGAGTGTGTGTGTTTTTAGTGAGAGAGTGAAAATGAGGTGAGTGAGAGTGAGGGGGTTGGGGGCCGTAAATAGAGGGAGAGAAGGGAGGTGATAATTTTTTTTTTCTTTTATTATCTCATGTGATGTGTAGGTTAAGTTTTAAAAAAAATGAATCATGATAACCTATACATCTATTAAATGAAATACATAAACACACTCCACTTATTTATATATATATACATCACGACATGCATACATACTCTCACCAATTTCTTTCAATTTTTGTAAGTCTCTAGCTATTACACAGTGTATGTCGTGTTTTACGGGTATTTTTCCGAATCTAATAAATTCCAATATTTATACCAAAATTCATGAAATTAAATTACGCTCAGAACCATAGAATTATTTTTCAGTTTCGTCACACTTGGTCGGAGACCAAAAGTAGTGACGTTTTTATACGATTCGTATTCATTATTGCGTAATTTTCTCTAATTTATCACCAAACGAATGTACAACCTTTTCTAAAGGCTCTAACTCATATACATTCGTAATCTAAAGCCAAACGAATTATTTTATTCGTTTCACTAGTGGGTTTATATTTACGGAACTTTATCTAATATTATAATACTCAATTAATTCACATAATTATAATTAATTCTAGATAAATTCAAATAAATCCTAAATTATCATTTCTAATCTAAAATTAAAGTGACGGGTGTCACAGTCTCCCCTGGTTTAAGAAATTTCGTCCCGAAATTTCAATGGAACGTACCTTTGTTTTCGACAGAATTGCTGGGGATATTTCTTTTCCATTTGATCCAATCTTTCCCATGTGAATTCTGGACCATACTTAGAATTCCAGCGAACTTTTACCAGCTTGATACGACTTCGTCGAAGCTTCTGGACCTTCCAATCTAAAACTTCTACAGGTTCCTCACTGAATCTAAGTTTATTATCAATTTGAACTTCTCCTGTGGGTATGATTAATGTTTTATCGGACAAACATTTCTTTAAGTTGGATACGTTGAATACATCATGTACTCCTTCCAACTCAGGAGGAAGTAATAATTTATATGCCATGGAACCTATACGAGCTATTATTTCAAAAGGTCCAATGTAACGTGGACTTAACTTACCCCTTTTTCCAAATCTAATGATACCTTTCCAGGGAGAAACTTTTAACATGACACGATCTCCTTTATTAAAAACTAAAGGTCGACGTCTGTTATCCGCATAACTCTTTTGCCTGTCGGCCGCCGCCTTTAATCTTTCTCGAATTAATGCTATTTGATCAGTCGTTTCTTGAATAACTTCTGGGCCTGTCAATTGCTTTTCACCAATTTCAGCCCAACAGAGAGGAGATCTACACTTCCTTCCGTATAAAACTTCAAATGGTGCTGCTTTGATGCTAGAGTGGTAACTGTTATTATAGGAAAACTCCGCCAACGGTAGGTGAGTATCCCAATTACCACTGAAATCAATAGCACAAGCTCTTAACATGTCCTCAAGAGTTTGAATCGTTCTTTCGCTTTGACCATCAGTTTGGGGATGATATGCCGTGCTCATATCTAGGCGAGTACCCATTTTCTCTTGAAATGATTGCCAAAAACGAGCGGTGAATCGACCGTCCCTATCCGAAATAATAGATATCGGAACTCCATGGCGAGCTACGATCTCTTTCAGATATAATTTGGCTAATGTTTCAGCATCAGTTTTCTCTTTTATGGGTATAAAATGAGCTGACTTGGTCAATCTATCGACAATCACCCAAACGGTGTCATTTCCTGCTGTCGTACGGGGCAGTTTTGTTATAAAATCCATTGCAATATTCTCCCATTTCCAAACTGGTATCTCAGGTTGTTGTAATAAGCCAGGTGGCTTCTTATGCTCTGCCTTTACCTTGGAACAAGTGAGACATTTACTTACGTATATTGCAATATCACCTTTCATATTGGGCCACCAATAATATTCTCGAAGATCCTTGTACATTTTTGTAGCACCAGGATGAATTGAATATTTTGATTTATGTGCTTCATCAAGGATTAAGCTACGAAGATTTTTATACTTTGGGACCCATATTCTATTCATAAAGTAGCTAATACCGTCTGCTTTAGACTCCAACTCGCACTCTAAGCCTCGAAGTCCTTCATTCCTCAATTGATGCTCCTTTAAGGCTTCTTGTTGAGCAATTCGAATCTGTTCTGATAGATTCGTTTGTATTGTTAGCCCTAAAGCACGAACACGTAATGGTTTAACTCTTTCCTTCCTGCTAAGTGCATCTGCCACTACATTGGCTTTCCCGGGGTGATACTTAATCTCACAATCATAATCATTGAGCAATTCCATCCAGCGTCGCTACCTCATGTTAAGCTCCTTTTGATTGAATATATGCTGTAGGCTTTTATGATCTGTGAAAATCATACACTTGGTGCCATACAAATAATGCCTCCAAATCTTTAGAGCAAACACTACAGCTCCAAGTTCCAAATCATGTGTTGTGTAGTTCTTTTCATGCACTTTAAGTTGTCACGACGCATATGCTATAACTTTGTCATGTTGCATGAGCACGCAACCAAGACCTAGTTTAGATGCATCACAATAAACTACGAAACCATCTGTTCCTTCTGGTAGGGAAAAAATGGGTGCACTACACAGTTTTTGCTTTAACAACTGAAAGGCGTCTTCTTGTTTTCGTGTCCATTCATATTTCCGATCCTTCTGAGTGAGCAATGTCAACGGTTGAGCTATCCTGGAGAAATTCTCGATAAATCTCCTGTAATATCCTGCCAATCCCAAAAATTGTCGTACTTCCGTTGGAGATTTTGGCGTCTCCCAATTCTTTACTGCTTCGATTTTTGACGGGTCCACATGTATGCCTTTTTCATTTATGACATGGCCGAGAAAATGAACTTCTCACATCCAAAAATCACATTTCGAAAACTTAGCATAAAGCTTCTCTTGCCTTAGTATGTCTAAGACTACTCCCAAATGCTTTTCATGATCTTTAGTTCGCGAATAAATGAGAATATCATATATAAAGACTATCACAAACTTATCTAAATAGGATTTGAAAACCCTATTCATGAGATCCATAAATATCGCTGGTTCATTAGTCAGTCCAAATGGCATCACTAGAAATTCATAGTGACCATATCGCGTCCTGAACGCAGTCTTAGGAACGTCTTCTTCTGCAACTCTCAATTGATGATATCCAGATCTTAAATCAATCTTAGAGTCTTAGAGTAATACGTGGATCCTTGCAATTGGTCGAACAAATCATCAATCCTTGGTAATGGGTACCGATTCTTGATGGTAAGCTTGTTAAACTCTCTGTAATCTATGCACATTCTGAATGAACCATCTTTCTTCTTCACGAACAATACTGGAGCTCCCCAAGGTGAATAACTTGGTCGAATAAATCATTTATCCAAAAGCTCCTGGAGTTGATTCGATAATTCTTGCATTTCTGAGGGTGCTAAACGATAAGGAGATTTGGCTATAGGCGCAGAACCAGGAATAAGATCAATCTTAAATTCTATCTGCCTATTGGGAGGTAGTCCAGGTAGATCTTCAGGAAATACATCGGAGTATTCTCGAACTACGGGGATTTCCTCTAACTTACGTGTCTTAGCCTTTGTGTCCATGACGTTAACTAAAAATGCAGGATAGTTCTTTCTTAACATCCTCCGCATTTTCATAACGCTTATGACCTGAGCTTTAGCTCCTCCCTTGTCACCTTGAATTGTTAGCATTTTGCCGTCTGAAAGCGGTATACGTATCAATTTATCAGAACATATAATCTCTGCACCGTTCTTTGATAACCAATCCATTCCGACCACGATGTCAAAACTTCCTAGGTTAACGGGCAATAGACTGATGTCGAAACTTCTATCTCCTAAAGTCATGCTACACTTTCGGAGAACCTCATTGGTTTCTATTAAATCTCCACTGGCCAATTCTATCGAATACTTCTTATTTAATTTACTAGCTTTAATTCCTAACAAGGGTCTAAACTTCTTAGAAACAAAACTAAGATCAGCGCCAGTGTCGAAGAGTACATAAGCATAGTGATTATTAACTAGGAACGTACCAGTAACAACTGTAGGGTCTTCCCTGGCAGCTCCTGTACCCATCTCAAATGCTCTACCCCTGTTATTTTGGCCTCTGGGTTTGGTGCAATCCCTACTGAGGTGTCCAACTTCCCCGCAATTAAAGCACTTGCCGCTCCTCCTATCCTCTTCCGTTGGAATCTTAGCAAAACAATCCTGGAGCAGATGCCCGAAGCGGTGACATCTTGTGCATTTCTTGCACACTCCTCCGTGATTCCTTCCGGACGTCTTGCATGCAGGTTTCGGATTCACTTCCTCGACTTTCTTATCCACAGTAGCCGCAAACACTTGGCCTGATTCCTTATTTCTCTTATTTCTCTCATTCTTTCCTTGCATTCTGAATCTTCTCTTTCTACGAGATTCTGGATCCAGCGTCTTGGAAGACTCACTTTTCTTCCCCAGAATACCTTCTCGCACTGCATCATCTGTTAGAGACTTGGCTAGTGATATCGCATCCTGGATTGTGCTCGGGTTGGCCGACGTAACCATGCTCCTGATTTGAGGAACTAGTCCCCAAATGTACCTTTCTATACGCGCATATTCCGGAGTAACCATACGTGGCACCAATGTAGCTAAATCCATGAATCGAGTGGTGTACTCTCTAATCCCAGCGTCTATCATCTTGTGATTCCAGAATTCAGTCTCAAGTTTCTGGATTTCCTGTCGCGGGCAATATTCTCGCAGTAGCATCTCTTTCAATTCTTCCCAAGAGAGTTTATTCGCCACTTTTTCTCCTAGTGCTTTCACCTGGGCGTTCCACCATGTGAGGGCTTATGAAACGAGCAAGTAGCATACATCACCTTCTGGTTGGCACTGCAACCACTAATCGCCATGACAGATTCCATTTTCTCAATCCAACGTATAATATCAAGCGGTCCTTCCAAACCGGTGAACGAACGAGGATTACATCCTTGAAATGTTTTATAGGAACAACCACTTGTTTGGCCACCTGAGCCTCGATCTCGTGGTACATGTTCTTGCCTGGCATTCGCATTGCGGTCTGCTAGTGCTGCTTCTACTCTTTGGGAAATGATCCTTGTCAGTTCCTCTTGAGTCGTTGGAAATCCGACGTCTAAACCATGAGCACCTAGATCGGCTTCAGTTGTCATTGTTATCTATCATTTTAATGATAACAATTTAGATCAAATGGTCGCTTATGGCGGAAATAAGGAAATGCATACACATATATAATAACTAAGGGGAGATTAAAATACTACCAATCATTCATTAATAAAACCAAATTGTCTTATGTGGAATCACATCCACATCCAAATACTTCAAACAAACATAGATTCAAATTGTCTTAAACAAACCAAATTCATCACAAATAACAACCACAACTACAGGAGACCCATTGCCTCCTTCAACATTTTGCCACTCTCCTCAAGATCATTGATCCGATAATGCATCTGGTCCAAGGATCCCTTGTCCAAGAGGCAAACCTGCTCAATGAGCTGCAGTTGTCCGATCGTACGGTTAACTTTTCTTTTCAAAACAATGAGTTCCTCATTGATTTTCTTAATCCGACGATCAGTGTCATTGCTAGGAGTATTTTCGCTTCTCTGAACCATCGCCAAAGGTTGGGATTCTTCATTAATCGGGGCCTTGCCCTTCTCTTCCCGAGTCAGTTTTCCCTTGCGACGACGAGTATACGTTTGAAGAGGTAACCCCTTCTCACGCCATGAAGGTAACTCAGGTAAAGATGGCAGCACCTCCCACCTTTCTGTCATATCCCCCTCTGCTTCATTCATTTCCTCGTCTGGTTCACTTTCAGATTCGTTTAGCCACCCGTTTCCAGACCATTTCGAATCTATCTCAATCCCAAACGAGTCAAAGCATGGAGATACTGGCTGTTTTGGTTCCATGACAGCATTCTGAGGTACATCCTCGGAATCACTGTCTACCACGAAAATAGTCCTTCGGGAGTGCGACATCTGAAATTGAATAATCAATCCAAGTTAATTAGCAATAATTCAACAAATTCTTAATTTAAACAAATAACTTTACCGTAGGATGCTTGGCGATTTGGATTGGTGTACTTTCGTTACACGTGCTACCTTCCGTCTCAATTCTCATTCCTTAGGTTATAGTTTAAAATTTATAAAAATAATATTTTTGGGTTCCCTATAACCTGAGGCTCTGAGACCACTTTTACTGTAACATCCCAAAATTTTTAATTGTATAGCGGAAGTCTTACGTGGTAGTAAATTAATTATACCCATAGTTTTAGCCGTGTTAAGCGGAACGTAATTTATATTATAACACCATCATTTACAAAATTGGGATAGCCTAACTATCCCTTACACTACTACAAAAACTGGCATTCTTGACGTGCATTGCGCGTCAAGAAGGTGCCTTCTTGACACGCAAATGCGTGTCAAGGATGCGGGGGTCAAGAAGCTTCTTGACGCGCAAAATGCGTGTCAAGAAGCTCTTGACGCGCGAACAATGACACGCAATTTATGACGTGCAATGCGTGTCAAGAAAGGGTCTTCTTGACACGCAAATGCGCGTCAAGGAAGCCGGGGTCAAGAAGCTTCTTGACGCGCATAATGCGTGTCAAGAAGTTTTTGACGCGCGAACAATGACGCTCATTTTTGCGCGTCAAGAATGTATTTAAAAAATGTAAAAAAAATATATTTGTTTGTAAATCACTAATTTTCACATTAAATAGCAATTAACCTAATAGTAAAATATAAAACACACTTATAACAAAATAATGCATTTCGTTTATATATATAACAACATTATAAAGTTAATATGAGTTTACAAATAGTTTTGGTATGCTAACAATAAACCTATAATAATAAGTCTAGCTAACACAATATCAATTACCGGAAAATGGTTTTTATCGTATCTTTCTCATATGGACTCCAATTGAGGTGATTCAAAAGGCCACAGACTCTTCTGCATGTACTTTACCATATCATCAAGCTAAATTGGTCAAAATCAGCAGCTACAATTGCCATAAATGCCATAAATATATCGCAGCTGTAACCTGCTCAAAACAAACAATACAACAGCAATAGTAAACAATCTCAAACCTTAGAGACATCTTCTGACAGGTTAATACAAGGCTGGTTATTAATCTCAACAAGTTTGAAAACACAACCTAAAACAGCTTGAGCATAACAATATTACATTAACTTGTATAGCTTTACATACTGTTTTGATTTTGATTCACTTGCATAGCTTTACATACTGTTTTGATTTTGACCCGTATTCAACTCGCCCATATATTCAGGAAAAAAAACTTGAAGCATCTTCATCGCATCGCTAACTTGGTCTTAAGTCATCATATATTCATATATCTATCATGTTGCAGAATAAATGCATATGACAGACTTGATTTCTCATGTATAAATAGCATGTCGTGTATTCTATTCAGGAACTTCTTGGTCATATCTTCTAAGTGTCTTTGTGTAAACTCTCTGTGGTTAATACAAAGCTCATTTGTACTTACTCTTGTGTTTCAACTCGTTATACATTGATTTCAGTATGACTAAGTAGACGATCCACACGCTCACGCATTTTCAAGTTTTGAGTCAAATTTTCACGTTTTACATCGAGTCAAATTTTCACGTTTTTGAGTTTGTTTGATCATCTCGAGTATGTTTCTCGTCAAAAATCCGTTTCTAGATTGTTTCTATCGAGTTTGCTTGAATTCCTGTCAAAAATTCCAGTCAAAAACACTAAAAGTGAGAATTAGGATAGTGAAAATCAATGATGATGCTAAATCAAGGGGAAGAGCAAACAGACGAAACTGGGTTGGTGGAAGTGAAGAAGTGATATGTTCTCTTACCTAAGCTAGATTTATTTGAAAATTTTAGAAGGACCAAACCAACCTAGGTACTTTCAATTAAATAATGTTCAGTCAGAATTCTTCATATTCAACATTCTTACACTAAGATTTAACAATCTTTCTCCTTTCCATAAAACCGTAACTACATATTCCAACACTTCATCAAAAACTGACAATTATGCAGTGCAACTTTTGTACATCTTAATTGCTGCCTTCAGCAAAACAATTGTTGTAAAATTCATAAGAACACTGAACACAGTTAGGAAATGGTATCTGATGTTAACTATATGTGTATACAAGGCAAACAAGATCCAGTTATAGAAAATATTCAAGATTTAGGAGATTGACATCACGTTTATGATGTTACTGCACATGTGCAAATAACCATCGTCATTGCCAACTCCACTTAGATATATCATTGATTAAGCTTGCCAACTACTTTAAAGCTACAAACTGAAAATCTATACAGGATAGTACCTGAACCCCCCACATGTAGGGGTGAGCTTGAGGGCTTGATGCCAAGAACCCATGTGGAGGCATAGGATAAGGCTGTTCAAGCTTTACATACCACCTAGGCTTAGTAAAATATCTCAAATCTTAAGAAGACCAATTTGTTAAAGTTCAAAATTTTTAGATGGAACCTGAAATCCAGTCCAATCAGGATTGACTGTACCCTTGGCAGTAGCTGAAGTCTGCTCCTGAAGAAAGAAATAATAAAGAAAAGAACAAAGATTAATACATGTTATCAGAAGTACACACTGCCAATATATACACACACAAACAGTTAAACATGGAAAACATGTATATAACAACGCCTATTAAATCTAAAAACGAACAAAGAGAAAGAAACGCACTTGAGAATTTGTTGTCTTTGACTCCTTTGGTGTGTCTTCCGCCTCCTTGGCGGATTTCACCGTCTCACTGCTTCCCATTGCTCAAGTGAGAACCACTAGAAATATCCTACAACCATCCTATAAATGGATTTTTTTTAAAAAAACAAGCACATCAGTAGAGAGAATAACAACTTTTTTTTCTTAGAGGTAAAAATTGTAATTGTAAGAATGTTGTTTTCTTAATATTTATGCATAGGTGATGTTGTGTTAACATGGTTAGTAATCTGACCAATTTTAACTACACTTGTTTTTAGGCTGGCTTGCTTTGATTCCATTAAAAACAGTATGGTGTTTGTTTTATAACATGGTTAGTAATCTGACCAATCATGAAACTTTAGTAAATACACAAAGCCATTTAACAGTATACCTAATAATATGTCTACATATTGAGAATTTTTCATGGGAAACCTACATAAAAGTATACAAATATTACTCACCTGCATTGGAGTCCTAGATCAGAAACGACTGTCGTTTCCTAATCAACAAAAAAGTTAAAAAAATAAGTTGTTCACATACCATATTTATAACAGGTTCTAAATTTTAGAATGTAGATACACGATAGCATTTAACACTACAGAATCACATTAGTAACAAATATATAATACTTAAACATAAGGCTTTTTTATAAGAGAGTCACAACCGATGAGAGGCTATTAAAAAAAAAGAAACACTTAAGAGTTGGGGAAAAAACGGTAATTCAATAGCATGCTAAATTAGCTCCATTTCATTTTAAAACCTTTGGAATTCGTGTTACTGAACATTCCCACATGTACCTTAAAAATCATACTGCAGTATATGGACAAACATATTAAAAGAACTTGATAAGCACCTGCAAATACAAGCAAAATTACCTACGAGTTGGTGACCCGCCTGCGCGTTGCGGCGGGCCACCCACGTTCTTTGATTTATGACAAAATATATTTAAAAGATATAAACAATTACAATTTACTAATTTCGTTATCATTTTCATAAAAAACTACAATACCAATTTGATTTATGACAAAGTATATTTAAAAGATATAATGGTTTAAATGGGTCAGCTAGAGATCTTGAACATAACTCAAATGTCTCTCTGCTAATTAAAATATAAATTTGGTTGGATTGCAAGAGGGTTTAACAAAAAAGTAAAATTCGAATAAAGATGTTTACTTTTGGTTTTTAAAGTAAAAGTGGAAAACTATATGATATCAACAACAATAGGGAACATATCAGGGGAATTATGCACACATATGAAGCAGTTATGAACCCAAAATCAGAATCTCAAAACAATCATATGGACAAATTATGAACCCTAAATTGAAAATTAGGAACATAAGCGTGCATAATTGAAGCCCTAAATCAACAATCAGGAACACAAACCCTAATTAAATTGGCGATAAAATTACTGTTACCTCTCGTCTCCTTTAATCACCGACAAAACCAACGCAGCTTCCAGAATTCTCATAATAACAACCGTATCAACAATCTGACTCCGAATCTGCAACAATCCTCCCGAAACAACAACGATTAAGAAGCTCTTATTCTGGTCAAAGGGTCGAGGATGAAGGAAATAGGTATGCGCCAGGCTTTGAAATCGAGATTACCAACGTACGGCGGTGGCGTGTTGGTTCCCCATCGCGTCGAATGTTGAACTACCGGCTGGAGTCAACGTCCGCCGGAATTCGCGGTCGGGATTTTGTCGCGGAACGGGGTTGACGAAGGAGCAGGTGGGGATTTCGTCGGGGATTTCGATCGTATGGGGCAGGTGTGGATTTCGTATGGAGGAGCGCGCAGGTGGAATTAGGGCTAAGAACTTGGGGCGATTTTTGTTGGTTTTTTACTTTTATTTAATTTATTTTTTGGATTTTGTCTTTTTCTGAAAATTTTAGGCGGGAATATAAATAAAAAACGACACCGGCTTCTTGACACTCACATTATAAGTGTCCTCCGTGTTTTTTTTTTTGAAATATGACAGAAATTCTTGACACTCAAAAATGCGCGTCATGAATTCTTAGGAATTACCTATAAATGACATTTTATTTTGACACTTCAGGCTCTGAGACCACTTTTACTGTAACATCCTAAAATTTTTAATTGTATAGCGGAAGTCTTACGTGGTAGTAAATTAATTATACCCATAGTTTTAGCCGTGTTAAGCGGAACGTAATTTATATCATAACACCATCATTTACAAAATTGGGATAGCCTAACTATCCCTTAGGGTGTTTTTACAAAAGATTAGGGATGAACTATCATCCCATAGGTAGGTCCCTATTACATTCCATCACAAACTAAAACATAAGATAGATGCGGTAGCACGTCACATAATCATCCTCATACCACCAAATCCAGATCTCCACGCAACCCATTAGTTACCTGAAAAATAGATTAAACCACAGAGTCAACACGAGGTTGGTGAGTTCACTAACAAAAATATTTCGTTTCCACTTTATCCTTTAATCCCTTTCATTCAATTCATGAATCAAAGAGTGAATCCAAATGGAGAATATATCATGGTTTCGTAAACTAGCTAGGTTTACGATGTACAAATTATACGCAAGCTCCAAATCAAAACTAGACCCATGTTCGATCATATTTCTCACCATGTTTCACGACCAGAGCGACTGATCAGTGAGAGAGGGTGGTCACCCCCAGTAGAATCTACTAATACAGTCAACCCCAGTAGAATCTACTAATACATCTCACGCTACTTTAATGATCTAGAAGGCATTGTTCTAATTATCCAAATTCCAAATGTAGGCCTAGCTCATCTTGTTATGAGCGGTGCGCCGACACTCACGAATAACTTCGTACCCATAATATTCTCAATCAATATTTCAAAATACATATTCCAATATTAAGCCCAAAACATTTAACAAAATGCATCAATTAAAAATTGGGGCTTTAAGTTAGTAAACTCACCTTTGCTTTCTTGTGTGATTTGTGTCTCTAATTGTGTGAAATTTCAATTGCCTTGGTCCTATTTCCATTAATATCAAATTAGTTTAGGCATTTCTATTTAACTAATGTGACAACTTCTCTATTTTTCAATTACTCGAGCAAAATGACGATTTTGCCCTTATACGACTAATTTAACAATTAAAGAGAATAATCCAACTCTTTACTTGTGGAATTTTATTCTAAGGCCTAATATAAGTGATTATACTTATTTTATATTGTTTAAATCATTAATACATTATTTTTCTAATTTTTCTATGTTTAGGCCAAATTCCTCTTTTCCACGTCTTTTCGGTAATAGTTTTTGTTCATATTCCTTCCAATACTTTAGGTTTCAGTTTTTGTATCATTTTCATATATTTTCTTAACATTATTAATTAGTTCCAAGTCATTTATCTACTGACCTTATTTATTTTTCCTAATTTATGCCTTATTTTACTAAGTTTACACGTTTTATTGCATTATTTTCATCGTTTTAAGGGTTCGGGTGCCATTTTCACCTAAGTTTTCAATTATTTTCACTTATTTTTGTTACTTACTGTCTAAAATAAGTTCACAAATTTTTCGATATTATTTCTCTAATTTATTCTATTTTTAAGCATTTTTAGCTAATTTTAAGCATATAAATTCCATTTTAATTATTAAATAAATTCCAAAAATTCTAGAAAATTTTTATAACTCATATTTACTGTTTACTAATATTCTTTTACTGACCAAACCAGATTTTTAGGTATTTTTTTTACATTTTCCATCCATTTAATGCATTAAAGACTTTAAAAGTCATATTCTAATCATTACTTTTATCTCCATGTCTTTACTCCAAGTCTTTACTACAAGATTTGGTGACTTTTTACCATAAATGTTTCTGCCTTCATTTTAATTTTTATAATTTTTTTTACCCAACATGAATAATACTCACATGTTTATTCTTATAATTTTCCAAGTATTACATATTTATGGTGTACCACTCGTGTTTCCTCATAACCGACCATTATAGGCGGAATTACTATGAGAAATAGTCACGGGGTTTATTTTAGTGACAATCGTTACTGACCATGTAGGCGTCATTGACGACGATGAGGCGGATTTACTACAATTGTGACACTAAATCTTGTTTTTATTTAATATTTTAGTTCCAAATTCAAGTATACATATATATATATATATATTTTCGGATTTTATTTAAAATCTAAGGGTTTCATACCCTTATTTCATGTATCCTAATATCATTAACACAATTTATAAGATCAAATACTAGCAAGATATGATCATAAGTACATAAAATCACATAATTCACATGAAATCATAGATTTTTCTTCATGCATGTATCATCTAACTCACTAGTTAGAGATTTCCTCCAAAAACTTTGTGTTTTAACTTAAGTATTCATTTAATCTTTCATAAAACTCAAGTTTATGACCTAGATTCAACGTGCATGGAGGTTTTAAGATGATCAAACCCAAATACTAAGCTTAACACACACAAACACACACTAACACACACACATCACGATTTTTGTGTGTGTGAGTGGAGTTTTTCACATAATCTTTGTGTTTTAAAGCTTATTCCTTCCAAATCCACCATAACTTATCAATATTTGATGTTGATTCTTGGATTTGGAAGTGGGTTTTGAGATGAAGAAGAAGAATAGATGATGTTTGCTTACTTTGAAGCTAGAGAGAGAGTAAATGTTCTTGGTGTTCTTGAATCTTTGAAGAATATGGATGAATATTCAAAGGATGTTCTTGAATGTGGATGAAGATATGAAGATTCAAAGGAGTGTGTGTGTTTTTAGTGAGAGAGTGAAAATGAGGTGAGTGAGAGTGAGGGGGTGGGGGCCGTAAATAGAGGGAGAGAAGGGAGGTGATAATTTTTTTTTTCTTTTATTATCTCATGTGATGTGTAGGTTAAGTTTTAAAAAAATGAATCATGATAACCTATACATCTATTAAATGAAATACATAAACACACTCCACTTATATATATATATATACATCACGACATGCATACATACTCTCACCAATTTCTTTCAATTTTTGTAAGTCTCTAGCTATTACACAGTGTATGTCGTGTTTTACGGGTATTTTTCCGAATCTAATAAATTCCAATATTTATACCAAAATTCATGAAATTAAATTATGCTCAGAACCATATAATTAATTTTCAGTTTCGTCACACTTGGTCGGAGACCAAAAGTAGTGACGTTTTTATACGATTCGTATTCATTATTGCGTAATTTTCTCTAATTTATCACCAAACGAATGTACAACCTTTTCTAAAGGCTCTAACTCATATACATTCGTAATCTAAAGCCAAACGAATTAGTTTATTTGTTTCACTAGTCGGTTCATATTTACGGAACTTTATCTAATATTATAATACTCAATTAATTCACATAATTATAATTAATTCTAGATAAATTCAAATAAATCCTAAATTATCATTTCTAATCTAAAATTAAAGTGACGGGTGTCACACTGCAGGCATCACACATGGTGGCTTGATGACGATTTTAGGCTTCTCAAGTTTAATTCCACTTGAAGATGCATCACAGGATGATCCTAAGCCTTTGAAATTAGAGGCAAATAAGGGTAACTCATATCCATAACCTTGCTCCTGATCGAAGATAGATCCTGAAGTCATAAATATCTTCCCCTCAGGCCTTGTTGTCATAGTCACCTTCTCCCGTTTCACTTCATCAACAACCTTGAATAAACAATATCAATTTTGGGATATTGTTTTAATTTCTTCTCAGCAACAGGAGCTTTCACCTTTTCTTGTTTCCCATAAAATCGCTTTAAACCTGAACCTGCACCTTCAGAATTGGAGTTATGAACACTGTTGTAATTTTGGCACTCAGCATCATCGTTGGATACATCCTCAATGGTTACTTCAGCTGCACCCCTTTCATCACTTTCAGGTACAGTGGAATCTTTTGATGACATTTTGCCATACGTCATAGTCGCCTCCATATCCAGTTCCTCTTGGGTCATTGGCGTCGTCCCTACTAAGACGCTATCAGCTGGAGGAGGAGCTTCTTTATATCCAGACCCAGGTCTATCAACTTGATCATCATCAAGTAAAAGTCTAACCTTCTCTTCGCTCTTTTTCTAGACCCAGGTCTATCAGCTGGAGGAGGAGCTTCTTTCTGAGCTTTCACCTTCTCTTCGCTCTTTTTCCATCTACCCTCGAATGAGCTGGTGGCACATTGTGCATCAAATAATTCTCTTTCCAAATTTGTTCGAATCTGTCTAAGACCAGGAATTAGACGAGGATTGGAACATACTGGCGTTTTAGTCTTGTCAACTTCATCCACAAGTGCATGATGCTTTTTCTGGTCATCATTCTCATTTCTTTCATATGCTTTGCTCAAAGCATTCCATAGTTCTTCAGCTGTTGTACATTTGTCGAATCCTTGGGCAATTTCTGGAGATAAGGCCATGGAGATAATCGCATAAGCTTCTTCATCCTTTTTAATTCTTTCCCTGTCATCATCATAAAATTCATTCTCAGTTTTAGATTCCCATCTTTCAGGTCCTGTAAGATGTATCAGTTGGAAAGGACCATCTATCACGGATCTTCACAACTCCACACCTTTTAGATGGTTTCTCAAACTGCATTTCTAATCTTGAAAGTTGTCAAGAGAGATCAAACGAGGAGGACATGTAGGATTCTGTGATGAAGATGTATCTGAACTCATATTGATTATAAAATATAGTTGACAACCAGTACACGAGCTCAAAATATAGAAAAAAATACCAAAACACCAAATACCGAAAGACCCCAAAAATTTCGATGCAAAAACGGAGTCCTTAACCAAAAATTTTCGAGATTAATTAGGAACTAACACGTAAAGATCGTTAAGAACTTCGATTTGACTGGTAATAGGCCCCGTAATTCCAAACGTAGCTCCTGATATGACAGTTTTAGTGAAAACTGACCTAACATAGAAGCTGATTTCGAACAGAAAGCCTGATTTCGATCGAAACCCTGTTTTCGATCGAAAACCTGGATTCGATCGAAAACCCTGGATTACGATCGAAAACCTGGATTACAATCGAAAACCCTGATAGCAAACCTGGATTATGATCGAAAACCCTGGATTTCGATAGAAAACCCCCCGTTTTCGATAGAGAACCTCTGTTTTTGATAGAGAACCCCTGAAATCGATAGAAAACCCTTTTTTGGGATCAAAAACCTGTAAACATCCACTAAAACTCACAAAACAGTTAGTATGATCTTGAATCGATATCGTGCGAGCCAAGAAACACGCGTTTCTTTGCTCTGATACCAATTGTATGTCCCAAATCACGGTCCAAACACGATATCAATACTTGATTAAGCGTGCGGAATCCGGTTAATCGAGTGATTCAAGATAAACAATAAACACGTTAAAGGATGAACACGATTAATAATAAACGTTTGAACCTGGAATTGATGCACACGAATTATCACAAACTCGTCTGGTACACTAATAGAGATTTTCAAAAATCTCCTAGACACCCTTTCTGGTTCACGAATTCTCTTCCTCCTCCAAATGGCCAACCCTTCTAAAAATCTAGGAGGTTGTATTTATAGAATCACACAACCTCCACATACAAGTCCTAAATTCGGCCTAACCCAAGCCCATTTAATATCAACTAACTAGCCCATTATTCTAATGTATAAGCCTCATAAAACCAACCCTTACAGAAGCTAACAAGTTGAAGGATCTTAACGCGGCATTCAATCAAGCTGCTAAAGCTGGTCCTTCTGGTTCTCAAATTGATTTATTGAAACTACCAGGTTAGAAATGTTCAGGTTTGGGTAGTGAGGGTAAGAAGTTTGAGAAGAATGTCAAGAAGAATATGCCCAAGAAAGCTCCAAAAGAACAGAAAGACACAAGCTTGGACCAAATCTATCATTTGGTTCGGAGGTAAGATTTAGAAGAAGGCTTCGTCTGAAAGTTCTTCTCAGGATGCTCAAAAGGTTAAGGAGTTTTCATCCTTTGGATCTATTTCCACACATCGAAGTCCTACATCGAAATGGGTACATTCTAACCGATTTAAAAATTTTGATGATATGTCTGATGGTTCTGAGTTCATTGATAGATGTCCTTCAGTTCAGGACAAATCCCAATCTCAACGATCCCTTCGTTTGTGCTATCAATTTCGTTGAAAGGGACATATGGCATGAGATTTTCTTTAATCTGTAAAAAGATCATTTTCAAACAAATCTGCCACATTTATTGATGAATCAGGCAGAATTTTTACTAAGTCATCACCTTCCAAAACTAAATGTAAATCGCAATTTTTTTTTAAATTTGATTCAAGTGTTGGTGGTTCATCACGGGATGATGACTCGGTTATAACTGAGAAGGTAAAAATGCAGTGGCGACCTAAAGTGGTCAGCAAGGCTTTAAATGATTTTGTTGAAGACACTGGTCGACCAGAAGCTGTGTGCTTCAATTCATTTGAATACTAATCTTTAAAATCTAGTGTGTAAGTTTCTTCAAGAAGACCTGTCGGTGATTGTTCAAGAAGTTACTGATAGTGGAGTCTCCTGCTTAACTTAAATTGAATGCTTCATCTTACAAAAATTTGAAAGTTTTTCTGATAGCTTAAACTGAAAGGTATTAGTATCGATTGGTCAATTTTCTTTCTTTTACATTTCGTATGTAGTTTAGGGGGAGAAAATTGAAAAACCAAAAATAGTGTCTTTGTGTTTTGTTAAAATGAAAATCCAAAAATAGAGTTTTCATTTTAAGGGGGAGAAAAAAAAATACAAAAATATTGAAAAACAGAAAATACAAAAACATTGAAAAATGAGAAATTGTATCCGACATGGTTGAGAAATAATGGTACATTGGCTTACGTGTCTGACTCATGATAAAATAGATGAAAAAGCCATAAGATCATTTGCTCGATGTGCTTGGTAGACTCGACATTAAATCAGAAAGTATTCAGATGTGATAAACATATTAAAATTCTAATGCTTGACCAAGTGGACAACATCTTGATGCATATCTCATGATATATCAAGAAAAAGATATGTGAAAAAGAAAATGAGAAGTCACTGTGTATACATGTGTTCATTTTGCAATGATTTATAATTGTTTGATTTTCTTTATTTTGTCAAACAATCGGACTTTCTCTGCGTGTCCACAAGACCGACCTGATTGTTGTTCGTTTGACGTTCTGCTTTATTTTCTTTGGTGTTTCATATAACTAATCAGAATTTCTCTGCGTGTACGGGAGTACCGACCTGATTGTTGTTGGGTTATACAATTTCAACTTGTTTTTATTTTGTTATTTTGTTAAATCCGATGCCTTATCTGCGTATCGAAAGATCGACCTTAAGGTAGATGATTTAACGTTCTTATTTCTTTTTGCATGGAACACAATTGACGATATCATGAATACAATCATTATGTGATTAAATCACAAACGAAATCACAAAATGTGATAAGCAAAAACATATCTGAGTATGTCTGATAGTGTGGGGTACACTAGTCAATGAAATATAATCAATACAATAACATATCCAAATGTTATGAGTATGATTGTGCCTGAGTTTAAGATGGACAAATTATACTAGTAATCGACATGACTTGTGTGCTGAAGTAATTGAAATTGAAGTGTAGTTCAGCATGTCATGATCAATATGATCCCAAGTTGTGATCTTTCTCGCAAAAGACAAAAATAGTGTGTGATTCAATATTTCATTTTTGTATTGCATTTATGTTTCATCTATAAAATTCCAAAAAATATTTCGGTGTGTTTTGATGTAAAGTTTCAAAAAATCCAAAAGGATTTTGTTTCTTGTTTGTTTTCGACCGATCGATACACAATACAAGAATTTGATTTCAAAACTATATCTTGGATTCTCGAAGAGAAGTTTTGCGCCAAGATTAAATTAATTTTCAAAAAGAAAAAGGAAAGCCGCGTTTCTGTCCTCTGAAACTGCAGGTTCTGTGTGACAAGACTCAAGCATGGTAAAAGGGGGAGTATGTAATATGTTTCACTAGTGGCCAGATCTTGAAGTTCAAAGATTGTTGAAGATTGATCCAGCCATGCAAGCTCTATTTCTGACAAGGTTTTAAGTTGAAGATCAGACGCAACGATGCTGAAGATTAAGGCTGACGTTTAGTTAGATAGATAGATACATAGATACACTACACGTTAAGGGGGAGTTTGTTAGAGCATATTCCTATGCTACGTTGTGTCTCTTGTATTGTATCTAGTATAGAGCGTCTGTGTGAGTCAATGTAGTCAACATTTATTAGAGGCCGTACCATATGGTCCACTGTACCAGTTGGTACGGGCGTACCAGCTGGTACGTAATGTGGTATGCTTCTTTTAATGACTACTATAAATAGTACGTGTTAGAGAGAGTTCAGTAGTTCTGAGAGTTTCATCTTCTTAAGTTTGTTTAAACTGAGTGTGTTTCTCTCTCTAGCTTGTAACTCTTAGTGAATCAATATAGCAAAGCTTTATTTACACCGTGTTCGTTATCGATTTACTGAATCTCGCAGTAGTTAGACCCCTCTGTGGTTATACAATGAGGAGGCACACCGACACTACCGGAGAAGACATACACCGAATAATTTTTGTTTGAGGGCCGATTCAGACCCTGCACACCGATTTGAAGGCAAAAAACCGCTACCGACTCTACGTTACATAATATCTTTCAAATTGCAGCTAACCGTGATTAATACGAGCATAACATAGCATTTTTAAGGATGTACAGAGCACACACAAGTAGTTAGTTAGTCATGGTGCACATGTGCAACAATCAATCCAAAGTGAGAGATTAGTATTGGAACCGATTTTGAACTAATATTTATTGAGAATAAGCTACTAACAAAAGAAACAATACTATAGTTCAGTCAATGAAGCACATGTATGCATTAACTTAAGGTAGAAAACAAACCTAATACATTGAGTTACAAACAAGAACAGAATTATAGCGCCTTGAATAATGCACATGCGCGGTATAGTATGCATGTGCATTATGTACAAAGTTTTAGTACAATCCCGATTAGCAAGGTGTGACATGACTATAACGCACATGTGCAATAAAGATTAAAAGGGTCATAAAACAATTGTGTGTTGTAATGCAAATGTGCAATATGGTTACAAGTTACGTATGGATTATTTCGCACACATGAAGTACGAACTCGTGAGACGAGACTATGATATGGAATATGCACGTGTGCAATATATTTTGAAACTATGACATGATTGTACTACACGTGTGCAATACATGTGAAACCATGAAATAAGAAAACTATGCGATAATAATGCACGTGTGCAACGCTATATATATTGATTATAAACATGCAAACTTAATGTTAATAATTGCCAGCTTGACCTGTCAATGTCATTTATGATGCACACATACAACCTTGTTTCATTTTGTTTATTCTGAACCAACCCGAGGAAAAAATTGTTGATACCTAATATGTGCGTCGTGTGAAGTATCAAGTTACATCAAGTTAAAGAAAAAGTTCAAGCCAATATGTAACTGGCCGAACTAGGTCCGAACTTGAGGTTCGGACCTGCCGAACTCAGAGTTCGGACAGGATCCGGCCAGTGCCTATAAATAGCGTGTTTGTTCTTTGTGTTCATTAGTTCTAAGAGTCTAAGCTTCTGTTAAGTGTGTGTTTTCTAATATGTTCTCTCTGAGTCTGTTTCTAAGTGTATAATGATTGTAATTGTTCTTTGTTGATCAATAAATTAATCGGTTAATTACGTTTTGATCTCCGAATAGCTAGATTGAGTAGACGGTCCATTGCTCTCGCATTTTCAAGTGGTATCAGAGCATTCTAGTTCACTCTACTGATCTGTGGTTGCTATTTTTTGATTTTTGAACGTTTTTGGTGTTTTCTCGAGCTTGTTTACAAGTTTTCAATCATTTCTATCGAGTTTTCTGTGTCAAACTTGCTCCTAAATCGTTCCTTATCAGTTTTCCTGTCCTACTGCTGCAAATTTCGTCAAAATTTATAAAAAATCGAGCGTTTTTCAAAAATTATGTCGAAGTGCGGACATTCCTGGTCAGGTTCGGAGTAACCTCTCTAAACTTTGAGTTCGGACGAGTTCGGTACAAGTTTGGTCCTTGTTCGGTCAAGGTTCGGACTGAGTGAGTGGTTCGAACAAGGCTCGGAGTCTGTTTGGGGTTTGGATTGTGTTCGGTAAAAGTTTAGCATAGTTCGGTGTCTTTGAATTTCGGAGAGAGTTCGGACGAGGTTCGGACAAGGGGTCTAAGTTTGGATAGAGTTCGGGCATATCATGATTTCAAATTTTTCAACGATGTGGGAATTTCAAGCTTTTTCCGCAATGCAGACCATGATGAATTTAATAACAAAATTGGAACAAGTCAGAAAGTTCCTAAATTGTTGAAGTTAGAAGATTATCAGAATTGGAAGCAACGAATTTTGGCTTATATAAGTACGAATGATATCAATTTGTGGATTCCAATCAAGAAACTTTATCAACACCCGACTGATGCAGGAGATTTCAAGGAAGTTCATACCTTTGACATTGCTAAAAGGAAATCATATGAGCTTGAACAAAAAGCTTTTGGTTATCTTACGATAGCATTACCTACTGAGTTGCTACATCAATTTAGTACGTGTAAGAAGTCTAAGCAATCATGGGATGCTTTATCAGTAAGATGTGAGGGGAATGATGATTACAAGAAGAGTCGGAAGAAAGTGTTGGATAAAGAATTTGATAATTTTCAATATTATGACAATGAGAACATTATTGCTCTTGTTTCAAGGTTTTCACATTTGATAAGTGAATTAAAGGTTGTTTGGATTGAGAAAACTGATGCTGATTTAAAGGAGAAGATTATGGAAGCTTTGCCTGAATAGTGGGAGAACTATGTTTTACTGCTCACTCATGATAAAGAATATTCTACATTGACATTTCACGAGCTTATTGGAAAACTTCATGCTCGGGAAATGGAAATGTTAAACTCAAAGAAGTGAACTGCTACTTTACAAAATCTTGAGTTGTATCATGGTGAGAATTCTGCAAGCATGAATGCTAAAGCTAAGCCAAATTTGAGTTCTGCACCGAGTGTTGCTTTCATGGCTGGAGTTTCTGAAAATTCGGATAACAATTCATCACGGGGTTGTAGCTTTACGATTCCAAATTCATCAAGTTGGAATGCTTTTTCAGCTGAACAATGGATGATTATGCAAAAATGATTGCTGCTTTAATTTCATCATCATTTGGTTTGGTTATCAGAAATGTTGCTGATTCAAAATTAACAAGGGATGATCTTGATGCTCTTGATGATGATCATTTGACTGAATTGGATAATGATTGGCAATAAGCTATGCTGAGTCAAAGATCAAAGAGACTTTTTAAGAAGCATGGAAAAGCTACTTCTGATTTTAATGAGAAATTAGGTTTTGACAAGTCAAAGTTAAAATGTTACAAATGTTCAAAGCTTGGACATTTTGCTAAAGAATGTCAACAACCACTAAGTAGCAAGCCTGGTTTTTCTCAACCATCTTCCAATAACACAAGCAAGATAATTGCTTTAACAGTTCAAGATGATGATGTTTATGATTGGGGTAAACAGTTTGGATATGATTCATCAGCTTTAATTGTCACCCATGATCGTCAAGAAGATTATAGTTCTGATACAGGTTCCGATACAAGTTCAACACCAAGTTCATATGAATCTGCTGAAAATTTGGTGAGTTTGTTGTAAGAGAATGCTTTTTTATTGAATAAAATTCAAAAGCTTTCCGAGGAATTCAAATTGGTTTCTTTAGACTTGGAAGTGTCTAAGACACATGAGAAGGAATTGGTATGAAGAATGAATGTTTGATTAAAGAGATCCAGTTATTGAATGAAGTTTTAGAGATTTCTAAACAAGATAAAAAGGATGTTGAAGCTGCAAAAGTAAAGGTTTGTGAAGAAAGGGATGAGTTGATAAATGAAGTTAAGAAATGGAAGGATGAAGCGGAAGATGCTGCTTTTGATTTTCAGAATTTGTTTGACAAGTCCAAAATCAAGCTTCATTTGCTTACAAAGAATGCTGAAGAATCTGCTGCTAAGATTGAAGCATATCAAGTTGACATGGAAAAGTTGTTAGATGAGAAGCAGGAATTGATTAGTGTTAATAAAGTTCAAACAGCAAATCTTGAGATCCAGAAGCAAAATGAAGATAAACTGAAGAAAGAATTGTTTGAAGGCATGGAAAATCTTCGCATGCAAAAATTTGAAACTCACAAGGTTGCAAAGCGATTGATTGCCACTGAGAAGGATTTAGCTGAAGCTCAAAAGCAAATTTCTGATCTCAAGATTCAAGTCATTGATGCTAATCGTTTGCTAAATAATGTTTCAAATTCTCAAGTGTTTACAAGCTTTTTAGCTAATGATGCTAATTTTGAGAAGATGTTCAATAAAACTAATTCACCCGCTGTCCAAATCAAAGAAGCTTTCAAAGATGTGAAGGAAAAGGTTGAGGAGGTTGATTACTCAAAGTTTTTGTCATCTAATTCTGAAAAAGAGAAGGTTTTGGAGAAGAAGAAAAATAAGAAGAATAAGAAGAAGAAGGGAAAGAAATCTGAGATACCTACTGCTCCAAAGTTTGTTTCTGGTTCACCTTTGGCTGACAATGAGAAATCAGCTACTTCAAGTGACAAGATTCGGTCTCAACCTGATTTTGATAAGACAATTTTCTATGATCAAAAGAATGTAACTGACGTGAAAGCTGAATTTTCTCGCCTAGCAAAAAATGGACATTCTACTTCTGAAAAGAAAGTTGTTGGAAATCATGCTGGTTTGGGATTTAAAGCAAAGAATGTAAAAGCCGAGGAGGTTCCAGCATCATCATCTCACGATCTGAAGAAACTGAAGCTGAAACAAGTGAAGAAGGAAGTTTTTAAAGTTGAAAAAGTTCAACCTGAGAGGTTCTACAAACTCAAGGGTTCGGATCAATTGTTTTCTGATAAAGAGTTTCCTCTTCACTGTGTTGATGCCAGAAAGATTTTTGAAGTTTCTGTCAAAGATGCTGTTCCTTCAAACATGTAGAATCAAAAAGTTAAAGTTTCTTCTGATGATTCTTATTCTCGAAGCCCAACATCTAAATGGGTGCATGATCATCACCGACAGGTATATGATTCTATCCCTGATCATGCTCGAGATATTCATGTTTGTTGTTCTTTGCAGGTACCTCAAAAGTGGGACAAAACAAAAAGAATATGTTATGTTTTCCGCCGATCAGGGCATATGGGAAAAGGTTGTCCACTGCCTGTTGATTCATCTTAGCGGTTTCACAAAAAATCAGTTTTTGATAACCTGCCAAACCAATGTTCCTTTAATGAACAAGGCAGAGTTTTTGATTAAGTTGAGCCTACATTTTTCTTAAAACAAAAACGTTTTGTTCCAATCTTTCATAAGCCTCAAAATGTAGGTTCATCATCACAGTCACCTATGGTAACTTCATCAAAAACTGATTTATCAAAACCAAAACAATGGAAACCTAAGGTGGTTGCTAAGAAAAATTAGGACACTGGTCGACCAGAAGCGATCCGCTTCGGGTTATTTATTGTGGCGACCCTAAAACTTTTGCTTTCTTTCCCCAGCAACGACAGCCGATGCTGCGAACGCTACAACGCAAGAATAATTTTCGGGACGAAAATTCCAATTACAAGGGGATGATGTGACATCCGAGAATTTCAAGGTTAACTTCCGTTAGACAATTCCGTTAGTTACGTTATAAGTGTTAACTTAGTAACTAATGCTTAACTAGGCCGAATACGTCCACGACCTTTGGTTGATCATTTATTTATAGTTATTATGTGCAATGTGATTTAAATACATGATTTAGTATTATGAATAGCATGACAATTCATGAACCGTGCTTATCTTGCTTAAAAATGTAAATTGGTCACTGTTGGTTTCCAGCGAAACTACCGGGCGAAACTATAGTGTCGCCCGGCTAGCCAAACCATGAACTTACAGAACCAGTTTCGCTTGGCCAGCGAAACTAGCCCCTGTTATATAAGGACATAAAACCCTAGAAGCCCCATTTCTTGCACCTTTTCTCCAAAAACACCCACACTCTCCTGAAATCTCTGGACCAGCCCCAAGGCACACCAAGATCAGCCATCACTTCTGTTGGTGAAGATCATCCATCGATCCTTGATCAAACCGTGAGTCCCATAAACCATTTCTATGTGTTTTCTATGTGTTTTCTATGTGTTTTACTTTAAAGCATGACCAAACCTTCATGAAATCGTGTATGCTTCTGAGATAATGTTTAGGGATGCTAGATCTGTTATAAAGTCTGCAACTTTACGTTTGAAAATCCATCCATAATGAAGATTTATGCCATTTTAGTCATTTTAGGTTTAAAATGTGTTTTTGGTGATTTGATGATGAAAACCCATGTTTAAGGTGTTAAAACTTGTTGTTTGATGTTGGTAAATGATTATGCATGCTAGAAATTGAATTACATGAAATATGGAAGCTGTTAGGTTGATTTTTAGGCTGATTTGTGAGTTTTTTCGCGACCAGCGACACTGCGTGTTCTCTGGGCGAAATTATGTAGCGAAATTATGTATATCTTCATCCAGCGACACTATGTAGCGAAACTGTAGTGTCGCCGGGTAAACCAACCAGACCTGTCCGAACGAAACTACCGAGCGAAATTCCCTGAACGAAAGTTCAAACCAGTTTCGGGCGAAACTAGGCTAGCGAAACTGTGCCAACAGTTTCGAGCGAAACTAGCCTAGCGAAACTGTGTCATCGGGTATTGCCTAGCGAAAGTGCTGCCCGTGCACACCGCGAAACTGCCTAGCGAATTTAGACTAGCGAAACTGTGACCAGACCTAAACCCAAACTTGTGCAACTTACTTGAATGCTATGCTATGACTTACATGATTTTGCTATGATGAAACATGCTATGATTTCTATAATATGTGAACCCTTGTTTATGATCAACCATCGGTGTCGTGTGTCGTTATGTCGTGTCGTAGTTCCAACGTGCTATGTTATGGGCCATAGTGACGATAAGTTAATGATTAGACACAAAACTAATACTTAAGACCTAAACGTGTTCATAGGTCTTCGTTAAGCAATAATTGGATTAATTAGCAAGTGTAGCTGAGCAACCTAAGGTGAGTTTCAGAAACCCTTTAATTGTGAGCCCGTTTGGGTCACAACGAATATACTAAACGGAAAACAATGCTGACATTTTGAGGTATCGCCAAATGGGATATCTGTTATGGAAGTTGGAGTGTTTTATGGGAAGCACTTGCAACTGACCATCCTTGGGATTTCAAATGAAATCCGCAACCAACAATTCGATAACACTTGGGATTTCAAAGGAAATCCGGAACAACCATTTTGACACTTAAACTCTTTTTAGGATTTCAAATGAAATCCAGAATAAACGTTTTAATATGACTAGTGTAGGTTAAAGTCTAAACCAAATGATATCACATGATTTCTAAGGATGCCTTAAAACTGAAAAGTCCTCAACAATTTAGTACCGTTGAACTGAGAAGCGTGGGGATGTTGGGTAGATCTACTGAGGGTTTGACAAACCCTGCTCCGCGGTACACAAATGTGTAGCCAACCGGTTGGAGGCCGAACGAAGTTCAATATCAGCCTGTTTTAGTTGTGGATCCCAAGAGGAACACAACTGGAGGCACACACCATCGGCAAATGCCGAACTCTGATACGTCAGCTTTCAGCCCTGGTACGAACTTCCTTAGTGCATGGAAACCGGATTAGCTACCCGCGATATCGGTTGACCGCTTTAACTTTTACTTAACTAGTGCATATTCGGTAATTCAACACTTGGCAATGTTTTGCAAATCTATTACTTATTTATATGTTGATGAATACGATTATGAGACCGGGCCAATGCATGTCATGCCCACCGTGAACTCACAAACCGTTAGGTTGACACTTGTGTGGTTTTCACTTTTGCAGATCACTGAGGAGTATCCGGAGCGGGTTGGCATAGCACATGAAGACCTTTTACTTTTGTTTAAATCAAATTGGGAACTTAAGACAATAATTTTGTAAAGCACGTGGTTAGTGCTAAGACAATATTTTCCGCTGCGTATCTTGAGACTTTATTTCATGAAATGTATTTGGACTAACTCTGATTCGTTTAGTATTTGTAACTAATGGTTGTGGTCCTGGTTTGCTCGCACCCCTTAACGGTATAAACTCCGTTAGTGGTTAACTGGGGGTGTGACAGATTGGTATCAGAGCCATAAGTTGCAGAGAACTAGAATCATTTTTGAAAAACGATTTGGAAACTGCAACTTGAAACCTTAGTTACAAACGAACAAACAAACTCCCAAAACCAAAAATAATTACGTGCCAACCTGGGATACTCGCTCTGCTGTGTAAGTAAATACTCCATATGTATATATATATATAAGTATATATATAGACCGTGTCTAGGTAGTCTAACGGAAAAATCTTAGGAAAATTTTCACACACGAATACGAGATGCGAACGCGAATACGCGCACAAATTCGGGGGAAAACGACCACGAAACGATGCTACACGCTACGTCCTGATTTCTACTACGATGACTACGCCGACGGCGACTTTTATGGGAAAGCCGACTTTCGACGATAGCCACTTACGACTTACGACGTTCTTCGACGACACCTCTATTTTGCACGAAAATTTTTGGACTAATAGTGGGATAACGGGAAATGGTTAATATATATATTATGGGATATGTATAGAATATAACTATGACTGAACACTGGCTACTTTAACTGTCCAGCAAGATGTCTGGAAGAGGACACGGGAGGAGCAACATTAACATGACGCCTGCACAACTACAAGCTATGATTAACAAGCACGTGCAAGCCGCTGTGGCAGCCGTCCAAGCTGCGTACGCCGCTCAGGGTAGTTATTATGCCGGTTAAGGCACAAAGCAATTGTATTTTAACCTGTTTAAACTTAAAGCCCGAACTATTATTGCATCAGGAAACCACCATCACTGCACGTTTAAGTCCTTCATGGATTGTAAGCCAATGACATTTTTCGGCGAAGAAGGAGCGGTAGGACTCCTCAGGTGGATCGAGAAGTCTGAAAAGGTCTTTTCTATGTGCAACTGCCCGGCTGACAACAAGGTGAAATTTGCGACTGGTACTTTCGAGGGAGCTGCTCTCTCCTTGTAGAACGCTGAAATTCAGATGATTGGGGTAAATGCGGCTAACAACATGGAATGGGAAGCGTTTAAGGAGCTGATCATGGAGGAGTACAGCCCTCGGGATCAAGTCAAGAAACTGGAGGGAGAATTTCTGAACTCCAAGATGTCTGGATCTGAGGTTGAAGAGTACACTGCGCGTTACCACGAGTACGCGGTGCTATGTCCGACAATGGTTGATGCTGAATTTAAGCGCATTGAACGTTATCTGGAGGGTCTCGTACCCCAAATCAAGAGCTTGGTGACCGCCAGCAACCCAACAACTGTGCAGCAAGCCATCCGTTTGGCTCATAAGCTTACCGATCAGGAGGTTGAGAGAGGTGCACTTCCTACAAGAATCTCTGAAAAGACTGCCTTAAGTGGCAAGCGTAAGGCTGAAGAAGAAGCTCCAGCAACATCTGTGAACAACCAAACTGTTGGGAACCAGTCTGGGAGATCTTCTAACTCCCAATATCAGAACAAGCGATCTGACAACACAAGGTCCAATTTCAACAATGGCAGCAACAGTGGGAGTAACAATCGCCAAGGTGGGAATGGAAACTACAAGGGAAAAGCCCCATATTGTAACAAGTGTGGAAAACACCACAATGTTATGTGCAACAAAGGTTTGGAATGTGGAAGATGTGGGAAGATGGGGCATGAAGCCAACAACTGCTGGACCAACTTGCAAAAGTTGAACAACAACGGTCAGAATCAAGGAGGAAATAACAACAACAGGGGAAACGGAAACAACCGCAACGGGCAAGGGAATAATCAGAACAACAACAATGGTGGAGCCCGTGGCTGTTTCGAATGTGGCGCTCAAGGCCACATAAAAAGAGATTGCCCGCAATTGCGCAGACAAGGGAATGGTAACAATGGCAACGGTGGAAACCAGGGAAACGGAAATGGTAACGGTGGAAATGGTAATGGTGGGAACGGAAATGGTGGGAATGGTAGAGGTCATGCCTTCGTCATGGGTCAAGGAGAAGCTCGCAACGACGCCAACGTGATTAACGGTAAATTCATCCTTAATGGTTTCTTTGCTACTGTATTGTTTGATTCTGGTGCTGAAAGAAGTTTTATTTCCACTAAGTTTGCTAAGTTGATTAATGCTAAACCGATTGCCCTAGACGCTAAATATGTGGTAGAACTAGCGAATGGTAAACTTCACGATACGACACAGATAGTTAAGGACTGTAAGTTAGAACTAGCTGGCCATACATTAGGAATTGATCTTATGCCTTTCCCGATTGGTAGTTTTGATGTTATAGTAGGAATGGATTGGTTATCCGAAAACCAAGCCGAAATTTTATGCCAAGAAAAAGTGGTTCGTATTCCACTCAAGGACGGTGGAGTGTTAACAGTTCAAGGCGAGAAAGGTGGAACAGTCACCGGTATTATTTCGTTCTCAAAGCTCAAAAATGCCTTCGTAAAGGACACTTCACAATCCTTGCAAACGTCACCGATACGACACTTCCCGAGTGCAGAATCGACGACTACCCGATAGTCCGCGACTTCCAAGATGTATTTCCTGATGATCTGCCTGGTTTGCCTCCATTTCGACAAGTCGAGTTTGGAATCGATTTAGCTCCTGGAGCCGCTCCGATTGCACGCGCACCTTACCGTTTGGCGGTAAGCGAACTCAATGAACTCTCCACGCAACTTCAAGAGTTACTCGACAACGGGTTTATTCGTCCAAGTTCGTCTCCATGGGGAGCACCGGTATTGTTCGTTAAGAAGAAAGATGGAACGTTCCGAATGTGTATCAACTACCGAGAGCTCAACAAGGTTACAATCAAGAATCGGTATCCACTTCCTCGAATCGACGACCTCTTCGATCAGCTACAAGGTTCGAGCTACTACTCAAAGATTGATCTACGGTCTGGATATCACCAACTTCGTGTTCGTGATGAAGATGTCCCCAAGACTGCGTTCAGAACTCGGTATGGACACTACGAGTTCCTGGTTATGCCGTTTGGGCTAACCAATGCACCTGTTGTATTTATGGATCTGATGAATCGAGTATGCAAGTCGTACCTCGACCAGTTTGTGATAGTCTTCATCGATGATATTTTGATCTACTCCAAGACAAAGGAAGAACACGAGCATCACCTACGACTTATCTTGGAATTACTCCGCAAGGAACAGCTTTACGCCAAGTTTTCGAAATGCGATTTTTGGATTCGCGAAGTCTAGTTTCTTGGGCACATCGTTAATAAGGATGGAATTCATGTCGACCCTTCTAAAGTGGAAGCTATCAAGAATTGGTCTACTCCGAGAGCGCCGACTGAAATCCGACAATTTTTGGGACTTGCCGGATATTACCGAAGATTTATTAAGGGTTTCTCACAATTGGCTCAACCCTTAACAGCCTTAACGCACAAAGGAGTGCAATATAGATGGGGTGAAAAAGAAGAATGCGCGTTTCAAACTCTTAAGGACATGTTATGTTCAGCTCCGATTCTCGCGTTACCCGATGGGGTTGACGACTTTGTAGTTTACTGTGATGCATCCATCCAAGGACTCGGTTGCGTGTTGATGCAACGGGACAAAGTGATTACCTATGGGTCCAGGCAACTGAAGGATACTGAGAAGAATTATACAACGCATGATTTGGAATTAGGAGCCGTTGTTCATGCACTCAAGATTTGGAGACATTACCTCTACGGAACAAAGTGCACAATATTTACCGACCACAAAAGCTTACAACACATCTTTGATCAGAAGGATCTCAACATGCGACAACGACGGTGGGTCGAGTTACTGAATGATTATGACTTAGCGATTAAGTATCACCCGGGAAAAGCCAATGTTGTAGCTGATGCCTTAAGTCGAAAGGAGTATGAAAAGCCTCGACGAGTACGAGCGCTGCAACTTACCATTCACACGGGATTGCCGGATCGGGTCCGCGATGCCCAACAAGAAGCTTTAAAGGAAGAAAACTTCGCAGCCGAAGCACTGCGTGGTGTAGATGGTAACTCTGAAGTTAAGACCGACGGGCTTAGATACTACAATGACAGAATTTGGGTTCCTTTACTTGGAAATCTCCGTGAGCTCGTGATGGACGAGGCTCACAAATCAAGGTATTCGGTGCACCCTGGATCGGATAAAATGTACCAAGATTTGAAGAACTTGTATTGGTGGCCGAATATGAAAGCCGACATTGCATGATATGTGGCTAAGTGTTTAACATGCTCAAGAGTTAAGATTGAGTACCAAAAGCCTTCTGGATTATTACAGCAGCCAAAGATCCCAGAATGGAAATGGGAGGATATCTCCATGGATTTCGTAACAGGACTACCTCATCGATCGAATCGACCGGATGCGATTTGGGTTATCATTGATCGACTAACCAAATCTGCACACTTTATTCCAATGAGGGAAAATGACAATATGGATAAGTTAACAAAGCTGTACATTGACCGAATTGTGGCACGTCATGGAGTGCCTAAGACCATTATCTCCGACAGAGATCCTCGATTTACCTCCCGACTGTGGCAATCTATGCAAGAAGCACTGGGAACCAGACTGGATATGAGTACAGCCTATCACCCACAGACTGATGGTCAGACGGAACGAACTATTCAGACTTTGGAAGACATGCTCCGAGCTTGCGTTCTCGACTTCGGTAAAGACTGGGAGGCTCATCTTCCGTTGGTATAGTTCTCCTACAACAACAGTTATCATACGAGCATTGGTGCAGCACCTTTTGAAGCTCTTTATGGAAGAAAATGTAGATCGCCCGTGTGTTGGGCCGAAACAGGTGAGAAAGGACTCACCGGACCGGAAATCATTCATGATACAACGGAACGAATTATTCAAATCAGAAAGCGGATAGCTGCAGCACGTGATAGGCAAAAGAGTTATGCCGACAAACGCCGTAAACTTTTAAAGTTCGAGGTAGGCGACAAGGTACTATTGAAGGTATCTCCCTGGAAAGGTGTGATACGCTTCGGAACGCGTGGAAAGTTGAATCCTCGCTACATCGGTCCTTTTAGAATCATTGGGGAAGTAGGCCCGGTGGCCTATCGTTTACGACTCCCTGCCGAACTCGATGGAGTTCACAACGTGTTTCACTTCTCTAATCTAAAGAAATTTCTGGTTGAAGACACTGAAATAATTCCTTTGGAGGAATTGGAAATTGATGAACAACTGAGATTTATCGAGAAACCAGTAGAAATCATGGGACGCGAGGAGAAAGCCCTCAAACGTAGCAAGATTCCGATCGTCAAGGTTCGATGGAACTCAAAGCGTGGACCTGAATATACTTGGGAATGAGAGGATCAAATGAAGAAAAAGTATCCTCACTTGTTCGAGCAAACGTCCGCGAATACTCAAGGTATGATTTAATTTTGGGGACCAAAATTCCTTTAACAGGAGGAGGATGTGGCGACCCTAAAACTTTTGCTTTCTTTCCCCAGCAACGACAGCCGATGCTGCGAACGCTACAACGCAAGAATAATTTTCGGGACGAAAATTCCAATTACAAGGGGATGATGTGACATCCGAGAATTTCAAGGTTAACTTCCGTTAGACAATTCCGTTAGTTACGTTATAAGTGTTAACTTAGTAACTAATGCTTAACTAGGCCGAATACGTCCACGACCTTTGGTTGATCACCGAACCCGCCCATATGTGTTATGTGTTCATTAATTTATAGTTATTATGTGCAATGTGATTTAAATACATGATTTAGTATTATGAATAGCATGACAATTCATGAACCGTGCTTATCTTGCTTAAAAATGTAAATTGGTCACTGTTGGTTTCCAGCGAAACTACCGGGCGAAACTATAGTGTCACCCGGCTAGCCAAACCATGAACTTACAGAACCAGTTTCGCTTGGCCAGCGAAACTGCCAGCGAAACTAGCCCCTGTTATATAAGGACATAAAACCCTAGAAGCCCCATTTCTTGCACCTTTTCTCCAAAAACACCCACACTCTCCTGAAATCTCTGGACCAGCCCCAAGGCACACCAAGATCAGCCATCACTTCTGTTGGTGAAGATCATCCATCGATCCTTGATCAAACCGTGAGTCCCATAAACATTTCTATGTGTTTTCTATGTGTTTTACTTTAAAGCATGACCAAACCTTCATGAAATCGTGTATGCTTCTGAGATAATGTTTAGGGATGCTAGATCTGTTATAAAGTCTGCAACTTTACGTTTGAAAATCCATCCATAATGAAGATTTATGCCATTTTAGTCATTTTAGGTTTAAAATGTGTTTTTGGTGATTTGATGATGAAAACCCATGTTTAAGGTGTTAAAACTTGTTGTTTGATGTGGGTAAATGATTATGCATGCTAGATATTGAATTACATGAAATATGGAAGCTGTTAGGTTGATTTTTAGGCTGATTTGTGAGTTTTTTCGCGACCAGCGACACTGCGTGTTCTCTGGGCAAAATTATGTATATCTTCATCCAGCGACACTATGTAGCGAAACTGTAGTGTCGCCGGGTAAACCAACCAGACCTGTCCGAACGAAACTACCGAGCGAAATTCCCTGAACGAAAGTTCAAACCAGTTTCGGGCGAAACTAGGCTAGCGAAACTGTGCCAACAGTTTCGAGCGAAACTAGCCTAGCGAAACTGTGTCATCGGGTATTGCCTAGCGAAAGTGCTGCCCGTGCACACAGCGAAACTGCCTAGCGAATTTAGACTAGCGAAACTGTGACCAGACCTAAACCCAAACTTGTGCAACTTACTTGAATGCTATGCTATGACTTACATGATTTTGCTATGATGAAAAATGCTATGATGTCTGTAATATGTGAACCCTTGTTTATGATCAACCATCGGTGTCGTGTGTCGTTATGTCGTGTCGTAGTTCCAACGTGCTATGTTATGGGCCATAGTGACGATAAGTTAATGATTAGACACAAAACTAATACTTAAGACCTAAACGTGTTCATAGGTCTTCGTTAAGCAATAATTGGATTAATTAGCAAGTGTAGCTGAGCAACATAAGGTGAGTTTCACAAACCCTTTAATTGTGAGCCCGTTTGGGTCACAACGAATATACTAAACGGAAAACAACGCTGACATTTTGAGGTATCGCCAAATGGGATATCTGTTATGGAAGTTGGAGTGTTTTATGGGAAGCACTTGCAACTGACCATCCTTGGGATTTCAAATGAAATCCGCAACCAACAATTCGATAACACTTGGGATTTCAAAGGAAATCCGGAACAACCATTTTGACACTTAAACTCTTTTTAGGATTTCAAATGAAATCCAGAATAAACGTTTTTAATATGACTAGTGTAGGTTAAAGTCTAAACCAAATGATATCACATGATTTCTAAGGATGCCTTAAAACTGAAAAGTCCTCAACAATTTAGTACCGTTGAACTGAGAAGCGAGGGGATGTTGGGTAGATCTACTGAGGGTTTGACAAACCCTGCTCCGCGGTACACAAATGTGTAGCCAACCGGTTGGAGGCCGAACGGAGTTCAATATCAGCCTGTTTTAGTTGTGGATCCCAAGAGGAACACAACTGGAGGCACACACCATCGGCAAATGCCGAACTCTGATACGTCAGTTTTCAGCCCTGGTACGAACTTCCTTAGTGCATGGAAACCGGATTAGCTACCCGCGATATCGGTTGACCGCTTTAACTTTTACTTAACTAGTGTATATTCGGTAATTCAACACTTGGCAATGTTTTGCAAATCTATTACTTATTTATATGTTGATGAATACGATTATGAGACCGGGCCAATGCATGTCATGCCCACCGTGAACTCACAAACCGTTAGGTTGACACTTGTGTGGTTTTCACTTTTGCAGATCGCTGAGGAGTATCCGGAGCGGGTTGGCATAGCACATGAAGACCTTTTACTTTTGTTTAAATCAAATTGGGAACTTAAGACAATAATTTTGTAAAGCACGTGGTTAGTGCTAAGACAATATTTTCCGCTGCGTATCTTGAGACTTTATTTCATGAAATGTATTTGGACTAACTCTGATTCGTTTAGTATTTGTAACTAATGGTTGTGGTCCTGGTTTGCTCGCACCCCTTAACGGTATAAACTCCGTTAGTGGTTAACTGGGGGTGTGACATTTATGAACTAATCAATTTGACCAGTGTGTAGGTACTTCTAAAATACCTATTGACAATTGCAAAGTTGTTGATGGAGGAGTATTCTGCATAACTTAATTTACATGATATATCTTTCTAACCTGCAAATTTTTTGATAAATAAAAAAAAATCTACTAAGATATCCGTGTTGATTGATCAACTTTACTTTCGTTATGCATTTTCCTTTGATAAAAATAAAAAGTGGTGTGTTTTTGGAAAATGAAAATCCAAAAATAGAGTTTTCATTTTAAGGGGGAGAAGGTGAATACATGCCAAATATATAAGGAAGGTGAATACATGCACAATATAAAATTTGAGAAATTGATCATTGGGAAATGATGGTACATTGGCTTACGAATCTGACTCATGGATAGAGTAGATGAAAGGGCCATAAGATCATTGTTTGATATGTTTGGTAGGCTCGGTAAATCAGAAAGTATTCAGATGTGATATACACTAAATATTAATGCTTAACCATGTGGATAACATCTCGATGCGTATTTCATGACACAAAAAGAAAAATAAGTGTGAAAATAAGTGAGAAGTCACTGTGTATACATGTGTTCATTTTGCAAAGATTTAAACTTTTTTTATTTTCTTTATTTTATCAAACGATCGGACTTTCTTTGCGTGTCCACAAGACCGACCTGATCGTTGTTCATTTGAGGTTTTGCTTTATTTTCTTTGGTGTTTCGTATAACTCATCGGACTTTCTCTGTGTGTACGGAAGTACCAACCTGATTGTTGTTGAGTTATACAATTTCAACTTGTTTTATTTTCTTTATTTTGTTAAATCCGAGGCCTTATCTGCGTATCGAAAGATCGACCTTAAGGTAGACTATTTAACGTTCTTATTTTCTTTTTGCAGGGAACACAGTTGATAATATCATGAAAATATTATACGTTATGAAAATTCACAAGTGTAATCACACAAAAGAAAAAGCAAAAGAAAAGGAAAAAGAAAATGTCTGAATATGTCTGATAGTGTGGGATACACTGGTCAAAGCAAATATAATCAATACCTTAACATATCCTGATGTTATGAGTATGATTCTGCCTGAGTTTAAGATGGACAAATTATACCGGCAATCAGCTTGACTTATGTGCTTCAATTAGTTGAAATTGAAGTGTGGTTCAGTGCGTCATGTTCAATATGATCCCATATAGTGATCTTTCTCATATCAAGAAAAGTACAAAAAGATTTTTGGTGTGTTTTAGCATACGTTTGGAAAAATCAAAAAGATTTTAGGTTTGTTTTGATATAAACTTTCTAAAAGCCAAAAAGATTTTGTTTCTGCTTTATTTTCGATATGATCAACACGTGATACAAAATCAAAGTTTCAAAAATCATATCTTGGAGTCTCAAAGAGACGTTTTGCGCCAAGATTATTTAAATGTTTGAGCAGGTTGCTAAAGTGCAAGATATCGCAACTTCAAGTCTTCTGAAGCTGTTGATAAAGACCAGAGATATACTAAACATCGTCAAATATTCAAGATCAAGCAACATTTCAGTTGAAGAAGAGTTTGTTCGAGGATTTATTTCGTTGAACGAACATATTCTACATTTGAGGGGGAGCTTGATTAAAGATACAGATTTGAAGATGTTGAAGTAATACTGAACACGACGAGGGGGAGTTTGTTGATAACTGATATGTGCGTCGTGTGAAGTATCGAGTTACCTCAAGTCAAAGAACAAGTTCAAGCCAATATGTAACTTGTCGAATTTGGTCCGAACTTGAGGTTCGGACCTGCCGAACTCAGAGTTTGGACAGGGTTCGGCCAGTGCTTATAAATAGCGTGTTTGTTCTTTATGTTCATTAGTTCTGAGAGTCTAAGCTTCTGTTAAGTGTGTGTTTTCTAAAGTGTTCTCTCTGAGTCTGTTTCTAAGTGTATACTGATTGTAATTATTCTTTGTTGATCAATAAAACAATCGGTTAATTACATTTTGATCTCCGAATAGCTAGATTGAGTAGACGATCCATTGCTCTCGCATTTTAAAAAAATGGAGGTTAAACCAAGTAAGTCAGCTTTTCATATACACATATTCTTCATGAAAGAAATTTCGTCCCTTCCATATGCGTATTTTGTTCTTTCTTTATCAGAAAGAAAGAGCTCAAGGATAGGTAGACGACGTGCCTCGAGTGTTGCTACGAGTTTTAGCAACAGGTCAGAAGATCCATATATTATTTACGATAGTAGCGATGAAATTTAACATAAATCTGGTAAGATCGATATACAACTACTACATATTAAACTGTGTACACTGTACATGTGCAATACGAATTAAAACGTAAGATAAACCAGTAAGTGATTGTAATGTACATGTGCAATATGGTTAGAAGTTATGTCATGATTATACTGCACATATATAGTACAGATGAGTACGTGACATAATATCATTATTTGTGATTATTGCATGTGTGCAATATGGTTAAAAGTTATGACATGATTATACTGTACACGTGCAGTATGAACTCGTGACACAAGACCACTATGTGTGAATTATGCACATGTGCAATATGTATGTAAACTATGTTATGATTACAATGCACATGTTCACTGCATGTGAATTGTAACATAAGAACATTATGTGAAATTAACGCACATGTGCAATACACTAAGCTTGGTCATAAACCTGATGGCAATGTATGTCTAACAATGTTAATTTTAATAAATTCCAACTTAAATATCAATATTATTTATAATATTGGACTACCCAACCTATTGAATACATGAAATTTGGTTTATGTATACTAACTATATGATGTTAACTGTTACATGATACAAAATTCAAAGAGGGTCGCGTAAGGTAAGAAAAGTAGGGTATACATCACATGTGCAATACATATTAAAGCTATGTCATAAAACCTTTATGCGGGAATACTGTGTTGGGTTTTACAGCGGTGTTCGGGTGATACGTTTAGTGTTTTTATCTAAACATAAATATATATATTTATTTCATACCGGAGAAATATATATTTACAGATTAACGCAATGGAATTAATTAAAACGCGAAAAAAGTAAAACCATTATAGGAATAGTCTTGACCGGATTGAATGAAATAGTTGACTCGAACTGGCGAGTTAAATCAGCAATAGTCTTGACCGGAGATGTCGTGATTATTTCTTCGTTACCACGAAATGGGGTGACCGGTGGATCTTGATCCATGTATTCCGTTAAAGGTGGAATCGTTCCGAAACATAAGCCGGAATCGGGGTTGGAAACTCCATACTCAACGGTCAGCACCGGCGGCGCCACGGTGGCCGGTGGTGGTGGTGCTCCGATCTCCGGAGGCAGGGTGGCGATGGTCGCCGGTGACAGTTTCACCGGGTAAAGTGGACAAGGCCACGAGCGGGAAGGGATCACGGAGGTGGCGGTAGCAGCGGTTTGCATCATCGACGGCGATGGTCCGTGGGACAACAGCGACAGCAGCGGTGCTCATGGCGGCGGCAGTGGGTTGCGGCAATGATATGGTGGTGCGATGGGGTAGAGGCGACGTACGACGGCTAGGGGTGATGTACGGCGACGTGGCTGCAGTGGTTGTAGCGGCAGACCGAGGAGGGTCGATCGAAAGCAGCGGTTGGACCGGAGGGGGCGGTTGCTGGCCGAGATCGCAGAGAGAGGGGAGAGAGAGAGAGATTTTGGGTGTTTTGGTTTGCAACTAGATTAACCCCAAAACTCTCAAATTAGTTATTTTTATAACTGATCTAAAATGATTTCGATAGAGGTCAAAATCGTTTTTAATCTCAATGATCTCTTAAATTAAACCTTTTAATTTAATCCACTCGTTAATCCACTAATTAATTAATTTAACTGATTTAATTAAAAATCATTATTTGATTAAAATCAATTAATTAATTAATTAACCTTTTATTTAATTACTAAATAGTTTTAGTAATTAAATGTGTATCCACCTAAATTACTAAACTTAGTAATTAAGTTTCGTTCGGTTACCGATTACTAAATTGATCGGATTTTATGACACGTTTACCCCGATGTAACTCTTGCGGGTCAATGACCGGGTCGATCACGTTAATTTATCGGATCTGGACATACCATATCCAAAAGTGTCCCACTTGGACTGATCCAGACAATTTAACGTGTACAGTCAGAGGCACTCTAGCTATGCATGACTGTCCAACCAGTCATGACGCTTTAAGTCGTTAGCCAATGTATATCTGTAAACTGGACAAAATACTTATGACTTAAGGTATGCGTAAAGTCACTTGATCCTTTTTATATAAGACATCTGATGAACTATGATAGTTGGCTCTCATACTATGTTCAATCATTTTCTCGTTCTGACTCACAGTCATCCAATCAAACACACAGTAAGTTTGGGTGGGCCTTACACTCACTACTTGAATAAACGAGAGCACCATGATGTCTAACTATTGTGCAATAGATTATATAATATTACAGAATCCCATATTGCCCGTATACAACTCCCACTGAACTTCAGATCTATTGCCAAAAGTAGCCTTTATGACTAGCATTCACGCGACAGTGGTTGACTACAATTAAATAGTACATCTTGGTAAACGAGAGTTCTAGTATACGTCTTAGGTCAGAGGACACAAATGAGTGTATCTATAATCAAAGAAATCTCTAATCCATGGAGTTTAATTTGATGCGAGTTACGTCCAGCGTTATTCTTTAATAAGGCCTTTAAGTCTTAAATGTCAACGCCTTTGAGATTCAAAAGTTAAAATAGTCTTGCTTCAAATATCGTTCCCATGATGTTTGATCGACTGCGAATAGTTTAGAACTAGTTTTTGGATGATAAAGCATAGTAAAACGAACATAGTTATATAATTCTTTAATTGCATTCTTCAAAGGAATAAGAATAATAAAAGTTTGACCATTTTCTGTGTGACGTGTGTGTATCACAGTTAGTCCCGTTAGTTGACTCAGTTAGAACTGTTATATCATCTTATAGGGTATAAAGTGTCAATCTACTATAGTTGAGAGGTTGTTTTAGCAAAAATGTATCTCTTATATGAATTTCATATTTGAGATTAATATTAACCAGCTTCTGCCGAACCAATTTCAAGACCAGTGAACGAACCATATGAATCTTGTGGATGTACCATTAACGAACCAAAGATCACTATATATATGGTCGGTTAGTTGCAGAAAGAATGAACATAAAAGAACAAAGGTCTAGACAAGAACCGAACCAACAAATCCCATAACTGTTTCTCTGAGTCGATCTTATAAGGATGAGTTTTTGATCGTGTTTCTAGATTACATATGCATTCTTGAGTTCATATCATGTAATTTGGATCAAATCTATGCTAGAAATAGAATTTATTTACTTGATTCTGTGTTCTTCGTGTTCTTCACTTTCGGTTTACTTTCGATCCAATTTCAGTGTACAAATCACTAGATCAGGACAAATTGGTTTTACAATTGGAATCAGAGCAATCCAGGTTGTGATTATACGCGTTTTTGGATCAAAATTCAAGCAAAAATTCAGAAGTTTCATCGAGTTTGATTTTTTAAAAGTTAAATTGTTTTGTTTTGCTCAAAAATTGACAAGCAAATAAAGATTTTTGATGATTTTGATTGTTTCCAGGAGCTTAAGCATGTCAAAATGAATCAAATGGAACTTTTGAGAATCTTTTTTTTATGAAGATTTGAGCAATTTGCAAAAACACAGAGCATATAAGTGTTCTTCATGATTCAACAATGGTGAAATTGTTGATTCTTAATCGTTTAGATGAAATAAGATTCTACACATTTGTTTTAATCATACGAAGCTAATACAACAAGAAATTTTAAGTTTCGTACACATTTGATACGATTTCAAGTTTTCCGATTTGTTAGTTCACCGGAGTTCTTTGTTCGATTCTGAAACTTGATCAAAAGCTATCAACAATGGTGCTAGTTTTGTTCTTCTTGTTCATACGAATCCATAGCAATTTACAGAAGTGATTTTCATTAAGAGTTAAGAGAGATATCGCAGTTTGAAAATGAGGGTGTTCACCGGAGTTTTCTGTTTTCACCGGAAAAACCAGTTTTCCGGTGGTTTTGGTTCGTCGTAACTGTTTTCTAGTTTGCCGACGCTATTCCTCGTGGATTTATGGTTCGACACAGGTTATTCGTAGCGTGTTTATGGTTCGCCGGAAAACTTTGATTCGCCGGATTGTGTATTTCCGGTTACTGGTTTTTTAGTTCAGAGAAAGAAAGAAAAAAAAAGAAACAGTTTCTTGTATTACCATATTCATGACTATTTTGTCGTATTTGGATAAAATTTTACAAAAATTCATTTTGGTCTCTTAAGGTTTTAGAAATATTACTATAGTTTTTTTTTAAACAAAAAAAAAAACATAAACATACCAACAAAAACCAAAAACAATGTAGTTTTTTTTTAAAACAAAACTTTTACAAATTTTGCAAGTTTTAAATAAAAAATTTGTGTTTGTTGGATTGATTCGTGAACGCAAAATTATTTTGTATTTATTGATTCGTTCAACAAACATAAACATGTTTGTATTCGTTTTTTTTAATATTTTTTTTCGTTGCGTTTTTCTTTCTTTTAAAATCAAAACAAAAATATAAAATTTTTACTTTTTCTTAACTCAAACCAATATATAAAATTTTACAAAAACAAAGATAATCGTGCGGTTAATCATTTCTAGTGGTGACAAAAGGTTCGAGTTTCTTCATGGAGATTTTTGTTACCCAAAAAGATTCGGATTACCATTTCAAGATTTAAGTGGTTATTCAAAGAATTTGAGACAAGCGAAGATGGGTTACAACACTGGTTTTTCCATTTATTCATAATATTCTCGAAGAAAGTTTCAACTGATTGAAAGCGAAGTTCCAATGCTTCTTCATTTTGATGATTATTGCAATTGGAAATGTCAATTTGCAGAGTTCGTGGTTGATATATTAGGTGAATATGTCTGGAAATCAATTCTAGATGGAAATGAGTTTCTAGTTTCAAATAATTTGGGTCAAAAAGTACCCCCATTAAAATATTTATCAAGGATGACCGAATATGAGGTTAAATATCATGATAGTGAGAAGATAGCTTATTATGCTTTGATGAGGGCATTATCTAAAGAGATCTTTTGGACAATTCAAAGTTTGCTGATAATTCTTGATTATTCAAAGTTCTTTATTATTCAAAGTTTGATGATAATTCTTCTGAGAAGAAGAAAAAGTCAAATCCATAGAAGAAAAATGAAGAAAAATGAAGAAAAATTTGATGCTAGCAAGAGAACTAAATTTGCCTCAAGTTCTACTTTTCTTGATAAGGAAAAAGTGTTTGAAGGTAATCTAAGACATGTTAAAGTTCAAAAATTTTTAGAAATTGTTATTGATGAAGCTTTTCTTTCCAATAAAGATGATTTGAATGCATGTGCCAGATTAATCTAAAAAGAATGGTGGTCTGGGGTATGAAATCAAAGAGGTTCAACATCAAGCTGTCAGCAAAATGGATGAAATTTCCAATGATGTTCAAGACGAGCAAGTTAATGCTGGAAATGATTTCAAAGATATGATTGATATAGAAGAAATTGTTGTGGATACCAAGGTTTACAAGGAAAAGGAGATCTCGATTGAGAATCATATCATGTGTGAACCTAATGATGAGTTTTCGTTAAAGAAGAGTTCTAAGTTAGAGCGTCAAGAGAGTGAATCTTCTCAACATTTAACAATGTCAACCAATCCATGTCATCTCCTAAGTTGGCTGATGGGAGAGCTTGTTTTTACTGCAACAAGATGGGACATGTGATTCGTGTTTATGCTATTCGACGAATTCTTTCACGTGGTTCAAATCGATCATCATTATCTGATTCGCTAATTCTGAATGAGATACCAATCAAGTGACATCAGAATCATCAACGGAAGTCAACTACCAAGTGGTCGTTTGTTGGTAAAACTTTACATTCTGGTGATGATTTTCCACAATTTTCACAACCAAAACAATTTTCAAAAATAAAACAATTTTTCAATAATGATTTTGAACTCAAATGAGTTTTCATGTTATGGGCATCGACAACGTCACTTAAAACCTAAGAATATATTGGTCGGTGAGTTGTTGAATATTGTTTCCAACATATCAAAGTTTTTTAATGGTTCTGTTTGCATCGGGCGAAATCATTTAAACCATTTCGTTCTTGAAAACTGAAAATGACAACTTCGGCGGGAAACGATTATGTTGAGGATACGAGACAACCCAATCCGGTTTGGGTTCCCGTATTTAACTAAAATATTGTTTGAGGTTGTGTGTAGGTACTACAAGAAGACCATTGCTGGGTTTTACAGCGGTGTTTGGGTGACACGTTTAATATTTCTTTTTTCTAAACATAAACATAAAATACAAAAACCGTAAAACCGTTACAAGATCAAATCACCAGTTACACGCAAACACGAAAATAAATAATTTGATAAAACAAATTATATCTATATAATTATATTTTAGGCATACCTTAGACGGATCCAAACAACCGTTCGAGACACCGGGATTCAACATGTCGACGCTGGGATTGAACGAAACAGTTGACTCGAAATGGCTAGTCAAATCAGCAACAGTCTTGACCGGAGATGTGATGATTTCTTCGTCACCACGAAACAGGGTGATCGGTGGATCTTGATCCATGTATTTTGGTAAAGGCGGAATCGTCCTGAAACACAAACCGGAATCGGGGTTGGAAACCCCATGCTCAACGTTCACCACCGGTGACGCCACGGTGGTCAGCAGTACCAGTGATCCGATCGTCGGAGGCAGGGCGGCAACGGTCACTGGTGATAGTTTCACCGGGTAAAGTGGACAAGGCCACGAGCGGGATGGTATCATGGAGTTAACGGTAGCCCACAATACAGCAGCGATAGCAACAGTGGTCTTGACGACGGCGTACGGCAGCGTGGCTGCGGGTGGCAGCAACGGTTGAGTTGGTTACATCGGCGGACCGAGGAGGGCCAGTTGAAGACGGAGGTCGGACCGGGGGGGGGGGGTGCTGGCGGATATTGCAGAGAGAGGGAAGAGAGATAGATTTTTGGTGTTTCGGTTTGCAACAAATTTGACCCCAAAAACTCTCAAATCAGTTATTTTTATAACTGATAAAAACGATTTGGATAGTGGTCAAAATCGTTTTAATTTCAATTATCTCTTAAATTAAATCTTTTAATTTAATCCTCTCACTTATCTACTAACTAACTAATTTAACTGATCTAATTTAAACCCATATTCTAATTAAAACCAATTAATTAATTAATTAACCTTTTATTTAATTACTAAACAATTTTAGTAAATAAATATTTATCCAACTAAATTACTAAACTTAGTAATTAAGTTTTATTTGTTTACCGATTACTAACTTAATCGGATTTTATGACACATTGACCCCGATATAACTCTTACAGGTCAAAGGCCGGGTCGGTCACGTTAATTTATCGGATCTGGACATACCATATCCAACATACTACACATGTGCGTTGATTTTACGTCTGGCCATAAATCAGTATAAGTGTAATTGGGTTGTATGGGGCTTCAATTCGACATGGTTAGGGGTTTGCAGATGGGAGGTTTCCCTGAGTAGTGTGATTTGAAGGCTTCAGTGGTTGAGCGGCATTTGATCTATGGCGGATTGTTTTTCTTCTTTCAACTTTTGGGCCTGAAGGCTTTCGTGACTAATCCTTGCATTGGTGGGATGCTTCTTTTGATCTAATTATCATCGCTATCATATCATGGGTGTTTGTGAGATTCTGAGCGTTGAGTGGTTATGTTGGTCTCTTTTTCTTTGTAGAGTTTTTTCTTTTTCTTATAATCTGTCTTTGGTCCTAAGGATTGTTACTCTAGATATGTGTATAACAACATAAATGGTGGCATTATTTTATCAGTTTATTGCACATGTGCATTACACATTAAGTTTGTTTTGAATTACATTATACATGTGTATTATAAGTGAATGTTATTACATAACCTACTGTGATAGTCTTGAGATACAATACATATGTGCAACATTCTTGAAATGTCGGCATAACAATTTAATGTATATGTGCATTACACATGGAGTTTGTTTCAGATTAAACTACACATGTGCATTATAACTGAAATGACAATCTCATCATATTATACATGACAATGGTGTTTTTTTGTTTGTTTGTTTCGTTTATCATTTGATACAATCGTGCAATGCATCGAAGTGAATTCTAGAACATGAATACGATGTTTCTCTTTTGTTTCTGTAATGAAGGGGTGATGGTTGGTATAAATTTATGGTGTTTTGCAATTTATTAAGTATAGATGTTTAACTGCACATGTGTATTAGCATTTACCGTGCATCGTTTAGATTATGTGTATTGTGAAAATTATATGTACATGGGGAACTGGAGTAAATCATGTTAATAATTTAGTACGGTAAATTTTAAGTTTTAATGCCATTATACGCAACAACAACTTAAAAAGCATAAAAACGTCGATAGTAAGACATCAAATACTGATCATACAAAACACAGTGCACATTTGCAGCACGATCACACGATGCCAGAAAGTCCAACAATCTAAAATGAAAATAACGTATTGAATGATTTATAGATTGAATCAAACAAACAGTGTCAAAAATTGTAGTAACATTTAAAGTAGTTAATAATGATAATTAAGATGTCTTGACCGATTATTGCACATGTGCAATAAAACAAATTTATAAACTGTTGAGGGACCTGAAATAATTTACAAATTGTTGCAGGACTTGGGTACATGTAGGTATACTACATATGTGACACAATTATATGAAACTGTTTAAAAGTTTCGGAAACGCATAATCTAACATTACTACATATGTGTAATAAACATGTAATATAGGTTTTCAACACCAAAGAAACTCAAAACGGATTGTGGATCGCAATAATTCCCAGATTGATATGCAACATCAGCAAAATAACAGGCTCTTCCAATGCGATATGGCAAGTTGTGTGAATCCGTGTAATTAATATCGAATTTGGAGTTAGCATCAACGAACCCTTCAATTTCGCGTGGAGCACCAACGTCTTTATGATTCAAACCATTGGATGCATACATGTGCAATCAAATAAAACACCTAATACAACAATAATCGTAAAATATCAATAAAGAAAACTGTTGGATATTACGTGTCTAGACCCGACAACATCGAGTATCCGACCTGGTTAAGACCCGTAAGAGTTACACTAAGGGCAACGAGCTTAAAATCCGCTTAATTGATTAACCAGTGCATCATGGAAATTAGTAATTAATGATTGTTTATTTTCGATAAAATAAACATTTAATTAATTACACATTTATCTTAACGATAAATAAAGCGGAACATGATGTTAATATTTAACGTTTACGGCAATTAAGAAATCAAATAAAAGACTATTTGAATTTGTCAGTTCTCGGAATTACGACTTGTATATTAATAAACTCGCTTTATTAATTAATCGTAATTAGTGGTTCGTAATAATGAAAGGGGTTGTCGAGGGACCTAGTTTTAATTAAGTGGTCTATTAATAGGTGATTAGGGAACCCTAATCCTAATCTCTGTCATCGCGCTCTCCTTCCCTCGTGATCTCTCCCCTTGCTGGCCTCCTCTCTCTTGCGACCAAGCTGCCTCCGACCACCACTCTTTTGGCGGTTCATGAAACACCACCACCACAAACCGTAGTCGTAGCCACAACGTTAGCCGTAACCGTAGCCACAGCCGCTAACCCCAATCTCAGTCGCCGCAGTGAATCGTAGCCGAAGCTGCAGCCCCGCCACAGCCGCAAGCAGCCGTCGTAGTCGCAAGCAGCCGCAGCCGCCACAACTGCAACTGCCACGCCGTCCGTCGCCGCCGCTGCTGTCCGCCACTACAGCCGTGCCATGTCGTTTAATTTAATTCCACCAAATATTATTCGATTCAATAAATTGATTGAATTTTTACGCATATTCGGCTTGACCCATATTTAGGTTGTGATTGATTGTCGTGTCATGTTTTGACCCGTTTTGGCCCATTAGTTTTATGGGTTTGGATTGGCCCTCGTTTTGGGTTGAAAGTTGTATCAAAATTAGATATATATTTGTATTTCTTTTTGGCTGTAATTTCCGACCTTCGCTCTAGACGAACGCGACAAGACTTGATGCGACTACCCCATTATGGTAAGTGTTCTTATCCACGAACATTTCCTAGCATGGCAAGTAACCAAGCCTAATGGACCTACGAATATCAATCGATGCAAAGGAGCTATTGAAGCCAGTGGGAGTATTAGAGTTGGCCGGATGCATTCTACATCCTTGTGGTTGATTTTAACTTTTACGTCCCAGACCTTCTTCGACATTATCAATAAGGCTCTGACAAGGTCGAAACCTCTTTAAAGCCGAATATGTGTTATGTTTGCATGTTTTGTTTTGGTTGTATGTATTAACTTGTTTAACGTGCCAACTAAAACTCCAAACCAAGTTCTAAATGGTTAAAACCCTTTTTCAATCAATTGAGAATGAGTCCTAAAATTATTTACGACTTAAAACAATAACCAATTTCATTCGACTAAGATTTTGAATTTTTCAATCCGTAAAATCGAACGATAAAATTAATTGGTTATCACCAATTTCATTCGACTTAAAACAATACACAGTCATGTAATAATAAGGTTATTTAATTGACTATCCCGAGTGAGATAGGGTTTATATACTAATTGTGACAACTGGAAATTTTCTTAGTTTCGTTCTCCTTCACCTCATCCGTTTGGCCAACGCACCTTGAGCACTATGTTAATTTTGGGGACGAAAATTCTTTCAACTTGGGGATGATGTGGCAATTGCCAAATTCCCAAGTTAACACCGTTAAGTATTTCCGTTAGTCTCGTTAACAACCCAGTTATACTTTTCGTATCATGTTAGTGTCACGTGCGTTTACGTGACCGAGCCTGTCTCTGTTCGCTATGTGAATCGGTTGCATTATGTGAAATAAATAATTACAACATAACTAAGTTATATTAATTTATTATGTGCCACTATGTGTTATATAAATGTTTATATAAGAATATATATTTAACTACTAATTGATTTTAGTAATTATTTCGTGACTTTATTTATTTTTTTTTTGTAAATTTTGCATGTCCCTTATATATTTCTCACTAGAAGGGACATACACAGTTAATCAAATAAAATTTACTTTCCCCAACCCTCCCAATCGTGAGGAACTATTAAGGGTCAAATGTAAGATTTGACCAAGATGAGCAACAACATTTTAACAACTCAAGTTTTACATTATAAATGACAAACCACATGTTCTTTCTAAATGCCTAGGTTACTTCCTTCAAGACTCCTATAGACGTTTGCCGTCTTGGTTCACCATAGAAATCGATGAAATATCTCAATCGGTCCCCCCCTCCAGTTATTGCATTTCTGACATTTTGTCACTTATTGGCATCGAGTACGTCTAAATCTAAAACTAGTTGGGCAATCTACCACAATAGCTTGCCATACTATGTGTACTATGATACCTAGTAGCGTCATTTGTCTATACCCTTTTTGCGAACTGTATGAATCACCCGATCTTAGCTAAAGTTCAAGGGAGCATACCCACTTTCCAGATATGTCAACATTCGAACTTTATGCAGCACTTCATCCCTCTACCGTGTCATTTGACACAACACTTTCTGTTCTCTTCGGTACACCCAGGTTATTAGTGAATGCGTGAATTGAAATCCTGATCATAGAATCGGATACTGGGATGCCTTATATACGCGAATACTAAGTTCTATGCCTGAAGCATTACTTAGACATATGGTCAGTCCGCCACATTGAATATTTCGATTATGGACACTTATGTTGTCGTGATACGTGTTAAACCTAACCACGCGACAGGATGTGACTCACTCATGGAAACACCCATTAAAGAAATTCTCTCTCTATACGCTCATACAAAATGTTCTTTTGATGCCTTTTAAACATGAACCGTCCATCACACCCCCTTGGAATAGAGAACTTGGATTCTCTCATAACGATATGGTCAGGGCCGAACCTTGTAACTGTTAACACTAAATCAAATTTCGGGATGAAGTTTCCTTTCAACTTGGGGATGATGTGACAAATGGAAATTTTCTTAGTTTCGTTCTCCTTCACCTCATCTGGTTGGCCAACGCACCTTGAGCCCTATGTTAATTTTCGAGACGAAAATTCTTTCAACTTGGGGATGATGTGACAACTGCCAAATTCTAAGTTAACACCGTTAACTATTTCCGTTAGTCTCGTTAACAACCCAATTATACTTTTCGTGTCATGTTAGTGTCACGTGCGTTTACGTGACTGAGCCTGTCTCCGTTCACTATGTGAATCAGTTGCATTATGTGAAATAAATAATTACAACATAAATAAGTTATATTATTTTATTATGTGCCACTATGTGTTATTTAAATGTTTATATAAGAATATATATTTAATTACTAATTGATTTTAGTAATTTATTTCGTGACTTTACGTGTTTCTTGAAAATTTTGCATTTCGTGAGAAACCGGGTTTCGTGCACAATTTAAGTTTTATGTGCGTACACGCTAACTAAACTTTTCCCGACTTAATATTTCATGTTAAATAAGTTATAAACTAATGGAAGCATTTCTAGTGTATTATTTTACAAGTTTTAGGTTTAAAACCCACTTATTAGTTGTTTTGGGGTTTATGTGCATAAAATGGTATTAGAGGGACCAATTGTGTCAACCTTTTAAACTAAAAAATCTTCCCAACTACGCCCACCACTTCCCACGTTCACGCATTCTCTTCTTCCTCTTCCTTTCTTACGGTTCTTCACCCACACACACTTAACTCTTGAAAATTTTGGATTCAACCTTCAATCAAGCAAGAAATTGGGTTCCCAAGCTTGTACAAGCTTCAAGAGGTCTAGGAGAAGCCTTGGTTCCAGCTCATCTTCATAAAATCCACCATTTCTTCTCCATCTTGTAAGACCTAAAATCTTCTAACTTGAAATTGGTGGAATGCAAGTGTTAATCTTGTGTTTATGTGTAATTTGGTGTGTGTATGTGCTCATGAATCATGTTTTATGTTATGATAAGTTGAATCATGATTTGGGTCTGACTATGAGTTGATATTAGGGCTGTTTTTTGAAGAAAAATATGCTATGATGTGTTCTTGTTGAGAACTAGTGTTGTTGAACATGAAATTTAGGTGAAATGGCTTATCTGCAAGTGTTATGCTTGGTTTTTGCTATGATCATTGTATGATTGTTTTGAGGACTGAAAATCTATGATAAAATGTTTTTTATGTTATTACAATTCTTTACAAGAAGTTTTATTACCCAATTGTTAACTGAAACCGTTGAAACACAACTTTTACAATAACACGTTTTTGGACAGATTCTGCCAGAAAATTTGGGTCATCTTGTACAGACCATAACTTGCTCAATTTTGATCGAAATCAAGTGATTATTTTTTCTTAGTAAACTTCTATGTCTTATATTTATGTTGGCTACTCATACGCATTTAAGACCTCCGTTTGGTCACCCAAAAAGCTGCTGCAAGTTAGGTGTGCAGGGCTGTTAAAATTCAGCTATGAGTAGACTTTGCAATTTTGTTGGGCATGATTCGCGTGTATTAATAACGAGATTTTTGAATGAAATTGGTTTTTTTAATATTAAAACTAAGATCTGGAACTTTTGGTAAACAAACTCCAAGTATTGATCAAGTTATGAATTAATTAAGTTCTATTTCAGTACTTTGATTAACAGCATCAAAGCTGAAATTTTGCCAACTTCCAACGCGCGTAACTTTCTCAATACTTCACCTTTTGAGTTGATTTGTTTGCAACATGTCCATAATATTATGAAGTTTATGCCGGTAAAATTTGAGAGGCTAACTCCAAGTGTAGAGAAAATTAGGCATGTCACCAAATGTGAGTTTGGTGTTGGACTTTTTAAGCTTGTAAGTATGCATATTTGACTTGATTGTGCATCTATCTTTTTCTATAAGTTCTGGGCTTGTGTTTAAGTGTTATGACCAAATTGAATGCATGATAACTTGATTTATTATTGTTAAGCAATTCTTCCTAGCGACAACACCTAATTCGGATATACCGTATTTACTAAAATAGGTCAATTCTAACCAACCTGTAAAGTCAAGTGCCGTGTACCAGTGCAACCTAAGGTGAGTTTCACTACTTCATTTAGTTATATCCGGTTGAGCTCAATCCAACAACATTGTAAGGACGGTTCATCACCAAGGCATTCAACAATGAGAGAATCATCTGGTTGACCTGTTGATACCTGATATGTGCGTCGTGTGAAGTATCAAACAAGATCAAGATCATGTCAATCTAGGTCTGGCCGAACTAGGTCCGAACCTGAAGTTCGGACTGGCCGAACCTGAGGTTCGGCCGAAGCTCGGACCAGCTAGTTTATATAGAGGTTTGGTCTTTGTAATTGGTAATTCTGAGCATGCGAGATCTGTTAAGTGTGTGTTTCTGAGTGTGTTTTCTCTAAGTCTAGTTCTGAGTGTTTACTGGTTGTAATTGTTCTTCGTTGATCAATAAAACAATCGGTTAATTACGTTTCGATGTCCGATTAGCTAGATTGAGTAGACGATCCGATGCTTACGCATTTTCAAGTGGTATCAGAGCTTTCTGGTTCATTCTACTGATCTGTGGTTGCTTTTCTCGGACTTTTGAGCGTTTTTGAAGTTTTTCTCGAGTTTCATTACGTATTTTCAATCATTCCTGACGTGCGTTTTGTGTCAAATTTGATCCTAAATCGTTCCTCATCATTTTTCTGGTCTGACTGTTACAAATCTCGTCAAGATTCATAAAAAATCGAGCGTTTTTGAAAATTATGTCGAAGTTCGGACTAATCTCATTAGGTTCGGAGTAACTGCTCCGAGATCCAGGTTCGGAGTAGTCTCGGTGAGAGTTCGGTGTAAATTCGGACAAGGTTCGGGGTTCAGTCAAGGTTCGGAGGTAGTTCGGTGCTAGATCGGAGTCTCTTAGGAGTTCGGTCGGTTGATTTTGACTCGGAGCAAGTTCGGACGAAGTTCGGAGGTTGGTTTTAGGTTCGGACAAAGTTAGGAGCTTAGTAATAAGTTCGGATAGAGTTCGGCCGGCAGAATCTAATTTTTTCGAATGATGTCGGAATTTCACGCGTTTGCTGCAATGCAAAGTGCCATGCAAACCATGCTGAATTTTGATAATGAAATTGGAACAAGTCAGAAAGTTCCCAAATTATTAAAGCTTGAAGATTATCAAAATTGGAAGAAACAGTTTTTTGTCTACATCAGCACAAACGATATTGATCTATGGATTCCGATTCGGAAATTATATGAACGATCAACTGAAGAAGGAGATTATAAGGAACTTTAAGATTTTGATGTTGCTGAAAGGAAAAGTTATGAGCTTGAAAAGAAAGTTTATAGTTATCTTACAATGGCTTTACCTACTGAATTGTTACATCAATTCAGTACTTGTAAGAAATCAAAACAATTATGGGATGCTCTGAAAATGCGTGAGCATCGGATCGTCTACTCGATCTAGCTAATCGGACATCGAAACGTAATTAACCGATTGTTTTATTGATCAAACGAGAGCAATTACAATCAGTAAACACTCAGAAATAGACACAGAGAAACACACTCAGAAACACACACTTAAGAGATCTCGTACGCTCCCAACCCCTAAACACAAAGACCAAACAACTATATATACCCGACTGGCCGAACTCCCTCCGAACCCCAGGTTCGGCCGGTCCGAACTTCAAATTCGGACCAGGTTCAGCCAACCCTAAATTGGCTTGAACTCGGTCTTCGTTCGATACTTCACACGACGCACATTTCATGTATCAACAAACTCCCCCTCGTCGTGTGCAGTATCCTCCTCTAAATTCTTCAACATCATCAACATTGTATCTTCAATCAAGCTCCCCCTCAAATTAAGATCTCGTTCGTCCAATGAGATGAATCTTCGAACAAACTCTTCTTCAACTCGATCGTAGCTTAATCTTGAATACTTGATGACATTCTATTTAACTCTGGTCTTTATCAACAAGCTTCAGAAGACTTGAAGTTGTGATCACTTGCACTACAGCATCCTGCATCAAACTTAAATAATCTTGGCGCAAAACGTCTCTTTGAGACTCCAAGATATGTTTTTGAAAATTGCTTTTATATCACATGTTGATCGGATCGAAAATAAAATAGAAATAAAATCTTTTTGGCTTTTTGAAAAGTTTATATCAAAACAAACCTAAAATTTTTTTTTTTTTTTTTTTTTTTTTGAGTTTTCAAAGTTATGCAAAAACACACCAAAAATCTTTTTGTACTTTTCTTAACATGAAGTGAAATTGCAATACAGAATCAGACACTATTTTTGGTATGAGAAAGATCACTATACGGGATCATATTGGTCAGAACGCACTGAACTACACTTCAATTTCAATTAATTGAAGCACACAAGTCATGACGACTGCCGGTATAATTTGTCCATCTTAAGCTCAAACAGAATCATACTCATAACATCTGGATATGTTAAGGTATTGATTAGATTTGCTTTGACCAGTGTATCCCACACTTATCAGACATATTCAGACATTTTCTGTTTTTCTTTCTTTTCCTTTTGTGTGATTGCATTTGTGAATTTTCACATTGCATACTATTTTTCATGATACAGTCAACTGTGTTCCATGCAAAAAGAAATAAGAACGTTAAATCGTCTACCTTAAGGTCGATCTTTCGATACGCAAATAAGGCCTCGGATTTAACAAAAAAAGAAAAATAAAACAAGTTGAAATTGTATAACTCAACAACAATCAGGTCGGTACTCCCGTACACGCAGAGAAAGTCCGATGAGTTATACGAAACACCAAAGAAAATAAAGCAGAACGTCAAACGAACAACAATCAGGTCGGTCTTTCGACACGCAGAGAAAGTCCGATCGTTTGACAAAATAAAGAAAATCAAACAAGTTTAAATCTTTGCAAAATGAACGCATGTATACACAGTGACTTCTCATTACTCTTTTCACACTTATCTTTCTTTTTGTGTCATGAAATACGCATCAAGATGTTATCCACATGGTCAAGCATTAGTATTTAGTGTATTAGTGTATATCACATCTGAATACTTTCTGATTTGTTGAGCCTACCAAGCACATCAAACAATGATCTTATGGCTCTTTCATCTACTCTATCCATGAGTCAGATACGTATGCCAATGTACCATCATTTCCCAATGATCAATTTCTCACAATTGTTATATTGTGCATGTATACACCTTCCTTCCTTATATATTTTGCATGTATTCACCTTCTCCCCATACCATGCATTTTCTCAATTACTCCCCCTTACTTACAATTCTCCCCCTTAAAATGAAAACTCTATTTTTGGATTTTCATTTTACACAAAAACAAAACTCTATTTTTGGCTTTTTGGAGACAAACTTGTAAACAAACAAAAATGATCAATCAACACGGATATTTTGCAGTGTTAAAATTCAGAAAATTTTGCATGTTAGTAAAATATAGCATGAAATTTAAATTAAGCAGAATACTCCTCCATCAACAACTTTTCAATCGTCGATAGGTCTTCTAGAAATACCTGCAAACTGGACAACCCGATTAGTACACAAATGACCCGAAGCGAATCGCTTCTGGTCGACCAGTGTCCTGGTTTTGCTTTGAAACCACTTTAGGTTTCCATTCTTGGTGTTTTGTTAATTCAGTTTTCGATGAAACAGTCACAGGTGACTGTGATGATGAACCTACATGTTGATCCTTTGAAAACGTTGGAACAAAACGTTTTTGTTTATGAAAGAATGTAGGTTCAAATTCATCAAAAACTCTGCCTTGTTCATTGAAGAACTTAGGTTGGACAGGTTTACCAAAAACTGGTTTCTTGTGAAACCTTGAATTTGATTCAACAGGTAGTGAACAATCTTTTGCCATGTGCCCTCTTTGACGGCAAACATAACATAAACGTGTGAATTTGTCCCACTTTTGATGTACCTGTGACGAACACACATGAATATCTCTAACATGATCAGAAAGAGAATCATATACCTGATGACGATGATCATGCACCCATTTAGAAGTTTGACTATGAGACTGAGAACTTGCAGATGAAATATCAGCTTTCACAAAAACTTCTGAAATCTTCCGAGCATCAACGCAATGAAGAGGAAATTCTTTGTCAGAAAACAATTGATCAGAACCCTTGAGTTTATAAAACCGCTCGGGTTGAACCTTGTCTGCTTTAAAGACATTCTTCTTTACTTGCTTCATTTTAAGTTTCTTCAAACTCTGTGCTTCAGATGCTGGAAACTTCTCAACTCGAACCTTCTTTTCAAGAAATCCCAGACCAACTTGTTTACCGGATATCTTCTCCTCAGAATTTGAATTCTGATGTCCATTCTTAGCCAATCTTGTGAATTCAGCTTTCATATCAGTGATTTTCTTCTGATCATAGAAAATAGTCTCATCAATTTCAGGTTGAGACTGAATCTTGTCACTGGATGTAGCCGACTTCTCATTATCAGCAGAAGATGAACCCGAAACAAACTTCGGTGCTGGAGGAATTTCAGATTTCAAAACCTTTTTCTTGGTCTTCTTGTTTTTCTTTTTCTGGACAACCTTTGCTTCGTCAGAAGTAGCAGATGAAGTCTTTGAATAGTCAACATCCTCAACATGTTCTTTCACTTCTTTGAAAGCTTCTTTAATATGAGCAGGAGGTGATGCAGTTTTATCAAACATTCTTTCAAAATTTGCATCATTTGCTAAGAAGCTTGTAAAAACCTGAGAATTAGAAACATTGTTGAGCAATCTTTTAGCATTAAGAACTTGAATTTTGAGATCAGAAATTTGCTGTTGAGCTTCTGCAAATTCCGTTTCTTTAGCAATCAAACGCTTAGTAACTTTGTGAGTTTCAAACTTTTGCAAACGAAGATTGTCAAGACCTTCATGTAACTCCTTCTTCAGTTTATCCTCATTTCTCTTTTGAATTTCCAGATTTGCAGTTTGAACCTTGTTAACTCTAGCCAACTCACGCTTATCATCTAATAACTTTTCCATATCAACTTGATATGCTTTGATTTTAGCATCAGATGTTTCAATATTCTTAGTAAGCAAATCAAGCTTAATTTTGGATTTATCAAACAAATTTTGAAAATCATTTGCTGCATCTTCTGCCTCTTCCTTCCATTTCTTTACTTCTTTCATCAATTCATCCTTTTCGTCACAAATCTCAGCTTTTGAAGTTTCAACATTTTTCTTATCTTGCTTCAAAACATCGATAACTTCATTCAACATTTTGATTTCAGTAACCAAACCTTCATTCTTCAAAACCAACTCTGTTTTATGTTCTTCAGAAATTTTCAATGCAGAATTAATCACATCAAATGCTTCAGACAATTGTTGAACCTTTTTCATCAACAAACCATTTTCCTTCATCAGACTTTCCAAGTTTTCAGCAGATTCATAAGAACTTGGAATTGAACTAGTATCAGAACTAGTATCCGAACAATAATCTTCTTGTAAATCATGAGTAACTATGAATGCTGATGAATCATATCCAAATTGTTTACCCCAATCAATAGCACCATCTTTTTGAACCGTCAAAGCTGTTGTCTTGCCTGTGTTACTTGTAGATGGTTGAGTAAAACCAGGTTTGGATGATTGTGGAGTAGCAGATTTCTGTTGACATTCTTTGGCAAAATGCCCAAGTTGTTGACAGTTATAACACTTTAACTTTGACTTATCGAAACCCAACTTGTCACCAGAAATACGTCTTCCATGTTTCTTGAAAAACCTCTTTGACCGCTGACATAACATAGCATATTGCCACGAAACATCCAATTCAGTCAATTGATCATCATCAAGTTCATCAAGGTCCTCACTAGTTAACTTTGCATCAGCAACATTTTTGAGAATCAAACCAAAAGATGATGAAATCAATGCAGAAATCATTTTGGCACAATCCTCCGTTGATTCAGCTGAAAAAGCACTTTGAGTTGAAATATTCGGAATTGTGAAATGGCAACCTCTTGAAGAATTATTATCAGAATTTCCTGAAGCTCCAGCTAGAAAAGCTACACTTGGTGCAGAATTCAAATTTGGTTTAGCTTTAGCATTTATGCTTGCTGAATTTTCACCATGATACAACTCAGGATGTTGCAAGGTAGCAGTTGATTTCTTTGAATTTAACATTTCCATTTCACGAGCATGAAGCTTTCCAGTAAGCTCATGAAATGTCAACGTTGAGTATTCTTTATCATGAGTGATAAGCAAAACATAATTTTCCCATTTGTCTGGTAATGCTTCCATAATCTTTTCCTTTAACTCTTCATCAGTTTTCTCAATTCCCACAATCTTCAATTCACTAATCAGATGAGATACTCTTGAGACAAGAGCTGTTATATTTTCATTCTCATAATGCTGAAAATTATCAAATTCTTTACTCAAAACCTTCTTTCGACTTTTCTTATACTGATCATTTCCTTCACACCTTGCTGATAAAGCATCCCATAACTGCTTTGACTTCTTACATGTGCTGAATTGATGTAACAGTTCAGTAGGTAAAGCCATGGTAAGATAACCATAAGCTTTTTGTTCAAGTTCATAACTTTTTCTTTCAGCAGCATCAAAATCTTCAATTTCCTTAGACTCTCCATCTTCTTTTGGTTTTTCATACAATTTTCTAATTGGAATCCATAGATCAATATTATTTGTGCTGATATACGCTGAAAATCGTTTCTTCCAATTCTGATAATCTTCTAATTTCAACAATTTGGGAACTTTCTGACTTGTTCCGATTTCATTGTCATAATTCATCATGGTCTGCATAGCACTTTGCATTGAGGCAAAAGCTTGAAATTCCGACATCGTTGAAAATTGGAAAATAATTCTGATCTGACCGAACTTGTCCGAACCTACTGTACCCTCCGAACTTCACCGAACACCTCCGATCTCTCACCGAACCTCAAAAACCCCGAAGATTCTCCGATCCTTGTCCGAACTCTCACCGAACGAACTCCGAATCTACAAAAACTCCGATCTAGACCGATCTATCACCGAACTCTCGCCGAACATCTCCGAACCTCAAGTTCGGAGCGGTTACTCCGAGCTTGCCCAGTAACCTCCGAACCTCGAAGTCATTTTTCGAAACCTCGTGAAAACGGACTGATTTTGACGAAACTCGATATGGTGGATCAGAAAATTCGATAGAAAACCGTTTAGGAACAATTTTAGTACAAAACACACATCAGAAATGATCGAAAACACGTAACGAAAACCGAGAAAACTTCAAAAACGTTCAATTATCCGAGAATAGCAACCACAGATCAGTAGAGTGAACCAGAAAGCTCTGCTACCACTTGAAAATGCGTGAGCATCGGATCGTCTACTCGATCTAGCTAATCGGACATCGAAACGTAATTAACCGATTGTTTTATTGATCAAACGAGAGCAATTACAATCAGTAAACACTCAGAAATAGACACAGAGAAACACACTCAGAAACACACACTTAAGAGATCTCGTACGCTCCCAACCCCTAAACACAAAGACCAAACAACTATATATACCCGACTGGCCGAACTCCCTCCGAACCCCAGGTTCGGCCGGTCCGAACTTCAGATTCGGACCAGGTTCGGCCAACCCTAAATTGGCTTGAACTCGGTCTTCGTTCGATACTTCACACGACGCACATTTCATGTATCAACATGCTCTTTCAGCAAGATGTGAGGGTAATGATGATTACAAGAAGAGTCGGAAGAAAGTCTTGAACAAAGAATTTGATAATTTTCAAAATTATGAAAATGAAAACATTACTGCTCTTGTTACACGTTTTTCACATCTAATGAGTGAATTAAAGGTAGTTGGTATTGAGAAATCTGATGCTGATTTGAAAGAGAAGATTATGGAAGCTTTACCTGAGAAGTGGGAGAATTATGTTTTATTGCTCACTCATGACAAGGATTATTCTACCATGACGTTTCACGAGCTTACTGGAAAACTTCATGCTAGTGAAATGGAAATGTTGAATTCCAAGAAATCAACTACTACTTTGCAACATCCCGAGTTGTATCATGGTGAGAATACAGTAAGCATGAATGCTAAAGCTAAACCAAGTTTGAGTTCTGCACCAAGTACAGCCTTCTTGACTGGAATTTCTGATAATTCGGATAACAAATCTTCACGGGGTTGTAGCGTTACAATTCCAAATTTTTCAAATCAGAATGCCTTTTCTGCTGAATCAACAGAAGATTGTGCTAAAATTATTTCTGCCTTGATTTCATCATCTTTTGGTTCGATTATTAAGAATGTTGCTGATGCAAAGTTAACCAACGATGATCTTTATGCACTTGATGATGATCAGCTTACTAAATTGGATATATCTTGGCAATATGCTATGTTATGTCAAAGATCGAAGAGGTTCTTCAAGAAACATGGAAGAAATCTTTCTGATGATAAATTGGGTTTTGACAAGTCTAAGCTAAAATGTTATAAATGTTCGCAGCTTGGACATTTTGCAAAAGATTGTCAACAGGCTCATGCAAGCAAGCCTAGTTTTACTCAATCACCCAAGCCTGGTTTTACTCAACCATCTACTAGTAACACAAGCAAGACAATAACGTTGACAGCTCAACATGATGGTGTTTATGATTGGGGTCAACATTTTGGATATGATACATCAGCATTAATTGTTACACATGACCAAGATGATTATTATTCTGATTCAAGTTCATATGACGCTGCTGAGAATGAGAAATTTGAGTCTAAAATTGAAGCATTTATTATAGAAAAAGAATTTCTGATTGATGAAGTCAAAAGAGTTACTGCAGATTTCAAAATGATTAGTTCGGAGTTGGGAATTTCTAAGGAAAATGAGAAGGAATTGGGTATGAAGAACGGATGTTTGCTTAAAGAGATCAACTTGCTGAATGAAGTTTTAGGAATTTCTAAGCAAGATAAAAGGGATGTGGAAGCTGCAAAAGCTAAGATTTGTGAAGAAAGGGATGACTTCATAAAAGAAGTCAAGAAATCGAAGGATGAAGCGGAGGATACTGCTTCTGATTCCACAAATTTGTTTGATAAATCAAAAGTCAAGCTTGATCTGCTCACAAAGAATGTTGAAGAATTAACTGCTACGATTGAAGTGTATCAAGTTGACAAGGGAAGGTTGTTGGATGAAAAGCGGGAGTTGGTCCATGTAAATAAAGTTCAAACTGCAAATTTGGAAATTCAAAAGAGAAACGAGGATAAATTGAAAAAGGAGTTACATGATGGACTTGATAATCTTCGCTTGCAAAAGTTTGAAACTCACAAGGTTGCGAAGCGATTTATTGCTAAAGAGAAGGAATTTGCTGAGGCTCAACAGAAAATTTCTGATCTGAAAATTCAAGTTCTTGATGCTAACCGATTACTCAACAATGTTTCAAATTCTCAAGTTTTCACAAGCTTCTTAGCTAACGATGAAAATTTTGAGAAAATGTTTGATAAGACTGCTTCACCCCCTTCTTATATCAAAGAAGCTGTCAAAGAAGTGAAGGAACAAGTTGATGAATTTGATTATTCAAAGGTTTCGTCATCTACTGCTGAGGATGAGAAAGTTGTGCCGAAGAAGAAGAACAGGAAGAATAAGAAAAAGAAGGAAAAGAAATATGAGGTTTCTCCCGCACCAAAATTTGTATCTGGTTCATCTTCTGCTGATAATGAGAAGTCAGCTACTTTTAGTGACAAGCTTCAGTCTCAATGTAAGGATCAAGATAACCCTCACGCGATATCAAAGACTAGCAAAACCGTGCGGAATCCGGTTTAGCTAGGTGATTCAAGTATAAACAATATAATCAATAATCGAAAAGTATAATGCACTAGGAAACACAAACCGATTACAATGTGAAAGAAAGAATACTTGAATTAATCACCGAATGCTAGCTTACACCTTGATCGGAATTCTTGGAGAATTTCGATATCACCACTAAACAAAAAACCAAAAGACTAGCAACCCTAAAACTACAAAAGATGAGACTATATATAGGTGAGATTGACTTGGTAAACAAGTCAATCTCCTTAGAGATTTTCGAAATCCCCAAGCCCACCTAAATCAATCGGACCCAAACCCACTTACATCCTACAAAATTTAGCCCAATTACATTAATATTCTAGCCCACAAATATTAAGCAAAACCCAAAATCATCTATTGCAAAAGCCTCATTTTTCTAGGTCTCTATAATCTTCCCCTAGGCTTTAGCATTAGACAGTCTTCACATCCGGAACTTCTTTGACACATTCACTGTTGTTGGATCATACCATAGTTCCTTGGCTACAATCTCAGCTACTGCACGAGTGTAACACTTTGCATATTCTTCAGTGTCTTGATTACACTCAATCTGATGCTTCGCTAACACCATGATGTCTTTCTTGTGGAATCTCATCAGATCATGAACTTCCATGACATCAATAGTCTTTGACTTGCAGAGAATCTTGGCTTCACCAGAGTAATCACTATAAGCCCAGGTCTGGAAATCATGCAGGCAGTCTTCAGGATGTCTCATAGGAAGAGGTATTGTCTTTGTCTTGTCTGTAGGTGGATACAAGACATTTGTGAACTTCTTGAGCTTTTCACCCTCCGTCCCTGGGATACTTTTCTTTCCATCCCATTTGAAGACACTCCTATACTTCTTCACATACGATTTCTTGTGAGGAAACTCCTCAAACCTCTTGAACTTTCTCCTCACAGCCTTTTCCAGTTTCTTATAGAAGTACCTGGCTTGATCATTGTTTGACGGATTTGAAAACGGAGCCTGATAAAGCATTGTCAGATCCACATTCGTCCAGGAGTAAAACTGTGTCCAGCTCTTGTAGTACTCCAAAGGATACTGACCCTTTCTTCTTACTACAAACATGTTCTTCTCTCCATCAAACATCCATGATTTAACAGCTGCAGTAACTCCTTGTTTATCATGATAATGTTCACCCAACTGGATTAGATACCTTTCAGGAGGATAGGCAAATGTCTGCGACTCCCAACCTCCATCAAAATCAGAAGCTGGAACCGTCATGTAATCTCTATCCCTGGTATCTTTATCTTCACTCGAGGCATCAGGTAAAACGGGTTGAGTTTCTTCAGGAATATCAGCTTCAAAATCAAATACTGGTGATTGTGAGGAATCACTTGGACCTGAACCTCCTTCACCTTTATCTCCTTGCCCAATGCTTGATCTCACTGATTTATCTGAACTAAGCTGCCTGATCAGTTTATGAAGTTCTCTAAATTGCCTGGAAAATTCTCTGTTTATCTTCTTCTGATTCTCCAATTCAGTATTATGGACCTTCTGAATATCAATTAAATCACCAATGATTTCACATTGTGTTGCATTTTGGGCTTTCAAATCTTCTATCTCTGCTCTGAGTTCCTTCTCCAATCTGAACTCCGGGGTTTCTACTGCTTTCCCCTTATCTTGGGCTGTGGGTTGAGAAGAAGACTGACCAGCACTTGAACTTGTGACTGGTGGCACATGAGAATCCAGCCTTCTTCTCCTTGGGTCACCAGGGCCTTCTCTGTGGTGTGGTGTAGCAGTCGACACAGTCTCAGTCATATCAGTCATATCATCAGTAACAGAAGCACCGAGGGGAGGATCCTCTGAGGCTTTCCGTTTTCTAATCAATGGAGTCTCATTTGTCTCTGTCTCTTCTTCCTCAATGTCAATATCATCCAGATAAGTATCATAGTTAATAGACTCATCACCTTCAAAGTTAAGTGCTCCTATCCTCACATCATTCAAATCAAACTCTTCCCAATCAGAGTCATCAGGTAGATCAACAACTTTCTTCTGAGGAGGAGGCATATAGTGTTCTTCTTCTACTGATGCATTTCTGTTAACTGGAACCTCCTCTCTCACTATCTCTGCAAACTCTCCAAACTTTTCACCGAACGGCATCTTATCTGACAACTTCTTCTTCGGATTTATCATCGGAAACACTTCAATACCCATTGGCTTAGTATCATGCAGTCATTGGTCTTCCTCAGGTTTGGGTATCTTGAATCCAGAACAGACTGGATAAACCTAGGAACAGCAGAAAACTTCTTGTCTCTAGACACGACCGCTTTCACATCTTCAAAAATCATCCTTGACCAGTTGAACCGAACACCTCTGATTAGTGACACCATTGCATGGGTGTGCACCTGGTTCAACTGATCTGTAGAGCTCTTCTTGGTGATGACACATTTTTGTAAGTAATGTGCCAGCATTCTCCAGTACGGTGGAATAAGCGCTTTCATTGTGGGAGGAGATATTGTGAGGTATCCCATTTCCTTTAGACATTAGGACACCATCTCCTTGTCAAGCACTGTGGAATCAGCAGCAATATCTTTAAATCTGAGTGCCTGTCTAAAAGTCTCTTCCGTCAGCATCACCTCAGTAGCTTGAATCTTGGCAAGTATCTGTTTTCCATCATCTGATACATCTGCTGTCTTCCAGAACTCTTGCTGCATCCGTTTGCAAATGACTGGGTTTGTTGTGAGTGCATAGTGTATACAGCACTTCTTCAAGCCTGCTATCATAGACAGATACTTCTCTCTGTATTCAGCAGGCGGGTCCAGCAAATAAGCCACCTGATTATGATCTTTGACAAACTCTAAATCCCTGCACTCACAGTCACAGATAAACATCCAAAACACACAGAAATTCATCAGTTTTAGGGATTTCTCAAAAAAACGGACAGCATAACGGCTTAAAATTAAGTGAAAAACCATTGAAAACGTCATCAGGTGCCTTTCCGATCGAAAAACAGGGTTTTCGATCGGAAAGCATCCGTCCGATCGGAAAGTGCCATGGTTACCGAGATCCCTACTCGAAAAGTCTCTGGTCATCGATGACCATTGATCGAAAAGCATCTGTCTCGATCGAGAAGCCTTAGCTTCTGATCGAGAAGTCTATGATCATCGACAACCAGCGATCGAAAAGTATCAGCCCGGATCGAGAAGCCTTAGCTTCTGATCGAGAAGCCTAACTGATCGATGTATAGCGATCGAAAAGTGTCAGGGCTGATCGAAAAGCACGAAGGGCTGATCGAAAAGCCCCTACACCAATCGAGAAGTGTCGTCTCCTTCATAACGAACCTGCAACTTTCTCAAACACACAGTTTAGCATGATTTAACAGTTATAACTTCAACAATACAGTAGCAATTCAAAATTTTCACACGTCCCAACCAACATTACCCAGTAAAATCAACAATAAAACACATACTCCATTCGATCTTTGGGGGGTCGGTCAACGCGCTTCAACCGGGGCGCCATTGCTTGAAATCACGAGTAGGAATGTGAGTGGTGATGAATTCTGAGAAGGATGGTGGCGTCGGACGGTCTCAGCAGCGGCGGTGCAGGGTGGAGTAGGGGTGCTGTAGTGGTCGGATGCTGATGGGAACGGTGGTGGTGGTGTCGCAGGAGGGTGGCGATGGTGGTGGTGGTGCGCGACGGCGATGGCAGTGGGTGGTGGAGATGATTGGCGGTGGTGGTTAGGAGAATTTAGGGTTTGGGAGAGGAAAAAGGGAGACGGGAGAGTGAGGGGTCTCCGGCCCTCCCCCCCTTCTTTTGTTCAAACATTTTAAAAACAAATTACCTCTTTACCCCCTCAACTTATTAGAATGATCTCAACCCACCCAAAACTTTAACCACACAATTTTTTTACTTAAAAATATTTTTTTTAAAAAAAACTTACAAACCCCAACTTTATTCTTGTTTATTCATTAAAGCTTCCCCTAAAGTCAAGCCCGAGAGTTTTACGATCTGGCAACATTTACTTAAAAATAAACAAAAAAAACACAAAAAATTAGAAGTTAATAAAATAAATCACAAATTACATTAAAAAAAAACATAATCACAAAAGAAACTTAACCAATTGGATTTTGAGTGACAAGGTGTTTTTAGGGATCATACCAGATAGTCTGTGACTGAGGAACCCTTTTCAGTTTCAGTTACTTCGCGTGTTCAGGCGATTGCCGGTATTTTGGTCCATCTTTAAACTCATGCTGCTTTCGCTTACTCAAGCAGTTTCATCACATAATTTATATTTTAAGGTTTATTAATTATGACAGTCCATCCCGGTCACACACATAAGTCCTAGGTATAGTTTGCACAATCTATCAAGCACACCTGGTTTCCTTATAACATTTTTCACGACACCTTTTCTTAAGCCCAACATAATGCTCCAGAGGGGTTGAGAAAAGAAAAGAATAGATCACGGAGGTTTTGTTGGATAATATACAACGTCAGCTGAATTTTTGAAACATTTTTAACAACGTTCTCATCAGTGACAAGGGCTGAGGGTGTTGGACGCTTGAGGGTCTCTTTTGATTGTGCACTTGGCATCTTTTGGTTTATCATATATACAATGTGATCTTAGAAGCGTACGTGGATCAGGGTAGTTCCAGGCCTCCGCTTTCGCAGAACATAGGAGTCCTGACTCACGTACGACATTCCCAGGTCATTGCTTACGCAAAGCAGAGGGAATGGGGATTTTTGAGCATGACATTAACACTCAGAACTGGGCGTGTGTCTCAGGATACCTGATGCACAGTCAAATAGGAATTGTACTAACCTAAGTGTGTGTTCCCTTTCAAGCATCATACGTTATCTTCACGTGTTGTGATAAAACATACCTTTTGATTGATTGTCAGCAGAGCCTACCAAGCATATCGACCATGAATCACTGCTTTTTACATCCACCTTACACGTGTCAGTCATCAAACACCTGGAAATTTATATCACTTCCCACCTGGTCACCCAAAACCAGAAAAAAATTTAAAAGTACACACTTTAGAGGAAATAATTGACATTTTCTTATATCTTCCCCTTACTTTTAGATTTTTTTTTTGACAAATAACAAAAAAAGACACTATTTTTGTATTTTTAATCTTTTTAATTATTTTTTTTTAATTTTTAATTTTTTAATTTTTTAATTTTTTTTAAGAAATAAATGAAATAAACAGATAAAAAATTGCCAGACTACTCATCAAAGGCTATCATCCGGAGGCCCTTGAGACACATTTCAAAATTCGCACTTGGAAGGGGTTTCGTGAACATGTCCGCCACATTGTCTTCCGATGCCACCCTTTCCAAATGAATGAGCCGTCGGTCATAGCAATCCCGAATGAAGTGCGTTTTGATGTCTATGTGTTTGGTTTTAGAATGCTGCACGGGATTTTTCACAATTTGCAAAGCAGCATTATTGTCACAAAAAATGGGAGAATCGAAAAAATTCAAACCGTAATCTCCCAGCTGATGCTGCAACCAAACCACCTGAGAGCAACAGGCAGATGCAGCAACATACTTTGCCTCGGCTGTCGACTGGGACACCGTGTGCTGTTTCTTACTTTGCCAAGACACCAGCCTGTCGCCTAAAAATTGAGCTCCAGCAGATGTGGATTTCCTGTCAAGCTCATTGCCACCATAATCACTGTCAGAAAAAGCATACAGGTTAAAACCAGACTCTTTAGGGTACCAGAGGCCTAGACGAGGCCGACCCTTCAAATATTTAAAAATACGTTTCACAGCAGAAAGATGAGAGAGTTTCGGATTAGCCTGATAGCGTGCGCATTGGCACACAGCTAGCATGATATCTGGACGGCTGGCGGTCAAATACATCAGAGACCCAATCATGGACCGGTACATGTGCTCGCTCACTGGTTGCCCATCTGGATCCCTGGTAAGTGGCGGTCTTGCTGCCATGGGTGTGGAAACCGGCTTTGCATCCACCATCTTGTACTTTTCCAAAATTTCAGTGACATATTTAGCTTGATGGATAAGTATCCCACTGTCACTCTGCTTTACTTGCAATGCGAGGAAAAACTCCATCTCGCCCATCTGACTCATCTCAAATTTTGTGCGCATAACCTTCTCGGATTCTTTGCACAAGTCTTCATTGGTTGATCCGAAGATAATGTCATCAACATAAATTGCACCATGATAATGTCATGCTCAACCTCCTTTCTGAAAAGCGTTTGATCAACAATACCTCTTGTGTATCTATGTGCAAGAAGATGATCAGTCAGAGTCTTGTACCACGAACGAGGGGCCTGGTGCAACCCATATAATGCCTTGTCGAGCTTGAACACATGAGACGGGTGTTCTTCATCGATGAACCCTGGAGGTTGAGTGACATAAACTTCCTCATCCATCTCAGCATATAGAAAGGCATTTTTCACATCCAACTGGTAGACCGTGAAATTCATATATGAAGCATAGGCTAAGAAGACTCTAATTGCCTCTAAAAGGGCCACTGGTGCGTACACTTCATCATAATCCACTCCTTGGATTTGTTTGTGGCCCTGAACCACCAACCTGGCCTTGTTTCTGACAATAACGCCGTTATCATCCTTTTTGTTTTTATACAGCCAATGAGTGGTGATGACCTTTTTGTCAGCTGGCCTTTCTACTAACCTCCAAACTTGAAGTCGTGAAAATTGATTGAGTTCTTCATGCATGGCCTCCACCCAATTGGGATCAGTCAAGGCCATAGTGATGTTAGGGGGCTCAATCTGTGAGATGAAACAGGGTACATGCAATGATTAATATCTCCTGACTGGCTTCTTGTGACCACCCCGGATGCTAAAGGACAAATGATGTTGTCCAAGGGGTGGTACTTTTGTATTCTGGTCTCTGCAACAGCTTGAACTGGAATTTCAGGAGGCAGATTCGACAGATCGGGTTCTTCATGTGTATCTGCTTCATTTTCTGGATCAGCTCCGAGTGTCTGAGGAGAGTCGGGGGCTGGGTCAACTTCTGCATCTGGTTCCTGTGTTTGAGTCACTACAGGATCAGCAGGCTCCGGTACTGGTGTAGGATCAAGTACAGGAGCAGGGATATGAGCTTTTGTGATGGAGTGTGATACAGATGGTCCTGAAATTGTTTCTTCATATAATTCCTCAGCTAAGACGGGGTCTAAACCCAATGGACAGAAGAATTGATTGTAGTCAAAAGCTTGAGGAGGACCGACTCCGCCATCAGAGGGATTGTCTTCTAGCCAGTCCACATTTGTGGACTCCATCACAATCCCGGTAGTTTTGTTGAAGACCCTGTAAGCGGAGCTGGCAGAGTAACCTACAAAATAACATTCATCAGCCTTAGCAGCAAATTTAGGAATATCAGTGTTAACTAAGACTGTGCATAAACACCCAAACGCCCGAAGGTGACCAATTCTGGGCTTATCATTGTAGAGAAGCTCATATGGCGTTTTCTGCTGCCGCTTATTGATGAGCACCCGATTCTGGACATAACAGGCAGTGCTGACTGCTTCTGCCCAAAACATGGTTGGTAGCTTTGAATCACACAATATGGTGCGAGCAGCTTCAATCAGGGTTCTGTTTCGTCTTTCTGCGACGCCATTCTGCTGGGGTGTATAGGGAGCACTGAATTGATGCTCAATCCCCTTATCGGCACAAAAATTGTCGATTATCTGATTCTTGAACTCTGTGCCATTATCACTCCTGATGGTCTTCACTTGCAGCTTTAGTTTATTTTCAATGAGCTTGATGAAAGCGATTAGTATACCTGCAACATCACTTTTCTTGGACAAGAAAAACACCCAAGTGAAACGTGAAAAATCATCAGTAATAACTAAACAAAATGCACATCGGTTAAGACTTAACATACTGACGGGACCGAATAGGTCCATGTGAAGCAACTCTAGAGGAGTTGAGATTCTGCTGAAGACCTTCGGTTTATGTGGATGTTTGTGCTGCTTCCCCTTAGCACAAGCCACACATTTCTCTTTCAGAACAAATTCTTTGATTGGAAGATCTTTAACAAGTCCTCCTCTGGCCAGTCGATTCAGGTTCTTCAGATTCATGTGCCCCAATCTTCGGTGCCACAGCTGAGCATGGTTCACAGCCGTTTTAGAAAGAAGACAGGCCACCTCAGATTTGGGGGGTTTCTGCATATTTAGCACATAGGAATTTCCATATCTGGGTGTTCTCATCAACACCCAATCATCGGGGATGGAGTATCCAGGTTTAAGAATGAGACACTCTTTGTTGTTGAAAAGAACTGGATACTCTCGATCACATATTTGTGAAACACTGTTAGGACCTGATTTGAGCACAATGTTCTCATTTGATTCATCACACAGGTGCGGAAAACAAGTGTGATGATCAATCTTGGTTGATTTCACCCCATAGATCTCTAAAGCTCAAGAACACACACAAAATACACCAAGAACACACACACAAAGGCTCTCTTGTAGAAATGACCAGGAGGAACACGTATTAGGGTTTTCACTTTGGTATTTATACTACAAGAGAGCCTGGGACAAATAGAATGTTTGACAACAACCAATCATTACCTAGAATTCAGCAAAATATTCTAACAGAATATGAAGTACGCTAAGCATATAAAGAAGTACGCTAAGTATTAAACAAGTTCGCTAACAAGTTCGCTAAGCATTAACAAGTCCGCTAACAAGTTCGCTAGACACAAACAAGTCCGCTAACAAGTACGCTAAGCACAACTTAAGTACGCTAGGAATAGATCAAGTTCGCTAGGAACAAATCAAGTTCGCTAGGAACAAATCAAGTTCGCTAGGACAGTTAACAAACAAGTTCGCTAAGTACAATGACAAGTTCGCTAAGAGTTAATCAAGTCCGCTAAGTTCAACATACAAGAAGTTCGCTAAGGACAAACACAAGTACGCTAACACTTAGTCAAAAACACCATACATAACATAATCAAGGATAACAAAGTACATAATCAAAGTTAAGTACAAACCAAAGTAAAATTACAAATAAACATCAAAAAGATAAATAGTTTGTGTTGCCAACATAAATAAGTTCTAACAATTCCACCCATGTTGGCAATGCAAACCTCTCAAGCTTCAACCATCTTGACCGATCAACTTGAGCAGGAACCTCCAGTTTTCTCTAGCCGCTTCTTTGTGTTTGTCTGAAAGGACATGAATCCCCAGATCATAGAGCCTCCAGAGGTCTTGCCATACCAGTTTCTTCAGGTCATTGTAGTTGTTAAACTCGACTAATCTTTTTGCTTTGTCAAGAACCACACTTGACCCATTTTCTTCCATCAACCAGCAGCTTGCAGTTCTCAGCATCTCTTCGTCAAGCTTATACCTACCAATGCCAGCAAGCTGATTGCACCACCAGTTTAGAAACATCAGGAAATAGTTAGCATCGTAGCATTCGTATAGTCTAAGCTGAGTAGGGATGGTCCGCATCTTCTGGTAATAGATGAGTTTGATGTAAGATCTTGACAGCATCCTTAGCTCAATGGCAGCAAACAATCTGATTGACTCAGCACCTTCCCTTTCAATCACCAACTCATGTGTCATCCCGTTGTAATACCAGCTGATAATGGGGAATTTCTTCTGATTCCCTGGGATCCATTTGACATTGATCTTATCACCGATGTTCTTGAAGATACCTTTATGTGGTGCACGGAGTCGCTTCTTTTCTTCGGCTATCTGAGCTCTTCTTTCTTCTTCAGGATTCAGATTGAACCTTTTGTCCTCATAGGCTGATTTGATCAGATGTTCAGCTCTAATACCTTTACTGTGTTTTGTATGGTTTACCAAGTCCAGGTATTTGAGCTGCTTCAATTCCCATGAGAAGAGGCTTGTAAGAGCTTTAAAGTCAGCAAAGAATTGAACGTATCCATTCCGTCTCTTCACAATAAAAGCGTCGAAGGCTTCATCATATTTCCAACCCAGAATCTTCATTCCATGATTAACATTGGGGTTGGCTGGCATCTTTCTCAAGTTCTTGGCAGTGAATCTCAGCATCGCCTTTGAATTTGGAGCCATTCTCACCCAGTCATCATAAATGGGTGGATTTTTGTTCCTGTTCATTGCTTCAGCCTTTTCTTGTTCCTTTAGTCTGATCTGTTCCAACTTTGCTAACCTCTCAGTCTTCCTATACTCAGTCACAAACTCACGGAGGCCTTTGGTCCTCTTGCGAATCCAAGACTTTCTCTCAACATTTTTGAATCTGAGATAGTTTCGGAGGTCTTCAAAAGACATTCTGTTAGTGGTAGCAATGATGTATTCAACAGAGTCTGGATCAGGTAAATCTTCAGCAGGATCATCAGGAATAAATGATTTACCCATATCAAGAACAAGATCAGAAAGACGATCTCGGATCGGTGCAAAATCAAATGTTTTGTCAGAATCAGCAAATGGGTCTGACAGAGGATCAACCAGAGATTCAGGAATTTTCTCAGCTTCATCAACCCGAGGGAGATTAGAATTCAATCTCTCTTCGTCAGTATACAACTTGGTTAGCTCAAGATCGGTAAGTTTAAGAAGATATTCCAGAGGAATTCTGTCTTTCATAAGAGTCCTCACCATCTGAGCAGTTTCTGACACATCATCCACATCAACGTCTGTTCCTTCAAGATTAGTGACGATGCGGATGGTCGGCTCTTTGTCGTTGGATGGTGCTGATTTTTCAGGTAAAGAATTTGAACCTTTTCCATAAACAACAGCTGGAGGATGATCAGATTCATATCTCTTTAAAGCTTCTTCTCTTTCTCTGGCCACTCTATTTTCTTCTTCTAGTGCTTCTGCAATAAGAGCTCTACGTGATCGGTCTCTTTCAGCTTCCTTTCTTAACTCTTCAGCTTCAACTTCTTCTTGTGTAAGAATCCTTTTTCCTTTGTCTGTGGCTGAGGGACCAGGTTGTTCAGAGACAGAAGGTTCCTGAGTTACCGTGGTCACGTCTTCATCAGGAAACATGGGAAGGAAGGAAGGATGGAAAGGAGCTAAATAGATCTGAACATTTGGAGCTTGTTCAGCAGAAACATCAGGATTAGCTTGAGAGATGGTTGGAGTAGCAGCTTCTTCAAGATTAATAACTTCAGCATCTTCAGGAATAGAGCCAGTAACATGTGGAGAAGAGTCAAGAGCAGGGGTTTCAACAGTTGGCATACCAGTTGGCAGAGTGACATTCACAAACACTCCATCATCTACCTCCATTTTGACTTGAATTGGAGTAGGAATAGGAATTTCATCTTCTTCATCTTCACTTTCAATCAAATCCAAATCAATGTAGTTCAGTGGGTTAGCTTGATTGACTAGAACATTTAGCCTTTGTTCCAGCTCATTCATATCTTCCACATCACTGAAATCTACCGTGTAAGGAAACTCTTCATAGGTTGCTTCACTATCATCTTCAATGGTTTCTATGAGTATCCCACATGAATTTCTTCTGGTGTATAACTTTTCAGCATAATACTCACGAAAGTCTGCCATGGAAAAGTCCAAGAAGGTCGAGTCGACGTGAAATCTACGGACACCTTCATTTACAGGGACAATAGCAGATGATGAATTTGTGATATCTTGCCCAGAAGGTACGATTGCAAGTTGAAGAGGGTTGTCTAACTCCGATTCTACTGGTTCCGAACTGGATGACGCTTCAATGGCTTTGAGTGCTGGTGCAAACCTTGGCAGCTTCAAGTTTTCTGGCAATGGAGCCAGTTTCTTGAGTGAGTCCAGGATTTCATCAACTGGCTCATCATGAAGTAGACTGTTCACAAAAGATTCTTCATCGTCAGTCATGCTAGGCTCATTTCCTTCAAATACTGTATCATCATCAACATCGAAGTCACTATCGTTTAAGGAACTTGTGGAGTCAAGATCTCCTTTAGATTCTTTACCAGATGGAAAATTAGTGCTATCAGTTCCTTGATGAGTTGACGGTTGTTCTTCTGGGTGCTCAGAACCTTCATTACCAGCATCACCACTGTCAGGTTTGTCACTGAGCTGGGTTACTTCTTTTGATTTGGCCAACAGCTCCTTAAGCCTTTGGATCTCAGCAGCTTGCTCAGCAATTACATGTGACTGCTCAGAGATTTTCTGGTTTGCCACTTGTAGAGAACAGTTGAGATGATCATTCTGACTCTGTAGATTTGACACTTCAGCTTGGAGTTCCAAAACCCTTTCAGATTCAGAAGATGTCGTGCTTGAGGAGACAGTAACAGTTGCTTCAGTAGTGGCGACAGCGGCTTCTGTAATAACTTCTAGAGATCTCGGTTCCAAATTAACCCTTTCAGATTGAATCATAGAAGATGGAGAGACAGAAGCAGTTGCAAAGGTCGATTCAGGTTGAGCTCCAGATGAACCAACAATTTCATACTCGTTTGAGGAGCCTGGCTTTCGTCTAACTTGAAGTTTTTCAGTGCAGGACTTGCTTCTCTTAGCTCTAATTGTAATTAATTCAGAAGATTGATTTCCTTCATCAGCAATTCTTGTCATCTGATTAGATAGAATAGTAGGAGGAGACCTTGGAGGGCTTTCAGGTTCATCTTGTAGATCATATGATAAATCTGTTTGATCAAGAGATACTGAAGTCTCATCTTCATCAAAGTCATCCTCTGAAGGTTTATAGCTGTCATCTGACGATGATGGTTGTGTCATAGAGGCCCTGGAAGATTCTCCAGTCCTCTGTCTTTTCCTTGGATGAATTGCTTCAGCTAGATCAGGAGTGTCATCTGAGCTTGAGGAGTCAGATGCATCTTTATCTGTGTCATTGCCTTCCTCAGCTTCTGAAGATATCACATTCACTGGACTGAGCGGTTCAGCATGCTCAGATGCATCAACATTATCACCCTGGAGATTCCCAAGGTCTTCAGCAGCAGCAACAGGGTCAGGTATAACTGGGGCATTCAAGTCCAATATAGAATGGACTTGAGCCGCTTCAGAAGATTCTGGTTGTGCTTCCACTGCAGCTTCACCCATGTGGACATCTCCTTCGGCATTAACGGGTGCTAATCGAGCAATCATCTCTGGAAAGAAAGGTACAGGAGCACCTTGGTACTTACCTTGCTGGAATTTGCTGTATGAACCGGAGTTCATTGAGCTTGTTCTGAACACCTCACCTTGCTTTGGCAAATTAGGATAATATCTATCTAAGATAGCCTGAATGAATCTTGGGTACAAAAAGAACTTTACTGCCCTTCCAGTTGGGTGTAAGTTAGCAATCATCCATCTTAGAAGTTGATGGGATAGATTGAAACCCTGTCCTGAGATAAATCCGTGTAGAGCACATGCGGTTTCTTCAACGAAATCATCAGGAGCAGCCTTTCTGTGAGAGAAAGCGGCAGTGAAGAAATTTATCAAAAACCTCCAGTTTGCTGGAAATAGAGTCTTCTTTATTTTGTTGCTGACGTTAGGGAGTAACTCGCCAGAATAACCCATGTTCATGATGGTAGTTTGCCATTCTTCCCTAGGAAAGGATTTGGGCTTATCAGCATCCTGTAAACCCAGAGTTGTTCTGATTTTCTCCTCGGTTATCTCCACATCAGTGTTCAAAATACTGGCCCTGATCAAACTGGATCCATCATCAAGTTCAACAGATTGAGCTGTATTCCAGAAAGATTCAATATGGATCTTGTAGATGGTTGGGTTGATGATCATTGCAGTGGCCCAAGTTGATTGCACGAGGAGGTCTATAGCTAGCTCATCAGCATCTTCCCAGAATTTGTTGAAAACACATACTCCATTGTGTAATCTTCCATAAGTTAACTCTTGTCTGGGAGGCATCTGCACATGTAGATCAACAGGATTATATCAATTTGACACTTAATGAATGTCATGTCACACTAGACTCGTGATAGTGACAGAGCTTTTCATTTTGAGTATCAAAGTTACAAGGATGAATCACACAGTGCATTTGCCTCATAATGGAAAGATACAACATGAAATTATGTTAACAATTATAAATACCAGGTGACCTTGAATATTAACAAGTGTGTAAAGGAAATCTGGAAAACAAGGAGCCAGATCTAAATCTCCAAATATCATGTTAATTGAAAAATGACCCAGAGTTTTAGTCTAAGTTAATTAAAATCTAGACTGTTGAAGGAACAAGGAGAAATTCTTTTAGAATTCTTCAACTTGGTCTCAATAACAGTCAAAGATATCAAGGAATGTTTTGGCAATCTGGGATCAACAACCAATGATTTTAAACAAAATATGTGGTTTTGTGATCCCAGTTTGTCAAGACAATTCAGGGAATGTCACATTGGACATGATTCCACCCGAGCTTGTGAGCTCCTTGAAATGATGCTCAAAGACAAGAAACAACTCAGTTTAAAACAGTACATGCAAATAAGTGTATTTTAGTCATGTCAAGCAAGGAGAACAATTCAAGTATGATGAAATTAAATTTACTGACCTATATATGATGTGTATTAACTCAAAATCTCTCAAGTACAACAACAAGTCCGCTAAAGCTCAACAAGTTCGCTAAGGTCAGAACAAGTACGCTAGGAACTAACAAGTTCGCTAAGCTAATGCACAAGTTCGCTAAGAACTAAACAAGTTCGCTAAGCAGACAATGAAGTACGCTAGGACTGAGATAAGTCCGCTAAGACCCAGATTGATCTAATTTGTAGACTTTCATCACTTAGAGTTGAACACAAGGTGTATAGATCATATATCAACATCAACAAGGTTTGTTTGGATGCAACAAGAATAAATTTACACTTAAAAGCAAGTAGAATGTCTTAACGGGTCATGATTTCAAAATTTGAACATTTAAAGGACATAGATGTGATTATTTAAGTTTGACAGGTTAGATGGAGCTATTACATGTCAAATTCAATCCTAACACACAAATATAAGCATATGTGGATTAAACAACACACGCTCAAATCATCTAACATACATTCAATCAAAAACAGTCACATAAGTCACTTAAAACAAATTCATGCAAGATTTGACTTATCAAAGTCAAAATGACCAAATGAGTGTCCATACAGAGCTTAAATACCTAAGATAGTTCATATGAACCTTAGAGGCATCATAGATCACATCCTATGTATAGATGCTCTTATTTTGCCACAGATATGATCAATTTAACTTAGTTATGTCAAGACATTCATTTATGTCTATCTTAGTGTTAACTGTGTCCAAGATCCTTCCACCTGAGTTATTGACCTGTTTCAGATCCATGTGGATCTTAACCAGTCTAAACCATCAGTGTTAGGCTCAATTGGTTGTCAATTTACACAGAGAGAGACATATAATAACAGATAATTCAATAAGATGATGCATTACCTGATTAATAACATTAAAGCTTGTATTGAGAAACACATACCTTTCTGAAGATCTAATGATGACTAAGATCTAATATAAGATGAATTGAATTTCTCAATGACTCAGTAAGATATCTGCTGGGATCAAGCAATTTACATTAGAATTCAAATAAGCATCATACAAACTAAAACAAGTTAATGATTGCCCCTGTGTAGCCAAAACTGAGTCTTAACTCACATTGCCATTTGATTAGAACAACATACCTTCTTGATGATCTAAAGTTTGCTAAGATCAAAGAAAAAGATGTAATGTTCTTGATCAATCTCTCAACTGTAAGAGTTTCTGTTTTGTAATCAGACAAATTGTGTTAGACATCAAAATTTTTGACAATCACAGAAGGATATAGGCAAAATGAATTTAAAGACATAATTTGAGAAACATCAAACTTAACTCATTCACTGATAAGTGACTAAACTAATCAACAAATATCAGCAGTTATTCAAGCTTAAGTCTCATCAAAATAGACACAAATAATAAATCATAACAAGAAATTGATTGAAGACTAGATAATTTCAACACCAAGTGGAATTCATTAAGTCTATCCAATCATAAGAGAAAAACAAATTGAAACTTCTTAGTTGCTAAAAGTAAACTCACAGGCATACATACACAATCAGATTTGAGTTAACTAAACTGAATTGACAGCAGCCACATTGAGTTCTATCAAGCTAATTAAAAAATTCCAACATTGACAATCTAAATGAAGATTCCTAAGTAGTCATATAACAGAGGATCACAATATCTAATTTTATCAATGTAAACAACCATTAGGGTTCAAACTGATTAATTAGAGTACAATAGTAACCAACTATTATGAAACACTTAAAGGATTTCAAATTCATACACATTCATACACACCCCTGTATATCGAATTTCTCGGGTTTAAAATGAGAGATTTGTGAGTTCAGATCCACATACCTTAATCTTGATTACAAGTGTAATTAGGAACAAGAAAGAAGTACAACGAATCTGTTCAATCAACAAAATATCACATTACAACCCTAGCAAAATGAAAATCGGACCTTCGGCTCAACAACAATCACCGAGACCAAAAATCAACCTAATAAAATGTAGACCGAACCTGTAAATGCAACGAGAGTGAGTAAATCAACCCTAATCGCAATGTGAGAGACAGATTCGAGAGAGATAGAAGGGATATTGATCGAACAGTGAATGGGAATCGTCGGTTCGTAAGTTTGTGAGCGGGTGAGTTTTTGAAAGTGTGAAATAAAACAGTGAACAAGTTCTCCTTAAATAGGGTAGGGTTTAGCGAACTTAAAAATATCTAAGTTTAAAACAAGTTCGCTAAAAGAATTTCCAAGTCCGCTAAGAATAAGCAGACTTAAATAAGTACGCTAAAAGGAGAACAAGTTCGCTAAGGCCAAAGACAAATACGCTAAGCCTAAATGAAGTTCGCTAAGCTTAAAGAAGTTCGCTAAGGCTAAAACTAGTACGCTAAGCCTAAGAGAAGTTCGCTAAGCTAGGAAGTTCGCTAAGGCTAAACAAGTACGCTAAGGCCAAATCTAAACTTGTAACAAGAAAAATTTCTAAGTAACAAAAGAAGTCCGCTAAGGCATAAACAAGTTCGCTAAGAACAGTTTAGCCTCATTAGACTTTAAAAGAGAGTGGGGAAGTTCGCTAAGGATAAAATCAACTTAGCGTACTTCATCAACACTTAGGAAAATATAAAACACTAATCATGAGAAGTTCGCTAAGGATAGAATCAACTTAGCGTACTTCAACAACTCCAAACCAAAAATACAAGACAGTTTTAGGAGAAGTTCGCTAAGGACACAATCAACTTAGCGGACTTCTCAACTAAGAGAGATAACATTAAGTAAACAAGTTCGCTAAGAACACTTTGTTCTTAGCGGACTTAAAGAATTTAAAGAATGAAATTTTCAAGACATCAAACAAGTTCGCTAAGAGCAAACTTGTGATAAAATTAATTAACTGTACTTAGCGGACTTATCCTAAAAAGAAGTTCTCTAAGGCATAAGTCAAGTACGCTAAGAGCGGATCTTAAGAAAAATTCAAAGATTTGATGATCTAACCAAAAATTTTTAAATCTTGCAAATTTAACCAAAAAATAATACTGAAATGCATGCCTGTTACCAGTAACCTACCGGGAAGATAAATTTGACTTTATTAAGACAAGTACTTGTTGATTTCAACAAATTTGATAATGACCCACCTAGTACCTAACTTTGACTTTCATTGGTCCAAAACCTATCCAAACTTAAAATTTTCATTTTCAACCGAGTTGGGTCAATTTTCCACCCGAACTCAAGATTTCCAATTTTTAAGTTGGTTCATTTCAAACCAATTCCAAATTATTTTAAGCACAAGTTGGTCAATTTTTCACCAAACTTGGAAATTTTAAGCACATTGGCTTAGAGAATTTACATAATTTTGCATGGTCGTGGTCAGACATGTTTAGAATCATACCGATCATTTACGTGATCAATAACACTTATAATTCAACTCACCTTTCGGATCCGGTACCCTAAGTCAGATTGTCGGTATTGTTTATCCACTTAAGCTCAAACAAGTTAATTTTCAACCAATTTCTGTGATGTATTGTTATCATGTTTTGTCCGATTAGAGAAAGATGTGATTAACCTTATATTCAACTTAAGTCACCAGAATTCTACCATGGGCCATTTTTGCACTTCGGATACAACCCACACACATAAGAATTTCAAAATGTACATATGGAATTTCTTCAACATATGACAACATATTTTCTTTCCCCCTATTTCTTTAGTGTTAAGTAGCTGATTTCAATGAATGGATATTATGATGGATCGCGTGAACACAAGGTCATTGCTTTCGCAAAGCAGATGTGTCACGGATAAATGATGAATGTGATGATGGGATCGCGTGGTCACAAGGTCATCGCTTTCGCAAAGCAGATGTGCCACGGATTTATTGATGGATGAAGCGACACCAAGGTCTTTGCGTAAGCAAAACAGATGGTGTGCTGATGAGTGAAATCAGGGACTTAATGCTAAAGAAATATTCGTGTGTGTTGGCATATCGTACTTAGCTCAGACTTAGGCAAATTTAAAGAATTTTGCTCTGGTAGACTTAAAGGTTCACATTTTCATGCAAATTAATGTGTAATCACAGAAATAGTCTACTTCTAAGTATGTCGAGCCTACCGACACATCAAATGATAGAATTACCGGTCGATTGGATCATATCCTATGGTTAGATCGACAAGACCAGAATTATATCATGTTCTCAAACATATTGTCCGACCACAGACCAAAAAGATTGATTTTTCATTGTTTTTGTCTAACCTCAAAAGTCTTGATAACTTGAGTTCAAAAACACTTATTTGAAGACAGAAATAACACCAATTTTTAATGGTTTTGATTTATCTTCACCAGATCAGGAACGGCAGACAGTCACAAAAACATTTGTAATCAAGAAAAATCCTTTTGATCTTTTAAGACAGACAAAAATGGACACTAGACAACCACAAACACAAAGTTTAGGTCAAATCAGGGTCAAAAGATAAAATTAGTCAAAAAGCAGATAAAAGTAAAATTTGTAACAAAACAAAAAACAGAGATAAATACTTCTAAGCAGCTAAACCTATAAAGTTAAGATACTAACATACTAGAGAATGGAGAAAGCTTAGTCATAGTTTATCATGCCTACTGCACTAACCAGAAAGTTAAACCTAGACATATCAAAGGGTTTTGTGAATAGGTCTGCTAACTGGTCATCGGAGCTAACATGGACTAAAGTGACTAGCTTCTTCTCGGCACAATCCCTAATGAAATGATATCTAATCTCTATGTGCTTAGTTTTAGAATGCTGAATAGGATTTTTAACAATAGAAACAGCAGCAGTATTATCTATATGAATAGGGGTACCCATGAAGTTCAAACCGTAATCCAGAAGCTGATTCTGAATCCAAAGCACTTGAGAGCAGCACGATGCGGCAGCAATGTATTCCGCTTCAGCCGTTGAGACTGACACTGTTGTCTGCTTCTTGCATTGCCATGAAACTAACCGGTTTCCCAAGAACTGAGCTCCTCCCGTTGTCGACTTACGATTGAGTTCACAACCAGCATAGTCACTATCTGAGAAGGCTCGAAGATCGAAGGATGGGTCTTTAGGATACCAAAGTCCTCTGTTTGAATTGGACCTCAAGTATCGAAAAATCCTTTTCACAGCTAGTAAGTGCGATTCTTTTGGCTTGCATTGAAATCGGGAACATAGACACACTCCATACATGATGTCGGGACGGCTGGCTGTCAGATACATGAGAGAACCTATCATTGACCTGTAGAGATGCTCATCCACACAAATACCTTCCGGATCCAGATTAAGTCTATGACGCGTGACGACGGGTGTAGAAAAACCTTTAGAATCATTGAAACCAAATTTCTTCAGGATTTCTTTGACATACTTCCCTTGGCTGATTAAAATACCATCCGGTGTTTGTTTCACTTGAATTCCCAGAAAGAATGTCAGTTCACCCATAGCACTCATCTCAAACTTCTTTTTCATCAGATCCTCAAATTCGTGACAGAGAGCAACATCTGTTGAGGCAAAAATAATGTCGTCAACGTACACTTGTACTAACAGCTTGTCTTTACCAACATGACGAATGAAAAGAGTCTGATCAATGACACCCCTTTTGTAACCATTTGACAGCAGATAAGTTGATAATGTCTCGTACCATTTCCTCGGGGCTTGGTGTAGACCATAAAGAGCCTTATCCAGCTTGTAACATTTCTTGGGAAAAGATTTGTTCACAAACCCCGGAGGTTGGTCTACGTACACGTCTTCGTCGAGCTCACCATAGAGAAAGGCGGTTTTCACGTCCAACTGATAGACGGTGATGTTCATTGACGCAGCATACGCCAAGAAAATCCGGATTGCCTCTAGACGAGCGACTGGAGCATAGACATCATCATAATCAATGCCATCGATTTGCTTATACCCTTTTACAACTAATCGGGCTTTATTTCTTATAATGATTCCACGGTCATCTCTTTTGTTTTTGAAAATCCATTTAACAGGAATGGGTTCCAAACCTTCTGGCGGGTCCACCAAATGCCAGACCTTGAGCAGTTTGAACTGAAGAAGCTCTGTTTGCATCGCATCAATCCAATTTTCATCAAGAAGGGCAGCAGCAACAGTAGTAGGCTCTTCTTGTGATATGAAACAAGAAAACAGACAAGTGTGCAGATCCTTAGTTTTACTCCTAGTGAGACGCACATCAACGGGACCAATGATCTGACTAGTGGGATGATTCTTATGAATCCGAGTCTCTTCAACAGCAGGTGCTGGAATAGACGATTCTAGATTCCCAATTTGAAGATCGTCGCCTGGGGTCTCTCCAGTTTCAATCTCAGATATGTCATCTGAATCTGACTCATGAGTTTCAGCTTCATTTCCAACTAAGTTTTCTGCCTCAGTTGTTGCTTGAGCTGGTTCTATCTCCACAATTACTGGCTCGAGAGTCTGAACAGAAGGCTGATCAGGTAAAGAAGTTGTTGTAGTCGCTTCAGTGACATCAGTTGATGGTGTTGACTGTTCTCCCCTTGATATCGTCGAAGTATCAACCGAATAGATGGAATCCAGGATAGACGAAGTAATTGGAGCAAACATATCAACAGAAGGAAAGACTTCTTCATTTACTTGTTCAGCTTGATTTAACAAATTACCTGCAACATCAGACTCAAACAAGTTAAAAGTTGAAGAAAAAGTCTCAAGGTCATACATGCTATCAGGAGCAGGATCTCTAGTATTCTGAGCATGCTCGTTAAAAGTAACGTTGCACGATTCAAGAATAACTCGAGTTCTTCTGTTAAATACTCGAAATGCTGGAGAGCTCATCGAGTATCCAACAAAATAGCCTTCATCCGCCCGAGGGGCAAATTTAGCTAACTGTTCCGACTGGATTAACACAGTACAAGCGCATCCAAACGGTTTTAAACGTTTTAAGTTTGGTTTTTCTTTTGAAAACAGCTCGAAAGGCGTCTTGTTAGCATGTTTAACCAAGAGAGTTCTATTTAGAACATAGCAGGCTGTATTCACAGCTTCTGCCCAAAATGACAATTTAAGGTTGGAATCAGCAAGCAGAGTTCTGGCACACTCAATGATTGTTCTATTCTTCCGTTCTGCGACGCCATTTTGTTGAGGCGTGTACGGTGAACTGAACTGTCGAAATATGCCCTTTTCATTGCAAAAAGCATCAAACGTCTGATTCTTGAACTCTGACCCATTATCTGATCTGATGACTTTAACTCGCTCTCTGCACCGATTCTCGATCCGCGTTACAAAATCCTTCAAGATCTCAGCTGTCTCAGACTTCTCTCTCAGGAAGAACACCCACGAGTATCTGGAGTAATCGTCGGTAATAACCAAGCAGTACGACTTTCCCCCTAAACTGTAGACGTTCACTGGCCCGAAAAGGTCGAGATGGAGTTGTTGAAGAATTGCCGTAGTCCTTCCAGGTGGCTTTGGCTTGTGAGACGTCTTGCGCTGTTTACCTTTCAAACATGCCACACAGTTATCGATATGGATGAATTCCTTCTCCGGCACACCGACCACGTGTTTTCCTCTTACAAGACGGTTCATGTTTCGAAAGTTCACATGTCCCATTCGCCTATGCCATAAAGTTGAGTCATCTTCTGAAGCCTTTGCCAAGAAACACGCCACTGAACCAGTCGGCCTTGCAGCAGACATATCTAAGGCGTACATATTCCCGTTTCGTTTTGCGCGAAATAGAATTTGATCTTCGGGAACCTTGAATCCCGGCTTCAGGATATAACACTCCTTATCATCGAATAACATCGGCATTTTGTTGTCGCAGATCTGCGATACACTGAGCAAGTTGAACTTCAGATTAGAGACCAGATTCACTTTGTCAAACGAAATTTCTCCATTAGATAAAAGACCGTTTCCTATTATTCTACCACCACGAATATCACCCCCAAAGGCAACAGAACCGCCATGAGTTATCGTTTTGACATCAGACAGCAGGTCCTTGTTCCCTGTCATGTGCCTAGAGCAGCCACTGTCCAAGTACCATATGTTCATAGCACTCCGGGCCGTTCCCTGCACATGAAAATGAAAGTGATTAGTTCAAGGATGGACCCTGGCCTAATTGACCAGGAGCCTTCTTCTTAGGTGCTTTCGAGGTGGAGGGAGCAGTTGGTGCGTTCACAACAGCAGGAGAGGCAGATGAAGCAGCCTTAAATGTAGCAGATGGTCGAGGAGCCGTGACAGGTTGTTGAACCACAAGAGGCCTCGGAATGAATCCCGGCCTTGGTCTAGGCGTCCAGGACCTAACAGGAAAAGTGTTTGGTGCCGACATTCTCATTTGTTGTTGAACATTTGGCCTGAACGTATTCACACCCCTACCGAGACCACGTGGCACATACGGGGCCTGATTTGGAATGTAGGGCTGATTTGGGTAAGACTGTTGAAACATGGTGTCAAGGCGCTGATCCACGTATTCTTCCCCATAATTCCCATAATACATTGGAGCCAATTGGTTTACTTGTGGACCTACTTGCTGCTGTTGGTAGAAGTGGGCAGGAGGTACTGGAGCATTGTTGAAGTCAGAGTATCCTGTATTGTAGACACAAACCCTGGCATCATGATGCGGGTTTCCACAGACAGAACACCCTCCATTCTCGACAGTACCAATAGCAGGAATAGCAGCAGATTGTTCAACAGACTGAGGAGCCAACTGTTGAGGCTCACTTGATGTAGCACCTTCACCCTTCTCATTTTCAGCAACTGGCTTCTTCTTCCGTCTTCTAGTCTGTTTCTTCTTCTTTGGTGTAGACTCATTTTCAGAAATGCTCAAATTAAGCTCACTTTGCTCAACCGTCTGATACTGGTCTACATTATCATGCGGAACTGTGATAACTGGATCACTTTGAGGTCTTTTGTTCTTTGGATTCCCAGTCTTCACAAGAAACACAGATGAAGTGCCATCTTCATTGGAAGCAGTATGAGCAGATGATCCCTTTTGCTTAAGAAATGATGGCTGAGGTACAGCTTGTGCAGCTGGAGATGTTGCGATTGGAACAGAAGCAGGAGGCTTTTTCTGAACAGATGTCACCTTACCATCGGTGATTGTAAGACCGGCTTGTGTGTGCATGACAGTCTTACCATGTTTTAAAGCCATTTCTGCGAATGCTTTTGCAAAAGCATCATCATCGACAACTTGCTGTGAATCGAGTTTCTCATTTTCAACACTCACTTTGGGCTTACGCCTCCGAACAGTTTTTATCCTTTTAGGAGCTTCATTAGTTTTGAAAACATCAAAATTTTCATTAAACAAAAATGATTGACCATTTGAGGCATTTTGAGTACAAATATTTAGAAACTCAGATTCAGCAGCCTTTAGGACACATGCTTCAGAAATAAGTGAATCAACAGAACTAACAGAGATGGACTCAAAGTCACCAAACTTCAAGGTTTCATCAATCGGCGGGAGCCCAGAGCCAGTTTCAGTGGCAGAGAGTTGGGCTTCCATCGATTGTATATCAGAAGCACTCGGAATCATGCTTGGATCAATGAACTTAATGTGACTCTTGGGGTTGATTTTAGTTAACTCAGGGATTGTTAGGTAATTATGATTAAGTGGATGTTCAGCAGCACTATCACAAATTTCCCTTAAGAAACCCAAACCAGTTCTTAACCGTGCCATAATGTCTTTAGCAACAGCATTACCCAAGTTACCAGGATTAAGTTTCATTAAATCAATAGCTTCACGAGCTTTAGCATATTCATTTCTCAAAGAGGTTTGATTTTTCAAAAGATCCTCAATTTGAATTTTTAAAGTTGATTCAGTGTGCTTCATGATTTCAATGTCATCCTGAAGTGACTTGATTTTCTCAAGGAACTTTTCCTCATTTGCCTTGAGGATTTCAACCTGACTTTCGCTTTCAGCCGCCTTAGCATGCAATTCTAGATTGTATGTGCGGTAGCTAGCGACAGATTCAAGGCAATTTGCAGAACATAAATTTTCTTTTACCTCATCGGGAATGGATCCACGTTGGAGTTCAAGAAGTCTTTTGCTAGCTTCAGACTCGACCTCATTTTGACTTACAGCAGTGGCTGAACTAGCAGAGGGAGAAGTTCCATCAAAATCTTCATCAATACCCGCCATCAGACAGAAGTTGGTGGGGAAAAGAGGGTCAAACACAACAGACTCAGTATCCTCTTTTCCATCTGAGTCCACCACAAGAGCATAATCAGGCTGGTTTGCAGAATGAGATGGTGCAGAAGACGTCCAATTGTAGTTCCCATCCTCGAGAGATACCAAAGCTTTTCCAGTGCTATCAACCCTTTGTGCAGACGATGAGCTAGACGATCCTTGATGAGAGATATTTGAAGTAGTATTCTGTGGCTTCTGGTAGGAAGAGTTGTCAGTTTTCTGGTACGACTGGTTACTATTTCCACCCTGCTTCTGATAAGTGTGGTTGCTTCCACCCGAGTTGACAGGAACATTCCAAGTTTTGGGCTTAGGACATTCACGGGCGAAGTGACCGAGCTCCTGACAGTTGAAACACTGAGCTTTAGACTTATCAAAGCCTATGTTAGCATTTGAGGCAGGTTGAAACAGCTTCCTTCCAGTCTTTCTGAAAAACTTTCTTGTCCTGGCAGCAATCATTCCCATCTGCCACTTAATATCGATCTCTTCAAGATCATCAGCAGAAATCTGGTCAAGATCCTCTTGACACACAGTCATAGTCTCAATGTTGCCTGACATTTGAGAGTTCATGCAGGCAAGAAAAGCATTACACAGATCTTGATCTATGTTAGTGGAGTTTGAAGAAACAGGAGCTGACGAATGACCATAATACCCTGAAGAAGGAGCTTGAACAAATGACACACTTGATGGTTGATGAGTTGCATGAGATACTTGAACTTCAGGCTGATTTGGAGTCTGAGTAGGAGAAGAGGCAGGGACAGGTACACTGGGACCAGAAGATTGAGAAAACTGATGACTATCCTCATACATGGCAGCAGCAAATGCAGCATTGGGAGCATTGGATGACAAACCCTTAGAGGTCACATTACCCATGAGTGACCTTCCAGTGCGTTCAACTGCTCTAACCTCATAATCACGAACTTTATCAATCATGTCCATGTAATCAGCGTTGAGGAGATCAGTGCTGTCAATCAGATAGATGACATAGGAGGCAAACTCTTGAGGAAAAGAGTGCAGAATCTTCCTTATGATATCGCCAGTATCTGGACGAATCTTCTTAGTGGTCATCTTAGTGATGATCCTACAGAATCGTGTGACATGTGTCTCAAACGACTCTCCAGGCCTGTGAGCAAAAGTATTGAAAGCGAGTTTAAGTTTCTCAAGCCTTCTCTCCTTTGTAGCTGGATTGCCCTCATACTTCTTCTCTAGGCCTACCCAAATCTCATGTGCAGAAGTAGCATCCCGAAACTGATGCAACAGATCATCATTTATTGCCATCTTGATACAACCCAAAGCACGCCTATCAATTTTCAACTGAGCATGTTCACCTACAGTCAACTTGTCCATGGGCTTTGGGAGCATCCTCTTCTTAGTGTTAGGTGGGTCAGCAACAGTAGGAACTGCAACACCAGCAGCCGGTGTTGTAGCTTCTTCAACTTCAAACACAGCTGGACCATTGAGAACTGAAGTAAGTAGGTCAAAATCCAGATATTCTAGAAACAGTATGAACTTCCCTTTCCAGTCATCAAAGTCACTAGCACCCATGAGTTTAGGAGGGCGGTTGTTTCCTTGCATGACCGGAGTGAAATGATTTCCTTCGGACATCTCAGATGAGACAGAAACAGATTTTCAGCAAAAAATGCTAAAACGGGCCGAACGAAGAACGAGAGCTCCAAATTGCTTGTAAACACGAAGATTGCTTGAATTCACACAAATCCTGCAATCATAAACATTAATGGAGTAATTAAACACTAATATTTAGGTGTAAACAGCAAAATTTGAAAAATTCAAATTTTTGACTTAGTCAAAATTTTGAACAGCTTGTTCTTGAGCAAGTTCAAATCACCAAAAATCAAGTTTCATCAAAATGATGTTTGAAGGCATCAATAGATGCGAAATCATGTTAGGATCATATGTTTCAACTAACACAAACCTCAAAAATCATTCTAAGTGACCGAAAATCAATCAAACAGTGATTTATGTGAAAGTCTCAAAATGTCGAAAATTTGCCCATAAAATCTTCAAAACTTGATGTTAGGAAGTGAAATCAGGGCCAATGATTTCGGTTTTGGTATACTAATACTCGAAATCCATCAATTTCAGCAAAGAATCATCATAAAAACTAATTTGAAAAATTTTACTCAAGAACAGTGAGTATTTACGGCCGAACCACAAACTCACTAAATTCAAAAATTGACAATCAAAACTTGAAATAAACAGAAATCTAAGCATGTTTTTGAGTTTCTAGAGTGATTTCTACCAAGAATCAACTCATAGATCTAGCAAAAACAACCAAAATTGATAACTCAAATGAGATTTCTTCATTTTTGAGAAAACTTCAAAAAATGAAGAACATGGCTCTGATACCAATTTGATAGGACCGATTTTCACTACAAGAATCTCGATCTTGAGCAAGAACATGGTTCGGATTCGAAAACTCAAAACAAATGAAGAAGATGATGATGATGAATCATGAATAATCATGAACAAGAAAGATGAAGAACATAGTCGAATGATTTCATATAACCGAATGATTAGTTACAAGAAATCATGAAGAACACACAATCTCTCTCTACAAAATCCATGACTCACTCTCTCTCTAGAATGGAAATCTCACACTCTACAAGAAAAATCATCATCTCCACATTCGGAGACTCCTTTACTTGTAATGGGCACCCTCACTATATATAGTGAGGGTGACTGACAACAGAAAAACACGACAAATGAACGAAATTACAAGTAAAGCAAATAAACATAAATTGATAATTAAATCAAAGCTGATTAAATTAATCCGAAGCTTGACTTGCTCGAACCGATCTTCCGTTGACTTTTACGTTGACCGTTGACCCGAATGGTTGACTTTTCCAGAAAACGGTCTTCGGTCCAATCTGCAAGCCTCGAGCATCACAACCCAGTCTCTAAATCGATTCACATGGATTCTTCAGTCGAATGCTTCGGTAAATAGATTTGATGGCGTCAGTCACATAGATTTTTGTTCCAACAATTTCCCCCTTTTGACAGGACCGATTTTCACTACAAGAATCTCGATCTTGAGCAAGAACATGGTTCGGATTCGAAAACTCAAAACAAATGAAGAAGATGATGATGATGAATCATGAATAATCATAAACAAGAAAGATGAAGAACATAGTCGAATGATTTCATATAACCGAATGATTAGTTACAAGAAATCATGAAGAACACACAATCTCTCTCTAGAAAATCCATGACTCACTCTCTCTCTAGAATGGAAATCTCACACTCTACAAGAAAAATCATCATCTCCACATTCGGAGACTCCTTTACTTGTAATGGGCACCCTCACTATATATAGTGAGGGTGACTGACAACAGAAAAACACGACAAATGAACGAAATTACAAGTAAAGCAAATAAACATAAATTGATAATTAAATCAAAGCTGATTAAATTAATCCGAAGCTTGACTTGCTCGAACCGATCTTCCGTTGACTTTTACGTTGACCGTTGACCCGAACGGTTGACTTTTCCAGAAAACGGTCTTCGGTCCAATCTGCAAGCCTCGAGCATCACAACCCAGTCTCTAAATCGATCCACATGGATTCTTCAGTCGAATGCTTCGGTAAATAGATTTGATGGCGTCAGTCACATAGATTTTTGTTCCAACAATTTCCCCCTTGACTGATGCTTTCAAATCTGTTCAACTGCTAAAGAATCGCTCTGCCGTACATCTTCAATGAGAAACTGATAAACCGGAGACAATCTGTCGTAGAAATTCCCCCTCTGAATAAGCTTCTTCTGTTCTCGTTGCTCCAGTTCGAGATCCAAGTGTTCCGCTCACTCGGTTCACACGGTCGGGTACAATACTGAGAAAATGCTACATCTCGGAGTCAAAACCGCAACAAACTGAATCAGATAAACCAGTTTGACACCGAACATGCTCCAACTCCGAATAATCGACCCGATATCCAAATTCATAATAATTCCTCTTATTTCTCTAAATCCCTCCAAAAACATCAAGTCGGAAGCGTAAAAACTGATACGGAGAGTTGAACCGTCGCGATCGGTTGCCTAGAGAAACCGGATAAACAATCTTGAAATCGGACAATCTTGCGAAAAACCGGAAGCCGGATGCTGTCAGTTGTGAATAATCTGCGTGACTGAGGTTGGATGTGAAAATAAAGATAAATTTCAAATTTCTTCAATAAACGGTCATCCGAGAGATTTAATCGGATAAATTCCAATATTAACTGAGATTCCAGTTAATCCGGTTAGTTGACGATAGCGCTGCATCCACTAAAAATAAACCGTGAGATATAACGAGAAAACCGAGTAATTAACCGGATAATAAAGCTAACCCGTCAGTGATCGATAACAAACGCTGCGCGACATCAATAAACGAGAATCCCAATAAATCAGAATAAATCCGAAACTAATAAAAAATTTTGCAATTCCGTCGCGGCTTTATCTCCGTTAGTCTCGAAAAAAACTGATAGAGAAAATACCCGTGTATTTAACGAAAATGCTGAAAAATAAATTTGTCAAATAAATCTCTCAAGAAAAATCCATAATAAAAAATCTTGACCAATAAATCCATCAAGTGGCTGAAAATTTTGGAGATTCACGGCGTTTGAGGGCTGATCCATGTGCTTGAGGCGCAGCCAATCAAATTGAGGCAAAGAAGCACACCTACAGATCTAACGGTTGAGAATCAACAAATCTGATGGCTGAGGTAGTAGGATCCGTGTGAGCATGTTTGAGCCAATCAGAGGGAGGCACGCCTACTGTCTTCAACGTCTCTTTAGAGACAGCTGGGTCCCACCAGCTTCACCAACAGCCAATCAGCTAAAGACAACGTAAAGGAATGCGATAAAGAGAAAGGATTCAACGGCTATCTCCTTTTGTGTGGGTCCCACGAGACTACCTTCTCCCCAATCAAATTTCAACAACAGAAAAGAAAGGTCTCGGTCAACCGACCAAGGAGAGAGAATCAAATTCTCTGCTGACCATCCAGATCTCGCCACGTCAGCGTCTTAAACCTCTATCCACCGAAAACCCTACTTGATCGGAGAAGCCACCAGAAAATCGTATTCCTCACCGGAAAACCGTGAATTGACCATAACTTCCATAATACTCGATCAAAATCGACGAAATTTATACCCACGGACTCGTAGCGACGTCCTCTACAACTCTTAACGATCAGAATCTTCTGAAACGAACTCGGATAAAAACCCAGCAACAAGTTCGCTAACCTCAAAACAAGTCCGCTAACGACCAGAAGTACGCTAAACACACTGAGAAGTCCGCTAGGGGTCTTAGAAGTACGCTAACAAGCTTCAAGTTCGCTAACAAGCTTCAAGTTCGCTAAACCAGATTCAAGTTCGCTAAGAAGAGAACAAGTACGCTAAGAACTTGAACAAGTCCGCTAAGGCAATCTTCATAACTTCAATACTGATGAACAATTCTGGAAAAATGATGAACAGTGAAGAAACTTACTCATGAACTTGAAACTGCCCAGAAACAATCGGAAAACTCGATATGATGCACGAGATGTGATAATAAACCATTCACGACATTGTTGTGGCCACCAACAACACATAAACAGCAGCAACTCGGATCAAATCAGCTCCCAAATCTGGAAATCTTCAAGAACACGAAGAACACACAGTTACACCGTCAGTGTGTGTTTTTCCAGATCTGCCCAAACTGATGAGATTCAGACGAAACGGATGCTTCCAATGGATCCGAAACGCGTTTTCCACTGAGAATCATACCTCACTTCATCCAAAAACATGAAGAATAGCCCAGAAAATGAAGAATCAAGCTCCAAAATCTTCAAAAAACTCCAAATACGGGAAAACCCCAAAGTTACGAAAAAATGAGCTCGGATCTTCAAATTTCTCACAGATTTGAACAAGTAGAAGATAGAATCACATCTAAATGAACTCCCGAACACGAATCCATCATCCATATCATCAGAATCCATCCAGAATCGAAGAAAAAATAGAAAAAAGTCTCTAAAAAATAAGTTTTCTCATCTTCACCATTCAAGCTCAAAATCACAGATTCGAGTGACCAGATTCACGGTGAGATGAATCTGATCGGTACCCGCTCTGATACCATTTGTTAGGACCTGATTTGAGCACAATGTTCTCATTTGATTCATCACACAGGTGCGGAAAACAAGTGTGATGATCAATCTTGGTTGATTTCACCCCATAGATCTCTAAAGCTCAAGAACACACACAAAATACACCAAGAACACACACACAAAGGCTCTCTTGTAGAAATGACCAGGAGGAACACGTATTAGGGTTTTCACTTTGGTATTTATACTACAAGAGAGCCTGGGACAAATAGAATGTTTGACAACAACCAATCATTACCTAGAATTCAGCAAAATATTCTAACAGAATATGAAGTACGCTAAGCATATAAAGAAGTACGCTAAGTATTAAACAAGTTCGCTAACAAGTTCGCTAAGCATTAACAAGTCCGCTAACAAGTTCGCTAGACACAAACAAGTCCGCTAACAAGTACGCTAAGCACAACTTAAGTACGCTAGGAATAGATCAAGTTCGCTAGGAACAAATCAAGTTCGCTAGGAACAAATCAAGTTCGCTAGGACAGTTAACAAACAAGTTCGCTAAGTACAATGACAAGTTCGCTAAGAGTTAATCAAGTCCGCTAAGTTCAACATACAAGAAGTTCGCTAAGGACAAACACAAGTACGCTAACACTTAGTCAAAAACACCATACATAACATAATCAAGGATAACAAAGTACATAATCAAAGTTAAGTACAAACCAAAGTAAAATTACAAATAAACATCAAAAAGATAAATAGTTTGTGTTGCAAACATAAATAAGTTCTAACAAACACTTAACAAGCTGTGTTTCAACTGCTCCACATAATTGACATCGTGGAAGCTGAGACAACCATTGCGAACCGTTCCTTTCTGACTGATATATCCACCAACTCCTCCGGCGAACGACACGTAACCTCCATCAAAATTTTCCAAGTCGTTTACAAGGAATATGTCACCCGTCATATGCCTGGAGCAACCACTGTCAACGTACCATAGGTTGCTGACAGGCCTCCTTGGCTGTTCCTGCATTCAGAGAAGATCAGTTAGATTTTGGTACCCATGCCTTAACTGGTCTGGGTGAGACTGGTCTGTCCATGTGTGGACTGTGAATGTCTGTAATGTTGACATCACGGTGGTGATTTTCTTTGCCAACCCATTTTTGATTAATTTTGTTCAATTTAGACCCTTTGACCTCTTCAAAAGATATTGAGTGTTTTTTTGTACACTCCTGTTGGCTTGAAGGACAAATTAACCACTTTTGGGACATTCCACCTATCATCATTTTTCTTATTGATTGATTCCGGTTTTGAGAAAAATGGTGTTTCAGAAAACCTTTTGAAGACAGGTTGAGGTGTAACAGGTGATTTTGGAAAATTATCCTGCTTAGGGCGAGAGACAGGTTTTGAAGGTTTAGAAGCCCTGGCAGGTTTAGTGAACATCTTTGAAGACTTCATAACATTTTTATTCACCTTATTCTTCACAATTGGTGGTTTCTGATTAGGTGATTTGGGCTGTAGTCTCCATTTATGGACATGTGGTGAGCCTTGCTGCACCTTTTGGTTTGAGGTGCAGACTTTGCTTTTGGCCTAGGATGTATCTCTGCCTGTGATGGTGGGAATGTAAACTTCTGCACCTTAGGATTCGAAGGTCCAACTTTGGGCTTTGGGCCAACCTGTGTTTGGCCCAAAGGGACAGTCTTTTGTTGAACTTTCTTAGGATAGTAGGGCTCATAAGGGCGGTGCAGACAGTTTCTTGCCATGTGTCCTGGTTGGCCACACGCATGGCAAGACTGTTTCTTTGGATACACGGGAGCCTGTGGTTGGTTTCGCCCAGTGGATATCCAAGTTGGCTTTGAAGCGTTTTTATGGATCCAAAGGGTTTTACCATGGGGCTTTGTGCTCAGTATATACTCCCGTTGTATCGGTTTGAATTGGTCATATGCAGAGTTGACCTCTGGGTACGGGACAAATTCCCGTGGTTATGAGTCCCGTACTTTCTGCACATTTGGAGTGGGACAGTTCACACTCCCCTCAGATTTTTTCACATCACCTGTGGGTTTTGGAATATCATTCTGTGGTCCCTTACCCCTTCTTAAGATTCTAACAGTTCTTAGGGGTTTCACAGGTTGCAAATCACATTTACCAAGATTAAACACACCACATTCAGAAAGTTTAGCACACACATTAGACTCAAAAGACTCATAAGTTTTTGACTCAGACATGACAAAAGTTTCAGGTTTCTCAAAATCAGAATTTTTAACAGAAAATTCAACTTCAGACTTCAAAGAACTCTTAGTGGACTCCTTGCAATTAACTACCCCTGCTTCATATTTACCTTTATCTCAGAGCTGCTGGCGGAGGATCCTGGAGATATGTTTGCCATGAATGCGTGATGGAATTCCTCAGTTGCTTCTTTCTGTGCTTCCTCTTCAGCTGGCAAGGCCACATGGTTAAGTGTTAGACTGAGGTCTTCCACCTGGGATGTCCAGTCATATCCCGGCGTGTGTTGAACCACCAGTGCCTTGTCATTCTTTCCTGCCTCTTTCTTCATGCTCTCTCCTCAGTTATCAGCCTTGCCTTCTCTATCAACTCTTGGTTTGCTGCATTCTCTGGCATAGTGCCCATACTCATTGCAATTGAAGCACCTTAGATTTGCCTTATTAAAACTCAGCTTTATTCCTTTTCCACCATTCCAATCCTTCTGCCCCGTCTTTGCCATGAACTGCCTAGCTCGCAGGGCAGACATTCCCATCTGATAAGATATATCCATGTGCTCTAGATCATCAGGGTTCACTTGATTCACATCATCAGGTGACAGATCCGTGGGAAGAAGTGAACCTGCTACGAGTGCCTGATAGCAACTCATAATTCCCACCCCAAGGGCAAAGCTTGGGTCTTTAGTCAAGGCATTTACATCCAGAGAAACAACATTTGATGTTCCAGATGTGCTTGACCCAGTGGCTTGGGCAATGAATCCCATTGGAGTTGATGGTGGGTTGACTGGAGCTACAGCTGGCTGAGAAATGAAAGCTTGATTCAGTTGATTCATTAATGCCCCATTGCCAATTTTTCTCGCCCTCTTCTGTTTCTTCTCCTCATAAGCTCTAATGGTGGACATGAGCTCATTTAGAGACGAAGTGGACATTTCCACAGTCTTTTCAATTAGTTCAATGGTGCTGTCCCAGTTTGGTGGAAGAGAGTTAACCAGCTTTCTGTTGACCTCCACTTGAGTATATGTCACTCCAGCATCCTTCATTCCAGTGACTATCTTGATGAACCGTTGAAGCAGAGTCTCAATGTTTTCACCAGAGATATAGTTAAACTCATTGAACATTTCCCTCAGATTCTCTTTGCGGGATTCTTTCATATCACCATTTCCCTCGTAAGCAGCTATAAGGGCATCCCATAGAGTCTTAGCTGAGGTGTATTCTTTGAAAGCTTCAGCAACTTCAGGGGATAAGGCCATAGTCAGGGCCGCTAGTGCCTTTCTGTCCCGTTCTACCCTATCCCAATCATCATCAACCCATTCAGATTTGGCTTTAGGAATAGGTGGTTGACCCTGTTCCCCTGGAGTAGATGGGACAAAATCTCCCACTTCGATCGATCGCATGATCTTAGCATCATGGTAATTGACATAGTTGACAAACCTATACTTCCAGCTCATGAAATCCTTGCCAGACATCAGACGTGGTGGTCTGGCAGATGTTCTGATTTTAGAGTCCATTTCCAGAGTGGCACTCGACAGACTTGACATGTCAAAGGCCATAGCTTCAGAGGGCAAAAAGAATCGAAAAGGGTTTACTGTCGAAAGGGCTTGATCGAAAAGTGGTTTTCGATCGGAAAGTGCTGGTCAAAAAGTACTTTTCGATCGGAAAGGTTGAGGGTCGAAAAGTCTGGGACGATCGAAAAGTGAGGGATGGATCGAAAAGTCTCAAAGGGGACTTTTCGATCAAAGAACACGGTGGATCGAAAAGTCACAGGGGACTTTTCGATCAAAGAGACTGATCGAGAAGTCTCAGGGGGACTTCTCGACTGAGATGGGCGGATCGAAAAGTCTCTAAGGGGACTATTCGATTGAGGATACTGATCGAGAAGTCTCAAGGGGACTTCTCGATTGAGAGCTTCTGGTCGAAAAGTCACAGAAGGGGACTTTTCGACTGGTAGAGCCTGATCGAAAAGCCACAAAAGAGGGCTTTCTCGATCCAAAGAAGCGACCGAACAAGATTTTTCGACCAGAAACCTGATCGAAAAGTATAAACAGGGTCGAAAAGCTTCTCAAACACGCTCACAGCTCCACGAACTTCTGTCTTGTCTTGTAACCTGCACAAAAACACCTCCGAATGCGCTAAAAGCGATTGCAAAAGCCTCATTTTTCTAGGTCTCTACACTCAACCTGAGTTTGATGAAACGATCTTTTATGATCAAAAGAATGTAACTGAAGTAAAAGCTGAATTTTCTCGATTAGCGAAGCATGGTCATGGTTCACCTGAGGAGAAAATTTCTGGAAAGCATGAAGGATTGGGTTTTCACAGGATGAAAAACAAAGCTGAGAAGGTTCCAGTATCATCATCTCAAGATTTGAAGAAATTGTAGCTGAAACAAGTGAAGAAGGAAGTTTTTCAAGCTGATAAAATTCAACCCGAGCGGTTTTACAAACTCAAGGGTTCGGATCAATTATTTTCTGACAAAGAATTTCCACTTCATTGTGTTGATGCTCGGAAGATTGCTGAGGTCTTTGTGAAAGCTACCATTTCTTCTGAAAGTTCTCAATCTCGAAGCCCTACATCCAAATGGGTACATGATCACAGGCATCAGGTATATGATTCTCATCTGATCATGTTCGAGATATTCATGTGTGTTCTTCGCAGGTACATCAAAGGTGGGACAAAACGACAAGAATCTGTTATATTTTCCGTCGCCCAGGGCATATGGCAAAAGACTGTCCATCACCTGCTGATTCACCTCAAAGATTTCACAAAAAATCAGTTTTTGGTAAACCTGCCACAACAAAGTTCTTTGATGAACAAGGCGGAGTTTTTGATGAAGTTGAGCCTATATTTTATCATAAACAACAACGTTTTGTTCCAATGTTTCCAAAAGCTCAAAATGTAGGTTCTCTATCACAGTCACCTGTGATTGTTTTATCAAACACTGAATTACCAAAACAACAACAATGGAAACCTAAGGTGGTTTCTAAGCAAAATAAGGACACTGGTCGACCAGAAGCGATTCGCTTCGGGTCATTTTTGGACTAATTAGTTTAACCAGTATGCAGGTGCTTCTAGAAGACCTATCGACGATTGCACAGTTGTTGATGGAGGAGTATTCTGCTTAATTTAAATATTCATGATAAATCTTTCTAACCTACAAATTTTCTGAATTCTAAATCTGCAAATTATCCGTGTTGATTGATCACTTTTCTGTGTTTACAAGTTCTTCTAAAAAAAAAATACCAAAAATAGAGTCTTGTTTTTGTGTAAAATAAAAATCCAGAAATAGAGTTTTCATTTTAAGGGGGAGAATTATAAGTAAGGGGGAGTTATTGAGAAAATGCAAATGCATGTTATGGGGAGAAAGTGAATACATGCCAAATATATAATGAAGGAAGGTGAATACATGCCAAATATATAAAATTGTGATAAATTGATCATTGGGAAATGATGGTACATTGGCTTACGTATCTGACTCATGGATAGAGTAGATGAAAGAGCCATAAGATCATTGTTTGATATGCTTGGTAGGCTCGGCAAATCAGAAAGTATTCAGATGTGATATACACTAAATACTAATGCTTGACCATGTGGATAACATCTTGATGAATATTTCATGACACAAAAAGAAAAATAAGTGTGAAATTAAATATGAGAAGTCTCTGTGTATACATGTGTTCATTTTACAAAGATTTAAACTTGTTTGATTTTCTTTATTTTGTCAAACGATCGGACTTTCTCTGCGTATCGAAAGATCGACCTGATAGTTGTTCGTTTGACGTTCTGCTTTATTTTCTTTGGTGTTTCGTATAACTCATCGGAGTTTCTCTACGTGTACGGGAGTACCGACCTGATTGTTGTTGGGTTCTACAATTTCAACTTGTTTTATTTTCTTATTTTGTTAAATCCGAGGCCTTATCTGCGTATCGAAAGATCGACCTTAAGGTAGACGATTTAACGTTCTTATTTCTTTTTGCATGGAACACAGTTGACTATATCATGAATGTATTATGCATTGTGAAAAATCACAAGTGCTGTCACACAAAAGGAAAAAGGAAAGAAAAACTGAAAATGTCTGATTATGTCTGATAGTGTGGGATACACTGGTCAAAGCAAATCTAATCAATACTTTAACATATCCAGATGTTATGAGTATGATTCTGTCTGAGTTTAAGTTGGACAAATTATACCGGCAATCAGCATGACTTATGTGCTTCGATTAAATTGAAATTGAAGTGCAGTTCAGTGCGTTATGGTCAATATGATCCCATATAGTGATCTTTCTCATACCAAAAATAGTGTTTGATTCTGTAGTGCAATTTTTATTTCATTTCAGAAAAGAACAAAAAGATTTTCGGTGTGTTTTAGCATAAACCTTGAAAAACCAAAAAGATTTTGTTTCTGCTTTATTTTCGATCTGATCAACACGTGATACAAATCAATTTAGTTTCGATCTGATCAGAGATACACTAAAATGTCATCAAGTATTCAAGATCAAGCTACAATTGAGTTGAGGAGGATTTTGTTTGAAGATTCATTTCAATTGAACGAACGGATTCTACACTTGAGGGGGAGCTTGATTGAAGATACAAAGTTGATGATATTGAAGAGATACTGCACACAACGAGGGGGAGTTTGTTGATACCTGATATGTGCGTCGTGTGAAGTATCAAACAAGATCAAGATCATGTCAATCTAGGTCTGGCCGAACTAGGTCCGAACCTGAAGTTCGGACTGGCCGAACCTGAGGTTCGGCCGAAGCTCGGACCAGCTAGTTTATATAGAGGTTTGGTCTTTGTAATTGGTACTTCTGAGCGTGCGAGATCTGTTAAGTGTGTGTTTCTGAGTGTGCTCTCTCTGAGTCTAGTTCTGAGTGTTTACTGGTTGTAATTGTTCTTCGTTGATCAATAAAACAATCGGTTAATTACATTTCGATGTCCGATTAGCTAGATCGAGTAGACGATCCGATGCTCACGCATTTTCATGACCTCATCATGCCCTGAGATTCTGTGTCCCAGACACACCAACAACACATGCACCAAATACTTGTATGGAACACTCAACGACGATTTGTAATTCCACTCCTTGCTTGGATCATCAATGTACCAAATCCGCTTTAACAGTGCCACGTTATCAGCTTGTAGAAACTCCAATGGTGTTGTTGTTGAATCAGCAGTCAGTTTCAATACCCTTCTGATATCCGCTTCTGTGAATTCCACCGTTCGATTATGAATTGTTGCGGATATCCTGATAGGATCATCAGTGATCGTTCTAGAAGTACTCCAAAACTCCAGCAAAATATCACGATACACGTCACTTGATTGAGTGATTGCATAGTGAATCCTCGATCGACGTAGAAAATAAAAAGTTCCAGATCCTCCAAATTTGGCAAGCTTTGATCGGGCCACTTGAAAACGCTGGAGCGTACGAATCGGCTTAGTTCGACATCAATGTGATAGTTTCAACAACAATACATGTAAATATAAAGTTCAATCTGTCATTCAATATCAAGTACGAAATACAGAGAGAATCAGAACAGTTTACACCTTACAAAACATACACTATTGCAAAACTCGATACAGAAAACTAAGCTATCAACCTATATATAAGGCAAACTACTGTCCGAACTCCTAGTTGGTCCGAACCCTAGGTTCGGCCTAGGTTCGTCCAGAGTTCGGCCAGCAGGCCTTGGTTGAAATCTTCAAGTCTTCAAAACGCTTTGGCCGATCCAGCATGTTGCCACACGATGTATCAACATATAGATATACCTTGGTGACTGACTTGAAGCGTCGAACTGGTTGGGACGGTCATGTGTAACTAGGGCACCTCTGTCTGTTTCTTCAGATGTTGTCGACATCTGTCCAAGTGGGAGTTTGTTTGATATAATGTGTCCAGACTCGACAACATTGAGAATCCGACCCGGTTAAGACCCCGTAAGAGTTACACTGAGGGCAACGAGCTTATAATCCGCTTAATTAATTAACAAGTGCATCATGGAAATTAGTAATTAATGATTGTTTATTTTCAATAAAATAAACATTTAATTAATTACACATTTATCTTAACGATAAATAAAGTGGAACGTGACGTTAATATTTAATGTTTACGGCAATTAAGAAATCAAATAAAAAACTATTTGAATTCGTCGGTTCTCGGATTACGACTTGTATATTAATAAACTCGTTTGATTAATTAATCGTAATTATTGGTTCGTAATAATGAAAGTGATTATCGAGGGACCTAGTTGTAATTAAGCGGTCTATTAATAGGTTATTAGTTATTAGGGAACCCTAATCCTAATATATGTCGTCGCGCTCTCCTTCCCTCGTGATCTCTCCCCTCGCCGGCCCCTCTCTCTCGCGACCAAGTCGTCGCCAACCGCCACTTTTTTGGTGGGTTACGAACCACCACCACCGCAAACCGTAGCTAGAGCCATAACGTCAGCCGCAACCACCGCTGTGAATCATAGCTGAAGCCACATCCCCGTCACAGCCGCAGCCGCAAGCGACCACAACTGCAGCCACCGCAACTACAACTGCCATGCCGTTCTTCGTCACTGCTGCTGTCCGCCACGGCTGCCGTGCTGCCGCCCTTGTTCCGTCTCCGTCTGGCGCTAATCGTAACTGTCAATAATCGAATCGTTGCGATACGCGACTATCGATTGGAGAATTTTTCACGTTACGCGAACCGATTTGATCCGAATAGTCGGATCGTGATTTCTGTGAACCCTAGCGACCCGCTTGTTGTTACTCGGTTTCTTTAATGTGTGCTAGAACACCGCTCAGGTATATCTACACTAGCTTTAGATTTAATTGTTTAATTATTTATTTTGATTGTTTTATCAATGATTACGATCCCGTTTCGTATAAACACGATCAAGGTGTTTGTGTGATTTTATGATCGTGATCCTATTTGACACGATAACGACACTTTAGGGTTTACGCGTTGTAGTAATCAAATAGTTTATTTCCGCTGCTCAATCGAATTACTCGTTAATTCGATAAACTCTTATTTAATTACGCTCGGTCGGTAATGATTAATTAAGTTGTAATCGGATATTTTTTTTTGTCGTCACCGGGCACCCGTATACCGCTATCGTTTCCCTACAAAAACATGGTCAAAAGAAGAAAAAACAGAGCATAAAAGATATGATCTCAGAATATAAACGTTCATGAAGAACAATAGGCTGCGATCGATTGCAAGACACCTTAATTAAAATAACAGGTTCCTAGTTACGTCGCAGCAGTAATGTAGAAGCATATTTTTATGTTGCGTTGTGTCTCGTTTATTGTATCTATATGAGAGCTTATGTGTGTGTGACTATGAGGGCAGCGGACCAGTTCGTCTAGCGTACCAAATGGTCCGCTGGACCAGATGGTCCGGATATGGTCCGCAGCTCATTTAGTCGTACCTATAAATAGGTAACATGTGTAGAGAGTTTAGAACTTCTGGTCATATCATCTCCACTAAGTGTGTGTTTCTAAGTGTGTTCTAGAGAGAGAAACCAAAGCTTTGTAATTGTTCTCTTTGTAAAATCAATAAAACAAAGCTTATTTACATTCTCGTGCACTAGATCGATCGGTTCATCCAGTAGTAAGATCGTTACTGTGTTTTTCAAGTGGTATCAGAGCAAATCCAAGTTGCTCTGCTGGTTTGAATTGATCAAAATTGGATTTTTCTAGTGAGAGAAAGTGGGTTTCTTTGGGTTTTCATGAAATTTCTTCAATTCTGAGTGTTTCCGAGGTAAAAAATGATTTCTGAGTGTTCCTAGTGAGTTTTCGCACCTCTCTGAAGCAAATTCAAGTCCAAATTGTCAAAATTCGCGAAAATCCGTCGATTTCAGCGTTGGTACGCTCGAAAAACAGTTGGTCCGCCGTTGGTCCGCCAGGAAATCTTCAAATTTGGTCCGCGGCAGTTTCAGCGTACCATTTGGTCCGCCCCGTACCATTTGGTCTGCCCCGTACCATTTGGTCCGCCGTACCAAATCTGGTCCGCTGAGTACAAATTTGGTCCTCCGTACCATTTTGGTCCGCTGGGTACATTTGGTCCGCTGGCAGTTTCTTAAAGGTGTCATAACTTTTGCATCGTTAATTGCTACGAGAGCCATAAGTACTCAAATCGATCGTCTCGACGAGCTCTACATTGTTCGTTCAAAGTTGATTTTCAAAATCAAATTCTAACATCTCCGTTTTTGAGTTTGAAGTTTTGTTATCCAATTTCACAATTTTCAAAATGTATGCAATTGATGCATTTATTGAGAGACATAGTCAGAATGTGCCGAAGTTGATAAATCTTGAAGATTATCATGGTTGGGTAACAAATTTTAGAGCATATATTGTTGACTTGGATAAACGGTTATGGTTACCGATTTCAAATGAATATCGGTATCCAACAACTTTTGGTGGTCAGTGTAAGATTTGATGGAATTTTTCAATTGAAGAAAAGGAATCATACGATCAAAATGAAAAGGCCAAAGCACTTGTTCGGTTAGCTTTGCCTATAACTCTTAGAAATCAAGTCAGAGATTATGGAAACGCAAAGCTGATATGGGATTTTGTAAAGAAACAGTGTGAAGAACATATGTCTACAATTACTCAGAAAACGGTTGATCAAGAGTTGAAGTTTAAAGGTAAAATTGAAGAATTAGAGAAGAAAGAAGCAAAGTTATCTAAAGAGAATAGTGCTCTGAGAAAAGAATTGGAGGAATGGAAAAATAAAATTCATGATGGTTACGAAGCAAAAATTCAACAGAGTGCATCTTCCTCGTGTACAACGTGTACTGCTTTTGTTAAAATTAAGGAAGATTGGTTGAAAGAAAAAGAAGTGTTAATTGAAGAATGCAATAAAGCTAAAGCTAATGAAAAGGAAGCTGTTGAAGATTTTGATGCTTTATTTGCAAAATGTTATCCTCTTCAACAGAAATATGAAAATGTTAATAAAATTGCTGTCGAAGCTGCTGATAGAATAATCCAACTTCAGGAGGAACTCACAAAGTTGCGTGATGAAAAAGGTGAGGTTCAAAGTCAAAATGACATTTTGAAACAAGATGTTGCATATTATAAGAAACAGGTAGAGAAAGTTACTGCCGAAGTTCTTGCTGGATGTGACAGAATGTATAGTCAAAAGCTTAAGTATAACGAATTGTCTGAGCAATTGATTGCTTCTCAAAAGGAATTACTGGAAGCTAATACAAAGGTTTCTGAGATAAAGATTGAAATGCTTGATCTTCAACGAAAACTTGAGAGGTGCAATACATCAAGTGTGTTTCAGAATTATCTGTATCATATGGAACGAGATGGAAAACCAAGTAAAGATGTTGATAATCATGCAGTTCCTGATCAAGTGATTGATCTGAAAAAGCCATCTAATGATGATTTAAGTCAAAAGTTGCAAGATTTTCCTGAAGGCGATGGTGTTAAGTCTGGAAAAGCACAAAAGTCAAAGACTAAGAAGAATAAAAAGGGGGTTGATTATTGCAAAGGATTGAAGTTTGATTCCAAGTCTACATTTCTTGATAAAGAAAAGATTTTTGAAGGGAATCCAGGTCATGTGAAGATTCCTGATTTTTCTAATATTGTGATTGATGAATCTTTACTAAATAAGGAAGTTGGTGTTAAAGCTATCAAAGATGAATTTTCTCGTCTAGCTTCACAAGGGCATTCTTTGAAAGAACATCCTAAGCAGAAAAATGGTGGTTTGGGATATGAAGAAAAAGAAGTTCCGATTAATGATTCCAACAAGAAGAAGTTGAAAGATGAGCAGAAACAAAAACAGAAGGTGTCTATAGAGAAGAAGCCTCAGTTTTGGAAGAAGAAAGTATCTTCACCATCTGCAGATGAAAAGATTTCTTCTGAAGAGTCTTCTTGCAATTCTGATGCTACACCAGAAGGCAGTAAAAATTCAGATTCATTTTATTCTGCTAATTCTAACAAGCTTTATCATCAAGATAAATTCTTTGGTTATGGAGATGATTCTGGTTTTTATGATTCTCCAAAATGTTTTCCAAAATTTCAGAAACCAAAGAAATTTAAACCTGTGATTTCAAAGGTTTATGATGAAGGGTCGACTGATCAGTTTGGAAAACCAATTTCAAACAGTAAAATTAATCATCGACTGTGTTATGTTTGTCGTGAGAAGGGTCATTATGCAAATAATTGTCCTACGACAACTAACAATTCATCATCAAATGCCAAACATACAAAGTATGTTGATCCTGATGGCATTATTTTTAGTGAACCAATGCCCAACACTACATTTTTCTGGAAAAAGAAACTTAACACAGACACGTTGGGTAGTAGTTCTGATTGTCACTCATCAGTTGACAATGGTTCACTAGAAATGTTAAAACCAAAACAGGAATGGAGACCAAAGGTTGTCTCAACAGCCAACACTGATTTTGTTGAAGACACTGGACGACCTATCACAAATGGGGATGAGGGTCGGGGTTTTACAAACTTATTATTTTCCAGTGTGTAGGTATTTCAAGAAGACCTGTTAGTGATTGTCTAATTGCTGACAGTAGAATACTTGTGATTGATTTAAGTTAAAATGCATCATTCCTATCTTTGAAACACAAATTTTTACAAAAATCATTTTTAATAATGTGTCAAGTGTTGATTGATCATTTTCATGTTTGTTTTTCATTTTCTTTCGTTCATATTTTTAGGGGGAGAAAATTTGAAAATTAAAAAAAAAATAGTGTTTGTTTGAATTTTAGGGGGAGAAATTGGAAAAATATAAAAAAATGGAAAATTGAGAAATTGATCCGACAAAAGCGAGAAATGATGGTACATCAGCATATATGTTATCTGCCATGGATAGATTAAGTCTAAAGGCTGTAGGTACTTGCATAATCTGTGAATGTGCATGACTAATCTGATATCTGCAAGTAAGATATAAACATAAAGCTTGCCTGATGATCTTTGGTTATTTGCTTCTTGATGAATGATGTGTGATGATTCCAAAAATAGAATAAAGAGATATCTTGATGAATGCATGTTTTCATTTTGCAAAAATTTCAACTTGTTTGATTTTCTTTATTTTGTCAAACGATCGGCCTTTCTCTGCGTATCGAAAGATCGACCTGATTGGTGTTCGTTTGACGTTCTGCTTCATTTTCTTTGGTGTTTCGTATAATCCATCGGACTTTCTCTGCGTGTAAGGGAGTACCGACCTGATTGTTGTTGGATTATACAATTTCTGCTTTATTTTTATATTTCTTATTTTCCTAAACAATCGGACATTCTCTGCGTGCTCACAAGGCCGACCTGATTGTTGTTTGTTTAGGGTTCTGCTTTATTTTTGCATGACTCATCAAGGATGATTAAATCTCTAAGAAAGTTGGATTTATATGATAAATATGATGATTTGCCAGTATTTCTGATAGAGTGGAGGCCGAGTTATCAGTGCATGATAAAATTACCTTAAGCATATCTGAAAACGATAAAAAATGATTGGTGCATGCTGAAATAAACATAAATGTTGTATTTGCGATTATCTTGGCTTGCATGCTGATTAAGACCGAAATTGAAATGTGCTAGATGCGTTATGTCTGATATGATCTCATGTCGTGATCTTTCTCGCAAAATACCAAAAATAGAGTGTAATTTTGTATTGCATTTATATTTCCATTTTAGTAAAATTCAAAAAGATTTTTGGTGTGTTTTAGCATAACTTTGAAAAATCAAAAAGATTTTAGGTGTGTTTTGATCTAAAGTTTCTAAACGCCAAAAAGATTTTATTTCTTAGTTGTTTTCGATTGATCAACACTTGATACAAAATCAAAATTTCAAAATCAATATCTTGGATTCTCAAAGAGAAGTTTTGCACCAAGATTAAATTATTTTTGGAAATTCAAAGAAAATCCGCACTTTTGTCTTCTAAAGTTGCAGGTTTTTTTGTGTGTCAAGACTCAAGCATGGTGAAAGGGGGAGTTTGTTATATCTTTCACAAGTGGATCTTGAAGGTCAAAGATTTATTCAAGAATGATCCAGCCATGCAAGCTCTATTTCTGACAAGATTTCAAGTTGACGATCGGATGCAACATTGTTGAAGATTGAAGACTAGACATTTAGTTAGAATAGATACACTACACGTTAAGGGGGAGTTTATAGAAGCATATTTTTATGCTGCGTTGTGTCTCGTGTATTGTATCTATATGAGAGCTTATGTGTGTGTGACTATGAGGGCAGCGGACCAGTTGGTCTAGCGTACCAAATGGTCCGCCGGACCAGATGGTCCGGATATGGTCCGCAGCTCATTTAGTCGTACCTATAAATAGGTAACATGTGTAGAGAGTTTAGAACTTCTGGTCATATCATCTCCACTAAGTGTGTGTTTCTAAGTGTGTTCTAGAGAGAGAAACCAAATCTTTGTAATTGTTCTCTTTGTGAAATCAATAAAACAAAGCTTATTTACATTCTCGTGCACTAGATCGATCGGTTCATCCAGTAGTAAGATTGTTACTGTGTTTTTCAAGTAAGTATTCATATGCACATTCACATACATTTGCATGCACATGTATAACATATTACATATATAACAAACACATATGTAACGATTTAAAAAAAAAACATTTGAGAAAAAAATCAGTGCACATGTGCAACATCAGAGAATTTTATATAAAAAGGTGTACCACAATGCTCAACACCAAAGAATATCATAGCACGTTCAAGTTCATGTATCACCACATAGTGAGATCCACCTAGAGAAGTATATAACAATAAAAAGAAAAAAACTATTCTTTTATAATGGTGCTAAAGGAAAACTATCGAATATACTACACATACGTAGTACACTCACAACATAGTTTTATGTGAAATCTTTCTAAGGATTTAAAGCAAGAGTAATGATAGTTATGATGCCCTGGATGATTAATGCACATGTGTAATACATATAAAATTCAATTTGTTAACAAAGTTAAACACTTATATAAAAAAAGTATAAAAGATTAAAAATATATACCTACATATATTAATGCACATGTGTACAATCATCGTTTTATGACTATAACCGTCCATTGAATACGTCTTTCGTTAGGTAGATACCTAATACAACATATAAATATTACAATTGGTTCAAAGACAGAAACAAAGTACTTAATTTTAGGCATTTCATCAAGAACCTTGTGTGCATTACTGTGAGACATCAAAAACACTAGATTATAGTCAAATTGAGCAACTAGGAATCTTAAAAAACACTCGAATTGTTATTTATAGAGTCGGATACTGGGGATAAAACTGGAATTAACTCGGATTGATTGATGAAAAATATGTTTGTGAAACTAAAAAGTTCGATTTTTTTCTAAAAGGCCATGGAGAAGAGAGAAGGGATTCTGACGTCTATCTGGGACTGTCGAATATTGCAAGAGGTCACCGGAGAGGAAGTTCTCGGAGAGAAAGATCGCCTGAGATTAAGAGAAGTCGTAGGGTGAAAATGCGTGAGCATGTGGATCGTCTACTTAGTCGTAACGAAATCAATGTATAACGAGTTGAAACACAAGAGTAAATACAAATGAGCTTTATATTAACCACAGAGAGTTTACACAGAGACACTTAAAAAATATGACCAAGAAGTTCCTAAATACAATACACGACATGATATTTATACATGAGAAATCCCGATGGTCCGCACTCCAGGTTCGGACCTGGTCGGACCAGTCCGAACTCTAGGTTCGCCAGGAGTTCGGACCATAGCATACTTGAATGTCCTCGTCCTGTATTCGATACTTCACATGACGATCAGGAACCATGTATCAACAAACTCCCCCTCGACATGTGCAGTATCATCTTCCTTCTAAAACTTGTATCTTGTATCTTCAATCAAACTCTTCCTCAATCTTGACGACGAGTTCTATCTTGAATACTTGACATTGCATTGTGTGTAATCTCTTTATCAACAATCTTCTGAAGACTTGAAGTTGTGATGTTCTCTTTCCACTTAGAAACCTGCCAACATAAAAGAATCTTGGTGCAAAATGTCTCTTCGAGACTCAAAGATATTTTGATTTTGAAATTGATTTTGTATCTCGTGTTGATCAATAAAACACAAATCAGAAACAAAATCTATTTGACTTTTTCGAAACTTTATATCAAAACACACCTAAAATCTTTTTGGTATTTTCTGATATGAAATGTAAATGCAATACAGAATCAGACACTATTTTTGTCTTTTGCGAGGATGATCACAACTTGGGATCATATTGGACATAACATGTTGAACTACACTTCAATTTCGATTAGTGTAGCACATAAGCCATGTCGATTGCCGATATAATTTGTCCAACTTTAAACTCTGGCGCAATCATACTCATAACATCTGGATATGTTAATGTATTGATTAAATTTGCATTGACCAGTGTACCCCACACTATCAGACATACTCAGATATGCTTTTGCTTATCACATTTTGTGATTTCATTTATGATTTTAATCACATAAAGATCGTAACCATGATATAGTCAACTGTGTTCCATGCAAAAAGAAATAAGAACGTTAAATCGTCTACCTTAAGGTCGATCTTTCGATACGCAGATAAGGCCTCTGATTTAACAAAATAAGAAAATAAAATAAGTTGAAATTGTATAACTCAACAACAATCAGGTCGGTCTTGTGGACACGCAGAGAGAGTCCGATGAGTTATACAAAACACCAAAGAAAATAATGCAGAACATCAAACGAACAACAATCAGGTCGGCCTTGTGAGCACGCAGAGAAAGTCCGATCGTTTGACAAAATAAAGAAAATCAAACAAGTTTAAATCTTTGCAAAATGATCACATGTATACACTGGGACTTCTAATTTTATTTTTCACATATCTTGTTCTTGATATATCATGAGATATGTATCCAGATGTTGTCCACTAGACCAAGCATCTGATTTAGTGTATATCACATACGTATAATATCTGATTTGCCGAGCCTACCTTGCACATCGATCAAGTGTTCTTATGGCTTTTTCATCTATTTTATCCACGAGTCAGACAATGTAAACCAATGTACCATCATTTCCCGATCATGTCGGATACAAATTCTTATTTTTCAATGTTTTTGGCTTTTTGCATTTTTCAGTGTTTTTGTCTTTTTCAAATTTCTCCCCCTAAATATGACAACTCTATTTATAGATTTTCATTTTTACGATTTGAAAAAAAAAACAAGATACTATTTTTGGATTCTGCAATAACAAACTCCCCCTCAAACTTAGACGGACTGAAAAAACAAGGAAAAATTTATCAACCAAAACAAATACTTGTAGTTTAGTCTTTGGAAAATAAAATTTGATTTTGAAATTCAAGTTATTTAGAACAGATATTTCACAATCAGTAATTTCCCAATCACCGAAAGGTTTTCTTGAAATACCTGCTAACACCAAATAAATCATTAGTCGATCTGGGATCGACCCGATTTAACAGCATCGGGTCACCCGGTGTCTTCCACATAGTCTTTGTTGGCTTTGGAAACAACTTTTGGTTTCCAAATTTGTTAAATTTTTGATTTTGATCAGAACCGGAAACAGATTCAACCGACGTACCTGATTTAGACCAAGAGGATTTACAAGTTGATTTAATCTTTGGGGACCATGGTTCATCAAAAATTTGATATTTGTTATCCACATATTTGGCAGTGTTGTGGATATATGCAGTCGTCGAACAATCAGCAGCAAGATGTCTCGGTTAACGACATGCATAACAAAGTCTTTCTCAAAAATGTTTGAAATTTTTTTTGATTTTTGAAAACCAGATGAATGCTCAGAATCAAAATTATCAAAGAAATCATAAGAAAAGTCATACCTAGGAGATGAACTCCGTGAAGATGATGACCTTCCAGAATAATAAGAAGATTCCTTCTGAGGAGGTAATTTCTTTGCAACTTTTGCTTTAAAAACTTTCTCAGCCTTCACTGGTTTCTTAGCTTGAATCGGTTCTTCTTTCACAACGTAACCCAAACCTTTGTGTTTGAATCCTTGATTCTTTCCTTGATTCTTTGAAGAATTGGAAGAGGAGCCCGAAACTTCTCTTGCCCTAGCATCGCTAGTAAATTTGGCTTTGATATCTTTCAAGTTGTTCTTTTCAATCAAAACTTTCTCTTCTTCGGTTGCGGATGAAGAACTTGAAGCAACCTTATCAAAAACTTTTTCATTCTCCAACAAAATAGACTTTGAAACAAATTTTGGAGCTTCACCCAAAGGCTTTTCTTTCTTTTTAGACTTTGACTTATTCTTCTTGGGTGGAGTGGCAAATTTTAAATAATCATTCAACTCAGCTTCGGATCAATTGGAGCAGAAGTAACTTTAATTAAATCCATTGGTTGAGGAACCAAGTGAACATCATCCTTCTGATAATTCTACGTACTCTTATCCTGCTTGTACAAAAAAATCAGTAATGTTGGTGACAAATTGCAATTCTTCACCTCCTTTTGTGACTTGATGAACTTTGCATTGAGATCATCATATTCTTAAGCTCGTAGTTTTCTGATCTCACATTCAGCAAATAACTCTTCAAGAACACTTTCTCTCTTTTTCTTATAAATTGTAACATCTTTAGTCAACACTTCATTCTTATCTCGATAAAGAACATTCTCATCTTGAAGCATAGAGATCTTGTTTTGAAGCTTCTCAACAGTAGCAGCAGTTTCAACAATAAGCGCATTAGCCTTTTCATATTTTTGCTGAACTGGATAACTTTTCTCAAATAAATTTTCAAAATCTTGAATTGCATCTAAAGCTTCAGCTTTGGCTTTCTCACACTCTTTAGCCAATTGTGTCTTCTCTTTCAAAACATCTTCATGAATATTGACCAATTCATAATATTTCTTTTGAAAATCATCCAAGTCTTTCTTAAGCACAACAAACTCTTCAGTTGACGTTTTTGAAGGTTGATCAAAACTTGCAATCTTCTTGTGCAATTTTTCACATTCTAGACACTTGACTTTTTCAGCTTTTGAGTTTTCAATAACCTTTGGTAAAAATGTTGGGTTTCGACAGTGGTATACGAGTGCCCGGTGACGTTTAAAAAAAACCTTGACCTTTAATTAAAACATTACCGACCGGGTTTAGTAAATTAAGTGTTAAAACGGATTAAACCGGTAATCCGTTTACACAGCGGAATTAATAATTTTACTAATTTTAAACGCGTAAACCGTTGGTGTCGAAATTGTGTCAACAGGATCACGATCACCAAAATAATCACGCAAACACCGTTTCACGTTAAACTAGTTAATGCGAAAACAATAACGATTACATTAATCGAGATAAAAACATCTAAACTAAAACCCGAGTTTAAATATACCTTCGCGGTGTTCTAACAAACGTTAGAGACACCGAGGGTCAACAAGATGATGCTAGGGTTTCACGGAAAAATAATCCGAACCGGCGGATTAAATCGTTTACAAATGACATACACCGTCTCAAACGGATTCGTTGAGAATAGCAACGATTCCGTTTATGGTGGCGACAAGCGAGCACCAATCGAATATAGACGGTGACGGCGGATAGGGTTTAGCCGGGCGATTACCACGATTATTACGACGAGGGCTCGCACTCATAAAATCGTGACGACGATGATTTACCGGTGAGTGGTGATTAAAACGCGTCGTGGTGAAACAGAGCTACGCTAGGTCGCGACGGCGAGCTAGGGTTTGTTGATGGCGACGACCTCCATCTAGAGGTGGGAGTCACCTATGGTGAATGGAAATAGGACGAAGGTGGTCATACCTTAATGAGTCACGCGGAAGGTTCGTTTGGTAGCTTCTCGTATTACGCCGTCTTCTAGGGTTCCACGAAGGAAGCAAGACAACCAAGCTCTAGAGGAGGTTGGTTTGCGTGAAGGGAGGGGACGAGGGAGAAGGGAGGTGGCGGCACTAAAAGTGGCGCAGAGAGAGGGGAGGGGGTGTGGAGGAATGAGCAAGCAAAACTCCTCCCCTAGCCCTCTATATATAATGGATGGATCCTGAGCTTTATAGAAAACCTAAGCCCATGAGGATCCAGTCCATTAACCCTTCTCCAAGTAATTTAATATTGCAATTAAACCTCCTTTAGTTTGTGATTAATCAATAAAACAACTTTATTAATTTCACATGTCGCAAACTACGAGAAACATAAATAACTATTTATCTATTTCACCATAAAACATTAATCAAACTGTTTTTCTCCGTTTATTTAATTATTTCAAGAATAATAATTTGTAATTAATTAAATGTTTATTAATCATGAATAAACATTAAATTAATTATATATTTCCGTAAATTACCGGTTAGCCAAGTAAGCGGATTTTTATCTCGTTGCCCCCAGTGTAACTCTTTACGGGTCTAACCGGGTCGGGTTCTTGGTGTTGTCGGGTCTGGACATCCAATATCCAACAATCTCCCACTTGGACAGAGTCCGACAACATTTGAAGAAACAGTCAGAGGTGCTCCAGCTACACATGGTTGTCCTAACCAGTTATGACACTTCAAGTCAGTAACCAAGGTATATCTACAAACTCGTGTTGTAGTTTAGACTTATGGTAATTCAAATTCATTAGTTCCCTCCTGTATAAGACATCAATTGAACGAGAGACATGGATTTATTCATTCTCTTTAATGTTCAATCATTCTATTTCTCGTGTCGTAGTTCGAAGTGATCCAAAACAAACACACAGTAGGTTTGGGTAAGGCCTTACACTTAACACTTGGAACTCACGAGCGGGCCCATGATGTCTAGTTGTTGCAGTATCAGTGCAAGAGTACAGAATCCCATCTTGACTACATACAGCTCCCACTAAGCCTCAGATCCATTCCCAAAAGTAGTTTTTACTGGTAGTTACGCGACAGCGTATACTACAATCAAAGAACAGTCCTTGGCAAACGGGAGGTAGCATATGTATCTCAGGTCAAAGGACACTATTGAGTATACCATTAATCAAATTCGTCTAATGATTAAATCCATGAAGACAATTTGATAGGAGTTACGTCACAACGTCATTCTCTAATGAGGTCTGTGAGTCTGGAGAGTCAACCCTTTGAGTCCAGAGTCAGAATAGTCATAGATCAGTTTTGTTCCCACAAACTAGATCGACTACGGAAGGTTTTAGAATATTTCACTAAATATTCATGGATGTTTAAAACATATGAAATTCGAACACGTTTCGCCGAATACGAAGTCTGCATCTAAGTCTTTAGATCAGATTGAATGATTTGGTGCAAATGTTATAGTTCGACATCCCAACACTAAAGTAGAACATTAATGGAGCTCAGAATTCAGGTATTACATAACAGTATTAGCTTATTGATCAAACTTGATCATGAAACAGTGAATTCTCGTGCTATGTTCTTTGCCTGTGTTTTGGTTTTGCCTATTTAAGTTGCTTCATTAGTTATTGGTGTTTCTCATGAACAACAAAAAGTACTTAAGTGAATTTGAATGCGTGATAAAACTTGTGCCATTAGTATGCACATGGAATACTGTGTTATCACAATGGAATGTTAATCGATTATCAACCTAATCAGAATTAACCTTCTTTGAATGTACCCTTACATTCATGATTCAAAACTTCACTTAAGGTGGCTAGTTGTTCGGTGAGTATGCTCGAGTACTCATCATGAACATTTTGTCATCATCAAGACAAGTTGAGATGATTTGGTTTTCCAGCTTGTGCCATTGGTGTAACTCTTTACAGTGACACTTATGCAACATCCCTATGTTGGATAGTTCCTGTTTCATAACTAGTATGACACGACTTGTTTCAAGAAACTGAATATATCTGAGGATGCCATTCCTGAGATGTTTTCAATTGTGGGATGTTCTTGAAACTTGGAGATCTTTTGAGGCTTCATTACAAGTTTAATTCGGTAAACTCCAATGAACACGAGATCAACACTCAATCGTTATCTTGATAAGGATTAGTGGTGATGCTCCCACTTGCTTTATATAGACGACGCATTCTTATAATCATCTTTCTTTCAAACCGTTAGGATATTGGTTTTGCAAGAGAATTCTTAGCAAACATTCTTCGTTTTCTAGAACGAAGTTATTTAGTTTCATAAACACAGTATGAATCTAATTGACCAATATCCAATTGTCATGTCACATACATGACATAGCAAGATGCAATCAAACGTCCAGAGTTTGATGGTATCCTAGATACAATCATCTTGTGTTTGAAAAGACTTGCGTGCTAGACGCCCTGATGATTATTCTATCAGAATATCGAGTCTAATTTAGGATTGTGAATTTAATCCAATGACCAACCAATGATGGAAGATTTTAGACAAGTAAAATCGACATCTAGTTCCATTTGGAATTATTAGTCATTTAGAATGCTAACATGTTTTCATTTTTGTAACAACCTCTTGTTGTGAAAAGATGTTTGTCTAATGAGTCTTGAATAATTACAAGAGTCACAGTGCAGAGTCCGGTAATTCCTTTAGAAACCAAGTTTCTTTAATAAGGAACCCAGATGTCTAGGCATCTGAAAAAAAATGGACATCCACAACTCAAACATGGTCTCCCGCAAGACTCTTCTTGGAACCAATTTGAGTCGCAAGTGATCGGTGAGGAAATGATAGGTGGGTATGAGGTGTGAATGGCGGCCATTGGCATGTCATAAGTCATGTGTTTATTGGCTTTCAAACTTGAAACCAAAACCTTATAATGTAAGCAACAGGTGCTTAGCAGGATTTCAACACATATGAGTACAAGCCAGTTGTAGTCTTCGACTTTCAAGGTGTTGTATGTATATATCTATTCACGACCATCATGGTCATATGAACAAAACTTAGTGCATCCTTATAACATAATCATTCAGGTGATTGTGTTATATAAGTAGCGTTGGTGACTTGAACTTTTACTAACAAGCGTTTGATCTCATCAAAGGTCCTACTGTTTGTTTTAATGAAATCAGGCAAGTGATTTCAGAAAAGTTCAATTTTGATTTAGTGAATTTTCAAGCTACGCAATTCAAAACATAAGGTTTTATAAATCAAGGTAGGTTGATTATTCCTATTGTAACAAGTACAATGAGAATTAGAGACGTCAGGGCCTCAATGGATTTAGAATGAACAACCATTCTTCCTTTGCATTTAGGCCAGTCTCATGATCATTAAATCAATAGCACCAGGCTTAGCGTCATGTTATATATGAATGAATCTAATCTAGAAACCAAGTGAAACATTTTCAAGTGTAGAAAAACATGCATATCAATAAAGTTTAAACCGGAAACTTTAGTGTATGTTCGAGATTCAAACAAAAAGCAAAATTGTATCATCCTGGATCCCGCCAGGGAAAACAAACAAGTTGTTTAAAGATACTACCAAGAATTAAAAACGACATGATATTTATACAAAGTTTGCAATCATGCAAAGATGTCATGTCTTCTTGGTTGTTTTGCTTTCTACGACTTCACGTTCCTAGAACATGTAAAGTATGTCAAACATATATTTTGGAGGATCAAGTGAAGTGGTTTATAACATGAGGTAACTGATATATACCTCCTGAAGCGCCTGCATCGGTCTTCTTCACCTTGTCAAGATATTCAGGGCAGTTTCTCTTCCAGTGCCCCATCTTGTTGCATTCGAAGCACTGGAGCTCAGCTTGCGGCGGTGCCTTCGAAGCCTTTGACTTGCCCTTTCTGGTGCTACTAGAACCTCTATTAGCAGCGCCTTTGCCTTTCTTCCTTTGCCCAGGCTTCCTCTTAACCTCAGGTTTCATGACACCTCCGGATCGGATGGCGAGCACATCATTCGACTTGGCTTTTCTGTTGTTACCGTTAAGAAAATTAATCTCCGCAGTCTTCAACATACCGTGAAGCTCAGTCACTGTCTTAATCAGGCTGTTCATATTGAAATTGATCCGGAAAGGAGTGAACGCGGGGGAAAGAGAGTGGAGGATCAAATCCGTCGCCATTTCCTAAGGAATGACGAATCGAGCTTCGCAAGTCGGTCGATGTAGCCCCTCATCTTAAAGACATGGGCGCTGACAGGACTACCTTCAGCCATTCGACAGGTGATGAGCCTGACAACGGTTTCGTAGAGTTCCTGCCGGGCTTGGGTTTCAAACATGCCAGTCGAGGAAGTAGACATGGTCGCCAGCATGAGGCACGTAACTGAGTTGGCATCCTTTCTCAGTGCCTCATGTGCAGCGCGAGCAGCCACAGTGTTATTTGCGGGTGCTTCGGGTACCTTGGCCTCCAACACATGTTGTTTGTTGGCCATTTGCAGGACAATTTTCAGATTTCGATTCCAGTTGAGGAAGTTGGTGTCATCAAGTTTCTCCTTCTCAAGGAGAGACTTGAGCTGGAAAACCTCGTTGTTGGCAGGTGGATTAGCCATCTGAAACAACAGGCAATCGGTTTAGTGTTTCGATGTAATATTCATATTCAAAAACATAAAGCAAATTTTGAATAGGAATATGGGAACCCAATTAGTAGTCGACCCACAAAGGCAGCGTTAAGTGCAATCACCGGTCACTAAGTAATCGGATGGACAACGATTGTCTCTTGTGAAAACCAGTCACAACTCCCATTTATGAGGCTTCCGCGAAGTAATTCGCGAAATACGTTTAGCGTCATCCATGTCAATTTTGTCTACGAATGACCAGATGTACGGTGTTGAAATACTCCAATACACAAGGTACTTGTAAAGAAAATGATAGATGTCCTCAGTGGTCAGTGTGCATGCACGGTGTTGAAATACTCCAATGCATGCACCTTGGAAGATACCCTAAACACCAAGGGCGGTGTTGAAATACTCCAACACTGATGCATCGGTAAATATGTTTCAAGTTAGACTTGACTAGGATGGCATAATCTATCCGTTTTGCGGCTTACCAGATAGGATTAATTAGTCAGTTTTAATTAATTAAAAGTTTGACTAAGCTTATACGAGAACCCTATCTCACTCGGGACAGTCAATTCAATAACCTCCTTATTAAAGACTACGCGTTGCGAGACAATAACCAATTATTAAAAGTTCGATATTTAAAGATCGTAAAATTCGAGTTTATAGTCGAAATGAAATTGGTTATGAAATTTCGAGTCTTAATTAATTTTAGGACTCGAACCAATTGATTGTAAAACAGTTTTAACCGTTTAAAACTTAGTTTGGAGTTTTAGTTGGCGTGTTAGACGATTTAAGACAAGAAACTAAAACGCACATGCAAACAGACACATATTCGGCTTGAGAGGTTTCGACATTGTCAGAGCCTTATGACAATGTCAAAGAAGGTCTGGGACAAAAATAAATCAACCATAAGGATGAGTATGGAAAAGGTCGTCCGGTTGATCCTAACGCTCCCACTGGCTTCATAAGCTCTCCTTGATGGGTTGGAATACGTCGGTCTTCCGGTTGTGGTTACTTGCCATACTAGAAAGTGTCCTTCGACAAGAACACTTGCTACGATGGGGAAGTCGCATCAATGCTCGTCACGTTCGTCTCGGGCGAAGGTGAGCATTCACCAGAAAATAGAATAAAAAAACTAATCTATTTAAGATACAACTTTTGAACCCAAAATAAGTGGGCCAATCCAAAACCAAAATACTAGTGGGGCAAAAAATGGGCCAAACCAAGACACAACAAGCAATCATAACCAAAATATGGGTCTAGCCGAATACGCACGTTTAAACAATCAATTAACGAATTGAAAATGTTTGGTGGAATTAAATCGACCAAACATGTGGAAAAAGCAATTCGTTTAACTTTCGCGACTTTCAGGTTTTAACCCCAGTTCGTGAAATCCACCGGTTTAAAACCGACCGGTTAGGGTTTGCGTGTGGTGATCTAGGCTCTGATACCAGTGTAGGGTTTCGACAGTGGTATACGGGTGCCCGGTGACGTTTAAAAAAAAACTTGACTGTTAATAAAAACATTACCGACCGGGTTTAGTAAATTAAGAGTTAAAACGGATTAAACCGGTAATCCATTTACGCAACGGAATTAATAATTTTACTAATTTTAAACGCGTAAACCGTTGGTGTCGAAATTGTGTCAACAGGATCACGATCACCAAAATAATCACGCAAACACCGTTTCGCGTTAAATTAGTTAACGCGAAAACAATAACGATTACATTAATCGAGATAAAAAGATCTAAACTAAAACCTGAGTTTAGATATAGCTTCGAGGTGTTCTAACAAACGTTAGAGACATCGAGGGTCAACAAGATGAAGCTAGGGTTTCACGAAAAAACAATCTGAACCGGCGGATTAAATCGTTTACAAATCACATACACCGTCTCAAACGGATTCGTTGAGAAAAGCAACGATTCCGTTTATGGTGGCGACAAGCGAGCACCAATCGAATCGAGAAGGTGACGGCGGCTAGGGTTTAGTCGGACGGTTACTGCGATTATTATGACGAGGGCTCGCACTCATAATATCATGACGACGATGATTTACCGGTGAGTGGTGATTAAAACGCGTCGTGGTGAAACAGAGCTACGGTAGGTCGCGACGGAGAGCTAGGTTTTATTGATGGCGATGGCCTCCATCTAGAGGTGGGTGTCACTTATGGTGAATGGAAATAGGATTAAGGTGGTCATACCTTGATGAGTCACGCGGAAGGTTCGTCCGGTAGCTTCTCGTATTACGCCGTCTTCTAGGGTTCCACGAAGGAAGCAAGACGACCAAGCTCTAGAGGAGGTTGGTTTGCGTGAAGGGAGGGGACGAGGGAGAAGGGAGGTGGCGGCACTAAAAGTGGCGCAGAGAGAGGGGAGGGGGGTGTGGAGGAATGAGCAAGCAAAACTCCTCCCCTAGCCCTCTATATATAATGGATGGATCCTGAGCTTTATGGAAAACCTAAGCCCATGAGGATCCAGTCCATTAACCATTCTCTAAGTAATTTAGTATTGCAATTAAACCCCATTTAGTTTGCGATTAATTAATAAAACAACTTTATTAATTTCACAAGTCGCAAACTACGAGAAACATAAATAACTATTTATTTATTTCACCATAAAACATTAATCAAAATGGTTTTTTCCGTTTATTTAATTATTTCAAGAATAATCATTTGTAATTAATTAAATTTTTATTAATCATGAATAAACATTAAATTAGTTATATATTTCCGTAAATTACCGGTTAGCCAAGTAAGCGGATTTTTATCTCGTTGCCCCCAGTGTAATTCTTTACGGGTCTAACCGGGTCGGGTTCTTTGTGTTGTTGGGTCTTGACATCTAATATCCAACAAAAACTTCTTGGACCAATGATTCTTTGTAACTGCTGAATTTGCATTCTAGGCAAATTCATCTGGATGCCAAAACGTTTCTGTCAGATTATTAGAAAAAGTAACAGATTTCTTTTCAACTTTATCAGCTTCATTTGACGTATGAAAAACTAAATGTGCATGTTGACCAGTTTTCAATTTATTATCTACAGATTTTGGACATTCTCGTGCAAAGTGACCATAGACGGAATACTTATAACATTTCACCTTCGACTTGTCCAAACCAATCTTACCATCCTGATTCAACCTCTTCTTACCAGTTCTATTAAAAAATCTCTTCGTTCTTCAAACCAACATAGCATACTGCCAGTTCAAATTCATTTCCTCCAAATGATCATAATCAACTTGATTATAATCTTCATTTTCCAATTCAGCATTACTCACATCACCAGTGATAACACGAAAATATGAAAATACTAACGCAGACATCAAAGCATTATAATCATCGACAGTTTGAGCAGACAATGCACGTTGAGTCGAAGAACTAGGAATCAACACAGTATAACAAGTAGAAGAATAACTTGGAGTTTCAGATTTACCTACAAGAAATGATGTAGGGGGTGCAGAACTAACAATATTAGATTTCCCAGTATTTATGGTTGAATCATTGTTACCATAATACACTACAGGATTTTGAACTTGCTCGGGAAGTGATATATTCACCTTTAACTCCATATCCCTTGCTTGGATTCTTTGAATCACAACATTAAATGACAATTTTGGATATTCTTTATCATGAGTGACCATCATCACATAATTTTCCCATTTATCTGGTAAAGCTTCCAAAATCTTTTCTTTGTTATCAGCTTCTTCTTTTGTAAGATTAACTAACTTCATTTCACTCATTAAATGAGCAAATCTTGGGATCAGATTTGGAATCGATTCATTTTGATAATGCTTGAAACTATCAAATTCCTTCTTCAACACCTTTTGTCTACTTTTCTTATATTGGTCATTGCCTTCACATCGCTTTTCTAAAGCACTTCACAAACTCTTTGCTGTGTGGTTACTTGAGAATTGATGTAATAATTCTGTAGGCAATGCCATTGTTAAAGTACCATATGCCTTCTTCTCGGCTTGATACACTTTCTTTTGTTCACATCAAAGCTTCCTTTGAAGAATTGGTTCCCTGTCTTCACCTTTAGGATAAATATATTGATCAGAATATAACAACCACATATCAATATCATTCACAGAAACATACGCTTCAAATCGTGTAACCCAACTATGATAATCTTCCAATTTGAGCAATTTAGGAACTTTCTGACTTGTTCCGATTTCATTATCATAGTTTATCATCGTTTGCATTGTAGCTTGAACCGAATTCTGAATAGCTGTGAACGCTTGAAAATCGGACATTTTTGAAAAAACATATTACTGTTCCCTCCGAACCTCGTCCGAACTTAAACTCGTCAAACGCCCTCCGAACCTGACCTTCGGACAATCAAACAGAACCTGGACCGAACTTGTGCCGAAAAATGACCGAACTTTGTCCGAACTCGGACCGAACTCTTTCCGAACCTCATCGAACTCTCACCGAATAGGAATATCACTGAACTCCGTCCGAACCTAGAGTTCGGAGCGGTTACTCCGAATTTGTGTGAACCTCAAACGAGACCTAGTTCACTCGATACCATTTTCTAGATTGTCAGTGTTTTTGACTGGAATTTTTGACAGGAATTCAAGCAAACTCGATAGAAACAATCTAGAAACGGATTTTTGACGAGAAACATACTCGAGATGATCAAACAAACTCAAAAACGTGAAAATTTGACTCGATGTAAAACGTGAAAATTTGACTCAAAACTTGAAAATGCGTGAGCGTGTGGATCGTCTACTTAGTCATACTGAAATCAATGTATAACGAGTTGAAACACAAGAGTAAGTACAAATGAGCTTTGTATTAACCACAGAGAGTTTACACAAAGACACTTAGAAGATATGACCAAGAAGTTCCTGAATAGAATACACGACATGCTATTTATACATGAGAAATCCCGATGGTCCGAACTCCAGGTTCGGACCTGTTCAGACCAGTCCGAACTCTAGGTTCGCCAGGAGTTCGGACCACAGCATACTTGCATGTCCTCGTCCTGTATTCGATACTTCGCATGACGATCAGGAACCACGTAAAATCGGACATTTTTGAAAAAAACATATTACTGTTCCCTCCGAACCTCGTCCGAACTTAAACTCGTCAAACGCCCTCCGAACCTGACCTTCGGACAATCAAATAGAACCTGGACCGAACTTGTGCCGAAAGATGACCGAACTTTGTCCGAACTCGGACCGAATTCTTTCCGAACCTCATCGAACTCTCACCGAATAGGAATATCACCGAACTCCGTCCGAACCTAGAGTTCGGAGCGGTTACTCCGAATTTGTGCGAACCTCAAACGAGACCTAGTTCACTCGATACCATTTTCTAGATTGTCAGTGTTTTTGACTGGAATTTTTGACAGGAATTCAAGCAAACTCGATAGAAACAATCTAGAAACGGATTTTTGACGAGAAACATACTCGAGATGATCAAACAAACTCAAAAACGTGAAAATTTGACTCGATGTAAAACGTGAAAATTTGACTCAAAACTTGAAAATGCGTGAGCGTGTGGATCGTCTACTTAGTCATACTGAAATCAATGTATAACGAGTTGAAACACAAGAGTAAGTACAAATGAGCTTTGTATTAACCACAGAGAGTTTACACAAAGACACTTAGAAGATATGACCAAGAAGTTCCTGAATAGAATACACGACATGCTATTTATACATGAGAAATCCCGATGGTCCGAACTCCAGGTTCGGACCTGTTCAGACCAGTCCGAACTCTAGGTTCGCCAGGAGTTCGGACCACAGCATACTTGCATGTCCTCGTTCTGTATTCGGTACTTCGCATGACGATCAGGAACCACGTATCAACACAGGGGGGGGGGGGTCGATGTATCTGAAGTTGAAAATAAAATTAGGTGATCTGATAATTATACGCCTCATTTAGGCATGCTTTCACGTTTTCGTAAAATAAAGGTGTTTTTGTATGATCATTTACCATATATATATATATATATATATATATATATATATATATATATATATATATATATATATAGGGCAAAGTTATTGTACAGAGGATGTTAGAACACAATGCAAATGTAACACAAAACAATCAAGTATTATAACTACTCCAAAAATTCAGAAGTAGTTCTATACAAATCAAACTCTATAGAAATCCTCATTTCTGTAGAAGGCTTCTAATGGGAAGCATTAATAGTCTTCAAAGAATAGTCCTAAAGGAGTTCTGGACTATCAGAAGATAAAGATTACGAGAAGAACAAATTCTACTTTGTGTGAAGAACAAGCAAAATAAACACTAACTTGGCATTTATCACGAAAGCAGTTAAAGACAGTTGTAAAAGAGATAAATTAGATATCCTCAGTTTATCTCTATATACTCTGACACACTCCAAATTCAACCCACCTCAACCACCTTATCCAATGCAACTTGTCACATCTTCCTATAAATAGCAAGTTGACTTCACCAAACAAAGCAAGACAACAAGCATACAATTCAATATCTTCTCAAAGCAATTACAACTTGCTCCCATAGAAAAGTTATATCTGTTAATACATTTTTATACTATAAACTCGTGTAAACCCTTATTTACATTTGAGATATATAGAAAAACCCTTTTTATGAATTACTGTCTTCCAATTTGATTTATTTTTTGCAACTTGTTTATCTTGTTTAAATCAAATTGTGCGAACATTGTTAAAGAACCCCTCAAGAGACCCAACAATTGGTATCAGAGCAGATTGAATAACTAATATTCAAAGATCCTGCTCTTTAAAATGTCCCCAAGTCAGAATAATGGGAATCTCTCGGCTCACTAGCAAACCTCCCTACGCTTGCTAGGGAGGAATATCCAAAGTGGAAATCTAGAATTACCAATCTTCTGAAAAAAGTTAATGATTCCTTGATGGATTGCATAGCCAACATATCTTATCATCCTAAAAGGGAACTTTCTAAAACAAAAGGCATAAGAAGGAAATTCTTCAACCTCTTTTATGCCTCATAACATAAAAAAATCTTCACCATAATCCAAAACCTCAAAATAAGTGTCCAGAGCATCACATACAACAAAACTAGTATTGTGATCAAGGATGCTCTACCCACATGACTGGGGAGATAAAAATGTCAAACAACTATGTGAAGAGAAAAGGAATATCCATCACTTTTGGTGACACTACGTCAAAAAGTGGCTTTGGTCATGGTTTTTTTTATAACGCATAGCCACTGTTTTGAAAAACAACGTGGCCAAAGGTAAGAAACACTAGTTTTAGCCATACATATTTTGTACCCGTGGCCAAATATATAGCCTTTGGACCCTCGTAGCCACGTATTTTTTTGTTTATGTGACAACAACAATCAGGTGCAGTGGCTTTAGCCACTGTTTTACAAAAACATGTGACACTTATTTGTCACACTTAAAAAAGAGTGGCGAAATGCACCAAACGGCCACAGAATTTATATGATTTTTTATTCGTGTGAACAAAAAGGAATGTATGGCCACGCTTAAATAATGATATGTGACGGAAGAGTAGATTTTATTACTTAGTAAATTAAAAGAAAACAAAACTATTAAGTATATATTATGCGTGACTAAATGTGAGCAATGGCCACGCTTTTTACTTAGTTATGTGGCTAAAAGCTAGTACATATGGCCACTGTTATTAGGTTGTGTGACTAAATAGTAGGTTGTGAGTGACAAAAATCTATTACCTATGGCCACATATATTAACCGTGACTAAATGGTAGGCTGTGAGTGACAAAAATCTATTTTATGGTCACGATAAAATATTAAACGCGTAGCGAAAAAGAGATGATTTGTTTCCCTCTAAAACAACGCGCTTTTTTAAATTTTACCAATTCGAGCGGGTTAAAATCTGCTACCCTATATATCATCATCATTGTTATTTTCCTTTACCGCCATCCCTTTCTTGATCTCAAATTCTCTACACCAATTCGTTTACACCAGTTCTGGTATCAAATGGCCGATAATCAACGCTCCTTTAATTACTTGTATGTGAAGAATAATCATATTTTTTTTGGTTTACAGTAACAGGAGAAGAAGATCCTTCAAGTCCCACAAATCTGTGATTAAAAACAACGATGAGAACATCCTGAGGCAACTCCATGCGCAGAAGATTCCTGATTGTTTTGGCTACTCTGTTGAGGCAATGAAATTATTCTGTGTCCTTGATACAAAATTCAGTGACTTTGAATCCGAAGAAGATGATGATGATGATGATCATGATGATGACGATGCAAGTTCAGGATACATATTCGAAGATTGCAGTGATCCGGATTATTAATTAATTGATGTATATGTTTATGAAAAAATTAAGAACAATATTTTATATGATGGTTATATATGTTTATCATGTTTGATTATCTTGTGATATGGCCACTCATATTAAAAATTGGTTGCGTGACAAATTATGACAAATGGTCACGGTATATTAATTTTAGGTGGCTAAAAGAATACCAACAGTGGACGACGTTTGTAATCATTACTATTCCATTTACTTTATCTTTCAAATCTCCATCTACCACGCCCCTCGAGTATCGATATATACTTAATTATCTCTGTATCAGTTTTCATCATCATCTCCACCATGCCCCTTTTCTCCCAGTCTTTATCTCTCTGTTTTTCGTCCATCATCGCCGGCAAAAAATGTGGAATTGGCGTCATCCGTATGTGGAAAACGGTAAGTTATCATATTCAACACTGAAATTCGATTGAAATTTTTGTCTCAAATTTGGTAATTTTTTCTTGTGCAGGGAAAGATTGCACTCTGTATCTCCTGCGAGCAGATTTTAAGTTATTGTGGAAACCATGGAGACGAGGAGTCTCTAATGGTTCATACAAATGCTTTATGGAGAACATATTTTTTGTTATTGTGTAATTTTATAACAGTCAGCAGTAAGGGCACATGTTGAGGTTTGCAGCGCTTGTATTCTTTAGGTGCTTCTCTCCCTTTTGGCCCCATGAACCTGATATTTCTTCAGCCACTTCTTCACCATTTTCAGTTGATCAGAAGCAAGTGCATGTGAGAAAGCAAAGAGAGACTTGTTCTCTCTTTTCACTTGATCAGAAGCAAGTGCATGTGAGAAAGCAAAGAGGGGTTTTTCTTCAGCCGCTTCTTCTCCCTTTTAAGTTAGTAGTTTTTCAGTTGTAATTTTATAGATCAATGTATTAATGGAATCATACCCTTTGGATTATGTATGTAATTGTGTTTGTTAAAGCAGCAGTTGAATCTGTTTGTTTATTTTTTACTTTTATTGACTCTGGTTTGGTCAAAGAGAGGAGACCTGCAGGCACAATCAAAAAAAGGAAACACTTGACTCAAAATTAAGATCCATAATATTCCAGAATACATAAATAAAAAAAACAAATATTGTTGATACTGTAATTTGCTAAGATTCAAAAACATTACAATGATCAATTAATCGGTTTTACGTAATATTATTCCAGTACAGTCAGCTCTATGGTAAACATTCTCACATGTATCTACGGGTGGCATTACATTATCGTTGTGAGGAAAAACTACCGTACTAAATTCTTCATTGGCATCGTCTTCATAATAATCTCTGTAATTTTTGGGAGGTGTCATAAAGACAATATGCAGTTTTTTATCTAGCTGGTCTTTGACATAAAACAATTGTTGTGCTTGTGACGCAAAAATGAACAGGTACTCCTTGTGACCTAGTCTTTTAAGGTTGACCAAAGCGTAACCAAGACTATATTTTTTGACCCCCTGTGTATTCTCAACCCAGTCGCACATAAATAGAGGGATGCTTTTAATATGGTATTCTTGTAGCCATATCTCTTTTAAAACCCCATAGTAAGGTTTCTGTCCATAGGTTAATACCTCGTTAGAGATGTGCATGTCATTTACCTCTACACCAACCCCGATGTTCTGGTAAACCCTACCGTCTCAAGATTTTGTATGAAATGAATAGCCATTGATGTCATATACTTCATATTTCCTCACGCTTCTATGCAGACCATGTGAAATCCACCTAACGGTCTCTGATATAGTTTCTGGGGACTCCGCCATCTCCTTTTCAACCTAAAATTCATAGTAGGTTCATCTGGAAACTTCATTAGGAATAGGAAGGTTATAGTTCTTCCAAAAATAAAATAAAGTTGTTCCGGACAACTCATGTCAGTTGTTAAAGTTACAGTTCATCCGGAATTAAAACTATAAGAAAATAGTTTCAGTTCACCAGGAAGGTTATAGTTCATCCGGATAGAAAATAGAGTTGTTACGAACAACTCGGGTCAGTTGTTCCGAAAAGTTACAGTTCATCAGGAATTAAAACTATAAGAAAATAGTTTCAGTTCACCAGGAAGGTTATAGTTCATCCGGATAGAAAATAGAGTTGTTCCGGACAACCCAGGTCAGTTGTTCAGGAAATTTACAGTTCATCCGGAATTAAAACAATAAGCAAATTTAGCTGACCTTGTTGCGTAACCATTTTCCAAATGTTGTGCTCTGCTTCTTAGTCAACTTATTTAGTCTACTACCAGGATGTTCCTTTTCCAAATATTTCATGTGTTCTCTGCAATTACATGAAATGAAGTTATCTAAAGGTTAATAATCTAAATTACTTACTCGATATAATGCTCAATTTCAGGCGTATTTAGCAACACAAATAAATGCGCTTTCGATAGGAGCTCTGGAGAGACTTCAACTGATCTACCAGCTGTACCAGGACTTCCATCCGTACTGCTATGCTTTTTAGTTGGAACACCAATAGTTGTGATGTTTTTTTTGGTATTCGCTGAGAAACTCAATCGTTTCTTCTACAATGTTCTCCTCAGCAAAGCACCCTTCTGGATAAGTTTTGTTTCTCACGTGGCCCTTAATTACCTTCATACACCTTTCAAATGGATACATCCATCTAAAGCATATTGGGCTACATAATTTTACCTCCCTAGTAAGGTGCACCGTCAAATGGAGCATAACATAAAAAAATGATGGCGGGGAATATTTCTCAAGCAGACATAGTGTGACACAAAGTTCCGCTTGCAATTTATCTAGTTCTTCGACGTTGATCTCTTTGCTGCATATTGATTTGAAAAAAGAAACAAAGCTTGATAATAGCATATCTTGTCGGTTCAGGCATGACTGACCGAATTGCAATTGGCAGAAACTGTTGCATCAGCATATGATAGTCATGTGACTTGAGCCCCACAAGTTTCTTGTGCTTTAGACTAACTAAACTAGAAAAGTTAGAACAATAGCTTTATGGAACCTTCAAGTTATACAACGTGTCACAAAACTTTTCCTTTTTATCTTTTTATAACGTGTAATACGCTGCAGGAAGTACTATGTTGTTCTTGTTCTGTTTAGGTTGCAACTCTGGTCTTAACCCCCAAAAAGTTCAGATCCTTTCTAGCATTCAGTCCATCCTTTATCTTTCCGAGAAGGTTGAGCAAAGTTCCAACAAGACTCTCAGCCACATTCTTATCAATATGCATGAAATCAATGCAATATTGGACACTATTATGCCTCCAATATCTAAGTCTTTGAAACCATATATTGAATTTCTTCCAATATGGTGGCTTTTCTTTGTTCTTTCTTTTTCTCTTGTCAATCTTTCCCCCTGTTCCGGTTGAGTTCTCTGGGATTTCTGAATCAGTACACCTTAATCCCTTTCCCCATTTTTTCCTGATATGTTGAACTTCGTTGTATATCTGTTCCCCGGTTATAGGAACTGCAGCATCTTTCAACTCTTGTTTACCATCGAAGGCCTCTGTTTGCTTTCGGAAGGCATGCGTATATGGTAGATATCTTTTGTGACCAGCATAACACTGCTTGGCTGAGAAAGGAAGCCTAATGCATTTAGTTTGTTCCTGACATACCACACAACCATGGAATCCACTGTACGGGAAACCACAAAGTGTACCAAGTGCAGGGTAATCATTAATCGTCCATAAAACAACTGCACGCATAGTAAACTGTTCTTGCGAATACGCGTCATATGTTTCCACACCTGCCTCAAATAACAGCTCTAAGTCATCAATTAATGGTTCCAAAAACACATCAATATCGTTTCCAGGCGCTCCCGATATTAATAGCGAAAGCATGATGAACTTTCTTTTCATACACAGCCATGGTGGAAGGTTGTAAATGACAGATAGAACCAACCACACACTGTGATTTCTGTTCCCTCTATTCACGTCAACACCATCATTTGAAATGCCAAGATGAAGACTTCTAGGATCGTCAGCGATTTTGGGATATTTGTCATCTATGGATTTCCATGCCGGTGAATCGGATGGGTCAAATGGGTCAATTTGATGTGTTTAGGACCAATGAATCCCAATAAGGTGTGTATGTAACCAATAAGTTGTGTTTAGAACCAATGATGGCCCAATAAGGTGTGTATGTAACCAATAAGTTGTGTTTAGGACCAATGAGTCCCAATAAGGTGTGTATGTAACCAATAAGTTGTGTTTAGAACCAATGATGGCCCACTAAGGTGTGTATGTAAACAATAAGTTGTGTTTAGGACCAATGAGTCCCAATAAGGTGTGTTTAGGGGAAAGGAGGGTCAGTTGGGACTAATGAGTCCCAATAAGGTGTGTATGTAACCAATAAGCATGTTTAGGACCAATGATGGCCCTATAAGGTGTGTATGTAACCAATAAGTTGTTTTAGGACCATTAATGGCCCAATAAGGTGTGTATGTAACAAGTAAGTTGTGTTTCGGACCAATGAGTCCCAATAAGGTGTGTATGTAACCAATAAGTTCTGTTTAGGACCAATTATGGCCCAATAAGGTTTGTATGTAACCAATAAGTTGTGTCTAGGACCAATGAGTCCCAATAAGGGGTGTTTAGGGGAAACGAGGGTCAGTTGGGACTAATGAGTCCCAATAAGGTGTGTATAAAACCAATAAGAATGTTTAGGACCAATGATAGTCCAATAAGGTGTGTATGTAACCAATAAGTTGTGTTTAGGGGAAACGAGGGTCAGATGGAACCAATGAGTCCAAATAAGGTGTGTGTGTAACCAATAAGTTGTGTTTAGGACCAATGATGGCCCAATAAGGTGTGTATATAACCAATAAGTTGTGATTAGGACCAATGAGTCCCAATAAGGTGTGTATGTAACCAATAAGTTTTGTTTAGGTCTAGTGATGGCCCAATAAGGTTTGTATGTAACCAATAAATTGTGTCTAGGACCAATGAGTCCCAATAAGGTGTGTATATAACCAATAAGCATGTTTAGGACCAATGATAGCCTAATAAGGTGTGTATGTAACCAATAAGTTGTGTTTAGGACCAATGAGTCCCAATAAGGTGTGTTTAGGGGAAACGAGGGTCAGTTGGGACCAATGAGTCCCAATAAGGTGTGTATGTAACCAATAAGCTGCGTTTAGGACCAATGATGGCCCAATAAGGTGTGTATGTAACCAATAAGTTGCGTTTAGGACCAATGATGGCCTAATAAGTTGTGTATGTAACCAATAAGTTATGTTTAGGACTAATGAGTCCCAATAAGGTGTGTATGTAACCAATAAGTTGTGTTTAGGTCAAATGATGGACCAATAAGGTATGTATGTAACCAATAAGTTGTGTGTAGGACCAATGAGTCCCAGTAAGGTGTGTTTAGGGGAAACGAGGGTTAGTTGGGACCAATGAGTCCCAATAAGGTGTGTATGTAACCAATAAGATGTGTTTAGGACCAATGATGGCCCAATAAGGTTTTTATGTAACCAATAAGTTGTGTCTAGGACCAAAAAGTCCCAATAAGGTGTGTTTAGGGGAAACGAGGGTCAGTTGGGACCAATGAGTCCCAATAAGGTGTGTATGTAACTAATAAGTTGTGTTTAGGACAAATGATGGCCCAATAAGGTGTGTATGTAACCAATAACTCGTGTTTAGGACCAATGAGTCCCAATAAGGTGTGTTTAGGGGAAACGAGGGTCAGTTGGGACCAATGAGTCCCAATAAGGTGTGTATGTAACCAATAAGTTGTGTTTAGGACCAATGATGGCCCAATAAGGTGTGTATGTAACCAATAAGTTGTGTTTAGGACCAATGAGTCCCAATAAGGTGTGTTTAGGGGAAACGAGGGTCAGTTGGGACCAATGAGTCCCAATAAGGTGTGATTAATTTTCTTTTTTCTCATTATTAAGAAAACTTCACATGTGAACACATATATATAGGGGAAGGATCAAATAAAAACAAGATGTTATTGCGAAAACATGAAAACAAATATTAAAACCTCTATAACTTCCTCATACGTTAATAATTTTTTAAAAAATTTGCACCAAAAGTCTTAAAATTATGTCACCTTTAATTCTGGGAAAAAAAATTAAACATATAAAATTTCGTGATTTTTTTTATTATTGCACATGTGCAATAATACGTATTAATTATATTACACATGTGCAATATTAACAAAAAACATTAATTTTTTTTAAATTTTTTCAAGAATTAAAGATAACAGAATTATAAGATCTATGGTACAATTTTTTATCAAAAATATTAACGTATGAAAAAGTTATAGAGGTTTTAATATTATTGCACATGTGCAATAATAACCTTTTATTGCACATGTGCAATAATAAAAAAATTTAAAAAACGTCAATTTTTTTTTTAATTTTCTCCAGAATTAAAGATAGTAGAATTATAAGATTTATAGTGCAAGTTTTTATAAAAAATTTTAACATATGAAAAAGTTATAAAAGGTTTTAATATTATTGCATGTGTGCAATAATAATAAAAAAAATATTGCACAGGTGCAATAATAATTTTTACAAAAAATTTGTTTTTTTTTAATTTTTTCCAGAACTAAAGATAACATAATTTTAAAGATTTTGGTGCAATTTTTTAAAAAAAATATTAACGTATGAAAAAGTTTTAGAGGTTTTAATATTTGTTTTCGTGTTTCCGCAATAAAAGTTGTTTTCACATGATCCTTACCCTATATATATATATAATATATATATATATAATATATATATATATAATATATATATATATATATATATAGGGTTGAGATCCTATGAAAACACAAGTTTTTGTGAAATCCCGAAAACAAGACAAAATTAGAAGAAATTGGCCAAAACTATGACTCAATTCAAAATCAATCTCAAAAACACACGGAGGGGCAAAATAGTAAAAGAAAAAAATCAGACAGACCTAATTCAATGAGAGTTCAAATCACATAATTACGGAAAATCTCAGATTCTCCACATTCAAAGAGACTCATCATATTCCATTAACCGCCTCGAGCAAATCACTGGAAACGCACCAAATCTCACCGGAAAAAAACATAGATCCGACGACGATTAGAAGAAAAAAACGACGAGACATTCAAAATTTCATCACCAGAGACTAAATTTCAAGCATAAAAGCGACGATTTAGAGGTAAACAACTACATTTAGTCAAAATTAGTCAAAAAACTGTATATGAATGTAAATAGCAAATGTCGATTTGTATATCTAGTTATCAACAGTAGTTTAAGGCGCTATAATCGATTTAAAACCTAGATCTGAGAATCTATTTAGGAACCGAGACATGCAGTTGCAAATAGAGTGTATGCTAATTAGCACATTGATATTGATACACATGTGTATGCTAATTAGCACATTGATATTGATACACATGTGTAACTGTCAACAATTACAAACTGAACAGTACAAAGTAAAACTGATGAACAAAATATTGATAGACATGTGTAAATTTGATGCACAAGATATTGATGCACATGTGTAAATTTGATGCACATGAACATGTGAAGTAATTTAAGATAGGACATTGATGCACATGTGAACAGAAGGGGTGCACATGTGTTAACCAAGTACTATGGAACACAATATAATGTTGTATATACACAAATCAACTAGGAAATATAAAAAAATAGTTAAAAAACAACAGAAAAAAACTATTAGTATAAGGAAATCACACCATTTTAGATACTAGGATAGTTCATTACATGAACGGTGCACATGTGTAAAAGAACATTAGTGAGAACTTTGTAATGAAGTATGTTATTATATAACTGAAAGTATCTAAAATGAAGTTGTGGTGCACATGGGAACCATTAATGTAATGAATAATGTTAGAATATAACTGATAGTATCTAAAATGAAGTTGTGGTGCACATGGGCACCATTCATGAATGGTGCACATGTGTAAAATAACACGAGCGAGAACTGTGTATAGAATTTTAGGAAAAATTATGATTAGGAGAAATAAGAAAACACATTTAACAATAGGAAATGAAAAGGAAATGTATGATAATAAAATGAAATTAAAGATTTTTTAGAAACAACATAGAAGGATACACATGTGTACCAAATTATAAACGATGAAGTTAAATAATGCTTACACTATGTACACATGTGAATCGTTAAAACCGGTAATTGACAGATAGGTGCATTATGTGATAAAAAATGTGCAAATTTACAGAAAAAAATCAAAACAAATTATGTTGACGATGCACACGTGTACCGCATTGTAAAAGCACATTCTTTTTTGTTAATTAAAATTTTTTTTATTTTGTTTATTTCAGATTCAAATGAGGAAGATGGCAGGCGTGAAGCGTACACTTATATATTCTCTTGAACATATTATAACTACTTTCCACTCATAAACTGATAATTTATGTTTATTTGTTATTTAGCAATATTAATGACGTGTGTTGTATTGTCAAAACAGGAAGGAAAAGCACAAGGGTAGCAGGAAAGTTTAAATCAAAATATACAAACACGCCAGAAACACCAGACATTTTGAACGACAGTGGCGATGATCAGCCAATAAAGAATTGTAAGTTAAAACACACGTGTTAAATTCAAACTCATATACTAAAAATATATATATATATAAGTGTAAAATTACTAATATATAAAAAAAACAAATAGTGGCAGGAAAGAAGCTGAAGGTTGTATACAACAAAGAAAAGGATGTAAAGATAAAATCAAAAAAAAAATCAAAGGAGGATGAATCAGAAATGGACAAAGATCAAAAAAAGGGTACACATGATACAATGTTTTGGTATTTTATAGAGATAGTATCACAATCATGTTGTAACACACATGTGCATCAAAACACACAAATTCAAATAAATTGCCATATGATGTTTAAAAGAAAATAAAAATTACAAAACACACTTGCATTGTAAAACAATCAGTAATTAAAACATGATAAAGAATAAAAAAATTGTAACAAAACTATATTACACATGTGCACCAACACTTAACCTTGAATAAATTTGAAAAAAAATAAAAATTACAGATGAAGAAAAGAGTAAGAAGAAAGAATCAGAGGCAAAAAACAAGAACCAATTGAAGGAACAGTTTCAGATGATGGATCAGAAGAAAACGAATCAAACGATAATGAATCAGAAGATATGGAAGACGCAAGCAACAAAAGCAACTCAGATGGAAGTGAGGATGATGATGAGGGAGATAAGAACTCAAGCCCAATGCCTGTTAACACAAAAACAAGCAGCAATAGCGAAGAGACGGAAGATGATGCTGAAGGTGAATTAATTTTCAAAATAATTAATTTATTTATTTGAAACATTGACTAAATAATAAGAGCAAAAACAAATTATGACATGGGAAAAAACTAACCATTAATTCTTATATTGATACAGGATACCAAATAGTAACAAGGAAACAAGTTGAAAAAAAAGGAGCTAGCATTGGCATTGAATGATAAAAAGTCAAAAAAGCATGACGAGAAAGGTAAACGTGAATGTTAAACAGTACGATTGCTTAAAAGATTGTATGTTTATTTTATTTTATTAACATCTGGTCATTTATTTTAATGTGTGTAACTGTATAGGTGAAGGAACACCCACAAGACAGTTGAGGTCAAAAGGGAAAGAGATCGCGTGTAATGTTGAAAACACCGATCAAATTGAAAGCATCCAGGAAGGTATAAAATAGTCTATTACACTTGATTATATGTTTAGTTAACCGTATGAATGATTTATAATTAGAAAACAGACATAAGCATTGCCATTATGTAAAAAAAACACATGTGCACCAAGTTAATATAATTTGATACACATGTGTATTAATACAATATTATGCTTGATAAACAAATTACACGGAGGCAAAACGCAGAAAACCAAAAAGAAAAAGGGGGAAAGCAGAAAAAGACGAGGCGGGTACAATAGAAACAATTAATCCTACAAAATGGCCGTCGATAAGGATAAGGACAGCACCGAAACAATTATGCAAAGCAATAGAGAAGCTTTTAGAAAGTCAAAAAAAAGCTGTGAGGGAGATGGGGATGGGACGGTTTCTGAAGTTCCGCATGGACGGGATACCCGGAAGGATCGGGCACTTCGTAGTTGACAAGTTCGACCCGGAAAAAATGGAGATTGACCTCGGGACTGAAAAGGTGAAAGTAGACGAGGAGAATATAGAAAAGTTGCTTGGGCTGAAAAATGTAGGACACGTACTTGATGGTAACTCAGACAAGCCAGTAGAAACAGCTAAGGCATGGAGAGCAAGATATGGTGGAACACACGTGTCACGGGTTCAAATCGTGAGGAAGATGGACGAGGACAAAAACGAGTGTGGTACCATGTTCAAGATGGATCTCATAGCGTTGTTTGGAAGTGTGATGGTGGAGTATGGAAACAACGAGAAGATCAAGATTGAATTGATGTCCTATATAAAAGATGATATGGATCTGGACCAAATAAACTGGAACATGTTCGTGACAGACGCGCTCAAGAGGTGCAAAGAAGGATGGGATAGGAACGACCCAGAATCCAGTTTCACAGGACCAATGGCTTTGCTAATGGTAAGACACTAAAAATTTGAAATATATTATGGATTTTTAAAAATATAAAATAAACAAAAGTAACACGATTTACTAAAACAAAACATGCAGGTAATATATGTGGATAGCATAAGCTGCTCGGGGGTAAAGAATGATAGGACAATAGGCCCGATAAGTTTTTGAAAACAAGATGTGTTGAAAACAGAGAGAAACATACATCGATAAAGAAGGTGATGACACGGATCATGAAGGGTGGAGTGGAGCAGCAAAAACCACAGTGAAGGCAAAAAAGTTATCAGATAATAGCACTTTGGAGGTAAGTGCACATGTGCATCATAAAAAAATAAAAAATAAATCTATATAAATTCTAAATTTAAAGTGTATGTTTCAGGAACACTTGGACAGGTTGAAGGGAGTGTTTATAACAGTTGAAGAAGCAAAGAGGGAACTTGAGACGGCATTAGGAGAAACGTACACAAAGTTTCCAAATATAACAGAAGTGAAGGCATATGTAGATACGTACAATGCAATGTTCAAGAATGTGGTGGAGCTAAAGAAAGAAGATGAAAATAAAGGGAAGGGTGGTGGAGAAAGCAGTGAAATGGTAAAAACAGTTGCTGAGGTACCAAAAGCCAAGAAAGGAAAAAAGAAAAAGGCGAAGAAGGTAGTAGACAGTACAATGCCATCGTTCGACATAGGGATAGACAGCTCACAAAGTTCACCGGAATCCGTGCAGGATACACAAGAAACAGGAACAACAATGATAGAAAAGGTGTTGGAATCATATAAGGAGACGGTGGGAAAATTGGTTCAAGACGAACACAAGAAGGATGCTGTGGTTGATGATCAAGCAGGTGATGAAACAAACACGAGAAGATGGCAAATCTGTTCAAGATGAAGTCATGAACGATGCTAAGGTTGATGATAAAGAAAGTGATGAAAACAACAAAGAGAAAGAAGGCAAATCTGATCAACATGGACGCACGAGTAAAACTGATGCTGACAATCAAGCAAAGGAGGAAAGTAAGGAGATCAGTCATGAGGAGAAGAAAGAAGACGGATACAAGAAAGAAGGGAAGCAGGTTGAAAAAGATGAAACAGAAAAATACACTGAAGAAGAAACGCACGAAGAAGGGTTAATTGATATAAACAGGACAGCAAACAAGAGAGATAGGCTGCTATGGCAATACTTGCTGGCGTGCATAGAATCACAAAAAAAAAAACAAAAGGGCGATAAAAACAAGGACGGAGGTGAAGGGGATGAATTGGAGGATCCAAAAGAAGTTGTTGGTGAAGATGCCAAGCGAGGATTCATGTAAGTAATCATGCTCTTATTTCAAAACAATAAATTAAAAATCTGCATAATGAACACATAAAACTTAAAGTTAGTGAAACGACACACACGTGCACAAACAATTAAAATTTCAGTTAAACCGATGATTACAACAAATTTATGTTGAACAGGAAAGACATGTTCACAACATTATATGGAATGGTGTCAAAGGTGTACGTGATAGGGAGCCTTGTGCCAGGAAGGAAGGTCGATCCGAATGTAGTGAATTGTTGGGCAGCGATCCTAAATTTCAAGGAGGCAGCATTAGAAACAGGGCAGCAACGTCTGTTTCTATACACGGACACAATGGTAATATCACAATAACTAAACTTGTATACTTGTAAATGAACATTGATGCACATGTGCACCAAAAAGGCTGAAAAGGTTTGAGAACAAGCTGCTGAGTGTTGTTGAAGAGGACAAATCACTGATGAACATGAAATCGTTCAAGACGATCGTGGTGCCGATTAAAGACGGTGATCATGTATACATCATCTGTTTTGACTTAGATGTACCAGCTGTAACGGTGATCGAGAGCGTGCACGAGGGAATTACCATAGAGGACATGGCAGATGGCAAAACTTATGCATCAAAGGGCACTCCACACAAAGTGGTAAGTTATATTAACAAAATGAACATAGCAATAAGACTGTAATTGATAAAACTGAATTTATTTTATTTTTGTTTTGTAACAATTTGCAGAAACATGTCATGTGGAGCTATCTACAAAAAGTCAGCCACCCAAAAGCCATGTCATTATCGGCAACAAAACCGAGGCTGATGAAGGCAACATGGACAACAAAGACAGAATACACAGATTCTGTTGTGTATGCAATGAGAAACATGGAAGCATACAATGGAAGAACAAGTGGGTTCAATAACGGGTATCAGGGCCGATGAAAAACAACATGAGGTGCAGGTTCGGAAGATAAGAATGAGGTATGCTTGCAAAATAATGACATCAGCAGCAAATTTGCTCGAGAAAAAAACAAGGAAGGGTTCAGAGAAGACAAACATGAATCTACACAAAGTAGCAAGTGATGAAAACAAGAAGGGTGCAGCAATGCAAGTAGAGAAATTTATGAAAAAGTTGGATGACGATTATGAAAAGATCGTGAAAGGGCTCGAAGAGATAAAAGTCGAAGAACCGAAGAAGGAGACTGCAGCAGAAGAGAAGAAGATGTTAAAGTTGAAGAAAGACACAAACGGAAAGAGCGTGAGGTTTGCATGAAGGAAAAGGTGGGAACGAGAGCATTTTGGAAGGAAGTAAATAAGGCTGACCCGTTTTGTTATTAGATATTAACATGGTATGGTATGTAGTTAATTGGAAGTTAGCATAAAAAAATACACTAGTAATTTGAACTTTGTGGCAGGATTATGTGTCTTGAATTTTGTTTTTAAATGGTATTATGATATGGCAGTTAGTTATAACATGTATGAATGCTTGGTGCACATGTGAATTAAAAAATACCAATGCAGGGTTAATTTGGAAGTTAGCATAAAACAATACACTAGTAATCTGAACTTTGTGGCAGGACTGTTGGTTTTGACATTTTAAAATGGTACTATGTAATTGTAGATAGATATAACATGTATGAATTATTAGTAGAAATGTTATAATGAAACCCAACAAGACACTGATACAAATGGAAGGTCTATAATGTGATGTTTATAAATGGTAACTAAGAAAAACCAGTTGATATTATAACACAATAACCAATGATGCACATATGCATCAATAGTTGGTAAAGTATATCAAACACAACCAGAATGTTGTGTCGCATTAGAAAAAATATAAAAAATCTAAACAATTTAGAAAAAAGAAACACTTAGTTTGTAATATAAGTTATTAACTAATGGATAAAACGAATGTTTATTAACTAAAAAATGTATGACACATATGTGCACAATTTTATGGTTACACAACAATATATCATAGTTAAATTAGAAAAAATCAACTGCAACACACTTATCAACCATAAAGTCAACAAAATCCTTAACAACCAATACGAATGAAACAAAGTCAAGAGGTATCATAAGCAAATACAAAGTCAAATCATGCATCTAAACAAGATGCTTATTATGAATCAAGATAAATCTTTATGAAGGCATGAACGAAAAAAAACAAATCACGTAGCGGGTGATCACGCAGCTCTACCAGACGAGCGTCTAGCAGCACGTGTAGGTTATCGACGGACTGGTGGAGCATTTGGGGGGTCAACAGGCGCACCATCGTTGACACGAGGCTGGTTAGCAGAATTGACGGCTTGAAACATGTGTGCATCGAAAGGACCAGCAGACGCAGCAGCACTAGCAGCAGCAGCTGCAGCAGCAGCAACCTCGGCAGTACGCCGAACTTTATCACAGTTACGGGAATCATGGTCATAAACATATTTGTTACACTTCTTACACAGTCTCGGACCCTACTTGAACGCTTCAATAGCCTTCTCACCTGGACCGATCAAACGCTTGCCAGTTCCACACCCCTTATTCCTAATTCCCTGCGTTGGCATGACAGAATAAGTACCAAACTCAGGCTGACGAAGAATGTCACTTATTACCGCACTTGTTCGATCTTGGGAAGGATCATAGGCCACTTCAGAAAATATGTGTTTCTTCAACTCTTTAAGCTGACTCAAAAATACTGCATGCTGATCTGGTTGGCGCCTTAGATGGTCTGTACATTGGGAAACGATATCCATAATTTTGTTTCTGAGAATGCCCGATTCACTGGTATCAACAGAGTACCGATTTGCAATATCATAAACTCTTGATGGAAGTGCATTACGCGCCCAACGCGCAGACATGTATTTTTGGGGAATCTGGTTTACTTGGTTGCATCTGAAAACATAGAAGATATGGCGGCATAAAAAGCCAATGTGTGTAAAGCATAAACACGAGCAAGAAACAGTCTTAGCAGCAAGATCAAGGGAAACCTGTTAAATATAAACATAATGGTCAGAATAAAAAACAGTGCACATGTGCATCATATTTATAGATTATGAAATTTAATGTAAAGATGTAACACAGTCTGAAAATGAAATTAGTAACAACAAGAAATGCACACATGTGTTTCAAAAAGCATCAACTAATAATCAAATAATTTAAAACAGTCCAATAATAGTATAGATTGAAAAAGTGCACATGTGCATTAAAAGGATAAGCGCATATAAATTGCATCAAATTCATTGACAGTAATAAATTTCCTGTTTGCATGAGCAATGGTATATATTTTGGTAGTACCAACAGTCCGCGTCAAGCCACCGGAACACTGGTAGACGCTTCGCTCAATTTCTTTCTGAATTTCCTTAAAGATTGTGATCGTGTACAAACTTGCAGCATGTTTTTCAATAGGAAGACGGGTGTGGATCTCGGGTACAGTTGTGTTGGTATCAAACTCGAGCTTCCGCTGGTTATTACGTTGCGCATTAATGGCGGGGTTAAAACACATAAGGAACTGCAACAAGGTGTTGCCACCACTGGAGTTAACCTTGAACAGCGCATTAGAACTCTCGCATCTTGATGTTGTCTTCATCAGACAACACATAGGAAGGTCTCTAAAGTACGCAGGGATCCAACCGGCTCGCATGTTGTACATAGTGGTAAGCCATTCGTGATCATCCAATCCATATTCTGCCATAGGCAACCCCCAATTTCCTTCAAATTCACATGGCTTCATTATCAGATTCCAAACAAGTTTGTGAATGGCTCTACGAAGGGCTGCATTATCTACTGCGTCATCTTCAATCTACAATACATAACAACGGAAAGTAAAAAATGTAAGATATACAAATAATATATAAAAAAATTAACATGATGGTAACAACGATCACTTATTAACGAAAATATAAAGAATTATATATAAAAAGAATTGTACGCACCTTGGAAGGAAGCTTCCTCATGATGTGCCACATGCACAATCTATGGACAGACTGGTAAAAAACAACTTCAATAGCAGATTTCATTGCGCCATCTTGGTCAGTAAGGACCAACCTAGGCTGAGTAACATGGGCTTTTAGAAAGCATTGAAGCAACCATATATAAGACTTGGTCGTCCCATCCGATATCAAGCCGGCACCGAAAGCTACACACTTTTTGTGGTGATCAACACCGGTAAAAGGCACGAAAATCATCCTATATCTAAAAAAAAACAATTAAAGTTATAACTCTGATACACATGTGAATAACTTGTTCAAGGGAATATAATATAATAACAGATCTATTTAAATGTGCTTACTGGTTAGCCTTGTAAGTAGCATTAAATGCAAGAACTTCGCTAAACGCTACATAGTTGCATCTTGAAACGTCATCAGCCCAGAAAAGCGATTGCAACTCGTTATTAACAACTAAAGACTCATAAAAGAAGTTATGCAAATTTCTAGTACGTTCCTTTAGAGTATCCATAACAAGTTTGGCATCCCTGTCGCCAATGAAGATACAAATCGCTCGAGCAAAGTTTTTGTATTCTGTTTTAGAACCACGAACGTTGTGATGACCGCCCTTCAAAGAACACTGAACCTTATGAGCAACTGTAGGGCCAGTTTTGTTGAGGCTAATCTGGTGGATAAACTGTTGAGAAGTAAAATCAAGTTTACGCCGCTTGGAAGTAAAATCCATGAATTCAGGGCCAACAAGTTCATGATTGTGGGCTTCAAGGAACTTGTAAAGAGTATACTACTGAGTCTCTGGATTGTACTTGGTCTGTATACATGCAGTACAACCAGTCAAGGACGAATGACTAGCTATTGAAGCAGACGCTGGCTTGGGATTCATAGAATCAAAATTTTGAAGCTTTGGCTTGGAAGCTTTGTTACACAACACATATTTGTGTGTAGTAACCTCATCAACCTTTCGGTGTGTGCCTAAACGGGGGGAGAAACCAGCATTAGCAGCATAAGCATCAAACATCTCAGTCACACGTTCCCAACTATCAAAAACCGAATACAAAACAGGGACATGAGAAGGATCCACATCAGGCTTCCAATATCTAGTACCGTCAGAAGTAGCATAAACACTGCTACGAGCACCATTTGAACACAAACATAAAAAAAAATAGATGTAAAAGACACGTAAGCAGAAGAACAAACTAACTGATTACTAAAATATATATATAAAAAAAACTGGGAAATTGATAAGCACAAGGAAAGAATAACATTGTATTTCATGAAGTAAAAAGATGGAAAAAAATAAAATAGAGTGCAATAAACAGAAAACTATAGAAAACTAAGCAAAATAGTTGATATTGAATATTTGATATGATATTGAGATAAAGAACTAGTTAATATCCAAGTGAACTTTGAATAAACGAATAGAATCTTGATAGAGTAATTTGAATACAAATCGTATCTAAATTATATTGACCAAATGATACATAGAAATAAAAATAAAAATAAAAAACACTATGATGACAAATTTGGAAGAGCATTAAAGATTTGGGGAACAATACAGATTTGGTGCACATGTGACTCATTAAGACAACAGTATAATAATATGATATCAATAGCATATGTGACTCATTAATATAGCATGATCAGGCAGATAACAAAATAAAAAAAGCATTAAGATAATACAATTGCAACAATTGGATGAATAATACATATTCGAGAAACAAGTACAGTTTTGGTGCACATGTGCAATCATAATGAATTAGCAAAAAACAAATTTGACAACAATATCATGATCAAACACAGAACCACATAATAAATAGCAACATGACAATATCAGATTATAACAAAGCACAGTTATAAAAAGATATATATAACAAAAGTAAAGCACAAATTAAACAGATGCACATGTGAACTATTGATCATTCAAGTATAATAGACTGTTAGCATGTTCTTCAACACCTATGAACACCATAGGAGGTGCAGATTGAGATTCTGATGAAGACGATGTGGACGATGATGCAACATTGGAAGACGTGGTTGATCCAGTGACCTCAGTAAGTAAATTTTGATTGTCGAAGAGTTCAATATCAAAATCATCACCGGCATCAACGAATACATCATCAACAGGTGCATGATCTTCAATTAAACTACGAGCACCAGCAGATAAATCCATATGCAACTACGAATATCTAAAAAACAGAATAACAGAATCAAAATCGCAATGAAATCATTGAATTTCAAACTTAGGTAATAAACTGGATGAAATCGACTGGAGTATTGAACGATATACCTGAAATCGAATTGAAATATGATGATGATTCAGTGAGATTCAATAGGAATCGCGATTTTTACACCGAACTATGGAAGGAATTTGGATTCTGTGAGTTAATGAAATCGAGAGAATTCGCGTTGAGTTAATGAGACGGCGATGATGAGACTAAATATAAGATATGTGTTATAAGTCAGCGAGTTTTTATAAACGTCATGTAATGCCAAAAGTACCCCTCACTAAAGATTGTTTTTAGGTTTTCACAAAAAATAGGTGTTTACACTCGATCCTTCCCCTTATATATATATATATATATATATATATATAACCGATAATCTATATATTACAACACATTGAAAGATATATAAATATATGTGTGTGTGTGTGTGTGTGTGGTGTGTCTTTAGTACTTGACAACTTTTTTTCTCGTTAGGTATACAAATTCATTAGGATACAATTATCATTAAATTTATTGCTTAATATTCCATTTTACATTTAAAGATCATTTTAAAGTTATGTTTAAAATACTATTATATCTATGTCTAGAATTAATTGAGTTTATATTAAATTCGATAATTAAATGATGTCACGTCTTTATTTGGTGAGATGCTTTCACCCAGATCGATCATATTAATCCTCAAATTACTTCCCACCATTTTTTAAATTTCACCAAAATTCATTGATCAGTTCCTATTCCCTCTCACCAAAATTTTATCACCAAAACGATTCATCACTCTCTTCTTCCCTACCACTAAAAATTCCTCTACATGATTTATCACACTATCATCTTCAGGAGATCACTACCTAATTCCCGTCAGTATTAATTTCACTGTCATCTTCAGGAGATCATTTGTTTCATCTCAATTATTTCATGTAATTAATTATTCCATCGCATTTATTTCATTCTCTATTTATTTTATTTCAGGATTCATCTAGATCATTTAACAATGGATCATGAAGCAGGTGAAGCATTAAAGGATCTTAATTATAACAGTGAATTCGAATACAATGATGATTCTTCACAAGCGAGTGAAGAAGATGAAATGGATAACAATGATGATCATTATTCACTACAGAGTGAAGAAGATGAAATGGATAACAATGATGCCCACATCGACAATGATGCCCAACTCGACAATGATGCCCAAGTTACTGAGAATGAGGAAGCTACAACCTCTGCTCCCCAAGTAAAAAAGAGGGGGTTGGCGCGGTTGGCAAAGTTGTGTGCCAAATTTGAGAAAAATGGCCACTAACATTTGATGCGCTGGGAAGGATTGGCGAGGAGCATAGACCAAAATTTTCGAGTTTTATGGAAGACATTGCAAGGTCAGAGGTTGGATTGAGGTATCTAAAATGGAGGAAGGTGCCAAAAGAGGACAACAACAAGATGTGGGCAGGGATTCAGGTTATGAAACAGATTAAACATTTTCTCATATTAAGTTTGTTAAGTTATTGAATTCCATATATGTGACTAAAAAATCCTGTTGTCATATGTTTTTTTTTTTTAGTAATTATTCAAAATTGATGACTGTCGAAGGGGTCCTATAATGGTACGGCTTGGTGGGTTGCTAAGGAGTTTTAGAAGAAAGATGTTCGAGAAACACATTCGTCCCAACCTAGCAAAACCCACCGTGCTTGAGAAAGTTCCCAAGATGTATCGCGCTATTGTGAAAAAAGAAGACTGGGACAGATTTGTAGCATATACAAAATCTGACGAATTCAAGGTTTTTATTCAATTCAAACTGCAGATTTCTTTAATTAGGCTAAGTGTTAATTAATGAGATTATAATTATATATCCTACTATTCAGTTGGAAAGGTTGTGTCAAAGAGTGCAAAAGAGGTTCAAGCACAGTATGTTTATGATCATACAATGGGATGGGGAGGATACGTCTATCTGAGAGAAAAACTGGTAATAAGCTAAGTGTGTTACACCCAGTCATGGTTAAGAACGTGCAATGTATGTTTCAAGTCTGATATATATTATTATTATAATACAAGGTACAAAACAAAGAAATTGCAGCTCATGATTGCCCCTCTCGAGCGTTTATGTGGAGGAAAGTAATGGTAAATAAAGAGGGGGGGGATACAAAACGCATGTGGTGAAGGGTGTAGCAGATGATATAGTAAGTTTAATTGCTATATATATACCTAATTATTCACATGTTAAAAATTAACAGCACCTTACTACATTAACTAAATTAATTACTACATACCGAGAATGAAACAAAAATAAATGCGGGATCCGTGACCGTAGAACCGGGAACGGATGCCCTGACATTGGTCCTTGGCAAGGAAAGGGGTGGATACCTAAAAGGTATTGGGTATGGAGTGACTTCCCGTGGATATTGGCAGGGTGCTCCAAAAGGGCGATCGAAAGAACGGATCGAAAAACTTGAGGCGGAACTAAAAAATGAAAAACAGCTGCATGAGAAAAAGGATTAAGAGGTTGAGCACCTCACTGATATGGTTAAAGCACAGCATGATAAAATTGATAAGCTTACGGCATTTATGAACCTCATGATTAAAGATAAACAAGTTGATAATGCGGTAAATTATGTAAGGGACAAATTATATATATATACCTATAATTAATTATATTATATACTTTACTTTTTATCAATTAATTATTATAAATCATTAAACCATTTTGTAGGTAAAGTCCGCCCAAGCGCCTCTTACTACAACTGTAAGATCTAAAAACAGTTGTAATCAACATTCCAATGTAAATACAACGGTAATTAAATATTATTGCTGATATATATGATCAATCTCCCTTGAGCGCATATTTATTAATTAATTATCTAATTGAATTAATTGCACGTAGGACATGATCAATTCTGTGCATAATACATCGCGAAAACAATCTACTCCATCAAACTCATCTCAAAGGTCGGCCGATTAAGGTATGGATTTGAAACAGTTCTGAATTTGAGTTGATCTGGAAGATTCTAGTTCATCTGGATGAACATGCGTCTCTAATTATAGTTCATCCGGCTAGTTAGAGTTCATTCGGATAGTTAAAGTTCCTCAGGTTAGGTAAGGTTCATCAGGATAGTAAAAAGTTTATCAGGATAGTTAGAGTTCATCGGGATAGTTGCTATATGATCATTTAATTATTTTAATTTACACAATTGTGCACTTCCCTTATAACCAATTTCTATATGATCATTTAATTAAATGTTGATGTTGTCTTTAGGGGAAAAAGAGAAAAATAATAGAAGCAGCAGCTACTGCAGCCAGTACTGCTGGGGCATCAGAGCAGGAAGTGGTATATATATATACAATTAAGGATTTGACAAATCCCTTTGACGTTATTGTTAATTAATATATATGTTACTAACCAGTTAATTACATGGTGTCAATTTAGGAAAAGAATAAGAGACATGCAAAACCATTAAAACCTGCAGCTCGTAAAGTACCTCCTAAGAAGAGTGATCGGTTGGAAAAACCAAATAATTATGATTCCATTGCAGCTCCTATCGATCAGCCAGTAATCCAAGAGGTATATACCACAAATTTTTTTCTATTTTTGACTTTAATTAATTAACTGTTAATATATATGCTATAATTAATATTATTATTATTATTATGTCACTTCTGATCAGCGGTGCCAAACTGCGACGTTGCATATGGAGGGGGATCCACTGAATGTCGTGGGAATGGCTAAATTATTACCAAAAGAAAAAGATGAGAAGATTCATGGAAGTCCATTACCTCCTGGTTGTCGTAGAATTAAAGTTTATTAGGTCAATAAGGGGGCAACATTTTTACCATTCCCATTAGATGATAAAACAACGCTTTCGGAGGTTGAAAATAAATATATTATTGCATGGCCGATGAAACGAATGATCCTTCATTCTAATAACAAGTAAGATAAATCACAGTCGGTTGATCATTCTATGGTTCAAATAGTACTGGAACAACCACAGGTAATTAATTACTACATTAATTAATCGTATCCGCTATAATTAATTAACTATATATATATATAAATATATATCTGATCGGTTTTATTTGTCATTTTCCAGGTAAATAATGATCGAAAAAAGATGCCAAAGTGTACTTAACACCAAACCAACTGACTCAAGATCTGATAAACAGAAAACTTATTACAAGGAACCAGCAGAAGCAGCTTATGAGCACAGACAAGAAATTATAATTAATTATTATACAAATTAAACTTTGATTAGTGTATGTTATTTTTTGAACGGCATTTGATTAGTTTATGTACATTAATTTTTAATTATAATATGATTTTAAGGTTTCTCTATATTAATAAATATGCAGTTTAAATAATTCTAATTAAAAAAATATATGTGACCATATATATAAATACCAAAGGCCACACTTTTTAAATTTTAACGTGGCCGTTGCCACCCTTTGGCCATGCGTATTGGGACAAAATATCTGATTTCAACTACCTTTTGGCCACTTTTTTTTCCAAATATATGTGGCTAAAACACAAATATATGTGACCATATGATACCAAAGGCCACACTTTTTATATTTTAACGTGGCTGTTGCCACCATTTGGCCATGTTGATACATTATGTGGCAACGAGCTGGATCAGACAAAGTATCGAAGACTAGATAATTACACTTGTTTTGCTGCCGGCCGAACTCTGGCCAAACCTCGGCCGATCCTTGGCCGAACCTGAGGTTCGGACAGGCTTAGGAGTTCAGACGGCCGAGAGTCTATAAATAGGTGTAGCTTTGTTATTTGTAATAAGTTGTTGTTGAGCGAACTTTTGAGAGTGTGTGTGTTCTGATACTCTGATTCCCTTGTAATTATGTTTATCGTTAATGAGAGATTGAGTATTGATATTTACACCGTTTTTTTACATTCTCGTTTACACAATTGATATCGAACTAAGACGATCCGACGCTCCGGCATTTTCAAGTGGTATCAGAGCTATTGGCTCTTTCTATGGTCTAATTTCATCATTTTTCTTATTTTCAAGACGTTAAACCTCTAGTTAGGTGTGATTAGAGGTGTTTCTATTTGATTTTTAATCAACCGAGTCTTCCTGAGTCATATTTTTACCTAATAGAAGTATCTGGATAGAGTTCGGCCGAAGAACAGATCTGAAAAATAACCGCTCCGAACTCCAGGTTCGGACAGAGTTCGGCCATGTTCGGACGTCCGAAGGTCAAGTTCGGAGGATGTCCGAAGGTCAGGTTCAGAGGAGGTTCCGAAGGTCAGGTTCGGCCATCACGGCCCCAACCAGGGGATGTGCCCCTTGGACCCCGCCAGGGGCTGCCGCCCCTTGGACCCTGCTTCTTAGGGGCGCTGCCCCCGAACCCCCGTTAGGTGGGAATTTCAAAGAAGCGGATCAGCTATCGGGGTTATGTTGGAACCTGGAGGTTGGTGATAACACAAACACACGAACCCAAGAACAAGATCACAGGTGAAGCTGCAGAACCAACATGTATTTTGCTACTTATGTATTTGAACATTTTGGTTTGTAATAACTTAGTTAATGTTGAACTTTGAATCCTTACTTTGTATGTTTACTTGTTATCATATGTTGGTTCAGCTTGATTTACTTTTGTGTTGATCTTATGATTGCTTGTTTGTTTGGTTGTTCGACACTTAGAATATTTTCATGCTTAAGTTGCACTTAACGATCAGGCTGAAATACTCCTAACGATCTGACCCTTGTTGTGCTTAACGATCTGCCAGACAAAGGTCTTAATGACTTGAGTACATTTGCCTTAACGACTTGCATGTGAAACATACTTAACGATCTGAAAGTATTCTATTTTAACGACATGCCTCCTCTTGTGTGGTTAACTATCTGCCTCACATGACTTAACGACTTGACCTGGTCGTTTAACCTTAAAGACCTGACTAGTCTGCTGATTGGCTAACGATCAGACTACTTGGTTAACGATCTGGCTAAGCTGGCTAACAATCTGACAATTTGGTTAACGATCTGACTTGTTCTTAACGACCTGGCTAACGATCTGACCTGGACAAGTTAACGATCTAACATTCTGACTTAGACGAATTTAATGATTCCTTGATGTAATGTGTGATTCTCCTTGTATTCTGTTCATAGATACTTGTGCTCCTCATTGGGTATAAATAGGAATTCTTAGGAAACCCTAAACAAGCCTTGAGAGAACTTCCTGAGGAGCACTGTGTGTTTGTGTGTGTGTTCTTGGTGTTTTTCTTGAGTTTCAGAGGCGAATGGTGAGGCAATGTTGCTGATCTAACCAAGAGTGATCATCAACACGTGATTTCTGCACTCGTGCGACGAATCAAATGATGATCTTTGTTGGTACTAGAATTCAAGAGATACTGAGCAGCTCGGATCAGCTCGCAAGCACTTCACTGTAAGGATCCTGAATTATATTTATTTACTAACGATTGCTTTTCCCTTCTTTGTTTGTTGTTCACAGGATTGACTCCAGTATAAGTCACGTGTCCTAAAGACCCGGTCAGCTGAGTGAATCGTGGACCAAGTAGACCTCAACGGCTATGTGGAAGACGTGGGCTTAGTTGCTAGTTTTTAGGATAGTTTGTTGAAATGTAATCTGTATTTAAATCGAGCTCTAGGCTTGCACACACACACCTTTTTTCAGCAATGGAAACTCTCTGCAACACTTAGAATACAAGCTCGTTTCATTTGTACTAAAAACTTTCTTTATATAAAAGTTTTAGGACGCAGGTACTTTGAACCGGCCCCCGAGGTTTTTTGCTAGGCTCCTTGAGGATACTCAAGGATTCCTGGATTTTCCCTCGTTACATCCTCGTGTCAACACTCAATCTTGCATTTTTTCTTGCTAACTTCATCAAACACTCTACCTCACTTACAAAGTTTGATCAACTAATTGCTGAGGCAGTTTTTGACCAAAACAATTTGGCGCCCACCGTGGGGAGAACGGTGTTTGAATTCGATTAAGAGCCTTGATCTTCTTCCCATAACCGATTCTTGAAAATGTCGAGCCAACCAAAATTTACCTCAAAATCTATTTCATCCTCTAAGCCCACTGTCAGCACTGGTCTCCCCCCAATGACGAAGAAAGTGACTGATACCGATGCTAAAAGAGTGAAATACCCCACTTTTACTGGATCTCAAGGTACGTCCACTGACTCTGCTATTTCTAATAACGATCTCTATGTTTTGATCAGGAAAATGAAGGCCCATGCGGATGAACAAACCAAAACCAACGAGAAAATGATGAAGGAGATCATGGAATTGAAGAAATCAAAGAAACCAATAGAGGAAATCAGCCCTTTGATGCCAAAATCATTCGGGTTTGACTCTCCGGAAATATAGGAGCATCAGAAACAGAAAGTAAATCCCTCTACTGCTCCAAAGTCAGGTATTGCAAGAACTACTACTGCAGGATTCTCAGGCTCTCAGCATCAGAAGACTTCCAGGGTGATAGATCTGGAATACTCTGGATTCTACTCCAAGCAGCCCCCAGAATCTTACTACAGTGGATATGGAAGTCAGCAGCCGCCAAGATGCTCGAGCCAGCAACCAGCCGGGTTTTTAAGCCATCGGGTGCCGACAGTCTCGATACAACAACCTATATCTCAACCACAGCGGTTTGCGACGACGAACATTCATGGGCCTTGGAGTCAGCAGTCAGCAGCACTTACTACTCAGATGCTACAGGGATCTTCATCTCAGCCATTCCAACAATATCGGAGCCGCTTCCGAGCTGCTAAGGATCCTCAAGGATCCTTATTTTCTAATCCTACTGTCTCTACAGGCATATTCCGAGGTTCATCTCAGGAGATGCATGAGGGAGACTTCATCCCCATGCAAGTGGGAACCACAACTGAGCCGACTATCCTTAGAGATGCTGAATATGGACCCCAGATCCATCTTCAAACTTCCAGGGCTGGTAACAACTTTGATAGTTTTTATGTAAACCCTGTGCAGGATGCAGGTATCAACCCGACTATTTCTAGGGAACTTCAAAGGTTAAAGGACATGATCTCAAGTGTCCCTGGTGTCATTCGTCCAATTCCTGAAGTGCCAGCAGGCAGCCACAGAGTTTCTTGGTTTGCGTGGCCCATTTGTGACGTGGAGATACCAAAAAGATTTCAAACCCCCAACATGAAACTCTACGATGGGACCACAGATCCTGAGGAGCACGTGGCACAATACAGGGAATGGATGGAAATCAACCCCATTCCTGTAAACATCAAAGAAGCTTGCCTATGCAAGGGATTCGGCTCAACGTTAACAGGACCAGCCTTGAAATGGCTACTCAGTATCCCTCCTAATACCATTACTTCTTTTCCCCATTTAGTTAACCTGTTTAATAACCAGATTTCTTGCAGCAGGAGCTTTGAGAAGCTCACGGGTGACTTGTACAGAATAGTTCAGAAGCCCAACGAATCCCTGGGGGATTATGTGGCCAAATTCGGTCGAGAAGCTTTGGATATCCCCAACCTAGATATGGCAGTTGCTGTAGAAGCTTTCAAGATGGGAATTAGAGGGGATTCCCGCTTTTATGATGACTTGGTTATGACCCCTTGCAGGAACCTTGATGAAGTCAGAACAAGGGCATTGAGATTCATCAGATTGGAAGATGATAAGAAGGTCCAGAAAAGAGGTGATGAGTCATTAGGCAGAAGGACAGATTCTCCCGGAAAGCGACAACGAACCAAACCCTATTACAGGAATGATGATCCCAGGGTCAATGCAATTGAAGATGAAGACAATGAGGAAGACTTCCCAAAGGTATATGATTACTGTTTTTTGGTTGACACAAGTGGTTTGTTATGTGCGTTGCAGGATCTAGGTGATAAAGCCAGATGGCCAAGAAAATCAGAGAAACAAGGATCATGGAAAGATAAGTCTAAATGGTGTGCCTACCACGAAGACTTTGGGCACTTAACAAATGACTGCATAGCCCTTCGGAAAGAAATCAGTTACCTGCTCAGCAAGGGGCATCTCAAAGAATTGTTTGGCAGAAAGAAGAGTAAAACTCAAGAAGCTGATGAGCTGCCCAAAAGAGCACAGTCGCCGCCAGCAGATGCTAAAGTGATCAACTTCATCTCAGGAGGATCTGCCATATGCGGAGCCTCTTTCTCATCAGCAAAGAGACATGCCAAGGAGGCCAAAATGGATCAAGGTAGTCGGCCAAAGAAGAACGCGATATTGACTGAAGACAAAGTCATCTATTTTGACGAAACTGATAAGCTGGATATCCAGGATCCTCACCATGACAGTCTGGTAATTACATTATGTATTGCTAACCATTATGTTCGCAGGATCCTGATAGACAATAGCAGTTCAGTCAACATCATTCAATTGGACGTGCTTAAAAAGATGAGCATTCTTGAAGAAGAGATAATTCCAAGATCCTCGGTGTTAGTAGGATTCAGCGGAGAAACCAAGCATATGGTTGGAGACATCAGACTTCCTGTTTACATTGAAGGAGTCAACTCTATGCAGAAATTCTGCGTTATTGACTCCCTTCCTTGTGCAATGTAATCTTGGGAAGGCCATGGATCCATGACATGAAAGCAGTTCCATCTACCTATCATCAATGTGTGAAGCTTCCCACACCTTGGGGAGTTGTAAGAATACTAAGTGATCAAAAAGAAGCCAAAGACTGCTATACTTCTGCTATGAAGAACACCATCAAGCCCAAGCCAGCATAGCAATTAAAGAAACCAGCACGAAGAATTCAGATGACAAAGGAATCGGAAATCAAAGAAGTTCAACTTAATACTGAAGATCCTGAAATCAAAGTGCTGGTAGGAACCAATATTCCTGAGGATACTGAGGAGCAGCTCGTGAACCTCTTAAAATCCAGAATCACAACGTTTGCATGGAAACATGAAGACATGACAGGTATATCTAAAGATATTATTACTCATAAACTTGGTATAGATGAATCGTTCAGGCCAATACATCAGAAAAGAAGGAAGTTCGCTCCTAAGAGAAACATCATAATCCAAGAAGAAGTTGACAGGCTGCTCAAGTCAAAAATGATTAGAGAAGTTAGATATCCTCGATGGCTGGCTAGCGTGGTGGTAGTCCAGAAGAAAAACGGTAAGTGGAGGGTATGTGTAGAATACACAGACCTAAACAAGGCCTCCCCGAAATATCCATTCCCTCTGCCACACATCGATTCTATGGTGGACGCAACTGCTGGACATGAGATGCTAACTTTTATGGACGCATCTTCGGGCTTTCAACAAATTCAAATGGAACCATCAGATCAGGAGGATACGGCCTTCATGACACCCACAGGTATTTATTGTTATATTGCAATGCCTTTTGGTTTACGAAATGCAGGTGCCACATACCTGAGGTTAGTCAACATGAAGTTTAAAGACAAACTGGGGGACACCATGGAGGTATACATAGATGATATGGTGGTAAAGTCGAAAAAAGCAAAGGACCATCCTAAAGATCTTGAAGCTGCTTTTGATATCTTGGACCAGTTCAACATGAAATTGAATCCTTCCAAGTGCCATTTTGGAGTAAGAGCCGGCAAGTTCTTGGGCTTCATGGTTACTGAAAGAGGAATAGAGGCCAGCCCTGAACAGATCCAAGCAATCATAAATTTGAAATCTCCAACAAATGTCAAGGAAGTTCAAAGATTAACTGGAAGAGTGGCAGCACTCAACAGATTCATATCAAGATCGTCCGAGAAGAACAAAGAATTCTATGACATATTGAAGAAGAACAAAAAGTTCGAATGGGGCGAGAAACATGAAGCAGCTCTGAGCTCCTTGAAAGAATATTTATCATCTGCTCCACTTCTAATGCAACCAGTCAAGGGCGAACCACTATCTCTCTACCTAGCAGTTTCAGGCAGCTCAGTAAGTGCTGTGCTTGTGAAAGATCATGAGGGACAACAGCATCCGGTATACTATTGTGTTTTAAGAAAACCAGAGACGTTAGGAAGAATGGCAAAATGGGCAGTCAAATTAAGTGCCTATGACATCATATATGAGCCAAGAGCAGCAATCAAGTCACAAGCCCTTGCAGACTTTGTGGCTGATTTCAGCAGCGATATACTACCAGAAGTTGAACTAGAGGTCAAGCAGCTCGAAGAAGCTTCAGGCAGCTGGATCCTATATACAGATGGAGCATCTAACGTCAGAGGAACAGGATTGGGTGTGCTACTGAAATCGCCACAGGTTGACATTGTCCCTCTATCTATCCATTGTGAATTCAAGGCTACTAATAATGAAGCTGAATATGAAGCTTTAATTGCAGGATTACAACTCGCAAAAGATATGAGTATCCAACAGATTCAAGTTTTTATTGACTCCTTGTTATTGACTAACCAATTTAATGGATCCTATGCAGTGAAAGGCGAAAGGCTAACCAAATATCTAGACCTTGTAAAACAATTGGCATTATCTTTTGAAAATTGCAGCATATCACAGGTACCTAGAGAAGAAAACGCAGAAGCTGATGCTTTGGCAAATTTAGCATCATCTTTAAGGATCCCAAAAGGTGTCAAGATTCCCATAACTCACATCCTGACCCCAGCAATAGAAGAACAGGAGGTCAATGACGTCACAGCAGATAAAAATCAGGAAATGATAAACTCTCAGGATCCTCAGGAATCCTGGACATACCCTATCAGGAGATTTATCCAAGAAGGAGAAATCCCCAAAAACGAGAACTCCAGACTTTTCCGAACAAAGGTAATCCCATATTCAATAATAAATAGTATCTTATACAAGAAATCTCTTGCAGGACCATACTTGAGATGTCTCGAGCAGCCTGAAGCACTTGCAGTACTCCAGGATATTCATGAAGGTGATTGTGGCAATCACACTGGGGGCAGATCACTATTTTCCAAAGTATTGAGGACAGGATACTCCTGCCTACTATGAAGAAGGATGCAATGGCCTTTGTTCATAAGTGTGATGCATGCCAGTGGCACGGCAATATCCTCCATCAGCCTGCTGAGCCGCTCCATTCAATATCATCTCCGTGGCTGTTCATGAAATGGGGCATGGATATAGTTGGTAAGCTGCCTGTAGCACCTGGAGGAAAATGTTGGTCCAGAAAATCTACCAAAACACGATATTGATATCACAAATGAGTGCGGAATCCTCGTCAGTGATTGATTCAAGAAGAAAGTAGATGAAAGAGATTTGATGAAGTGATAAACAACAAAGATCAAATCTTGAATGATAAACAATACTTTCTTGAGCTAATGACAACTGATCGTAAACACAAAGAGAATCTGAAAATCGTAATCAAAAGCTACCCTAATCATAAACACTATGGGTTTATATAGTACCCATTACAAATCCCTAAAGTCTAATCATAAACCCATAGGAGCCGGCCCAAGCAAGCCCAATCGTGAACTCTCTAAGCCCAAGTAGTGAACACTAAGCCCATTAATAGGTAAGCCCACATCTAATGTTCATGCCTCTAATATATAGCCCAACAATCTTCCCCTAGGCATGAACCATTAGACAGTCTAAGGAAGACATAAATCGAATCTGAATGTATGAGCCTCTTTCCTTGACCACCATCCTTTTTTCATAATTAGATTCCCTGTGCCATGGAACATACCCACCCGTATAGCATTTGCCATGTCATGTTCATCACCAAGTAATGGACAGGATACCAAGAGCTTGATATCATTCTCTCCGAATCTCAGCAAATCAATGGGATCATACATGCGAAACTCTCTCATCTTCTTGCACACAACCACCACCTCATACGTTGTAGGATCATAATACCAGCTATCAAAATTCTTTACAATCGTATGGTCTTCTATTTCATCGAGCATGTTGATAACTCGTGTTCGTTTGGTGGGACACCTCATTTCACCAATTGGTTCATCGGTGACAGGATCTGTTCCGGTTTCAACCCACTTTGCAGCCTTCAGATCAAAGTTTACAAAGTTTTCCTCCATTTGGGCTATCAAATTGTTGCGAACCATATTACCATGATTGTTGTTCCACCTGTTAATGAACGGTGCCCTCAGCAAGTTCCTCAACTCTGTTTCAGTCCATGAGTGGAATTGACCTCTTGATTGGTAGTACTCGACTGGACTATATCCATCTCTCACTACAGCAAATAATTCATTTTCAGCATCATAAAACCAGCACAGAATTGGCTCTCGATTCCCCTTCTTATCTAAAGCACTTTCTCCCACATCTATGAAGTACAGCATAGGGGTAGGACCTTTGAAAAATTCTTTAAACCAATTGACTTGTCCTTCAGGAGCCTTTGAAATAAATCTTCCACCACGAACGTACTCAGACATTTCAATTGTGTCATCTCCTTCATCTTCATGTGTTGCACTTACATCTTGAATTCCTTAAGATGAGCTTTGACCATGGTCACCAGATGCTCTTGACTGAACAACGCCTTTCAACTCTGAATATTTCTTCTTCAGATCCATCAAGGTTTCATACAAGTACTTAAGCCTTAGCTTGTTAGCAGCCTCGTTCTCTTTCAAAGTCTTGTTTTCATTTTTAAGTGCTTTTGTCTCATTTTCACGAATTCTGTTTTGAGACATAAGATAATTAATTTGAGGATCAGCACTTAACCTCATCTCAATTGGGAGATCAGATGTTCCCACAGCAGCCTGAAAAGGTCGGAAGCTTGGAACAATAGGAGGCTGGCTTGCTTCGGTTGAAAGATTGATCCTAACAGGACTTGGCTCTATGATCATGCTGTCTACGTCAAAGAATTGCCTTTCATCATGAACTGGGCTATGTTCATTCCAAATAGGACTTTCAGTCTGTATGGGAGTTGATTCTGGTACATCAACCTGACGATCAGCATGGGGTATGCTCTTTTCAATGGTAGGTGCATTGGCATGTGTAGGTTCAAATACCATCAGGCTCGAGGAAGTTTTCTTGAATTTAAACCTGATGGCTTTGGGATCTGACTTCTTCCTTGGCGATGGCTCACGTGCAGGAATTGGCTCTACTTGAACATCCTCCACTTCAAAATGAGCATCCAACTCTTGTGGAACTGACCCACTGGTAGACGAGGAGTTTAAGTCATTTCTTGTTCTCTTAAGGCTGATGGGCCCTAGATCCCCATAGATGTCATCATCTAATCTTTCGTTTTCTGGGAAGATATCATCCATTATATTTTCTTCATCAGAGGGTATGGCCTCAGCTTCTTCTTGCACATTCACAGCCGGAGTTGCTGTTATATCATGGTCTTCTGCCAGAGATGCATTGACTAGATGCACCTCTGGTTTAGCATCAGATTCTTCTTCAACTTGTTCTCTTGCAACTTCAGGAAAGGCACCTCTTTTGGTCCATTCAATCCTCCCTTGAAAGCTGCTCTTTCCTTTTCTGTCTTGTGTTTGCAGGCCGAACACACCATTATCCATGAACTTGATATCTAATTTCTCTATCCTTTCTTCTATCATGGGATATTTCTTCATGACCACCATTTGCACAAATCTTGGTGTCATCAGAAACTGTTCTCTGGCGCTCAGATCAGCATTGCCTATCCAATCCAACAACATCATTTTTGAGAAATTGAATTTCCAGTCTAAGGCTAGAGCAACGAAAGCAGTCCCATGTAGCTTGTTCGGCTGATCAAAGCTTGTTCGCTTCCCCAAGAAGGACTTCTGCATGTAGTGAGCAAGACATCTCCAGTAGTGCGGCAACAACTTCTTGAAAATTGGAGGGAACTTTCCTTCATATCCCAATGACTGAGCACCCTCTAACACAACAGTCTTTGAGTACTTAATTGGATCTTCAGCACTGTCATTGATTTTTAGGCCCTGACGAATGTCTTCTTCAAGAATCACAATCTGTCTGTTCTGAATTATTGCGGTGATACTTGTCTTATCTTCACTTGCTCTTGCTGTACCCCAGAAATCTCTTACAAGTTGTTCATCAATCAACACGTTTGTTCTAAGAGCATGGTTTATCTTGCAAATGTTCAGCCCTGCCACCAAAGAGTAAAATAGCTGCATATGCCTCTCTGGTGGGTCATCAAGATAGGCCGGGATGCAGTGGTCTCTCTCAAAATGGATCTCTTCATCAAGCATATCGTCTGCCATCTGAGAAAACGAGACAAATGCATCAGGCTTGAACGTATCAATGTGCAATTATGTTCATTAACACCTTTTTGAAGTTCAATTGAATATCAAATTTATTTTTTTAAGTTCAGAAAATCTCAATTTAAACTTTCAGGAAAAATATTTGATTTTGAATCACACTGTCACACCCCCAATTAACCACTAACGGAGTTTATACCGTTAAGGGGTGCGAGCAAACCAGGACCACAACCATTAGTTAGAAATACTAAACAAATCAGAGTAAAGTCCAAACATTAATAATCAAAACAGTTTAACAGTACACAGCGGAAAATAAACATAAGTGTCTTAGCACTAACCACGTGCTTAAATTACAAAACATGAATTGTTATTAAGTTCCCAATTTAGAGTTTTAAAATAAGAGATCTTCAAGTGCCATGCCAACCTTCGGCGGATACTCCTCAGCGATCTGCAAAAGTGAAAACCACACAAGTGTCAACCTAACGGCTGGTGAGTTCACGGTGGGCATGACATGCATTGACCCGGTCTCATAATCGTATGTATCAACATATACATAAGTAATAGTTTTGCAAGGCAATTGCCAAGAGTTGAATTTTCGAATATGCACTAGTTAAGTAAAGGATTAAAGTGGTCAACCGATATCGCGGGTAGCTAATCCGGTTTCCATGCACTAAGGAGTCGTACTAGGGATGAAAGCTGACGTAACAGAGTTCGACAATAGCCGATGGTTGGTGCCTCCAGTTGTGTCCCATTTGGGAGGCCCACAACTAAACATAGGCTGACATTAAACTCCGTTCGGCCTCCAACCGGTTGGTTACACATTTGTGTACCGCGGAGCAGGGTTTGTCAAACCCTCAGTAGATCTACCCAACATCCCCTCGCTTCTCAGATCAACAGTACTAGGTTGAGGACTTTTTAAGTTTTAAGGCATCCTTAGAAATCATGTGATATCATTTGGTTTAGACTTTAACCTACACTAGTCATATTAAAACAGTTTATCCTGGATTTCATTTGAAATTCCCAAAAAGAGTTTAAGTGTCAAATGGTCGTTTCCGGGTTTTAATAGAAACCCCAAGGATGGACAGTTGCAAGTGTTCCCATAAAACACTCCAACTTCCATAACAGGTATCCCAATTGTAATACCTCAAAATGTCAGCGTTGTTTATCGTTAAGTTCATTCGTTGTGTCCCAAACGGGCTCACAATTAAAGGGTTTGTGAAACTCACCTTAGGTTGCTCAGCTACACTGATATTTAATCCAAGTATTGCTTAATGGAGACCTATGAACACGTTTAGGTCTTAAGTATTAGTTTTGTGTCTAATCTTGACGTCACTATGGCCCATAACATAGCACGTTGAAACTATGACACGACATAACGACACACGACACCGATGGTTGATCATAAACAAGGGTTCACATACATCAGAAATCAAAGCATGTATCATCATAGCAAAATCATGTAAGTCATGGCATAGAATTCAAGTAAATTGCACAAGTTTGGATTTTGGTCAGGTCACAGTTTCGCTAGCCTAGTGTCGCTGCACAGTTTAGCTATGTGCACGGGCAGCACTTTCGCTAGGGAATACCCGTTGACACAGTTTCGCTAAGCTAGTTTCGCTCGAAACTGTTGACACAGTTTCGCCAGCTTAGATTCGCTCGAAACTGGTTTGAACTTTCGTTCAGGGTATTTCGCTCGGTAGTTTCGTCCAGAAAGGTCGACTTAGTTTCGCGGGCGACATTATAGTTTCGATAGGCAGTATCGCTAGATGAATATATACATAATTTCGCTGGACAGTTTCGCCCAGAGAACACACAGTGTCGCTGGTCGCGAAAAACACATAAATCAGCCTAAAAATCAATCTAACAACTTCCATATCACATGTAATCATTCTCTAGCATACATAATCATTTACCAACATAAATCAGTAAGCTTTAACACCTTAAACATGCATTTTCATCATCAAATCACCAAAAACACATTTTAACCTAAAATGACCTAATCTAGCATAAATCTTCATCATGGATGGATTTCACACGTAAAGTTACTGACTTTATTGTAGATCTATCATTCCTAAACAACATATCAGAAGATCAAGTGATTCTATAAAGATCTAAGCATGTTTTTTAAGAAAACACATAGAAAACATAAAAATGGTGGTTTTGGGACTCACGGTTCGATCTCCAAGCTTGATGGATGATGGTTCGGGGCTGAGATCTCGATGGCTCGGTGTGAATCTCGACTGACCAGATTTCCAGGAGAAAGATGGAGTGTGTGTGTGTTTTTGTGTAAAGGAGGCAAATGGTGAAACTAGGGTTTATTAAGATATTATATATCAGAGGCTAGTTTCGCTGGCAGTTTCGCTGGCCAAGCGAAACTGTCTCTGGTAGTCAGAGGGTAGACTAGCCGGGCGACACTATAGTTTCGCCCGGTAGTTTCGCTGGAAACCCAAAAGTGACCAGTTTACATTTTAAGCAAGATAAGTACAGTTCATGGGTTGTCATGCTATTCACAATGCTAAATCATGTATTTAAATCACATTGCACATTAATAATCAAAACAGTTTAAGAGTACGCAGCGGAAAATAAACATAAGTGTCTTAGCACTAACCACGTGCTTAAATTACAAAACATGAATTGTTATTAAGTTCCCAATTTAGAGTTTTAAAATAAGAGATCTTCAAGTGCCATGCCAACCTTCGGCGGATACTCCTCAGCGATCTGCAAAAGTGAAAACCACACAAGTGTCAACCTAACGGCTGGTGAGTTCACGGTGGGCATGACATGCATTGACCCGGTCTCATAATCGTATGTATCAACATATACATAAGTAATAGTTTTGCAAGGCAATTGCCAAGAGTTGAATTTTCGAATATGCACTAGTTAAGTAAAGGATTAAAGTGGTCAACCGATATCGCGGGTAGCTAATCCGGTTTCCATGCACTAAGGAGTCGTACTAGGGCTGAAAGCTGACGTAACAGAGTTCGACAATAGCCGATGGTTGGTGCCTCCAGTTGTGTCCCATTTGGGAGGCCCACAACTAAACATAGGCTGACATTGAACTCAGTTCGGCCTCCAACCGGTTGGTTACATATTTGTGTACCGCGGAGCAGGGTTTGTCAAACCCTCAGTAGATCTACCCAACATCCCCTCGCTTCTCAGATCAACAGTACTAGGTTGAGGACTTTTTAAGTTTTAAGGCATCCTTAGAAATCATGTGATATCATTTGGTTTAGACTTTAACCTACACTAGTCATATTAAAACAGTTTATCCTGGATTTCATTTGAAATTCCCAAAAAGAGTTTAAGTGTCAAATGGTCGTTTCCGGGTTTCAATAGAAACCCCAAGGATGGACAGTTGCAAGTGTTCCCATAAAACACTCCAACTTCCATAACAGGTATCCCAATTGTAATACCTCAAAATGTCAGCGTTGTTTATCGTTAAGTTCGGTCGTTGTGTCCCAAACGGGCTCACAATTAAAGGGTTTGTGAAACTCACCTTAGGTTGCTCAGCTACACTGATATTTAATCCAAGTATTGCTTAATGGAGACCTATGAACACGTTTAGGTCTTAAGTATTAGTTTTGTGTCTAATCTTGATGTCACTATGGCCCATAACATAGCACGTTGAAACTATGACACGACATAACGACACACGACACCGATGGTTGATCATAAACAAGGGTTCACATACATCATAAATCAAAGCATGTATCATCATAGCAAAATCATGTAAGTCATGGCATAGCATTCAAGTAAATTGCACAAGTTTGGATTTTGGTCAGGTCACAGTTTCGCTAGCCTAATGTCGCTGCACAGTTTCGCTATGTGCACGGGCAGCACTTTCGCTAGGGAATACCCGTTGACACAGTTTCGCTAAGCTAGTTTCGCTCGAAACTGTTGACATAGTTTCGCCAGCTTAGATTCGCTCGAAATTGGTTTGAACTTTCGTTCAGGGTATTTCGCTCGGTAGTTTCGTCCAGACAGGTCGACTTTGTTTCGCGGGCGACATTATAGTTTCGCTAGGCAGTATCGCTAGATGAATATATATATAATTTCGCTGGACAGTTTCGCCCAGAGAACACACAGTGTCGCTGGTCGCGAAAAACACATAAATCAGCCTAAAAATCAATCTAACAGCTTCCATATCACATGTAATTCATTCTCTAGCATACATAATCATTTACCAACATAAATCAGTAAGCTTTAACACCTTAAACATGCATTTTCATCATCAAATCACCAAAAACACATTTTAACCTAAAATGACCTAATCTAGCATAAATCTTCATCATGGATGGATTTCACACGTAAAGTTACTGACTTTATTGTAGATCTATCATTCCTAAACAACATATCAGAAGATCAAGTGATTCTATAAAGATCTAAGCATGCTTTTTAAGAAAACACATAGAAAACATAAAAATGGTGGTTTTGGGACTCACGGTTCAATCTCCAAGCTTGATGGATGATGGTTCGGGGCTGAGATCTCGATGGCTCGGTGTGAATCTCGACTGACCAGATTTCCAGGAGAAAGATGGAGTGTGTGTGTGTTTTTGTGTAAAGGAGGCAAATGGTGAAACTAGGGTTTATTAAGATATTATATATCAGAGGCTAGTTTCGCTGGCAGTTTCGCTGGCCAAGCGAAACTGGCTCTGGTAGTCAGAGGGTAGACTAGCCGGGCGACACTATAGTTTCGCCCCGGTAGTTTCGCTGGAAACCCAAAAGTGACCAGTTTACATTTTAAGCAAGATAAGTACAGTTCATGGGTTGTCATGCTATTCACAATGCTAAATCATGTATTTAAATCACATTGCACATAATAACTATAAGTAAATGAACACATAACACATATGGGCGGGTTTGGTGATCAACCAAAGGTCGTGGACGTATCCGGCCTAGTTAAGCATTAGTTATTAAGTTAACACTTATAACGTAACTAACGGAGATTGTCTAACGGAAGTAAACCTTGAAATTCTCGGATGTCACATCATCCCCTTGTAATTGGAATTTTCGTCCCGAAAATTATTCTTGCATCGTAGCGTTTGCAGCCTCGGCTGTCGTCGCTGGGGAAAGAAAGCAAAAGTGTTACGGTCGCCACATCCTCCTCCTGTTAAAGGAATTTTGGTCCCCAAAATTAAATCATACCTTGAGTTTCTGTGGACGTTTGCTCGAACAAGTGAGGATACTTCTTCTTCATCTGATCTTCTCGTTCCCAAGTATATTCTGGTCCACGTCTTGAGTTCCATCGAACCTTGACGATCGGAATCTTGCTACGTTTGAGGGTTTTCTCCTCGCGTCCCATGATTTCTACCGGTTGCTCGATAAATCTCAGATGTTCGTCGATTTCCAATTCCTCCAAAGGGATTATTTCAGTGTTGTCAGCCAGACATTTCTTCAGGTTAGAGACGTGAAACACGTTGTGAACTCCATCGAGTTCGGCAGGGAGTTGTAAACGGTAGGCCACCGGGCCTACTTCCCCAATGATTTCAAACGGTCCGATGTAGCGAGGATTCAACTTTCCACACTTTCCAAAGCGTATCACTCCCTTCCAGGGAGATACCTTCAATAGCACCTTGTCGCCTACCTCGAACTTCAAAGGCTTACGGCGTTTGTCGGCATAGCTCTTTTGTCTGTCACGTGCTGCGGCTATCCGTTTTCTGATTTGAATAATCCGTTCAGTTGTATCATGAATGAGTTCCGGTCCGGTGAGTCCTTTCTCACCCGTTTCAGCCCAACACACGGGCGATCTACACTTTCTGCCATAAAGAGCTTCAAAAGGTGCTGCACCGATACTTGAATGATAACTGTTGTTGTAGGAGAACTCCACCAACGGAAGGTGAGCCTCCCAGTCCTTACCAAAATCGAGAACGCAAGCACGGAGCATGTCTTCTAAAGTCTGAATAGTTCGTTCCGTCTGTCCATCGGTCTGCGGGTGATAAGCTGTACTCACATCCAGTCTGGTTCCCAGTGCTTCTTGCATAGATTGCCACAGTCGAGAAGTAAATCGAGGATCTCGATCGGAGATAATGGTCTTAGGCACTCCATGGCGTGCCACAATTCGGTCAATATACAGCTTTGTTAACTTATCCATGTTATCGTTTTCCTTCATCGGGATAATATGTGCAGATTTGGTTAATCGATCAATGATAACCCAAATCGCATCTGGTCGATTCGATCGATGAGGTAATCCCGTTACAAAATCCATTGAGATGTCCTCCCATTTCCATTCTGGGATCTTTGGTTGCTGTAATAGCCCAGAAGGCTTTTGGTATTCAATCTTCACTCTTGAGCATGTTAAGCACTTAGCCACATATTGCGCAATTTCGGCTTTCATATTCGGCCACCAATACAAGCTCTTCAAATCTTGGTACATTTTATCCGATCCAGGGTGCACCGAATATCTTGATTTGTGAGCCTCGTCCATCACGAGCTCACGGAGATTTCCAAGTAAAGGAACCCAAATTCTGTCATTGTAGTATCTGAGTCCGTCGGACTTAATTTCAGAGTTACCATCTACCCCTCGCAGTGCTTCAGCTGCGAAGTTTTCTTCTTTTAGAGCTTCTTGTTGGGCATCGCGGATCCGATCCGGCAATCCCGTGTGAATGGTAAGTTGCAGCGCTCGTACTCGTCGAGGCTTTTCGTACTCTTTTCGACTTAATGCATCAGCCACAAAATTGGCTTTTCCCGGGTGATATTTGATTTCTAAGTCATAATCATTCAGTAGCTCGACCCACCGTCGTTGTCGCATGTTGAGATCCTTCTGATTAAAGATGTGCTGTAAGCTTTTGTGGTCAGTAAATATCGTGCACTTTGTTCCGTAGAGGTAATGTCTCCAAATCTTGAGTGCATGAACAACGACTCCTAATTCCAAATCATGCGTTGTATAATTCTTCTCAGTGTCCTTCAGTTGCCTGGACCCATAGGCAATTAGTTTGTCCCGTTGCATCAACACGCAACCGAGTCCTTGGATGGATGCATCACAGTAGACTACAAAGTCGTCAACTCCATCGGGTAACGCAAGAATCGGAGCTGAACATAACATATCTTTGAGAGTTTGAAACTCGTGTTCTTCTTTTTCACCCCATCTATATTGCACTCCCTTGTGCGTTAATGCTGTTAAGGGTTGAGCCAATTGCGAGAAACCCTTAATGAATCTTCGGTAATATCCGGCAAGTCCCAAAAATTGTCGGATTTCGGTCGGCGCTCTAGGAGTAGAGCAATTCTTGATAGCTTCCACTTTAGCCGGGTCGACATGAATTCCTTCCTGATTAACAATGTGTCCAAGAAACTGGACTTCGCGAATCCAAAAATCGCACTTCGAAAACTTAGCATAAAGCTGTTCCTTACGGAGTAATTCCAAAATCAGTCATAGATGTCTCTCGTGTTCTTCCTTTGTCTTGGAGTAAATCAAAACATCGTCAATGAAGACTATCACAAACTGATCGAGGTACGGCTTGCACACTCGATTCATCAAATCCATAAACACCGCAGGTGCATTAGTTAGCCCAAACGGCATAACTAGAAACTCGTAATGTCCATACCGAGTTCTGAAAGCAGTCTTGGGGACATCCTCATCTCGAACACGAAGTTGGTGATATCCAGACCGTAGATCAATCTTTGAAAAGTAGTTCGAACCTTGTAGTTGGTCGAAGAGATCGTCGATTCGAGGAAGTGGATACCGATTCTTAATAGTAACTTTGTTAAGCTCTCGGTAATCAATACATATACGGAACGTTCCATCCTTCTTCTTAACAAACAAAACCGGTGCTCCCCATGGATACGAACTTGGACGAATAAACCCTTTGTCGAGTAGCTCTTGAAGTTGTGCGGAGAGTTCGTTGAGTTTGCTTACCGCCAAACGGTAAGGTGCGCGTGCAATCGGAGCGGCTCCAGGAGCTAAGTCGATCCCAAACTCCACTTGACGAAATGGAGGCAAACCAGGCAGATCTTCAGGAAATACATCTTGGAAGTCGCGAACTATCGGGTAATCATTGATTCTGCGCTCGGGAAGTGTCGAATCGGTGACGTTTGCAAGAATCGCGAAGTGACCTTTACGAAGGCACTTTTGAGCTTTGAGAAACGAGATAATACCAGTGACTGCTCCACCTTTTTCACCTTGAACCGTTAACACTTCACCTTCTTCGAGTGGAATACGAACCACTTTTTCTTTACATAAGATTTCAGCTCGGTTTTCAGATAACCAATCCATTCCTACTATAACGTCAAAACTACCAATCGGGAAAGGCATAAGATCGATTCCTAATGTATGGCCAGCTAGTTCTAACTTACAGTCCTTAACTATCTGCGTCGTATCATGAAGTTTACCATTCGCTAGTTCTACCACATACGTAGCATCTAAGGCAATCGGTTTAGCATTTATTAGTCTAGCAAACTTAGTGGAAATAAAACTTCTTTCAGCACCAGAATCAAATAACACAGTAGCAAAGAAACCATTCAATATAAATTTACCATTAATTACGTTGGCGTCGTTGCGAGCTTCTCCCTGACCCATGACGAAGGCACGACCGCTACCATTCCCACCATTACCGTTTCCACCATTACCATTCCCACCGTTACCATTCCCGTTGCCCGGGTTCCCACCGTTGCCATTGTTACCATTACCCTGCCTGCGCAATTGCGGGCAATCTTTCTTCATGTGGCCTTGAGCACCACATTCATAACAGCCACGGGCTCCACCATTGTTGTTGTTCTGATTGTTTCCTTGCCCGTTACGGTTGTTTCCGTTTCCCCTGTAGTTATTTCCTCCTTGGTTCTGACCGTCGTTGTTCAACTTCTGCAAGTTGGTCCAGCAGTTGTTGGCTTCATGCCCCGGTTTCCCACATCTTCCACATTCCAAACCCTTGTTACACATACCGTTGTGGTGTTTTCCGCACTTGATACAGAACGGAGCTTTACCCTTGTAGTTTCCATTCCCACCTTGGCGATTGTTACCCCCACTTTTGTTGAAATTGGACCTTGTGTTGTCTGGTCGCTTGTTCTGATATTGGGAGTTAGAGGACCTCCCAGATTGATTTCCAACAGATTGATTGTTCACAGATGTAGCTGGAGCTTCTTATTCAGCCTTACGCTTGCCACTCAAGGCAGTCTTCTCAGTGGCTTTTGCGGGTAGAGTACCCCTTTCGATCTCCTGATCGGTTAACTTGTGAGCCAGACGGATGGCTTGTTGCACAGTTGTTGGATTGCTGGCTGTCACCAGGCTCTTGATTTGGGGCGCGAGACCCTCCAGATAACGCTCAATGCGCTTAAATTCAGCATCAACCATCGAGGGGCACAGTACCTCGTACTCGTGGTAACGAGCAGTATACTCTTCAATTTCTGACCCAGACATCTTGGAGTTCAAAAACTCTCCTTCCAGTTTCTTGACTTGATCTCGAGGGCAGTACTCCTCCATAACCAACTCCTTAAATGCTCCCCATTCCATGCCGTTGGCCGCATCTAACCCAATCATCTGAATCTCAGCATTCCACCAGGAGAGAGCAGCTCCCTCAAAGGTACCAGTCGCATACTTCACTTTGTCTCCAGCAGGGCAGTTGCACATAGAGAAAACCTTCTCAGACTTGTCAATCCACCTGAGGAGTCCTACAGCTCCTTCTTCGCCGGAAAACGTCATCGGCTTGCAGTCCATGAAGGACTTGAACGTGCAGTGGTGGTGGTTTCCTGATGCAATAATAGTTCGGGTTTTAAGTTTAAACAAGTCAATTATAATCGCTTTGTGCCTTAACCGGCATAATAATTACCCTGTGCGGCATATGCAGCTTGGACGGCTGCCACCGCAGCTTGCACGTGTTCATTAATCATTGCTTGCAGTTGTGCAGGCGTCATGTTGATGTTGCTTCTTCCGTGTCCTCTTCCAGACATTTTGCTGGACAGTTAAAGTAGCCAGTGTTCAGTCACAATTATGTTCCATACATATCCCATAATATGTATTTTAACCATTTTCCGTTATCCCACTATTAGTCCAAAAATTTTCGTGCAAAATTGAGGCATCGTCGAAGAATGCCGTAAGTCGTAATTACTATCGTCGAAAGTCGGCTTCCCCATAAAAGTCACCGTCGGCGTAGTCATCGTAGTAGAAATCATGACGTAGCGTGTAGCATCGTTTCGTTGTCGCTTTCCCCGGAATAGTGTGCGCATTGGCGTTTGCATTTCGTATTCGTGTGTGAAAATTTACCTAAGGTTTTTCCGTTAGACTACCTAGACACGGTCTCTATATATATTTACATATATATATCTACATATGGAGTATTTACTTACACAGCAGAGCGAGTATCCCAGGTTGGCACGTAAAAATTTTGTTTTGGGAATTTTGTTTGTTCGTTTGTAACTAAGGTTTCAAGTTGCAGTTTCCAAATTGTTTTCAAAAAAATGATTCCAGTTCTCTGCAACTTATGGCTCTGATACCAATCTGGCACACCCCCAATTAACCACTAACGGAGTTTATACCGTTAAGGGGTGCGAGCAAACCAGGACCACAACCATTAGTTACAAATACTAAACAAATCAGAGTAAAGTCCAAACATTAATAATCAAAACAGTTTAACAGTACGCAGCGGAAAATAAACATAAGTGTCTTAGCACTAACCACGTGCTTAAATTACAAAACATGAATTGTTATTAAGTTCCCAATTTAGAGTTTTAAAATAAGAGATCTTCAAGTGCCATGCCAACCTTCGGCGGATACTCCTCAGCGATCTGCAAAAGTGAAAACCACACAAGTGTCAACCTAACGGCTGGTGAGTTCACGGTGGGCATGACATGCATTGACCCGGTCTCATAATCGTATGTATCAACATATACATAAGTAATAGTTTTGCAAGGCAATTGCCAAGAGTTGAATTTTCGAATATGCACTAGTTAAGTAAAGGATTAAAGTGGTCAACCGATATCGCGGGTAGCTAATCCGGTTTCCATGCACTAAGGAGTCGTACTAGGGCTGAAAGCTGACGTAACAGAGTTCGACAATATCCGATGGTTGGTGCCTCCAGTTGTGTCCCATTTGGGAGGCCCACAACTAAACATAGGCTGACATTGAACTCCGTTCGGCCTCCAACCGGTTGGTTACACATTTGTGTACCGCGGAGCAGGGTTTGTCAAACCCTCAGTAGATCTACCCAACATCCCCTCGCTTCTCAGATCAACAGTACTAGGTTGAGGACTTTTTAAGTTTTAAGGCATCCTTAGAAATCATGTGATATCATTTGGTTTAGACTTTAACCTACACTAGTCATATTAAAACAGTTTATGATTTCATTTGAAATTCCCAAAAAGAGTTTAAGTGTCAAATGGTCGTTTCCGGGTTTCAATAGAAACCCCAAGGATGGACAGTTGCAAGTGTTCCCATAAAACACTCCAACTTCCATAACAGGTATCCCAATTGTAATACCTCAAAATGTCAGCGTTGTTTATCGTTAAGTTCATTCGTTGTGTCCCAAACGGGCTCACAATTAAAGGGTTTGTGAAACTCACCTTAGGTTGCTCAGCTACACTGATAGTTAATCCAAGTATTGCTTAATGGAGACCTATGAACACGTTTAGGTCTTAAGTATTAGTTTTGTGTCTAATCTTGACGTCACTATGGCCCATAACATAGCACGTTGAAACTATGACACGACATAACGACACACGACACCGATGGTTGATCATAAACAAGGGTTCACATACATCAGAAATCAAAGCATGTATCATCATAGCAAAATCATGTAAGTCATGGCATAGCATTCACGTAAATTGCACAAGTTTGGATTTTGGTCAGGTCACAGTTTCGCTAGCCTAGTGTCGCTGCACAGTTTCGCTATGTGCACGGGCAGCACTTTCGCAAGGGAATACCCGTTGACACAGTTTCGCTAAGCTAGTTTCGCTCGAAACTGTTGACACAGTTTCGCCAGCTTAGATTCGCTCGAAACTGGTTTGAACTTTCGTTCAGGGTATTTCGCTCGGTAGTTTCGTCCAGACAGGTCGACTTAGTTTCGCGGGCGACATTATAGTTTCGCTAGGCAGTATCGCTAGATGAATATATACATAATTTCGCTGGACAGTTTCGCCCAGAGAACACACAGTGTCGCTGGTCGCGAAAAACACATAAATCAGCCTAAAAATCAATCTAACAGCTTCCATATCACATGTAATTCATTCTCTAGCATACATAATCATTTACCGACATAAATCAGTAAGCTTTAACACCTTAAACATGCATTTTCATCATCAAATCACCAAAAACACATTTTAACCTAAAATGACCTAATCTAGCATAAATCTTCATCATGGATGGATTTCACACGTAAAGTTACTGACTTTATTGTAGATCTATCATTCCTAAACAACATATCAGAAGATCAAGTGATTCTATAAAGATCTAAGCATGCTTTTTAAGAAAACACATAGAAAACATAAAAATTGTGGTTTTGGGACTCACGGTTCGATCTCCAAGCTTGATGGATGATGGTTCGGGGCTGAGATCTCGATGGCTCGATGTGAATCTCGACTGACCAGATTTCCAGGAGAAAGATGGAGTGTGTGTGTGTTTTTGTGTAAAGGAGGCAAATGGTGAAACTAGGGTTTATTAAGATATTATATATCAGAGGCTAGTTTCGCTGGCAGTTTCGCTGGCCAAGCGAAACTGGCTCTGGTAGTCAGAGGGTAGACTAGCCGGGCGACACTATAGTTTCGCCCGGTAGTTTCGCTGGAAACCCAAAAGTGACCAGTTTACATTTTAAGCAAGATAAGTACAGTTCATGGGTTGTCATGCTATTCACAATGCTAAATCATGTATTTAAATCACATTGCACATAATAACTATAAGTAAATGAACACATAACACATATGGGCGGGTTTGGTGATCAACCAAAGGTCGTGGACGTATTCGGCCTAGTTAAGCATTAGTTATTAAGTTAACACTTATAACGTAACTAACGGAGATTGTCTAACGGAAGTAAACCTTGAAATTCTCGGATGTCACACACACGTTCACAAACACCATAAATTTTAACTTAAACATGATTAAGTTTGATGAGATTCTAAAAATATTAAGTGTTTATGATCTTAATACAATTTTAAGTGAGTCTACGATCCTACACATGTGATTACGATCCATAAATTGGGTTTACGATCCAATAAATGGTTTACGATCCGGTAGTTTAAGCCCAATCGTAATCGCTCGATAAAAACCTAAGCCCGATCGTAAACACTAATCGCAAACATCACTCGGAAACAACGGCCGTAAACGCCGATCGTAATCGACGATCGTAAACTTGGATCGTAATTGACGATCGTAAATCCCAAATGTCGTCTTCTTCATCACGCTGGTCGTAAACGCAGTAACTGCCATTGTTGGACCTGCACCAAACTCGTAAACACGTTAAACACCTCAGATATTCAAGATAGACAACCAAACACTACCTCTTATGAGTTCTAAACACAAAACCGACTTCAAATCTTTGAGAAATCGACCCGAAATCAGTCGAAAAACAGAAAAGATCACCGAGAAAGCAAAACTCAGAAAATCTGCAAATGGGCCGACACACAGACGAGGAAACACTCGATTGATGGAGGGTTTAAGGTCAGAAATGGATGGTGAAGGCGTCTGTGTGCTCCGATTACAGAGAGGACGACCGGAGGTGGGTGTGATGACTTTTCCGGCGAGGGTGGCGCGGCGGTTAGGGTTTCAGAGAGGCCGATCGTAAACAAGGGAGGGAGAGGAGATCGTGAATGGTGAAAGAATCGGAAATGGGGTTTTGTTAAAAAAAATTCATTTTATTCCCCCAAGTTTTAAAAACATTAAAAATACTCCCAAACCTCTAAAAATGATAATTCTCTTAAAAAAAGTTAACTTTGAGAAATTTGAGAATTTACGAAGCTTCCCCTCAGACTCAAACCCCGAGTATCTGATCTTGATCATAGAATAAAAATAAAAAATAAAAAGAAAAAAAATAAATTTTAAGCATTTAAAGACTTGAAAAATAAATAAACCATAAAACAATTAAAACCTAAAAACAGAAATTAAAAATTTACTTGCCTCGAAGCAGATTTAAAATCATGGATCAAACCAGACATATCTTTGACTAAGGAACCCTTTTCAGCTTCCGTTACTTGACGCTTTAGACGAATGCTCAAAATTTTTGAAATCACATAAACTCACATCCAGACAAAAAAATTTAAAAGTGCTTAAATATGATACATAATTACCGTCATGTTTAACCGTCCCCACACCCAATCGTTCATAGCAAAACCTACCCAACCTCAGAGTTTATTGAGGATTCACAAACCCCCAACTTGAGGAACCATACAACAGTGCTATGACTACCACTTATTTTCTTAATTATCAGTTGGTGATCAGGTCGGCCGCATAAGCACGCAGAGAAGACCAAACACAATAATTTTTTATTTTATAACTATTTCTTTTGATTTTTTTTAAAATTCTTTTTCTTTTCATCATTTTTTTTGTGTGGTCACATAATAGCAGAAATATGGCGTGTGAGAGAGTGAATACTAGGTGAATACCACTCTCAACCCGTTTTTGCTGGGACTCAGTCTTTTAAACTATGTAAACCAGGATGGAAAACTAAACATATATAGAAGTTAAGTTTACTGCACTTACATGGATGATCATAGTTTTTGATTTAGCTTATCAAAACATCATCTTTGAGTCGTCTTTCACTTCTGCCTTACACGTGTCAGTCTCTGATCGTCTTGGAAATTTATATCACTTCCTACCAACTCAAGGCAAACAAAAGACATCATAAAAACCTCAAACAGATATTTTTCAGATTTTCTGAAACAAAGATATTTCTTCCCCTGTTTTTATGAGGCTTTTGAAATATAAACACATTTTTTTTAATAATAAAAATTTACAAACAATTTTGATCAGATCATTCCTTGAAGGCAATCATCCTTAGGCCTTCGACACACATTTCAAAATTGGGACGAGGAAGGGGATTTGTAAACAAGTCAGAAACATTTTGATCTGAACTCACCTTTTCCAACTGAATCAACTTCTTATCATAGCAATCACCTATAAAATGTACCTTGATGTCTATATGCTTTGTTTTGGAATGTTGAACAGGATTTTTCACAATTTGCAAAGTAGCAGCATTATCACAGAAAATCGGAGTGTTCGTGAATTCCATACCGTAGTTAGTTAGCAGATTTTGGATCCATACTACCTGTGAGCATCCGGCTGATGCTGCCACATATTCAGCTTCGGCAGTTGACTTTGACACGGTATGCTGCTTTTTACTTTACCAAGAGATGAGTCTGTCTCCCAAGTACTGACAACCACCCGTTGTTGATTTCCTGTCAAGATCACTGTCTGCATAATCACTGTCAGTAAAAGCAAATAATTGGAAGTCAGTATTCTTTGGGTACCAAAGACCAAGCCGGGGCTTGCCCTTCAGATACCTAAAGATACGTTTAACAGCAGCTAAATGAGAAAGTTTAGGGTTAGCCTGGTAACGTGCACACACACACACTGCTTGCATGATATCTGGCCTCCTTACTGTTAAGTACATGAGAGACCCGATCATGGAACGATACAAGAATTCACTCACTGGTTCCCCATCAACATCTGCTTTCAGTAACGGTCGGGAATCCATGGGAGTGGAGATTAGCTTTGAGTCCTGCATCTTGAATTTTTCCAGTATCTCATTCACATATTTTGCTTGATGAATAAGAATCCTGGATTCATCTTGTTTCACTTGTAATGCTAGGAAAAAGTTCATCTCTCCTTGATCACTCATCTCAAACTTCTTTCTCATGATGTCTTCAAACTCGGTGCACAATTCTTCATTTGTAGATCCGTAGATGTTGTCATCCACGTACACTTGCACCATGATGATATCATCATTCACCTTCTTTCTAAACAAGGTTTGATCAACCACTCCTCTGATGTAACCATTCTCCACCAAATGCTTGGAGAGAGTCTCATACCATGTCCGTAGAGCTTGATGCAAACCATACTGGGCTTTATCCATCAATATATACATGATCTGGATGTTCTTCATCCACAAACCCTGGTGGCTGACCCACATAGATTTCTTCATTCATGTCAACATACAAGAAGGCTGTCTTGACATCCATTTGATGCACCGTAAAGTTGAGATATGTTGCAACAGCGAGGAAAATTCTAATTGCTTCCAATCTAGCCACTGGAGCATACACCTCATCATAATCAATCCCATGCACCTGTCGATGTCCTTGAACTATCAGCCTTGCCTTGTTCCTCACGATTATACCCGTATCATCCTTCTTGTTTTTGTACAGCCACCTTGTGGGTATAACCTTCTTATCTTCTGGTCTGTTTACTAGTCGCCACACTCCTAATTTTGAGAACTGATTCAGCTCATTGTGCATAGCCTCCATCCAGCTTGGATCTTTGAGAGCTACAATCACATTTGGAGGCTCTATTTGGAAGATGAAACAGGAGTACATGCAGTGATTTATGTTCCCTGCGCGGCTTCTAGTTGTGACTCCTGCTGTCACTGGCCCAACCACATTGCTGAGCGGGTGATCTCTGTTGATTCGTGTGGTTTGAACATCTGGCACTGAAACTGAAACAGGCTGGTTAGTATCATTAACATCATTATTCATACCTTGGGTTTCACACTCCTTCTGATCATCATGAGTTCCTGACGATTCTGGAACATTCACAACATCATCCTTAGGAGCTGTTTCTGATACACTGTCTCTGACATGTTCAATAATTGGCCTCACTTCAGGAGCTGGAGCAATGATATCTTCTTCTTCCATATTAGGAAACATGTTTGAGTAGTCAAACCCTTTGAAGAAAGACCCATAGTCAAAGATCCAGTCCGGTCCAATTCCTGCATCTGTTGGATAATCTTCCAACCAGTCAACATCAAATGCCTCGATTATCAATTTGGTGGTTTTGTTGTAGACCCGATACGCACTATTTGCAGAATATCCCACAAAATAGCATTCATCAGCTTTCGCTTCGAATTTCCCCACATCCGATTGAATTAAGACTGTGCAAGGACACCCGGAAGTCTTGAAATATCCCACTCTCGGCTTTTCTCCATAGATAATCTGATAAGGCGTCTTCTCATGCTGCTTGTTCAAAAGTACTCGATTCTGCACATAAGAAGCAGTGTTGACTGCTTCGGCCTAGAAAAAGATTGGTAATCTTGCATCGCATAGCATAGTTCTAGCAGCTTCAATTAGAGTTCTGTTTCTTCTTTCAGCAACACCATATTGTTGAGGCGTGTACGGTGCACTGAACTCCACAGAACATATTCAATTTAGCGTTCTTAAATTCAGTTCCGTTGTCTGTTCTGATAGCCTTCACCCTTTTGCTCAACTGATTCTCTATAAGAGTGACGAACTGTTTCACAAGCGCTGGCATTTCATGCTTGAATGACAGAAAGAAAACCCAAGTAAAACGAGAGAAGTCATCCACTATCACCAGACAGTACGAGAACTTGCTGATGCTTTGAACTTGCATAGGGCCAAAGAGATCCATATGAAGTAGTTGCAATACCGATGAAACAGAGTTAACAGTTTTAGAACGATGCGGTAACCTGTGCTGCTTCCCCTTAGCACATGCAACACACTTCTCAACTGACGAGAAATCTGTAATAGGGAGATTCCTTACATGCTCTCCCTTTGCCAGCTTTGATAGATTCTTCATGTTAGCATGTCCCAGACGACGATGCCACAATAACGCCAGATTTTCAGTTTGCTTTGAGATAAGGCAGGCTTCTTCTGATGTCGGAGGATTACCCATGTTGAGCAAATAAGAATTTCCACGTCTTGGTGTGCGCATCAAAATACACTCCTTGCGGTTGAATAATACAGAAAAATCTCTATCACATATCTGAGAGACACTCAGCAGACTGTGCGACAGCTCCTCCACATAATGTACATCAGAATAAGTTAAACTGCCATTCTTCACAACACCGTTCTTGCTGATCCTACCACCTACACCTCCAGCAAACAAAACGCCTCCTCCGTTGAAGTCTTGAACATCTTCCAAAAGTGACAGATCTCCGGTCATATGTCGGGAGCAACCACTATCAACGTACCAGAGATTGTTGACAGTTCTTCTTGGCTGTCCCTACATGGATCAAAGATCAGTAAGATTCAGGTACCCAGGCCATAACAGATCTGGGCACACCTTTGGAGTCAAGGTAGTTAACTAATTTGAGGGACATTCCTGCTTTTGATTCAGTCACACTCATGGTTTGAGTGTTGACTTTTGGTTTCCAAATGGGGTGTTTCTGTGGTTTCATCACATTTGGTGAGTTCTTGACAGACACAGGTTTCTTTTGTGGTGATGTGGCCTTTTTACCAGCTGGCTTTTTAACAGGTGTCCACTCAAGTTTCAGTTTTGTGTAAACAAGTTGTTTTGTTTGAGTGACATCTTTTTGTTTTAAAACCCGCTGCTCAACCTTTGCTTTGCCATTAGGTTTATTAACTCTTTTCACTTTAGCCACTTGTTTTCAACAAATTCTGGTTTTATCTTATCATTCCTTTTGTAAACTCCTTTAGATATATAAGTTGGTTTTGGAGTTTTGGTCACATTCCACTTTTCAACAACATGCTTTGTCACCGGTGCCTTTGTGTTTGAAACCTTAGACTGTTGAGTCTTCATTGGTTCTAAACACTGCTTCACCTGAGACAAAGCTTGTTGCTTTTGCTTTTGTTTTTCTCCTATCATCATTTTCTCTAACATACTAGTCCGTGGGTTTTGCGGATAGTATGGTTGAAATGGTCAATTCATACAATTAGCAGCAAAGTGTCCTGGTTTTCCACATTGAAAACAATTCATGAGTCTAGGCCCATTGTCATCCCATTTGTGTATAACATGTTTTGTAGCTTTTTCCGGTTGTGTAATTAAACAAAATTGTTCTGATTTAGATTTGTTTGTTCTATTGAAAGTCGACACAACCTGGGGATAAGCAACAAAGTCCTTGGGCTTAGTCTCACGACCAACTTTGGTGTTAGGCACGCGAATTTTAAAACCATTAACTTTTTCATTGGAATCAGAAACATGTTTTGATAACAAAGATACAACTAATTGTTTTGACTTGGACTCTTTAAGTTAAGACACAGATGCTAGAACATCGTCCTTAGGTAAATTGGAAATTAAACTACTAGACACATGACATTCATTGACTTTCAAACATTCAACATCCTCCCCAGAAACATCTTCAATACCTACTTCATCTGCACATGAAACAAAGTTGTCAGAAGAACCAACATTATCGTTTGATGGTTCTTGGGATGGACCCGATTTACTTGTGGATGCCATTGTTTCGTTCTGAGTACCCAAACCATAAGTCAAGTGTTTCTCATTTTCTAATTCCTCTATAGTCATAGGTTTCACACCAACCAAAACACTATCTATAGGAGGTCCTGCTTCATGCATTTCAGAATCAGTTCTTTCTACTTGATCTTCCTCATAGATTATACCTATTATGTCTCTAGAGACAGGTTGAGGAACATTATTCTTATTCTTTTCATTGAAGCTAATTCCTATTCCTCCTTTATCCTTTCCAAATCTAACATCAGTGATGCAATTGGACAAAGCCTTACCAGCCTGAAGCATTCTCTTGTTTCTCATTTGGTTTACATCTAATTTTACTTGCAATTCATTGTTCTGATGCTTAAGTTCATCTATCTGCTTACTAAGCTCAGCTATTTCTAACTTAGCGTTGTCATACAGAACAGACTTCTGAGTGGCTAGGGCTTGATATTTCTCTATATCTAGTTTCTGTGCTTTGACCTTATCCTCACTCTTTTCCCATCTACCCTTAAACGAACTTCTAGAGCATTGCATGTCAAACAGTTCTATCTCACTATATTTTCCAAAGTTGTCTAAGGCCAGGAATTAAGTGTGCACAAGTGGGATTAGTACATACCTCAATGTTGTCGACCTCGGCAGCAAAAGCTTCTTTGTCTTCAACCAGGTTTTCTTCATCAGTTACCACAAAAGCATGCTCTTCATCAGCACCATTCTCTATTTGAGCAATCATGGCACCTGTCAGACTGAGCTCTCTAACCTGTGAAGCCCACTGGCATTCTCCACAATCTTGGACAACCAAAGCTTTAGTCTCTGCCTTTCCTCTACCATCACCAGCTTTCTTTTCTTCTGCCCTTTTTTTCTTTGGCTTTGTGCATTCCCTAGCGAAATGTCCGTACTCATCACAATTGAACCACCTCAACTTGCTTTTATCAAAACCCATTCTGATCTTGTCTTGATCCTTCCAGACGTTTATTCTAGTCGTTTCCATAAACTTCTTTGCACGAAAAACCGCCATGGCCATCTACCAGGAGACATCCAGCATCTCAACGTCTTCGGGGTTTATCTGATTCAGATCACCAGACAGCATCTCAGCAGGCACCAAAGTTCCACCCATAAGGGCATGGTAGCTGTTCATGAATCCCATTCCAAGTGAAAAATTGGGATCATTGGTGGCATTTGCCTCTTCAGAGTTGTTCATTCCACTTGAACCAGAACTAGCTTGTGATCGTGCCACAAATGCAGTTGACTTTGGGTTGGCACTTGAATCACCTCCAGATGAGCATCCAGCTTGCTTTGATCCCATATCTTCAGTCAAGAGAGCCTGACTTAATTTTCCAGCCATGCTTAGTGAACTCAGATGGTTCAGCTCCAGTTGCTTGTCATCAATCAACTTTGATTTTAGTTTGTTGATAAGCTCATCAACAGTTAATACATTCAGTTTGTTGTTATCTTTGATGATTGAGATGTTTGTGTTCCAATTCTTGGGTAAGCTGTTTAAGAGCTTCAAATTCTTGTCCTCCTGGTTTGGTTCAACATCATAACTTGCCATTTCGGTGATTAAGGACACAAATCTCTGAACCTGTGCGTCAAAGGACTCTTCTTGCACATGATTGAATAAGTTGAACTTCTGCTTCAGCATCTGTCTACGGCTAGCCTTGATGTCAGGATTACCTTCATATGCTACAACAAGAGCATCCCATAGCTTCTTTGTAGTCTTATACTTCTTAAACCCTTGTGCAATCTCCGGTGTCAAAGCCATAGTCATGATTGCATATGCCCTCTCATCCTTGTTACACTTCTCCCAGTCATCATCTGTGTACTCTGCTTCAGTCTTCACAATTCTAACTTTTGTTCCTTCAGAGTGAGTAGGTATATATGGTCCATTAACAACAGATCTCCACAGTCTTAGATCAACGCTTTTCAAGTGGTTCTGAAATCTGTATTTCCACTCAAGAAAGTTATCAGGTGAAGTAAGTCTAGGCGGACGTGTAGTTGATCCAATCTCAAAATCCAATTTCTGATACATGCTCGGTTTAAAATCCATAACGTAAGCTTAGGAAAACTTAAAAACTAAAGTCCAAAAGTCCAAAATGTGAGATTACGATCGTAAACACCTGATTACGATCGAGAACACCTGATTCCGATCACAGCAATGTCGTAAACACCTGATTACGATAAGAAGTAACACCGGATCGTAAACTGTGAATCGTAAACACTGTTTCCGATAGAAGCGAATCGTAAACTCCGTATCCGATTGAGTTGGAACGTAAACTCCGATTACGATGGTCGATTCCGGTAAAGAAAAATCGTAAACTCTCGATTCCGACAAAGTACAGTCGTAAACTCGAAATTGCGGATCATAAACACTTAAAAACCCAAGCTTGATGTCGTAAACACGTTTCCGATGCAAATCTTCAAGAACACCAGTCGTAAACACCTAATAAAACCCAGAAATCTTCAAACACAGCATCAGAACTGATCGTAAACCCCAAGAACAGCTTCTAAACCTTCAAAAACTCGAAACTTTTCCAGAAAATGCTTGAATCCAATACCATGAGAACCTCGAATCAATGATTCTTAGCTCTGATACCAATTGTTGGTCCAGAAAATCTACTAAAACACGATATTGATATCACAAACGAGTGCGGAATCCTCGTGAGTGATTGATTCAAGAAGAAAGTAGATGAAAGAGATTTGATGAAGTGATAAACAACAAAGATCAAATCTTGAATGATAAACAATACTTTCTTGACCTAATGACAACTGATCGTAAACACAAAGAGAATCTGAAAATCGTAATCAAAAGCTACCCTAATCATAAACACTATGGGTTTATATAGTACCCATTACAAAGCCCTAAAGTCTAATCATAAACCCATAGGAGCCGGCCCAAGCAAGCCCAACCGTGAACTCTCTAAGCCCAAGTAGTGAACACTAAGCCCATTAACAGGTAAGCCCACATCTAATGTTCATGCCTCTAATATATAGGCCAACAAAAAAGTCTTCATGCTGGCCATGACGGACTATTTTTCTAAGTGGATTGAAGCCGAAGCTTTTTTTCAAGTTAGAAAAAAGGAAGTGATTTCCTTCATTAAAAGGAATATTTTAACAAGATTTGGAATCCCATCGGAAATAGTTTGTGACAACGGGTCTCAGTTTATTGGAAAAAGAACGACTAGTTTTTATGAGGCATGGGGCATCAAGATGGTAACTTTAACTCCCATACATCCACAAGCTAATGGCCAAGCGGAATCGAGCAATAAGATTATCATCAATAATCTTAAGAAGAGCTAGGAGACAAGAAAGGGAAATGGGCTTAAGAGCTACCTCTCGTATTGTGGGCTGACAGAACGACCTCCAAGAATGCTACTGGTCGAACACGATTTTCCTTAGTGTTTGGTTCAGAAGCTGTAATACCCACTGAAATGGTGATGCCAACTGCCAGAACAAGCCCCCGGGATTTTAAAGAAAATAGGCAGGAACTTCTTGAAGATCTTGAAACAATCGATGAAATCCGGGACCTCGCAAAATTCAGGATGGCAGCAGACCAGCAAAGGATAGCCAAGTCTTAAAACAGAAATCTCAGGATCAGAAGATTTCAAGTAGGAGATCTGACTCAGAAGCTGGAAAAGGAGCATACAGGCTAGCTACTATGGAAGGTGAGCTGCTCCCAAAAGCTTGGAATGCAATTCACTTGAAGTTATATTTTATGTAAGTGCTTTCCGGATCCTCTAAGTATATCCAAGAATCCTGGTTTAAGCTTCGAAAACCTCAGGTACAATTTTGACTCTTATTTCAATTTCATATTATTATCTTTGTGAAATGATTACTGACTTAGGTATCGGAGGGGTGTTAGCCAAGCTAACACCCACCCCTCACCAAGCCTTGAAGTATTTTGCAGATGTTCTAAGCATCTTGTCGTAAGCTAGAGGCTGATCACCTCTTCTAAGTATAAAGCATTCTAAATGCAATCAAAGGTTAAGGAGGTTTTCACCTTCTCGTTCACTAATGGGAATCGCCAGGAGCGCAAGACCCTCGCCAGGAGTGCACGGTGGTGGCCTATGGTTCAAGGTGGTGTGGCCAGTCCATCTGAGGGTGGCTGATAATTTCATCACTGTTGGCCATAGAGTACACCTCAAAATGGGTGGCAGACGTGTCATCTCATAAAGGTTCTAAGGTTTTTGACATTTTCATGTCAACTAAGGTTTAGGCACATTCGTGTCTCTCAAGTTTTGGGCTTGACCCCAGTTGGCTTGGTCCCAAGTATTTTTTAGCTTGTCCTCAGATTAGCTAAGGTTTTTAATGTTCTTACATTAACAAAGGTTTAGGCACATTCGTGTCTCTCAAGTTTTGGGCTTGACCCCAGTTGGCTTAGACCCAAGATTTATAAGGCATTTCGTGCCTCAAAAGATTAAGATGGGCTTGACCCCTGTTTGGCTCATTTCCAAGTACCTGAGTTTTATCCTCGGGAATTCACCAAATCTACCTAAAGGATCATTGAGGATCTTCAAGGATCTTGACTATCTCAACGAATGGAATCTTCTTGAACATGTGACATTGGTATTGCTTATGTTACGCATTTTTATTACTAAGTATTGGCTAGCATCATGGTTTGTTAACATTGGCAAAGTTTTATAGACTTTTGAGTTTTTAAACTAAACTATGTTATTAAGCATCCTGTAGGATCCTCATTCAAATATTTTTCAGAATAACCAGAAATATACACAACACACCATGATGATTAAAATACTACTAAGTCATATATATGCAGGAAATTAAAGGAGTTGACCCCAGGCTTCGTCTTGGAACCCAAGATCCCTCCACCTAAGGCCAACCATATTGTCTAAGGAGCTTGGACTTCGCCTTGAAACTCAAGGTCCCTCCATCCAAGCCCCCAAAAGTTAGAGTATTTTGTTTTCACCATAACCATTGTTTAAAAAGAACCACAAACAACCAAACCAAACAACCAAAAAAAGCGGGCTCCGACCTAGTCAAGATTGCCTTCATTGCCCAGCTTATCACTAGCAGCCTCTGCCTGCTCCACCTCCTTGCCCTTGCTCTTCTCACCAGCTTCCTTCTCTACCTCCGGCTCAACCTCCTTGTCAGCTTTTTCAGAAGCTTCCCCCCTCTCAGCCAACAGCTTTTTGAGGCTCACCTCCCAATCCTTGACCAGCCAGCTCTCTGGAGTGAAGCCTTCATCCTCCGCAGCAGTGGCCATCTCGATCATGCACTCAAGCACGCTGATGGCAGCTGAGGATTGGGCATTCTGTTCAGCCAGCTTTAGGGCTTCAGCAACTGCAGCATCTTTTTCATTGAGATGCTTCTCATAGTGGCGTGCGTTGCTGGCTGCTGCCTTGCCCATCTTCTCAAGACGGAGCGTGGCCTGGTCAAGATTAAGTTTGGAGGCTTCAAGCTTCTGCTCCATTGTCTCCAGTTTGCCTTCAAGATCAATCACCTCGTGGCTCAGCTTATCAATGCCCTGTACCAAAGCAAAACACATCAGAATCAACAAGGGAAGTATTATAACTACAACTTTAACATACTTCTCTATTATAAAACTATACATACAATGTTCACCACAGCTTGCAGTGAGAGCAGCTTGTTGGCAGCTGCAACAGGAGGAAGATCATCAAAGCTATCCACAATGATAGTGGAGTCTGGAGCCTTACGCTTCTTGGCAGAAGAGGTCTTGGATCGAGTGCTGGGGGCCCGGAACTTAGGGGCTGAAACGTCTGTGGGAGCCTTGCTGCTGGTTTCCTCAGTCTTCTCTTTCTTGGCGATGAGCAGTTTGAGATCCTTGACGGAGAAGTTGGAAGCTAAACCTGGAGCTTCATCATAAACAGAAAGGGATCAGTTTCCAGAAATAACAAGGTGTAATTTAAATCAAAGAGAGAACAAGTTCCTACAAGTACCTGTAGACATGGTTCTCGAGGGGCTGAGAGGTTGCTAGGAGATACTTCTAGCACTTGAAACGTCTTCGGGTTGACAGCTTCTTTCTGCCACTGGGATGCTGTAGAGATCCTTGAGCTTCTTGGAGGATTCACGGGTTGGCTTGATCAGAGCTTTAAACTTGGGCGCTATAAAGACAAAAAGTCAAGCATATCAGTTAAGTAAAATTGAGGAGTATATGGAATTAAAATATTACAAAAACTCTTCCTACCCTTGACAACCCATTGGGTAGGAAGGTTCTCGCAACCAACAAGGCTACTCCTTTTGACAAAGAAGAAATGACGCTTCCAATCATGGTCATTGTGAGAAACCCTAGGGATCATCTGGGCTTATCCAGTTCTGATTTTGAAGATAAATCTGCTGTTGCCATGTGTGCCCAACCGATACACTTTGCAGATCTCAGCAACCCCAATGTTCAAGTTGCGGGTTTGGTTCAAGTGGTGGAGAGAAAGAAGGATTCGCCACACCATGGGCATTACTTGGGAATAGGCAAGGTTGGTGACTGAGAAGAAATCGGTGACCAAATCCGGAAAAGGGAATGTCATTCCGAGCAGAAAAGGGTAGTAAAGAAAACAAACCCAGTCGTCAGAGATGTGGTCGGCTTTCAAAGAAGGATCGAATGGACGGAATTCAGCTTCAGCAGGGAAGCTCGAAGATCGCTGCAACATTGCGATCTTTCGATCATCAAAGTTGCAGGTTTTCTCCTCCGTTTCCGGAAGGAGTCCCTGGTCGGTGAAGTCGTCGGCCACTTTGTCGGAGACTGTGGCCGATGATCGCAGCATTTTCTTCCCCATGATCGGAAAACACGAGGAAGGAGAGAAAGAATACTAACCTGGAGAAGATGGGAGAAGCTCTAGGGTTTTCGCCAAATAAGAAGCTGTGTGGAATAATGAGAACAAAGAGGAGGATATAAAAGAAAAAACTAACGGGAACTTCGCCTAGGAAGTTGGGTCCAACTAATTCCTCTCAAATCACAGTTACTTAGCGATAAGGCTCAAATTCAAATTTTCAACAGCTGGCTTGCATGCGCCAACCACCAAAAATTTAGGGGCAATTGTTGGTACTAGAATTCAGGAGATACTGAGCAGCTCGGATCAGCTCGCAAACACTTCACTGTAAGGATCCTGAATTATATTTATTTACTAACGATTGCTTTTCCCTACTTTGTTTGTTGTTCACAGGATTGACTCCAGTATAAGTCACGTGTCCTAAAGACCCGGTCAGCTGAGTGAATCGTCGACCAAGTAGACCTCAACGGCTATGTGGAAGACGTGGGCTTAGTTGCTAGTTTTTAGGATAGTTTGTTTAAATGTAATCTGTATTTAAATCGAGCTCTAGGCTTGCACACACACACCTTTTTTCAGCAATCGCAACTCTCTGCAACACTTGGAATACAAGCTCGTTTCATTTGTACTAAAAACTTTCATTATATAAAAGTTTTAGGAGGCAGGTACTTTGAACCGGCCCCCAAGGTTTTTTGCTAGGCTCCTTGAGGATACTCAAGGATTCCTGGATTTTCCTTCGTTACATCCTCGTGTCAACACTCAAACTTGCATTTTTCTTGCTAACTTCATCAAACACTCTACCTCACTTACAAAGTTTGATCAACTAATTGCTGAGGCAATTTTTGACCAAAACAATCTTTGGCTAAGAAATCGGTCCTGACAATTGGTATTAGAGCCAAATCTTTAAGTTTGAGTTCTTGACTCAAAATGAAGAAATCCATCTTTTGAGTTATCAATCTTGGTTGTTTTGCTAGAACTTTGAGTTGATTCTTGGTAGAAATCACTCAATGATTCCATTGCCATGCTTGAATCTCTGAAATAACTCCATTTTAGGGTCAAATTTCTGATTTTAGTCAAAATAGGGTTACGCTTTACGTAACCACTATTGTATTCTTTGAAAATCAAAGTTGTTTTTGGGGTGTTTCTTTCATCAAATTGATTCTAAAATTGTGTTAGACTAGTAAAACTAAAGCTGTTGCAACTGATTTCACTCAAAAACATCATGTTTTGAGGATTTTAGAGGCAAATTTCTAAATCTTTAGTGTTCTTGTCATATTCACGAAAATTCTTGGATTTGAGCTACTTAGAGTGATTTTTGGAGCTTGATCCAGTTATGTTTTTTGTTTCTCTACTGATTTCTAAACTAGTTGCACAATCAATTTTGATTTTTACAAACTTTGATTTTTTCTTGATCTTGAACCCCCAAGAACATCCTGATGAAATTTTTTACTAAGTGTTGAAAATTGACTTTTTCAATTCGGTGACTAATTATCAGTTGTATGTGACTAATTGTGTTCCTTATTGATTGTTTTGTAGGATTTGGGTGATTTCAAGCATTCTACAACTTTTCAAGCAAGAGAACCGATTTCAACCCGTTTGACCCGTTAGCTTACTTTGTCTCAAAATTGACTAGTGTTGATCGTTTCAACGTGTCGGATCACTTCACTCCTGCCACACAAGGCAACAATAGGCCTCCTAAACTCATGGGGGAAAGTAACTTCGATGATTGGAAGGTGAAATTCCTATCTTACTTGGAATTCGTTGACTTTGACCTGTTGACTTCTGTAGTCGAAGGTCCTGCTGTGTTTGAAGTGGAAGAGGCTACCATTGCTGGCACTGCTGCAGCTGCCACTGGTGCTGATCCTCCACCTAAGAAGATGATTACCAAACCAAGAAACAAGTTGGATGCTGCAGAAAAGTTTCAATTGAAAACTGACATGCGTGCACTTGGGTGCATTAAGATGGCTATCAATGATGAGTTGCAATACCAATTTCATGCTGCCACATCGGCTCATGAAATCTGGGAAGGCTTGGAAAAGAAATATGAAGGCAACCCGGCTACTAAGGAAAGTAGATCGGATATCATAAAGTTGGCGTTCAACACGTTCTCTCATAAGCAAGGCGAATTATTTGAAACTCATGTCAATCGATTTTGTCGCATTATCACTGAGATGACGACAAAGAACATCCGACATGAAAATAGTGCCATCATCAAGAAGGTCCTTCACTCCTTTCCTCAAGAGTTCGCTTCATATGTGACTTACTTGCACGACAGTAATGATCTTTCTACTGCCGACTATATGGATATGATCGACAAGGTTCGTGAGTATGAAGTTCGAGCCGTTGAGCGCAACGGAAAGTCTCTCATGGGTGCTGTGACTGTTAGGAGTTCTTCAACTTCTCGCAATTCTGCATTCATTGCTCCCGACCTAGATGATGACTTCCAATTCTCTGTTCCTGCAAGTCAAAGCCCACCTGCCACTACTTCTGTTCTAGCTGCTCCTCCAACTGAAGCTGTCATTGCTCCCGTCACTGGTCAGACTCCAAATGTGACTTTTGTGCAACAACCTCCAACTGGTTACTTCGTTCAGCAATCATCTCCTGCATCCCAACAGAACACAAGCATGATAGCTGCCCGAACTCGAAAGTTCTTCAAAAAGACTGGAAGAAAGCTTTTTCAAGCTCTCTCAAACACCAACATCGGCTTTGACAAGTCAAAAGTGCAATGTTACAACTGTCAAGAAATGGGGCACTTTGCACGTGAATGTCCTAAGCCAAGGACGTGGAACGGGCAATCCAATTCTAGTGGAAGTAACCAAACTCATCAAAAGCAGGGTGGTGGTGTTGCCCAATCTTATCAGAAACAAGGCAGCTCGTCATACCAGAAGCCACAGGGCACCAGCTCAAATTTCTCTCAACGAGGATCGTCATCTTCTCAACAACCACAAAGATCGGATGAAAGCAACAAGGTTTTGGTATCGCTTGAACACTCAAACTACAACTGGACCTGTTACTGAGGTGAACTGTTACTGGATGTGAGCTCATCCGAAGTTGAATCTGAGGCAAGTAAGAGGCTTGTAGAACTTCAACGTGAAACCATCCCTGATGAGGTAAAACTTGCTTTATGTTCTGATAAATGTGTTGAGGTTGTAGCTCGCTATCGCGTTTACAACATTGAGTTGGTCGGTAAGGCGAAAGAGAGTGAGAGCAAAGTTGAGAAATTAAAAGAAAATGAGAAAGACTTTTTGATTAAGATCAAGTCTTTACAAGATGACATTGAGGTCATGAAGCATACGGAAACAACTCTAACAATTCAAATAACTGATCTTTTGGAAAAACTAACTTCTCTGAGGACGAGCTATGCTCAGGCTCGAGAAACCATTGATTTGTTAAAACTCAATCCGGCAACTCTTGGCAATACTGTTGGCCGTGATATTTTTGCTAGTCTTAAAAACTGGACTTGGGTTGACACGGGAAATTGATGATAGTGCGGCAGAGAATCTGCTTAAACATAACTATTATAGAGTTCCCGAGTTAACCAAGATTAACTCAAAGAGTCACTTAAAATTCATTAATCCTGAGTTGGTTCCAAGTGCTTCCGAAATCCAAAAGATGGAAGATCAGCTCTCTACCCACACGAGTGGATCTGATCTCCCACCAACCGATGTCGCACTTCACTTTGATGAAGTCAATTCTGATGTTTTAAAAGGTGTTGATACTAGTCTTTCTGAGACTCTAACTAAAGAGGCAGCTGAACATTAATTCCTTGATTTGTTGAAAACATCTGTCTTGGATGGTCAATCGTTTTTGTTTGACAACAACTATGAGATTTTCAAAACCACTGTTGCTCCAAAACGAGCTAAGACCACACAAAGGCGAAAGCCTAAGCAGAATTCCAACAAGGGATTCACTGATCAGTCTGATGTGAATGAGGATGAGTTCAATCGTGCATTTGCTGAGATGGCACTCAAACATGGTAAGACAGTCATGGACACACAAGCTGGTCTTGAGATCACCGATGGTAAGGTGAAGACTGTTCCAAGTACCTCAACTTGAACTCCCTCTACATCAACACCACAAGCTGTACAATCACCTCAATCAAGCAAATCAAAGGCTGCTGTTGAAAGTTCTGCTCCCACTGGAGCTGTCATGACTCTAAAGTTGAAATGGTAAAGATTGTCAAACCAAAGATGAAGAGTGTTCCAAAATTAACTGGTACAACCTCCTCACCAACTGTTGAGTCTGCATTGATCGTGGTAGAGCCTTCTGCTCCAATGACAGAAAGTGCCGAAGCTGTTATTGTGGAAAAGAAGAAAAGAACAAGAAGAAGAAAGAAGAAGGTTGTTGTTGACAATGAGAAGACTCCTGTTGCTACATCTGTAGAACCCACATCTGTGGTTCCTGTTGCTAAAACTACTGCTTTTGTTGTTCCAAATGCACCATCTGTGCAAAATGGTTGTGCTATCTGTGGCAATCCTCATCACGATGCAACGGTGTGTATCTACAACCAAGGGTACAACACCTATGGCAACGCAACAATTCCACCTGTACACTATTTTGAGCAACATACAACTGCTGGTCAAAATACACACCTCCACTCGAGAAACTATGGTAATTGCAGTGAAGACTACATGGACTTGCGGGATCACTCTATGTTCCAACAGTCTTATCCCAACTAACCGTATATTCTGAGTCAAGCCCCGTATCTACCACAAGGCTTAGGGGGAAGCTTGTATTCAAGTCAGCCTCACATCAGGCAACCACCAAGGATGAAAGCACCGAGTCTAACTCCAATCAGGTCATGGAACCCAAGGCCAAGACCCAGCTTTATACCAGGGCCATTTCCGTATCAAAGGCCAATGATAGCTCCAAGGCCTGCAACCACCTTCATTCCACCTTCGGTTATTCCATCAGCTCCATCATCTTCATCTACACCATCTTCGTCAACTATGAAGAAATCGGTTATCAAGAAGACCCAAGGTCAAAATGACCGGGGTCCCTCCTCAAACTAACCAATTTCTTTACTTGTGCAGGGACGTACCCGGAAAGCTGTAAACACATGGTACATGGACAGCGGGTGCTCCAGGCACATGACAGGGAACAAGGACTTGCTGTATGATATCAAAACAATATCTAACGGTAGTTCTGTTGCCTTTGGGGGAGATGTATATGGTGGAAGAATAATAGGAAACGGTCTCTTAACAAACGGAGAAATTTCATTTGACAAGGTTAACCTGGTATCGAATCTGAAGTTCAACCTACTCAGTGTGTCGCAAATCTGCGATAACCAAATGCCAATGGTGTTCAATGATCGCGAGTGTGTAATTCTGAAGCCTGGTCTCAAGATACCTGAAGATCAGATCTTGTTTCGAGCACATCGAAGAGGAAACTTGTATGCTTTGGATATGGCGGAAGCAAAGCCAGCAAATTCAATCGCTTGTTTTCTAGTAAAGGCATCGGAAGAAGACTCAACCATATGGCACCGGCGAATGGGTCACGTCAACTTTAGGAACATGAATCGACTCGTAAGTGGAAAACACGTTATTGGGCTACCGGAGAAAGAATTTGTCCATGTCGATAACTGTGTTGCGTGTTCCAAAGGAAAACAGCACAAGACGTCTCACAAGCCGAAGCCACCTGGTAGAACAACGAAAATTCTTCAGCAACTCCATCTTGATCTTTTCGGGCCAGTGAACATCACGAGCTTAGGGGGAAAGTCTTATTGCCTCGTTATCACTGACGACTACTCCAGATACTCATGGGTGTTCTTCCTGAGAGAAAAATCTGAGACAGCTGAGATACTAAAGAATTTCGTTACTCGCATTGAAATGCCAGCAGAGAGCGGGTCAGAATAATCAGATCAGATAATGGGACGGAGTTCAAGAATCAAACTTTTGACGCGTTTTGTAGCTTGAAGGGCATCACACGACAGTTCAGTTCAGTTCACCATACACGCTACAGCAAAATGGTGTCAGCGGAATGGAAGAATAGAACCATCATTGAGTCTGCCAGAACCATGCTTGCAGATTCTAACCTTAAACTCTCTTTTTGGGCAGAAGCAGTGAATACTGCGTGCTACGTTCTGAACAGAACGCTCTTGGTCAAGCATGCTAACAAGACGGCGTTCGAACTGTTTTCTAAACAAAAACCTGTTTTAACAAGACTTAAACCGTTCGGATGTCCTTGCACTGTGCTTATACAGTCTGATCAGTTAGCCAAGTTTTCCCCTCGGGCAGATGAAGGTTATTTTGTTGGATATTCTATGTCCTCAGCGGCGTATCGAGTATACAACAAAAGAACTCAAGTGATCATGGAGTCGTGCAATGTTAATTTTAACGAGCACACTCGGATCACTCGAGAACCTGATTCAGATAGCATGTATGACCTTGACTCTCTTTCTTCTACTTTTAATATTGTTGATTCTGGTGTTTCAGGAAATACCATCTCAGATGATGATGCTCGTGAGGGAGATTTTCCGACCTTTGACACATTTGCTCCGGTTTCTTCATCGATTTTGGGAACTATTTACTCAGCAGACCTTCCTGATCTAACATGGAGAAATCAGACGAGTGAGTCAGTAAATCGATCCGGAGAATCAACTTCATCAGCAACTCCTGATGAAACAGTAATTCCAGTGCCAGATCCAGTTATTGAAGAAACAGAACCAGCACCTGCAGCAGTTTAGGGGGAAACCAACACGGAAACTGCTCCTGAAGATCATGATTCTGACTCAGAAGTTGAAGCTGAAATTGACACCGGTGAGGTCTCGGGAAATGATTTGCAAATTGGGAACCTTGAATCTACCGTCGAAGACACCGTTGTTGAAGAATCAAGGGTTCATAAAATTCATCCAACAAGCCAGATTATAGGCCCCGTAGACAAAAGGATCACCCGAAGGTCAAATAGAACATGTTAACTCATGTCTATTTTCATGCTTCATATCTCAAGAAGAACCAACTTCAGTTGCTGCTGCTCTCAAAGATGACAATTGGATTGAAGCCATGCAAGCAGAGTTACTTCAGTTCAAATTGCTCAATGTTTGGCATCTTGTTGAAGCTCCAAAGGGTGTTGAACCCATACCGGTCAAGTGGATTTTCAAGAACAAACGAGACGACCGTGGAATAATCATCAGAAACAAAGCTCGATTAGTAGTGAAAGGGTACATGCAAGAAGACGGCATTGATTATGACGAAGTCTATGCACCTGTCGCTCGTCTAGAAGCCATTCGGATTTTCTTAGCTTATGTTGCGTCTATGGACATCACGGTTTACCAACTTGATGTTAAGACTGCATTTCTTTATGGCGAGCTGGATGAGGACGTGTACGTACAACAACCTCCCGGGTTTGTGAACAAGTCATTTCCAAACAAATGTTACAAACTTGACAGGGCCTTTTATGGTCTGCGCCAAGCCCCGAGGAAGTGGTACGAGACATTGTCTACATATCTGCTGGAAAATGGGTATAAAAGGGGTGTTATTGATCAGACTCTCTTCATTCGACACGTCGGGAAGGATATGCTTTTGGTTCAAGTATACGTTGATGATATCATTTTCGGATCAACGAACGAGAATTTGTGTCATGCATTCGAGGACTTGATGAAGAAAAAGTTCGAGATGAGTGCCATGGGTGAATTAACATTTTTCCTAGGAATTCAAGTGAAACAGTCGCCAGATGGTATACTGATCAGCCAAGGGAAATATGTTAAAGAAATACTGAAGAAGTTCGGGTTTCACGACTCTAAGGGATTTTCTACACCAGTGGAAACTCGTCACAGACTGAATATTGATCCTCAAGGAGTCTCGGTGGATGAGCACTTATACCGTTCGATGATCGGGTCGTTGATGTATTTGACGGCAAGTCGTCTCGATATCATGTTTGGAGTCTGCCTCTGTTCAAGATTTCAGAGCAAACCAAAGGAATCACATTTGACTGCGGTTAAGAGAATTTTTTGATACTTGAAGTCGAATCCCAACCGAGGCCTATGGTATCCAAAAGATTCGGCCTTCGATCTTAGAGCCTACTCGGATAGTGACTATGCTGGTTGTCAACTCGATCGGAAGTCTACAACGGGTGGAGCTCAGTTTTTGGGAAACCGACTCGTGTCATGGCAATGCAAGAAGCAGACTACGGTGTCCACTTCAACTGCTGAGGCGGAGTACATCGTTGCTACATCATGTTGCTCTCAAGTTCTCTGGATCCAGAATCAATTGCTGGACTACGGTTTGAATTTCATGAGTACTCCTATCCATATTGATAATACTGCTGCAATTTTTATAGTTAAAAATCCTGTTCAGCATTCTAAGACTAAGCATATAGAGATTAGACACCATTTCATTAGGGACCGTGCTAAGAAGAAACTAGTCACCTTAGTTCAGATTGATTCAGAGAATCAGTTAGCAGACCTATTCACTAAGTCATTTGATATGTCTAGGTTCAGTTTTCTGGTTACCTCTATAGGAATGATCAACTTTGACTAGGACTAGAACTTCTTGCTCCCTGATACGTTAGTGTCTTGCTCTCTAGGTTGCTTTCTCATGTGTGTTATCTGTGTATATATCCTAACTCTTGCTTTCCTCTCACAAAAATCACCAAAAAGATTTTTCACTTCTTGCTTTTTTTGCTGTTTATCTTATCCCTGATGTCTTGCTTATCTTATCTTACGATTATTGCTTTAGATTGCTAATTTGACTAACTTGAGTGTGTTCCTGTGTTGTTTGACCTGTTTTGGCTGAGAAAAATATTTCAGTATGTTTGCGTCTCGAGTCAAAATGTGTTATGATCAAAGGAGTTTCTTTTCATTCATTAGTATGTTTTTGAGTCTGTCTGTCGTGCCTGCACCTGTGGAAGATAAAACCAAAAATAGTGTCAATTCAGTAATTTTCAGTAAGTGTTTAATACACATGTGCAGAGAAAATAGCAGAAAAATACCAAAAACAATTGAAAATGTTAAAACCTTTTCGTCTGTGGTCGGACAATATATGGGGAACATGATATGATTCTGGTCTTGTGATCTAACCAAAGGATATGATCCAATCGACCGGTAACTCTATCATTTGATGTGTTGGTAGGCTCAACATACTGAGAAGTAAACAAGTCTCTGTGATAACACACTAATTTCATTGAGAAATGTGGACCTTGGAAATTTAAACAGTGGCATATTCTTTAAAATTGCCATTCTCATTAGTACTAGTAAGAAAACTCTAATCACACATCCTTTGTTTCTTCAGTATTAAGTTGACTTATTTCAAAACCAATACAAGAGACTCATCTGCTGAGGAAACTCTGACCTTGAGTCTCATCCATAAATAAAGCTGAGACACATCTGCTGTGAGAAATCACTGACCTTGTGTTCTTACGCTCCATCATTCCATAAAATAAAGTGAGAAGTCATCTGCTGAGGAAACTCTGACCTTGACGCTCTCACCCCATCAAAGTTCATTCATCTATAGTCATGAAAGAAGGGTTATCATGATTTCATGACTATATCCATGAAATAAGTCACTTAACACTAAAGAAAAGGGGGAAAGATTACTTTTAAATGTGTGATTGAATCTGAAAAGCTATTTGATGATTGGTAGAATACTGTTAACTTCCAACCAAATAAGGACCCCATAAAATATTTCTCTAAACTGGACAGAAAACATGATAAATACATCACATGAAACAAGTTGAAAAACGACCTTGTTTGAGCTTAAGTGGATAAACAATACCGACAATCTGATTTAGGGAATCGGATCCGAAAGGTGATTTGAATTGTAAGTGTCATTGATCACGTAATTGATCGGTATGATTCCTACATAGTTTGACCACAACCATTAAAAAATATGTACATTACGGGTTATTACCTCGAATAAGTGAAAAGTAAGCCAAAGTGCTTATACTTCCAAGTTTGATGAAACTATGGTCGACTTATGCAAAAGTCAAACTTGTGTTGATGGAAAATTTATCAACCTAAAAGTCTTGGTAAATTCTTGAGTCTGGTGAAAAATTGACTGACTCGAATGAAAACGGATTTTTGGAAGGTAAAATTTGACCAACAAAGTCAAACTAGGTGTTAAGTTGATGTTAAAATCAAGCTTGTTGAAATCTTAAGTGCTAATGGCATAAAGATTAAAAAATTTATCTTTCTGGTAGGCATTGTGTGGGCATGACTATGTTTCTCATTAAAATTTCTGTAAATTTAAGCTTTGTTGTAGGTAAACTCAAATTTTGAAAATTTAAATTCTTTTTCATTTTAAAAATTTTTCAATTGGAATACATTCAGAGTTGTTGGTCATAACGATTAGAGTACAACTTGGAAAACTTGCTAAGTTTGTGCTCTTAACGAATTCACTAAACACTTGAGATTTTAAAGTTAAGACCTAACCTTAACGATTTGGTCTTATTTGTACTTAACGATTTGGTAGGTCTCCTTTGAGAATTTTTCTCCTTTACATATATTTTATGTGTGGTTAAACGAGCAGACTGTTTTTGGCCTTAACGATTTGGGTCCCCAAAATTGGCCTTAATGATCAGGCTACCAAAAAGCCTTAATGATTTGGCCTTGTACGTCTTAACGATTTGGGTTGACCTGAATGGCCTTAACGATCTGATGTTACTTGTCTTTTTTGTTTAATTATTGTTTCTTAACGATCTGGCACATGTTGCCTTAACGATCTAATAGACAGTTAGTCTTGACGATTAGGTCCTATCCTTTTTATGTTTTACTCTTAACGATTAGGGTTTTTTTCTCCTTATCGATCTGACCAAAGAATGGTCTAAACGACCTGGGTATGAAGCTACTTTAACGACTTGACCTCTCTATTGGTCTTAACGATCAGACCCTATCATCTCGAGTTAACGATTAGGGGATAATTTGTATTAACGATCAGACCCGGAGAAGCCATATGCTTTTCTCGTTAACGATCTGGGGGATTTGGTAACGATCTGCCCAAGCTCTCGTTTAACCTTAACGATCTGAGCTTAGTTACCGATCTAACCCCAATCCAGTTTTTCTTATTTCTTTGAAACCTATAAATACCCATTCCAACCCCTCCCTACTCCTCACTCGATCACGCATACGCAAACACACACAAACACTCTCGTTTTTTTTCTCTTTCTACGGTGATTTCGAACCCATATCTCCGAGTCTCAAATCAATTTAATCGATCATTGCTTTGTTCGTGGTTGGCTTGATCAATCCCTACTAAGCATTCGGTAAGTTTTCTTTTTGTATTTTGAGAATCGTTTGAGCTCTGCTCTTCTTGTCGCACTGTGGCTAACTCAAAATCTTCAAATACTCATTGTTCGGTTCTAATTAATCTCCGATTCTCCTTCTATTGTGGTCGCCATCATCGATTTCATCCGCCATACAAGGTAATTTTGAGTTGTTCTCGAACGATTTGGGTATTTAGATCTTGGTTCGTGTACAGAGGATAGGTGCACCGCCACTGACTTAGAGAAATCTAGGGTTATTTGTTTTGCTTGTGTGATTTTATGTGGAACTTAAGTCTAATCCAATAGAAATTGATAGATAGGTCTGACTGTATGTTAGACTGCTTCAAATTTTGATTTCGGTTGTTTGATGTAGGTGACCTAGATTTCAATCTTGGTAGCATCAGGAGGTTATAGGGTTGGAATGTTAAAATTTGTGTTTTACTTAAATGTGAACTGTGTAGCAAGTTTAAAAACATTGGATTTGTTGATTTGAAGATGACTATTTGGCTAAAATATGATTGGTTGAGTGCTCATCTTGCCTATCCGTCAAATGTTTAACTTGTAAATTCAGTTCTCACCATTATCATTTATTTTTCTCAAGTAAATTTGATCGAATTGAGTTGTTGATTCAACACATGACTCTTTGGTCAAATAATAGAAAGTTCTCTTTTAATATATTAATTTGATGTTAAAATGTATTGGAAATTGCTTAATATGTGCCTGAATTATCTAAATGGATGTGATTAGGTTTGACATGTAGCAATTGAAATATATAAGACTGAGAGTTAAATTTTATGATTTATTTTGTTTAAGTTAACCTTGACTTCACTTAGAATGTTCGAAAGCTTGTAAAAATGAAGTTAGACAAACTCTCATTAGGTCATTCTAACTTCTAATATGCATGACTCTTTGTTGAACTTTGTAGTAAGTCAGGTTGTCATTTATCTTTTAATTTTACTAAATCATGTATTGATAATGTGATTGTCATGCTTATAGTTGACTTGTCTTAATTACTTGGTTCTAATGCACATTTCCTTGATCCTAAACAGAGTACTTTGTGATTACGAGTGATATCATTCCCGTGTGATCTTTACAAACTATTAGATCATCAAAAGGTATGTCATTACTTTATACTCAGGCACTGTTGCATAATCAAGAAACAAGCTAAACATGGGCATACTCTCAACTTATTGATATTATTTATCTCTAATTTTGTCAATTTATTAATTCAATGTTACTTGATTAAACACAGATTATTTTGGAAGCAATAGCTCTTTGACTTCATTTATCTCTTCTAGATCTTAGAAATACCTAGATCTACTTCGAGGTATGTGCTTCTGTGAACTTTTTCATGTATGCTGAGGTCTCATTTGCCTCATTTGTATTTTATATTATCGAACTCTTGGTTCAAGTTGCTTCAGTTTTGATAGGTCCTTAGGATGAAGTGTGTTAATTGGATACTACATTTCTTCAAATTAACCTACATAACCTGTTTATGTGATCTGCATCAAAAATTAAGTAATGAACCATTGTTTGAATATTTGTCTGACAAATGTGTTATAATGATCTGTCATTGGTATGATTGATAGTTATTCATAGATGCTAGTTAGTAGAATTCATATATCCATTATTCCTAACTTTGACTCATGAATTGTCTCACTACTACAAAAAAGGGCTTTCTTGACGCTTTTTGCGCGTCAAGAAAGGGCCCAGATGACGCGCAAATAAACGTCAAGGAAGGTAGGGTCAAGAATCTTCTTGACGCGCAAAATGCGCGTCATCCCGTTCTTGACGCGCGAACGATGACGCTCCATTTATGACACTCAATGCGCGTCATTAAATGTGTGTCAAGGAAGCCCCTGTCATAAAATCAGCTTATGACACGCATTTTTGCGCGTCAAGAATTTTAATTTTTAATTAAAAAAAATATTTTTTCTAAAATCACTAATTTCTACATTAAATGACAATTAACTTGATAATACAAAATAAAAATACACTTATAGCAAAATAATGCATTTTATATATATAGAAAACATTACAAAGTTCACAAAGTATTTCTAAGTTAATACAAAACATAACCGGAAAATGAAGTGGCCTTCTATACAACACGAACCCATGTCCCTCCACACATTGGACAACCATGAATCCAGCGGCTAATCCACCACATCTCCCGTAAAGCATCAGCAAAATCTTGCAGTTAAGAATCAAAATAAAATGGCAAAATGGTACTGGTCTACTGCATCTTGGAACAACATTCTTGATATTATTGTACATGTAGTTTCACCAAGGCATCCTCAATGTTACTCCTGAAGATGAAATTATCTAAGGATGTAAGATATGGTTGGGTAAACACAATAATAAACATATAAACGAGAATTGACAGTGGAAGGAATTTTGAAGTGACTTAAAATGTATTAATGCTTTTGAAGTACATAACATATAAAGTGTAATGACCCCCATATTACCTGTTCGACTACTGCTGTTGCTACTGCCGGCGTTTCATGCTGCTGCTACTATTGCTGGTCTCCCTGTGCTGTTGATGTTGAACAATCAATGACTTCCTGTTACATCAAATATCTCATTCGTTAAGCCTGCTATATGTACATCAAATATCACAACTACTTCTGATGAGTTCTCTGTCAAATCTTATAAGACATATTACCTTATATATCATTTAAATTGCTTATACCTGTTGCACTCATTGCTATGATTAGGCCCTCCATATGTGGCTCTGGCTTGATCAGTTTTACAGCTATCCACCCCAATGTTCCTCCACATAAAAATGTTATTCCAAAATTTACAGGCATAAACCACCTAAGCATAAAAAACTATGACTTTCAGGTCATAAAAATTACCAAAGGTTTGAATCCAAATAGTCACAATGAAAGCATTAAAAGAGAAAAAAAAATCCTCACAAGCATTATAAACTTGGTAGTGGCTGTTTGTTTTAAAAATTTTCATGTAACAGCCCTATAATTATTTAGATCAGGTATCATTTTGAACTTATTATGGGGCTGAGTTATATTTAGTAGCAGCTCTATGATTAACAACAACAAGCTCCTTCACCTATAGGTTCACTAACAGAAAGCTTAATGGAATAAATATGAACTGAGTATATATGTATAAAACTGTACATATAATCATCAGATCAGTAGCATAATAAGAAATGAGATAGTAAGATCACATAAGAATCTTGGGTATTGTACAATTTATATTATTTCTTTATAGTTTTTTAGCACTATAAACCAACACAAGTTTTTTGAACTTAATGATAAAAGTATGGCATTGCATGATTTATATAGTAAAAGACATGCCTTTCAAGTATACAGATTGCACCTTTCTTTTGTACCCATCTTCAATACAGTTCAAGGAAGGACTAATCATTATTGTTTGATGTATTTTGATCTAAAAACAAAAGCATAAAAGTTGTGTGATCAGCTATAGTACAAGATCCATTAAATTGTAATCGAGTAAGATGCAAGCAACTAAATTATTAATGTTTCATGAGAAGTCAAGTTGTAAGCATTTAACTGTTCTTTCCTTAATTTCACAATCACATCACCCTAGGGTAAAACAATCGGTAGTACATAGTATAAGGTGATCTTACCATCCTCAATAGTCAATACCATCTTTAACAGCACCCGCATAAGACTGAGCATTTAAACAGCAGCAGTAAACACTAATCCAGAGTCCTGTGATGCAGTCGTTGAATCACCATCCACACACATTGCTATTGGGACAGGTCCTTGTCTAATGTAGAATTCTACAAAAAATAATAAAACAACAGTAACCCGGATATCAGTTTAACCCAATGAATACCTGTTAAAAACCTATAATGATCATATCATATCACATAACTCAACTGAACCCAACCCAGATGGACAATGTGTATCAGCCATTTAATTACCATAAAAGATGCATTTTTCTTATATTCATGTTATCATGTGTAAAGCCTGATTACATGATGTTTGTTATGCAGGTTAATAACTACCTCAAAAAGGAAGATGTCCATGAGTCCCTTGACAGCTCTGGTGTAGATCATGACCATATTTGGGTATACGATACAATCCATCACGATATCAATCATTTATGTATTGTCCACTCCCTTTAAGAAGTTCACAAATGATTTCTGTATGCGTAATTCCAAACTTTAATAAGCACGAAATGCAATAATTAGAATGTTCCCAAGAAAACTGCGAGATCAAACCTATTAGCCACCATAACAGCTTCATGTTTAATATGTTTTGCAGTCTTACCAGGGACATGGGAATTCTGCAGCAAAGCTAAACTATCAAGGACAAATCCAGCCTTAGTAACAGCAGTAAGCATAGCACCATCTTTGAACTCGAACCTTTTCAGACCAGCAACTCCATAAACAGAAATCAATCCAACAGTTTCCGCACCTATATTTATCCACACCCATCAGAGTAGATTTAGATCCAGTTATGTCAAATAATATTATTTCATTGACTTGTATAATTATAATGTTATAGTATCGTCAAACAAAGAAAAATAAGACTAGTCTATCTATGAAAGTGTAAAGAGCTTAGACATTGTATCAATTCTAGGCCTTTGTCTTGAGTATTACCAAACATCCCATCAAACTCGCTGCGTAAAACAAAAATGAAACGAAGAAACACACATCACTATCTTATCGAATTCATTAAATTTTAACAAAATTCAGAAAGGTGAACATCTGGTAATAGTTCATAAGAGGTCCAAAACAATGGTACAACATATGGTCTTGCATCATGTGTTTTATAAATTTCCCTAGAAAATGTGCTGCCTTTGCAAGTAATAAACATTCATTTCCTAATACCAGGACTTGCTAAGGGATCCTAATACAAGAAGTGTTTCAGGTTAGCCAACCCGACCCATTTTTAACCATTTGTCAACCCGTCCGTTTTGCCACCTCTATATCCTAATACCAGAAATTAGCTTAAGACATGGGTGTGCTTTTATTTGTCATCCCAACACATAGTACTGCATCTGTACAGCTGTTGTAATAGCTGTTACTATTCCTCAAGCCCGTATAATCAGTACCCAAATTAATAAGATTAGTAGAACATTTGTAGCTTTAACAATGACCAGATTTAAGAATAGAAAGTTGAAGATGGTAATGTTCCCCTCTACAGACATAACACTAAGTGAAAGCCAACCGACCCCAAGAAAAAGAATTATAGGTTTACCAATCTGATGAAATCTAGTTCCTTTCTCGAAAAAAACTAAATACGAACAAGAATAAATGAAATTGAATCGAATTAAATACCTGAAATCGCGCCCTAAGTGCGAGTGAATAGAAGAATCGAGTGAACGAAGGAATGCCTGAAATCGAGCCCTAATTTGTGAGTGAACTACTGAGCGAGGTCGCCGTTCTGTGTAGAGGTCGGATTTTAGGTCGCCGGCAAAACAGGGGAGCATGGTCATCGGTGAAATAGGAGCGAGGTCACATTCTGTGTAGAGGTCTAGTGAGCGTGAGCGGGATTTGGGGAAAATGTTGAAAAAACCCTAGTGTGGAGGCGGGGTTATATCCAGACTCTTTATTTTGGGCGGGATAAATATAAAGCGACATTTTTTTTTGGCTTGACGCGCTCAAAACTAATGTCCTCCGTGTTTTTTTTCAAATGACACAATTTTTATGACGCGCAAAAATGCGCGTCATCTACCCATAGAATTTTGTAAAATACGACAGTTTTTTAATGACGCTTGTTTTTGCGCGTCATAAATTACCGAGTGTCATTGTTTGCGCGTCAAGGAAGGGCCTTTTTCTAGTAGTGTCTCATGTTCTTGATTGATTGATTGTTATGATGCAAGGTCAAAAGCTTTATCTATATTGGATTGCACTCAATTGATGTCATAGGGTTCAAAATTCCATTCTTAAGACTTGATCTGGCCTATTTAGATATTCATTTAGGTCCATGCTAGTCGAGTCTTTAGTGTGTTGAGTATAGAAAATGTGATTTCATTATGACTATCCAGTCTGACAAGTGCTTCTTGCTATGACAATGTGTGTTGTGATTTGGGTGATTTATATACCAGATAGTGACATGTTTAGGGGAAACAAACACATTATGTGGTCCACCTGGATAATTTGAGCTTGATCATTTATTTGCTTTATTCTCATGATTTAAAAGTTAAGTTTAATTTTTTCAATTTATCTCGAATATTAATTTCTATGCTCAAAGTGACATCTTGTTAATTACTCCTCAAGTTGCATTATATTGATCTGGTGCAATTTTAGCGTCTGTCTAGGTAAAGTTTATGTTTCTTTTCTCGGTTTATTCATGTTTTATGATTGAGTGAAGGTATGTATATCTGGTTCAATTGTGGGTTTCCACAGATATCTGTTGCAAATGTTAATTGAATATGTGCTATGTCATTCTAGGAACCTGCTTAGTTGAACCCAAATATACCTTGATTTTGCTTTAAACAGCTTTGTCATTATCCCGGTTTAGTGTTGACATGACATTTCAAGGTAAAATCAATTGGTTGTAATTGTGTTGTTTCACTTGTGCAGATGCCTCCTAGACGAGCGGGGAATGAGCCATTAGGCTATGGTGTAGCCCACAATCAAATAAGCATTTTCAATAGAGAATGGAAATATGCTGAAGCTTTCGAACAAACTTTTCAAATTCTGGAATACTTCAACTTGGGTTATTGTATGCTTTTGGATCTTCCAATATACAAATCAATAGTGGAGAGTTTCGGGATGAATGCTCAAAAAGTGGTCAATGCTGATGGGTCAGAATACTTGAGCTCCAGAATTCAGGAAACTGACGTGGTGATGACTGAAGATATGATCAGAACGACCCTTCGTCTAGATGATGCTGACTGCCCTGATTCTTACACAAAGCAAGAGTGGCATGATAGCATGAGGAACATGGGTTATACTGGTCCACTTCCAATTAATACAAGTCCCATGATCAAGAAACCTTTGTTTCCTCTCAACTGGAGAAAAATGCTAGGCTTCTTCATTCTGACCTTCTCCCCGAGGAAGACAGGAACTGATGACTTCAAGGATGAGCTGGCTCATGCCCTTCATGGTTTTGTTGCCGGAACTGGCTACAACATGTCAAGATTTCTCCTTAGAAGTATGATTAGGAACCTGACTCCTACAGGTCATGCTGAGAAGTTCATTATGTATCCCAAGTTTCTGCAAGCCATCTTGAACCACTACTACCCAAATTTGGTGAAAGCAGGAGAAAAGATTTCTCCCCGAAAGACAGATCATGATTCCTATAGAAAATATCTGTTACCTGGTAAGAAGGACCAGATGCACCTTACTTTCAAAATTTGGTGGATACTATTGGTGATCTAGGCCACGCCCAGTACTACCAAAATTCAATGAGTGCAACTGCAGCTGCTGCCGCTCAAGATCAGCCAAATTTAAATGAGCCCGCAGCAGAGGCATATCCCTTTGCACACTTGGAACTTGCGGCTGTTGGCCAAAACCTGTCACCTGATCATCAATGCTCTGAGCACACTGATTCAGAAGAAGATGAAAGTGAGAGTGATGCTAGTGAATCTGAAGGAGATTCTGACAATGATTCAGACGGCAATTCAAATGGTGACGCCGGAAATGTTTCAGTACAATCATCACCTAAAGAATCCCAGCATGAAGCTGAAGCAAGCGGTTCTAGGTTTGAACCTTCTCGATCTGATTCTGAAACTTCTGATGCTCGAGTCCCACCGAAAAAGAAACAGAAGACCGGAGCTGATACCGCCGGATCTTCTCGTACCAAAACACAGGGAGATGTACAATCTCAAGTAGAACCTTACTCATCAAGTGTTGAGTCAGATAAGGTTGTCTACGAAGAAAAGCATTGGATAGCCACTTCTTATCCCAGACTGGCTAGGAAGAAGAAGTTCTATTTGGAATACAAGAAACGTCTAGCTGAGCAAGCTAAGTCAGATGCTACTACTCATTCCACTAGAGCTGACATTGAAGAACCTGTTGATCAAGAATGTCAGAATGTTCAAGATGAGCCGATGCCAGACATTGATGCTCAAATAGAACCTGAAACTGAAAAGATGGTGGAAACAGTTGAGGCTGATGTTAACAAGTCTGCAGAGACTGAACCTGTGACTGTTGAAGCTGAAAGAGAAGCTGTTACAGAACATGTCACCCTCCCAACTGAACCTGCTGACCTAAACAGGGTCAAATGGTGCAATCGACAGTAACTCCAACCCCTGTCATTACTACCCAACCTGAGGTTAGAACTAGCCTTGTTGCCTTAGCAGGAACTTCTGAAGCTGGACCATCATGAACAAACCCTTATGATGTCTATGAATATGAGGAGATGAACTCAGAAATTGAGATCCTGACTATCCAAAACTCTCACCTTGAGGCCGAATTAAGAGCTGCAAATCAGACAATTCTGGATCAAGCAGTTGAGATTAGAAAGCTCAAGGAGTTGCTTGATAAAGTGCATAATGATAGGCAACATAATGTTCCAAAAGATGGTAGAGACGGAGATGGGGATACAGGTACAAACACTCAGGCTGGTGAACAACCCTCAACAACTGAACCATCTGTTCAACCGAGTTCACATGCTCCAGGCAAAGAATCAATTTTCCCAAGTTTTGAAGAAAAAGGCCCAAAAGACAGTGATTCTAACGACTCTTATGATGGTGATTCTGATTCCGAAGTGGATGCCTCATATGCTGACGTATTCTTGAATAGTGAACCATGTGAAGATGAGGAAACGCAAATGCAGATCTATAACAGCTTACAGTATCTGGTGCCACCGCATTAAAACCCAAAGCTCGCAAGATTTACTAAGGCTGCACTAGAAACCGGTGCTGCCTCTTCCTCAGGAGCCCCACTGGCTATCACTGCTGGTGAAATTGGAGTTTCTCCAGACATTCCAAGGAGTGTATCATTACAGCTCCAACTTGCTCCTCCAGTCCAACCGTCACAGACGAACCTTTCTAGTGCACTGATTCCAGCAATGGAAGATGTTCAACATATGTCTGTTGACCCAGCCTTTCTGGATGCTGGTAGAGAAACCTTTAAGGACTTCTATTCTACTGTGCTTGCTACTGATCCCAGCTCCAGAAGCATTGTGACTGTCAATGATGAAAATCCAGAAGAGCAAGTTGTGGAAGATATCTCAGTAAATCCAGATGATTTAAATGACGTTGAAGAGTTGGGTGACCGTCTTGACCTACTGGTAAACCGGTCAAACCCTTTAAACTTCATAGATTTAGAGTTTGCTGGTGATGAGTATGATGATGACATCCTAGACAATGTCAAGGAAGAAGAATTTGAAGAAGAAACAGAGGCTGATATGACATACCCTCATCCTATATCTCCAATCAATGCAGCGCCATTTGTGGGAGAACAGGTAGAAATGGAGGAACATCTATTAGCTCTGGCATTACCCTCCACTGAAAGATATCAGAATGAGCCATTAGACCATGTCACTGAAGAGCAAACCTCTACTTTACCCTCCGACTCTGCTGAAGCTGCCATTGGTTCATCTGTAATGGCTACTCAAGCTATCTAGAGAAGACCATATCCCGAGGATATGGTTGGACCAAAGCCTGATGATCGTCCTGCAAACCCTGGAAGAAACTGGTTGAACATGGCAAACAGGATTGATTGAAACAGAGCACTAGTAGAGCGTGGTTTATCCTTCCAATATCTCATGACTTTCAACACCTACCAAATTGTTGAAATGTATACTGATGAAATGGATATGGAAAAGCTGCTAAAGGAGAACCCTGACTGTAGTCTGGGAGACCCGAAGAAGGCATTTGTGAATCCGTATGCTGACACAGATGAAGATGTAGACTACGTCCAATTTAATGACGGCTTGTCGGAAAAACTTCATCAAATGCATACACGATATCGAGCACCCCCTGCCGACCCAGATTGTCAACTGCCCAGCCCTCCTAGTCCCATATCTATCTAGGACAAGGTCAACTCCATGAACAAACGAGAGCTTCGGGACTTCTTATCAGTCAAGAATGTTGCAAGAAAAGACTACATTTTCAAGCAAATGCCCGGACTAAGAAAGATGGCCAAGCAATTCATGGATGATGACGCTGAGTCCAGGAACAGAAAAATCAACATGATGGAACAGGAGAGGGTAGAAAGTCATCGAGTCAGAGATGCTCCCACTTTGGTAGAAGAATGGAAAGAGATGCACCCGCACACTAAAGCTATGATGCAGTTCATTTCGCGTAAGCTGAAGGACATGCCTTCTACTTCCGAGCATCCTGATGCAATGAAAATACTGGGATGGAAGTATGATCACGAGTTCGAGGCCTTCATCATTAAAAGAAGAAATGGGTTCGTTCAATTCTTCGCAACTATCAGAGACCTCACGAAACTCTTCTCCTGGGAACTTAAAAAATTGAGACAGTTCGACATTGTCAATCACTCAAACGCTGAGATTGCTGTGATAGCTCAGAGTTTAGTGCATAACACATACCTCAACAGATATCACAAGCAGATCAGAGAGCAAGAGAAGAAAAGACATGAACAGTTTTAGAAGAAACGAGCTAAACTCCCTTACAAGCAGATCTACTCCAATATTGGCAAGAACATAAAGACTAAGAAGATTGAGGGTAATCTGAAGAAAAACCCCATCAAGGATTGGTATTACAGTGCTCAAACTCATGAGTTAGTGATTGAACGAGAAAATGCAGAACCAACAGACTCTTTGTTGCCATAGAGCTCAGGCTATTACCCATCTGCTACCTACGTTGGATCTTCTATGGTCGTCTTGAAATAGTTCCACCCAGACTGAAGCCCTATGAGGTAGTTGATGCAAATTACTTCCTACTGTTCCTTAAATGGTGGAGCTGGGAATGTATTAACGCCAGAAGGATGAAAACTGAAAGTCTGGCGAACTTGGAAAGATGGGAAATAGACAGTCGTGGAATAAGTCATTTGTGTAGAGGCTCAGACAGGAAGTTTGAAATGTGGCACTACTCAGATTTGAAGAAGTTTGCAAGAAAAGATCTTTGGATACTGTGGCAAACCCAGATCTACTGCTATGACCGCAAGTATAACAAGTTGGCTAGGAGATACTGGCGTTTCCTATTGAAGCTTCTTGGACAGTTAAGATGATGATGATGGAGGATGTTCGCATTACCACCAAAGGGGGAATTGTTGGAACCTGGAGGTTGGTGATAACACGAACACACGGACCCAAGAACAAGATCACAGGTGAATCTGCAGAACCAACATGTATTTTGCTACTTATGTATTTGAACATTTTGGTTTGTAATAACTTAGTTAATGTTGAACTTTGAATCCTTACTTTGTATGTTTACTTGTTATCATATGTTGGTTCAACTTGATTTACTTTTGTGTTGATCTTATGATTGCTTGTTTGTTTGGTTGTTCGACACTTAAAATATTTTCATGCTTAAGTTGCACGTAACGATCAGGCTGAAATACTCTTAACGATCTGACCCTTGTTGTGCTTAACGATCTGCCAGACAAAGGTCTTAACGACTTGAGTACATTTGCCTTAACGACTTGCATGTGAAACATACTTAACGATCTGAAAGTATTCTATTTAACGACCTGTCTCCTCTTGTCTAGTTAACTATCTGCCTCACATGACTTAACGACTTGACCTGGTCGTTTAACCTTAACGACCTGACTAGTCTGCTGATTGGCTAACGATCTGACTACTTGGTTAACGATCTGGCTAAGCTGGCTAACAATCTGACTATTTGGTTAACGATCTGACTTGTTCTTAACGATCTGGCTAATGATCTGACCTGGACAAGTTAACGATTTGACATTCTAACCTAGACGAATTTAATGATTCCTTGATGTAATGTGTGATTCTTTTGTATTCTGTGCATAGATACTTGTGCTCCTCATTGGGTATAAATAGGAATTCTTAGGAAACCCTAAACAAGCCTTGAGAGAACCTCCTGAGGAGCACTATGTGTTTGTGTGTGTGGTCTTGGTGTTTTTCTTGAGTTTCAGAGGCGAATGGTAAGGCAATGTTGCTGATCCAACCAAGAGTGATCATGAACACGTGATTTCCGCACTCGTGTGAGGAATCAAATGATGATCTTTGGCTAAGAAATCGGTCCTGACAGGTTACCCTTGATTCGGTAGTTGTGGGGTGTTATGTTTGAAGAATTTCAAGATCACGATATTTGTTACGAGTTAGTGATCGAATTTCAAGAAATGAGTTTGTGGGTAGTCATTGTTCGTGATGATGGACAGAGATTTAAGAATGCGTGTTTCTAATGACGGACAGAGATTCGGAGACATGGTTATGATTACGTGGGAACGTTTGTCAGAGATTATTTTTCTACACAAACTAAAGATTAAATGATATTAAAGATTCCGCTGCGGGCCACTTGAGTTTATCATTCCACTACATGAATGCGGGGTTGGAATCATAAGAAATTAAAGATTTGAATATGTCACTTGTTTAGGGGGAAATTGGGGACCCTAAAACTTTCAAAGTTTCATAATTGAAAAAGTGAATATTCAAAAGTAATCAGTTCAGGGTTGATGGTGATTTTTGATCTTCGTGGAAAGGTAGTGTATTCTGATGTTCGTCCAAACCGATATGTCAAAGTTTTTGGTTATGGTTTGGAACTCTTTGTCATTTGCCCGATACTTTCTTGAGTTGTGAAGACTTGGTCAGATTCCATTCTGCAACGAGATATTTCTTGAGTTGTGAAGACTTGGTCAGATTCCAATTTGCAACGAGATATACGTTACTCCGGAGTAATATATTGTGATGGATTTTATCCTAAGGGGGAATTTCCGTGATTGAAGATGTTGATCGTGTCTGTTTTCATAAAGATCATACTGTATTAAGATTTGGTGAAGATTAAAGATTGTTGTCAATATGCAGTGATGTTCGGGTGTCTTTACAAATTCCGTATACGACTGATGAAGTGAACCTTTATCATATATGCCGGTTCCAGTTGGATGGTTGTGCTTGAAGCTAGGAGAAACTTTATTGGTTGTGGAGATTGTACAAGATGCGAACTGTTTCCTACATGCCTGAAGTTCAGTCCAAGGGGAGTTTGCTGAAAATCAAGATTCAAGATGTAGCAGACTGACTGATGATGATTGCTAGAAGATCAATGTCTGGATTCGACAGTAACGTCCAAGGGGAATTTGTTGTTACATGAACCTTGTGTGGCCGTTATTGTTCGAATTGTCAAACAGACTGATTTGTCAGAAACATGAACTGGGGTCTGAAACTCAGCTGAACTCCAGGTTCAGAGTTGTCCGAACCTTGGACGAACTCCAAGTTCGGAGGGAGTTCGGACAGAGTTCGGAGCTTCCCAGTTCGGACAGAATGAAGAAGAATAAATAGTTTCGTCTTTGTATTTCTTTGTAAGTTTTTGTCCAGTTTCTATGTGGTTGAGAGGGGAGGTTCTGACCAACCTCCCCCGGAGCTTAATCGTTTGTATACTCCTTCGGTTTATGTAATCAATCAACACGATATATGTCAAAACTTCCGTCTCGATATTATCTACCATAGAATCGATCCGTATATGCTTTTTCACCTACCATTATTGTTGATACCTGATCTGTGCGTCGTGTGAATTATCCAGTTAAATCAAGTCAAGAACAAGTTCAAGCCAAAGTGTGACTGGCCGAACCTGGTCCGAACCTAGAGTTCAGATCAGGGCAAACCTCAGGTTCGGCTAAGGTTTGGCGGGTCAGTATATATACATGATTGTTCTTTGTGTGAGTGAGTTCTGAGCATGAGAGATATTTTTAAGTGTGTTTTCCATGGTGTATTCTCCGTGTCTGTTCTCGGTGATTCTGATTGTAATTGTTCTTCTCTAGATCAATAAAACAATCATTATAATTACTCGTTTCGTATGTGAATAGCTAGATTGAGTAGACGATCCGATGTTCATGACTTTTCAAGTGGTATCAGAGCATTCTGGTTCATTCTACTGATCTGTGGTTACTATTTTTGTATTTTTGAAAATTTTTGGTGTTTTTCGAGTGTGTTTTTGCGAGTTCAATCAAATCTGTCAATTTTGTTCCTAAATCGTTCCTTATCACTTTTTCTGATCAACTGTTGCGAGTCTCGTTAAATTCGTTCAAATTCAAACTTTTTGAGAAATTATCTTGCTGTTTGGACTAACCGTCGTCCGAACTTGATGTTCGGCAAAATAACTGCTCCGAACTTAGAGTTCGTCTAGGGTTCGTTGGGTGTTCGGAGTGTATTCTAGTTCGTTCGAAGTTCGGCGTATTTTCTTGTTCGGTGAGAGTTAGTTGAGAGTTCGTTGAGGGTTCGGAAAGAGTTCGGTGATATTACATTCAGAAAGAGTTCGTTCGAGGTTAGTTTAAGGTTCGGTGCATTATTAAAGTTCGGGAAGAGTTCAGCCAATCAGATTTTTGAATTTTTCTACGATGTCGGAATTTTAAGCCTTTGCCACGATGCAGAGTGCGATGCAGAGTGCGATGCAAACTATGATGAATTTTGACAATGAAACAGGAATAAGTCAGAAAGTTCCCAAGTTGTTGAAGCTGGAAGATTATCAGAATTGGAACAACGATTTTCTGCTTACATAAGCACGAATGATATCGATTTGTGGATTCCAATCAAGAAGCTTTATCAACATCCGACTAATCAAGGAGATTTTAAGGAAGTTCATACCTTCGACATTGCTGAAAGGATATCATACGAGCTTGAACAAAAGGCTTTCGGTTATCTTACAATGGCATTACCCACTGAGTTGTTACTTCAATTTAGTACGTTCAAAAAATCAAAACAATTGTGGGATGCTTTATCAGCAAGATGTGAGGGTAATGATGAATACAAGAAGAGTAGAAGAAAGGTGTTAAATAAAGAATTTGATAATTTTCAACATTATGACAATGAAAACATTACCGCTCTTGTTTCACGATTTTCACATCTGATTAATGAATTAAAGATAGTTGGAATTGAGAAAACCTATGCTGATTTGAAAGAAAAGATTATGGAAGCTTTGCCTGAAAAGTGGGAAAACTATGTTTTGTTACTCACTTATGATAAAGATTATTCTACATTGACATATTATGAGCTTACCGGAAAACTTCATGCTCGAGAAATGGAAATGTTATATTCAAAGAAGTCAAATACAACATTACAATACCTGAGTTGTATCATGGAGAGAATACTGCTAGCATGAATGCTAAAGCTAAGCCAAATCTGAGTTCTGCACCAAGTGTTGCTTTTATGGGTGGAGATTCTGGAAACTCTGATTCTTCAAAAGGTTGCGCTTTTACAATTCCCAATTCATCAAGTCAAAGTGCGTTTCTGTTCAATCGGTGGATGAATGTGCCAAACTAATTGCTGCTCTTATTTCTTCATCTTTTGGAATGATTATAAATGATGTTGGGAAGGCACAATTGATTAAAGAAGAGTTGAATGAGCTTGATGATGATCAATTGAATGAGTTAGATATGGCCTGGCAACTTGCTATGTTAACTTAAAGGTCACAACGATATTATAAAAAGACTGGAAAACAAACTTTTAGTGGCAAATTGGGTTTTGATAAATCAAATATCAAGTGTTACAAGTGTTCGAAGCTTAGACATTTTGCTAGAGAATGTCAACAAGCTCATGTTAGCAAACCTGGGTTTACTCAACCATCGTCAAGTAATGCAAACAAGACAGCTTTAACAAGTCAGAATGATGGTGTTTATGATTGGGGTAAACATTTTGACTCATTTTCTTTGATTGTCACTCATGATCAACAAGCATGTTATAGTTCAGATACAAGTTCAGCACCAAGTTCCTATGAATCTACTGAAAACCTAGAAAGTTTGTTGAAAGAAAATGGTTCGTTATTGAATAAAATTCAAAAGCTTTCTAAGGAATTCAAGTTGGTTAGTTCAGATTTGGAGGTGTCTAGGGAACATGAGAAGGAATTAGTTTTGAAAAATGAATGTTTGATTACAAAGATTAAGTTGCTGAATGAAGTTTTAGAGCTATTAAAACAAGATAAAAAGAATGTTGAAGCTACAAATGTAAAGATTTGTGAAGAAATTATGAATTGATTAATGAAGTCAAGAACTGGAAGGATGAAGCATAGAATGCTGCTAATGATTTTCAAAATTTGTTTGAAAAGTCAAAAATCAAGCTTGATTTGCTTACAAAGAATGCTGAAGAATTTGCCGCTAAGATTGAAAGTTATCAAGCTATTAATGAAAAGTATTTGGATGAGAAGCGGGAGTTGGTTAGTGTTAATAAAGTTCAAACTGCAAATTTGGAGATTAAAAAACGGAATGAAGATAAATTAAATAAAGAATTGTTTGAAGGGCTGGAAAATCTTCAAATGCAGAAATTTGAAACGCATAAGGTTGCAAAAAGGTTGATAGCTACTGAGAAGGAGTTGTCTGAAGCTCAACAGAAAATTTCAAGACTAAAGATTCAAGTAATTGATGCCAATCGATTGCCGAATAATGTTTCCAATACTCAATTGTTCACAAGCTTATGAAAATTTTTAAAAAATGTTTGATAAAACTGCTTCACCTCCTGCTCATATCAAGGAAGCTTTCAAAGAAGTGAAAGAAAAGATTGAAGAAGTTAATTATTTAAATTTTTCCTCTACTACTGAAGAAGAAAAGATTGTGAAAAAGAAAGAAAAACTAGAAGACTAAGAAGAAGAAGGGAATGAAATCTGATATTCCTCCAGCTCCAAATTTTTTTCTGGTTCATCTTCCCCTGATAATGAGAAATTGGCTACTTGAAGTGAAAAGATTCGTTCTTAACCTGAATTTGATGAGACGATCTTCTTTGAGTAGAAAAATATTAAAGATATCAAAGCTGAAATTTCAAAGTTAGCAAAAGATAGACACCAGAATTCAAATTCTGAGGAAAAAGTTTTTGGAATAAATGTTGGTTTGGGGTTTAGAGCACAGCATGATAAAGCTGAGGAGGTTCCAGCATCGGCATCACAAGATTTGAAGAAGCTTATAATGAAGCAAGTGAAGAAGGAAGTTTTCAAGGCTGAGAAGGTTCAACCTGAGAGGTTTTACAAACTCAACGGTTCAGAACAGATATTCTCCGACAAAGAGTTTCCTCTTCCTTGCGTGGATGCTAGGAAAATTTATGAAGTTTTTGAAAAGTAGGATGCATCACGAACCTTGAAGAATCAAACATAAAAATTTTCTTCTGATGGTTCTCATTCTCGAAGCCCAACATCTAAATGGGTCATGATCACCGCCGACAGGTATATGATTCTTTTTCTCATCATGTTCGAGATATTCATGTTTGTGATTCTATGCAGGCACCTAAAAGGTCGGACAAATCTGAACGTATATGCTATGTTTGCCGCCAAAAAGGGCATATGGCAAAAGATTGTTCACTTCCTGCTGAATCAAACCAAAGGTTTCAACAGAAATTAGTTTTTGTTAACCCTGCCAAACCAAAGTTCGTTGATGAACAAGGCAGAGTTTTTGATGAATGTGAACCTACATTCTTTCTAAAACAAAAACGTTGTGTTCCTATGTTTTATAAGGTTCAAAATGTAGGTTCTTCATCACAGCCACCTGTGATGGATTCATCAAAAAATGAGTTACCAAAACAATCACAATTCTGGAAACCAAAGGTGGTTTCAAAGCAAAACCAGGACACTGGTTGATCTGAAGCATTCGCTTCGGGTCAAGTTAAAAACTAATGAGTTTGACCAGTGTGCAGGTACTCATAGAAGACCTATCGACGATTGAAAAGTTGTTGATGGAGGGGTATTCTGCTTAATTTAAATTGCTTGCAATATATTTTTCTAACCTGCAAACATTTTTGAAATTCTAAAACTGCAAGGTATCCATGTTGATTGATCAATTTTTCTTTCTTTATGCATTTTCAATTGATAAAAAAAATCCACAAATAGAGTTTTGTTTTTGTAAAATGAAACTCCAAAAATAGAGTTTTCATTTTAAGGGGGAGAATGCATATAAGGGGGAGAAATTGTTAAAATGCATGTTATGGGAAGAAGGTGAATACATGCACAATAAATACGGAAGGAGAATACATGCACAATATATAAAATTTTGAGAAATTGATTATTGGGAAATGATGGTACATTGTCTTACGTATCTGACTCATTGATAGAGTAGATGAAAGAGCCATAAGATCATTATTTGATATGTTTGGTAGGCTCGGCAAATCAGAAAGTATTCAGATGTGATATACACTAAATACTAATGCTTGACCATTTGGATAACATCTTGATGCATATTTCATGACGCAAAAATAAGAATAAGTGTGAAAAAGAAAATGAGAAGTCACCGTGTATACATATGTTCATTTTGCAAAGATTTAAACTTGTTTGATTTTCTTTATTTTGTCAAATAATCTGACTTTCTCTACGTGCTCACAAGGCCGATCTGATTGTTGTTCGTTTGACATTCTGCTTTATTTTCTTTGGTGTTTCGTATAACTCATCGGACTTTATCTACATGTACGGGATTACCGACCTGATTGTTGTTGGGTTATACAATTTCAACTTATTTTATTTTCTTATTTTGTTAAATCCGAGGCCTTATCTGCGTATCGACAGATCGACCTTAAGGTAGAAGATTTAACGTTCTTATTTCTTTTTACATGGAACACAGTTGACGATATCATGAAAATATCATACTTTGTGAAAAATTCACAAGTGTTATCACATAAAAAGAAAAAGAAAAAGAAAGGGAAATAGAAAATGTCTGAATATGTCTGATAGTGTGGGATACACTGGTCAAAGCAAATCTAATCAATATCTTAACATATCCAGATGTCATGAGTATGATTCTGCCTGAGTTTAAAATGGACAAATTATACCGAAAATCAGCATGACTTGTGTGCTTCAGTTAGTTGAAATTGGAGTGTAGTTCAGTGCGTCATGTCCAATGTGATCCCATATAGTGATCTTTCTCATACCAAAAATAGTGTTTAATTCTGTGTTGCACTTATATTTTATTTCAAGAAAAGTACAAAAAGATTTTTGGTGTGTTTTAGTATAAGTTTTGAAAAATCAAAAATATTTTAGGTTTGTTTTGATATAAACTTTCTAAAAGCCAAAAAGATTTTGTTTCTGCTTTTTTTTCGATCTGATCAACACGTGATACAAATTCAATTTTCAAAATCATATTTTGGAGTCTCGAAGAGATGTTTTGCGCCAAGATTACTTAAATTTTGAGCAGGTTGCTAAGGTGAAAGAAGTCACAACTTCAAGTCTTCTGAAGCTGTTGATAAAGACAAGAGAATCACCAGACATTGTCAAGTATTCAAGATCAAGCTACGATCAAGTTGAGAAGGAGTTTGTTCGAAGATTCATTTCATTAGACGAACAGATTCTACACTTGAGGGGGAGTTTGATTGATGATACTTTTGTGATAATGTTGAAGAGATACTACACACGACTAAGGGAGTTTGTTGATACCTGGTATGTGCGTCATGTGAAGTATCGAGTTAAATCAAGTCAAGAACAAGTTTAAGCCAAAGTGTGACTGGCTGAACCTGGTCTGAACTTGTAGTTTGGATCAGGGCGAACCTCAGGTTCGGCTGAGGTTCGGCAGGTCAGTATATATACATGATTGTTCTTTGTGTGGGTGAGTTCTGAGCGTGAGAGATATTCTTAAATGTGTGTTTCTGTGGTGTATTCTCCGTGCCTATTCTCTGTGATTCTGATTGTAATTGTTCTTCTCTAAATCAATAAAACAATCATTATAATTACTCGTTTAGTATCCGAATAGATAGATTGAATAGACAATATGTTGCTCACGAATTTTTAGTTATGTCGTGCGTTATATTGTAACGAGTACAATAAACGCTCAAGGCTTTATAGCTTTGATGGGATACGAAAGAACGAATGTTTTTCATGTCGCAATTAAGCTAACCTTGATTAAATCAAGAGAACCAGGTACATGCTATGTTGTCTGTTGTTTTAGGATTTTGAATTTTAATGTAATAAATGGTTGAATCAAATTCAAAACATAGATTAAAAACAGCCATGCATATTTCGAAAATCAGGGATAGTCAAAAGCATGTCACAATCAAAATCCATAGAAAGCAATTGTTCATCCTGAAAAACACCCAGGGAAACAAAACAAGTTCTTTAAAAAACCACCAAGAATTGTTTTTAAACTGAAAATGTCAGACATGAGCTTTATTTTGGGTGAGAATCTCATAGGGTGGCTCTATGTCGTCTTGGTCTGCTTTCTTCAGCTTCATGCACCTACAAAACGTAAAGTATGTCAAGCATATATTTTGTAGGAACTAGTGAAGCATTATACAACATAAACTTACGTGTATACCTGAGGGATTGCCCTGCGGGGTTTTCCCATTCTTCACCTTGGCAAGATACTCTGGGCAGTTCCTTCTCCAGTGCCCCATCGGGCTCTGTTCTGGTGGTGGTGCCTTGGACGCTTTCGACTTGCCCTTCCACGCCTTCCTTTATTCGCCCCAGGCTTCTTGACGCCTCCTGATCGGATTGCAAGTACATCGGGTGCCTTTCCGTTAACAAAGTTAACCTCGGCAGTCTTGAGCATGCCGTGAAGCCCAGTCACTTTCTTCACCATGCTATTCATGTTGAAGTTCACCCTGAAAGGGGTGAAGGCGCTAGACAGTGAGTGCAGAATTAGGTCCATCGCCATTCCAGCGAGGATTACATAATTCAGCTCCGCTAGGCGGTCGATGTAACTTTTCATCTTCAGGAAAGGAGCGCTGACGGGAGCGCCCTCAGCCATGCGACAATTAATAAGTGTCAAAATGGTGTCGTAGCGCTCCTATCGGGCTAGGTTTCAAACATACCCCTTAAATCACTGATCATCTGAAAAGCCGTCCCGTCGACCATGTTCTTTTGAATCTCAAAAGTCATAGTGGCTAGCATAAGGCATGCGATAGATTTAGCAATCTATCGCAATGCGTTATGGGCATTACGAGCAGAAGCAGTGTCGGGGCTTGAGGTTGATTGGGAACCTCAGCCTGTAACACGTTTTCCATGTTCGCCATCTTCAGGACGATTCTCAGATTACTCTCCCAATCAAGGAAGTTGGCGCCATCAAGCTTCTCTTTCTCAGGAAGAGACTTTAGATGGAAAATCACTTGGTTTGCGCGGTTTGCATTAGCCATCTAGAGCAACAGGCAAATTTAGTGTTTTGATGTTTAATTCGTATTCAAGGATGGCCTAAGTGGTCAGTGGTCAGTGTTTGATTCGTATACAGGCCGACCAGACGTATGGTGTTGAGATACTCCAACACCAAAAGTGCGTGTAAAGAAAATGGTAGTTGTCCTAAGTGGTCAGTGTGTGCGTAGGGTTGTTGAAATACTCCAATACACTCACCTTGGAAGATACCCTGAACACCACGTGCGGTGTTGAAATACTCCAACACGGATGCATCGGTAAATATGTTCCAAATTAGACTTGACTTAGGATGGCATAGACTACCGGTTTTAGGCTTACCAGATAGGATTAGTAAGTCAAATTTTTAATAATTAGTGTTTTGACGGAATTATAAACCCTATCTCACTCGGATTATTGGGACACCCGATAAAATTTGAACATCACACCTTACACTTAATATAAACTGTGAACATTCTCGAAACTCAGTGAATTAAAAGTCTATATATATACTCGGTTTATGAAAATATTTATCTTATAGAATAATAGACGAAACGAACTAATATAGAAGATTCTATCAAAATAATCCAGGACGAATCAAGTGTCGGATGAACCTCGGGTATTATTCTTTAAAGAATATGTTGACTTAATGCAGTATAATGTATTATAGGACGTGTGTAGGACAATCTTTTCTCAGGACCAGTTTAAGTAATTTCAAGAAGTTAACTAGCACAAGTGAGTTCACGGCCCCTATTTTTTTAATATATTTCTTGAGGAAGATTTGCATATAAAAACTTATGATTTACATATTACAAGTGGTGTATCTTATTACATGAGTTGATATCTGGTATAGCATCCGTAGTCCCCTTCAGCTTATAACGGCAAATTTAATGAATAAAGCGTGATAATTTAAGATGGATCCATTGGTTGTGACGACCCTACTCGTGGTTAGTCGCTCTAATTTTGACGGGAGAGTCAAGCGAGTACCTAATTAGTCATTTCTGGTTGATGTGTGTTATATAACATCAGTGGGGCAATAATCTGGAAACAGGGTCAAGCGCTATAAGGGCTCATGGTAGTAAAAATAGTGTTATTATATAAATATATAATATTACGACAAATCTCTGGAATACTTGTATATGTACTGGAAAACAGCGTTTTTAAAGCTAAACTCTGTTTTATCTAGTTATCAAAACCTGTGAATTCACCAACTTTATGTTGACTTTTCAAATATGTTAATCTCAGGTAATTGATTTGGCATTGGATGTTGGAGTTGCAACTTAGGACAAGTCTGTCGAGAGGGATTCGTGTTAGCATTTGTTTGCATATGTTTTTAAATAAAATCCCGTTATGTTGTGAACTCATTATAATTACTTTGTTTTGTGTAACCAAAGTACTGTTTGTAAGCAATTGAAATAAAGGTGGTTTTAAAATCATATAGTTGTCATTCGATATAATCATAGCTGTGATCCATGATCGTCACACCAAATGCTTCCGCAAAGTTTCTGACGGGGTGTGACATGTAGATACAATACACGAGACACATCGTAGCTTAGGAATATGCTCTAACAATAAATAATACCGAGTAAATTAATTAATCAATTATAATTAGATTAATTAAATTAACTAGAAATTTAATACGCAGCGGAAACCGATTTAATTTACTAAATCCGGGTACCAGTTTATTATAGTAAACCTAATCGCAACAGGATTCGACAATCACCAAATGCACAAACACCAATCGTATTAAAACCAAAACACGATATATACGAAAATAAATAAAACAAACAAATCCAACCTAACATCGAGTTTAGATATACCTGAGCGGTGATTCAAACAAATGCTTGAGACACCGGAGGTCAACGGGTGACGCTAGGGTTTCGCAGGTTTGACTCGACTAGCGAATCTGATAATCCTCACAACTTGCAAGATTCACGATGCGGTGAATCAGACACCGAGAGAATCTCGCACGTCAGATACGGCACTTCGTGATTGGCTGTATTGGCGGACGAACCGACGACGGCGAGGGGGCGGCTGGCTGGAGCGACAGATAGCGGAGCGGTGGTAGTGATCGGCGGCGGTGGCTCGGCGTGTGGTGGCAGCGGCAGACGGCGGTGGACGGTGGCGGTGCGGCGGACGACGAATGCAGCGACAATTCAGCTCTGGGAGGTCGCACGGCGGTGGCGGTTTGGCTTCCTTTTGCGGCGGTTCGTCGGAGTGAATAAACCACGAGAAAGATGGTGATTGAGGATTGATGTTCTCGCAAGCAAAACAAAATTACCTGATAACAAAGGGGAGGTGGCGGCGCCCAAGGTATGGCCGGCGTAGAGTTCGAGAGAGAGGGGGAGGCCGAAAATCTTAAGTTTTTGGGATTAGGGTTTTCGCCTCCTTAATCATATATGAATATCTGATTAAGTTTTCATTTAGTCCCTCATCTTAAAACATTCCTTGATCAAACCTATTAATTTTCGCGACTAACTATTTAACGTATTAAATATTTTGTCGCTTGCCGAGACTTAACGAATATTAGTCAAATGACTGATTCGTTAATTGTCGTCTAAGACGTAAATAATATTTAACGTCTCTGTCGTCAAATTAATCATAACGATTAATTAGGATAAATTAATTAATATATAATTAAACTAGTTAATAAATAATTAATTAATTCATCTGCGAATTTTCCGGTTAGTCAGGTAAGTGGACTTCAAAACCCGTTTCCTTCGGTGTAACTCTTACGGGTCTTGACCGGGTCGGGTTCTTGATTTAGTCAGGTCTGGACACCTAAATCCAACAGGTGGTACATGCGGAGAAGTAGGAGAAGGTTCTTGGGGCGGAAAGAGAGGACATGGTTCTTCCTTCAAGTCATTCAGTGGATGCAAGCCTCCAACTTCTGATGGTAAATGGGATGTAGTTTCCATTGTTAGGTGGATAAAAGAAATGGAAGTGGTGATTAGAATCAGTGAATCTCGAGAGGATCGGGCTGTGAAGTACGCAGCTCATTCATTTATTAGGGGAGCTTTGTTCTGGTGGGACTCTATTATGTAATCCCCAGGGGAAGAAGCCGTTGCCGCCATGCGATGGAATGATTTGAAAAAGTTGGTTATGAGAAAGTTTTGCCCAAGGGAAGAGTTGGAAAGGATTAAATTGAATTTCTTAAGGTTTGAAGCGGGTAATATGACTCATAAGGCGTTTACCAGAAAATTTGATGAGACGGCTAGATTGGTACCCAAGCTGGTGACACCTGAGGTAGATAAAGTGAAAAGGTATTTCTAGGCCCTTCCTGCAGTAGTGAGAAAGATTGTGAAGACTCATTATCCAAAGACCTATCAGGAAGCAATTAATTTGAGTGCCATAGTGTATAAGGAGGAATAGGGGATGAAGGTAGGCGTAGGGAGCAAAAGAGGAAGTGGTCTGAATTTGAAGGGAGTTCGAAGAGGGGTTGCATGGGTCATCACAAGAAGGCTAGAGGTGGTTCATATGGTAACAAGTCAAAGTGTCGGAAGTGTAACAAGAATCATTCGAGGGAATGTAGAATGGGCAAAACTAGTTGCTATAGATGTGCTAAGGAAGGGCATTATTCCAATACTTGTCCTGAAGCAAAGGCGTGTTATGAATGTGGGAATGCTATGCATGTTAAAGCGAATTGTCCTAGATTGATCATGAATCCAGAACCGTTGAGGGCAATAGAGACACCGAAGGTTATGGGGCAAGCGAATTGTCTCAGGTAAGTTTCTTGTTAATGATGTGCCTGCTTCTGTGTTATTTGACTCCTGTGCTAGTAGAATTTTTGTATCGCCTATGTTCTGTGTATTTCTTGGTAGACCAAAGGTTAGGATTGAGAAACCTTTTAAGGTTGAGACTTCATTAGGAAAAAGGGTAATTATTTCGGATATGATTGATGGATGCCTGATAGACTTAGAGGGACATAAACTACGTGTTAGGTTGTTTCCAATGGTATTAGGTGGTTTTCATGTAGAATTGGGCATTGTTTGGCTAGCAGAGCGCTATGCTCAAATTGTATGTAATTAGAAGGAAGTTCGACATCGGGCGCCTATTGAGGAATCTATATCCGTGCATAGGGATTGTGATGGGTTGTAAATCCCGAAACGGTTCTTAACATGATATCATAACTCGATTAAGTGTGCGGAATCCAGTCAATCGAGTGATTCAAGATGAGAGAGAGAGAGAGAAAAGACGAAGAACACAATAAAATAGAATTCGATCAAACCCGAACAATGATGTACACGATTACAGAAGATCATCTGGTACACCTTGACTAGAGAAAAACGAAATTCTCTCTGTCCCCTCTACTCTTCACGAAATCCCCTTCTTAAAATGGCTAACCCTGAACATGGAGGCATATGTGAGTGTATATACTACTCACATATCCATTTACAAGGCCTAAGCCCGTTATTTCTAATGTATAAGCCTCATAAAACAGACCTCTACAATCTTCCCCTAGGCTTATATCATTAGAATTGTTATAGTTAGAATTTTAAAGCATGCATCTTCTTGCAAGTCCACATCTTTTCTTTAAAAATCTTCCATGGGCTGCATGAGTCTTTGGAACATTCTCTTAATCAACATCAGCTTGAACTTCTAGAAATGAACAAGTAATGAGACGAGTATTCTCATACACTCGCTTCTCTTGAATGAACTCTGGTTCTTGCTGAATATTTGTTACTGTTTTGACTTTGCCTTTAATTAGATGATAAAAATTTTGAAAACCTCTATTTTTTGGCAAAATTGGTTGTTCTTCTTGAAGATGCACGATCTTGACTGCTCCGTAACTTTTCCTTCAACAACTAATGTGAAGTCTTCAGCTTCCCCTCAACTTGTGAACGTCTTCTTTTGGAAGCTTTGAGAAGCTTGAATATAACCAACAACTTCCCCTAAAAAGTATTTTTCAAATAGGGAAGTCTTGTCTGGCAGGTTCTTTAACTTGAGCAGTAGCAGCAAAAGGGATTTTTCATCATCATGATCATCCAATTTGACTTCTTCAATCATCAACCTGTCTGACATATAAAAAAATAATAAAATCCGCCAGGCATATGATGACTCGTCTCTGGGTTAGTAGGTAAATAACATTATATTAACCAAAAACCCTAAACAGATTACGGATTTTCTATAAAACTTCTCCTTAACCCAAGACCTCTTTTAACTTCCCCTTAGCTAAGCTTTCCCTCAGCTAATGACTTACCCTGAGATAATACATATTATCTCTTCTACCCCTAGGATAATGCATATTATCTCCCCTGAGATAATGACTTCCATCAAGACAATGATTTTATCTCCCTATTATCCATCCTTCTCCCCCTAAAAATTGGGTACATTTTGGGGGGGGGGGGGGGGCACACTGTTATGCACAAAACCCACACAATCACATTGAAACTTTTTAAATTAACCTGGCCATGACATAAAAACAACAATAAAAACTTAAAGACTCACACAATAAAAATTAAAAATTAAACAAATAAAAAATCCAATTCAAACATGAGAAGGTTTATAAGGGATCAAACTGTATGAATCTGACTAGGAACCCTTTTCAGTTTCCGTTACTCAAACATGTCCAGGTGATTACCAGTATATTGGTCCACTAAACTCATGTTCCTTGACTTTACTCAGATTTTTTGTCACTTTATTATATTTTTAGTGCATTAATTATGAACTTATTTCAGTCACACGCAAATCATAGGTAAATTAAACATGCAGTCTATCAAGTACGCAGATTCCCTACCACATATTTTCACATCTCTATCCAGAAGAAGTCTGAAACTTTGCTCGAGATTTTAGATGTCAAGAGAAAGAGCAGATCACCTAGATTTTTAAGGTATAATATACAAGTCAACTAACTTCCCAGTGGTGTTTAAATCAGGCTGCAACCTGACGTGTGACACGTAGTACGCATTGGTGACATAGGCTAAGGGATTTGGACACTTGAGGGTCTTTTTTGTTGTGCTCTTAGGCATCTTTTAGGTGTATTATTATATAATATTTTTTAGTTTATATGCAGTGATCTACAGCACGTATGCATGGACACTCCAGGTCATTGCTCACGCAAAGCAGAGGAGAGCCTTGCATAATGAAAAGCATCCCCAAGTCATTACTCATGCAAAGCAGAGGGGACACCGACTTTTTGAGCTTATTTTCATACTCTTAGATTCAAGCGTGTGTATCGGGAATACAAACATACAATCAAATAAACATGCACAAAACCTAAGTGTGTGTTGCCAATAATATGTCATACGTTATCTTTAAGGTTGTGGCACGTACCTTTTGTAATTTGGAAACAGAGCCTACCTAGCATATCACCTTGGATCATGTCTTTCACATCCGCCTTACGCGTGTCAGCCATTCTCAGAACGAAAATCTAATTTCAGCTCCCACCTTCTCGAAAACAAACACGAAACCCATTAAAAATTAAAAAGCCACAAATTTAGAGGGTCCTGTAATTAAAAAGCCACAAATTTAGAGGGTCCTGTAATTAAAAAGCCACAAATTTAGGGGGTCCTCTAATCAACTCTTCCTTTGCTTTTTTATTTTTAATGACACTTTCTAATTATTTTTGCATTTTTTTTATTTTTTTCATTTTTTTAAATGAACACACAGATGCACAACTTAAGACAAAACAAATAAATTTATAGATATCTAGCCAAGCTAACCTTTAAAGTGTTTAGCTGAAAACTTTTGAGAACTTGGATTTTGTGGAATGCATACCTCACTGCATCAATATTCAAACGACCAATTTAACAGTTACCTTTTTCGATTTATTTTCTTTTACCTCTCACAAGGAAACATACTCTCCACATAAATTATGCATGACATGAAGTGGAGAGACGCATCCTATCTTGTGTCTGGAATAATCACTTATCAATAAGCCAAAAGTTAGTGATAGTCCTCCTTGACAGTTCTGCACAAGTGAGAGATCAGTTAGCCAATAGTACCTGGGCCATCGTTGTTCGGGGTACTCCTGAAGAATCAATAAATGAGACTTCTATTAAACACAACCCCTTTGAAAAATTAGGAATTTGGGATGGGGCTGCCTTAGACTTTGGTTTCCAAGTTTGAGGTGATTTATCAGTTGTTTTAGTCACCTTTGGAATCGTGACTTTAGGTATTTCAATCTTCTTTAGTTTAGGTTCATTTTTCAAAACAGTTTAGTTACCTTAAGAGGGGTAACTTTAGGCTTCTAAAACTATTATTGTTTTGAAACAGGTTTATTCACCTTTTTATGAAAATTTTTGTAACTTGGAAAACTAGAAGTTTGATGTGACAGTTTTCTTTGAGCTTAGGCAGCACCCCAATGTTGATCATAGGGTTTAACCTTAGGAGAGACAGTCTTCATTGCCTTAGGTGGTTGCACCTTCATTGTCTTAGACTTAACTGAATCCTCAGATGAAACCCTTTGACTCTGTGGATAGTAGGGCTTATAGGGGCGGTATAGACAATTTCGGGCAATGTAACCATGAAAGAGCGTACGGCGGTGTGGATCGTGATCAACTCAAGTCATTCGTGTAAACAAAACAATTAAAACGCAAGGTAAATAAACTCAACCTTTGATTTCACGCCTTTTCGGTTTTTGAGGCTTTAGATATTGAAATCCAAAAGTGCGTTCTTTATCTACTTGATGCTTGAAGTACAAACCCCTCCAATCACCTCCGTAGTTACAGAACGGTTTTCTTGTAAACTCCCGATCATCCCAAACTGGTAAAGAACTAAAGTCTGATGCAAGCTTGAAGTATTGGATACCATGCTGGTGTTTAATATCCAACTTATCATTTCACCTAACGCTTGACCGTAGAACCTCACATACCTTCTCTGTTTGATTGGTTTTGGAGGTGTAACATAAATAACATGAAATATTTTCATGTAATCATTGTAAGCTTATCATTGTTTCTGTTCCTTAACCTCTTTGGCAACAGGGTCTTCAGGTTGTGCAGCTTCTTTCTTTTTCAACTCTGCATCAGCTTCATCACCCTTTTCCTTTGGAAAAACTTCAAAATCATCATCAGTTGAATTATTGTTGTTGAAGTTTGAATACAGATCTGGATACTCTTCCTCTGTTATGTCTTCAAGTTCAATCTCCTCATCAAATATATCTTCTTCAACCTCTGATTCTGATGACTCATAAATTTTGGGTTTAGCTTCGGTAGCTTTCTTCATCTCCTCATCGTTTAAGTCGAATGTCGCATGAATTTGTTCTGGTTTGAGTTCACAGACAAACTCACCATCTTCAAGTATTATGCCGATCTCGTTTATGCTTTTTGCAGCTTGATTCGATGAAACTGAAGTAATTGGCACTGCATCTCTGGAATCTGACTCCCCCTGGGCTGTAGAAATACCAGCACCCGAGCTAGATGCTCTAGTTGGGCGTGGACCTCCACCAGTATTGCCTTCCGGGTCATCATTAGGTTCATCGTTTAAATATTGTAGCCCATCATCATCTTTGCATCGGCCTGAACCAAAACCTATCTCCCCCTGAGCATTAAATATCTCTAGCAAGAGTTTAATATGCTCATTCATCTGTTCCATAAGAGCATCCAGGTTCAAACTGGCTGTTTTCAAACTTGTTATCTCTTGAGCTTTGGTCACTTCACCACTTTATAATTGAAGATAATCTCTCTTTAAAGCAGTTATCAATTTGCTCTGAGATTCATCTCTTGCTTTCAGCTCTATAATCATCAGGGTCTTCTCTTCATCCTTTCTCTTAAACTCTTTAATGACTTGTGATTTTTCAGCAACACTACTCCTTAACTCTTCAATTTTTGTCTGACAATCCAGAAGAACATTGTTAAGCAAATCCACTTGAGTAAAGGATATCGACCCTTGAGAAACACTGAAAATAAGATCTGGTGTTGAAGGAGTTAATGTTGTAGTAGTTGCAGCTGTGAACTTTGGTGTAAATATGGTTCCCATAGGTTGTTGAACATATTGAGCACCAACACCTGTTGAAGATGTTGTGCTGGCTGTTGTAATAACTTCAGGTAAAGACATATTGGGACCATCAGATGAAGATACACTGGAACGACGTTTGAATAGAGACTATGAACTCTTATGCTTCTTGCCTCGTCCACCGGTAGCAATCGACTTCCTCATTTTTTATGGTGTCAAGGAAGACGAAGAGGTTTTCGGCTACTTACACTTGCCATGACCAACATCGGCATCTGGGTTATAGTCTTCAACTGATTCAGATGAGGCTTTATCATCATACACACGATTCTTGTATCGATCATTTCTTTTGTTCAAACTTGTTCTCTAAGCCAAATGTTCTTCACTTCCTTTTCTTAAACGAACATTCTTGGATTGGATCTTGATGTACACAAACGGATTATCTATGTCTGAAACATCTTCAGAATTACCTAAATCACCAAACTCGTCATCATCTTATTCTTCTTCATCTATCAGAGTGTTAACTGCTAGTGTCTCACTCACACTAACATTCACATGGACTTCTGATGCTGAAACAACTGGTTCAGTGACAGCAGGTGCTGCAGATTTAGTAGCAACCGGTTCTGATACTACCGGAGCCTGTACAACGGGTGGTTTCGGTGTCTGTCTTCTTGTTCTTTTAACTTTCTGGTTGCTGATTTCTTTCTTCTATCCAACTGTAATCGAGTTCATCAGACGAACTCCCTTGCTCATTAGAAGGAGCACCCTGAGCTGGTGCCACATAATTGACATTGCCCAGATGGCCGATCAATCTCTTCAACTTTGGGTAATCAGCTAGTTTCTTCTTTTGATATGTTGCCAATGCACCCACACTGGCCTCGCTCATAAGCTTCAAATTCTTTATCTGAGCTTCATCCTTCACCAATGTCGGATACAAATCATTTAAGATCATCTGTGTAAATCTAGGATACAACAATGCCTTCTTATGTCGCTGAGCCAGGTTGTCTCCCATATAGTAAAAGATCAATCCAGCACAGTTGTATGGATGATTCGAAATTAAGTAATTCATTAGAGATAACATCTTTGGTCCGATCATATCGTGTCCAGAAATTATGTTCCCCAGATAGTGCAGTAACACATGGATCAGAAATTTGTAGAGAACGGAGAACTCTGATTTGTATATCCAATCACGACTCGGATCCTCAGCATACCATAATCGTTCAGCAATGCAACATTATCTGCTTGATCAAATTTGAGTGGGACATTTGTTGTATCATTAGTGAGCTTCAAAACCTGTCTAATATCTGCTTCTGTAAATTCAACGGTTTGATTCTGAACAGTAGCAGAAATCCGGATCGTCCCATGAGTTAAAGTTTTAGCATTGGTCTAGAACTCGGTTAAAATATCACCATACGCATCACACTTGTGTGTAATAGCATAGTGAATTCTTGATCGTTAGAGAAAATCAAAAATCACGGAACCACCAAACTTTGCCAACTTTGTTCTTGCAACTCCCAAATATGCACATATATTGTGTTTCTCGCCAATCTTCAAATCGTTCGTCATTTCTGAAAAAATACATAACATGAAAAGTTCATTAAATTCAATGTGATTATCAAAAAAAATATTCACCACATTCATCATTTATTTATCATTCGCGTAAACGATCGACTTTTTGTTCAAACAATCAAGTTTACCCGAACTGGATCCGAACCGGATAACCATCCGAACTCGATCCGAACTGACACTGGTGTCCGAACTGGATCCGAACTTGACTAAGTCAGCAATCAACATTGATTTTAGTAAACATCCGAACTGTGGTAGTCAATCATGTCCGAACCCCATCCGAATAGGGTCCGAACACACAGTTCGGCTGAAGAACACACAGTTCGGCTGTACGTTTAACCAAGAGATTTAACTTTTTCTAAAATTCGATTTAGATCTTTTTAAGCAGAAATCTTTGACCCCTAGACGTGGTTTTTCAAGGCGAATCTAATGGTACAATTTTTATCATCTAAAACCAACTCTAAATGGTCCTATTTTTAGATCTACTAACTGAGAAACCTCCGACACTGTTTTGAACAGATTAAACCATGTTTAGTGACTTAAAACGACATCCAGACACACCCTTGTACTCGAAATCACTAAACCTACCTTAATATGGTCACAAAATACACCACAAAGCACTTAATCGAAAGTTCAAAATTTGGGCAGAGGTTTGGCTAGGGTTCAGAAATTTTGAGAATAGTGAATGAGCATCTGAACCTGAGATTCGCCCATTTATAGGCGCCCAGTTCGGCTTATCCGAACATGAAGTTCGGCTCACCCGAACCTTGCTGAATTATGTCCGAACCCTAACCTTCGGATCATCCGAACAAGAAGTTCGGCTGTCCAAACTTAAAGTTTGGCAAGTTTCCAACTTTTTCAAATTTAACCCTGCTTTTTGAAGAATTTTTCAGATTGAACACAAAGATTTCAAATTTTATCAATTTAATACAAACCTTTGATCAATTCATGATGATTCTTATTGTGACAACTCGTACAAATCAGGTTATCTTTAATATTATGATTACGTGCAATTAACTATCATTATATGTGCATTAGACTTAATTGC
>JBCNJP010000023.1:47016277-47039982 GCA_039602395.1 Deinandra increscens subsp. villosa
TTGAATGGTTTCATTGAGTTGGTTGACCATGTTAGGAAGGATGGTAGTCATTTGTTGGGAGATGATAGTGGCCAATTCGGTGGGATCCATCTTCAGGAGACAAAGATTCGAGTTAGATATGGAAATCATAATACAATAGAATGACATTATTAATGGTTAAACATTAGAATAATGTCGTTGACTAATCAAAATTTCGAGTCCGTTTCACGATTCTTCTTGAACTGTATGTTTTAGCCTATAAGCATCATGTCCTCGAAAGGACCCCCTGGAAAGAGAGGTGAGTCACTTGGACTACTTAAATACCAGGTCTTTCCTTAGCCAGGACCTTCCGAAGAGATAATAATTATGTAATTGAATGACTTTAATTAAATTATGTAATTGAATGACTGATTAATTAAATTAATTAGTAAATAAATGATAATTTAAATGAATGACTAAGTAAATAGTTTAACGAAAATAATTAACTTAATTAAATAATTTGACTATGTAATTACTCAATTACATCAATGTCTAATAAATTGAGTAAATAAATTAGAAATCAAATTTTAGCTAATAAGTAGTTGATCATGAGGCTTAAAAGAAATTTAATTAAATACACACATAAATATTTGACTCGTTAATATAATAAATAACCAAATAAATAATACTTAGTGAAATAAATAAATTAATGATTTGAATAAATAGATGATATTAATTAAATAGATAAGTAACCAAATAATTTAAGTGACTAAATAAAGAAGCTATTCACTAAATATTAAGTGAATAGGTGAATAAATGAATAAAAGGCTAACAATTTAATTAAAAATCAAACATCTAATTAAATGATTAAGTGATTTATTTAATAAATAAATGAATTTTTTTTTTGGAAAAATAAATGGGGCTCGAAATTGGTTAATCATACAAATATTATGGAATTATAAAACAAAACAAAAGAAAAACATTAAAGCGTGGTGAGGCCGGGTTGAACCGCGACCTCCCACACACCAAACGTGTTGTAGACCACTCAGCCAAATCGTGTTTATTGGCTCCATATCTGAGTGAATTTATTTTAAGATGTTATAAACAATCATCCTTCCCCAAATTTGTGTACCGAAGCCCTAGTTCTAAACCAATGAAAGTGATTGTTTTATCATGTATGAATGTTACAATAATAATGGAGCATTTACTCGGTGATGAAAACCGAACGAAATGGTGTGATGAACTTACCAAAACAATGACGAAAAGTGGAGGTACAAGAGGTCGTCGGGGCTTCGACGGTGTTAGAGAGCAAGCACGAAAAGAGAGCGAATATCTGAGTGTTTCGATGGGATTGAATTCACAAATGGTTGGGGAGGGTTAAGGTACTATTTATAGTGCCAAAACATGATGAAATGAGTTAATTCGGGTTTAATGTCTAAATTGAATCATGTTAAATGATAATTAAAGTGCGTTTACAAGTCGGTTTTAAGATCATTATGGTGATTAAAACATGGTTTAGGAGGTTTATGACTAAATAATGATGAAAGAATGAAGCTTTTATGAGTTTTTATAAACATTAAAAATTTATCAAGAATTAACCCTTTATTTAAACCTTTTATCAAATTTGTTTTCTTTAAAGATATCAAAACTTTATGAAAAATATAGAGTTACTAAAAATTTAAGAAAGCTACATCTAGGATTTGTTAAGTCATATATTTCTTTTTAAAGCAACTTATTTATAATAACGAATATGTTTTTTTTTTCTTTTTCTTTAATACCTCAAAAGTAAATAATCATAACCTAAAATTTAATAAAATCACTATTTTAATTTGTTAAGACATTAAATGAAATAATTAAGTTTGTATAGTGTATATTAAATTTAAAACTCACAAGCCAACTGATGAAAGAAAGGATGGGATAAGAAAGGAAGCTGCTAAAAATGACAGGGCACTGGTGGTTCAGCATACACCAGGATATGATTGGACTACGAAAAGTGGAAGATCTGAGCCTAACACTTGATCATGTGGCCCTCCTTGCTGAAGAGGAAGCCGAAAAGGAAGATGTTGCAGCCGGCCATCATGCTTTCTTGGCAAACATCACTCCAGACAATCATGAGGTATGTTCTAATTCTAAATCTCAAGTCATACTTAGAGAATGTAAAGACTGGGAACGCAAGTTTGTTAATGAAACCCTAAATCATGAATCAACTGCTAGGGACCTCAGGGAGTATAAAGATAAGGCCAGAATATTAAGGGAGAAACTGGAGGCTATTCAAGTAGATGTTAGGAATCTTGAAACTCAAGTGAGTGATAAAAGCACATATCTTAAGATTGCGAACTCTAAAGTTGAAACCTTAACCAAGGAAGTAGAGGAACTTAAAGCCAAACTAGGGACATCACAAAATAAAATAGAACGTAATGATAAGATTGTCTCTAAAATGATGGAAGCTAGTTCCCTATTTTACAATACTGATGCCAGAATGAGGCATGTCAGAGACAATTCAGGTTTAGGTTTAGGGTCAGATGAAAAGGATGAAAAATCCACACAAACAGTTCCTATGCCTTTGATGCATGAAATGATCTATGACAATAAGACCTCACAGACCACTTTAGAGGTTAGGGCTGAAATAGATAGGAAACTTGATGCTTGTCCTATTAAAATATCTGCTCATGTTTCTAACATTACTGACAATTCTACTTGTTGTGCAGATAAAGGTAATAAATAAGCAGGGGTAATGGATAGAAAGGAGTGTCCTAAGATTTCAAAGACATCTAATTATGATGATTTTTTATAAAAACTTTGATTTTGAAAAACTTGAATCGTCTCATGAGTTCATGTCAAAAACTTCAGAGTGTTTCATTTCATAAAATTTCTGTTTGTGGTGCTTTTAACATTGGCAAGTGTGATGCAAAACCAATGAAATCATTAAGAACTGTTAAGATTCTGAGAAGAGGTATGGGACCACAGGTTGCTGGTCCCAAACCCTCAAGTGATGGTGTGTTTAGTGTGAAAAGTTGTGAAAATAAAAATGATAATGTTGTGCAAAATGTGCAGAAAGTACGGGACGCCAGACCTTATGATTTTGTTCCGTACCCAGAAGTTAACTCTGCATATGACCAGTTTAAGCCGATATAGCGGGAATACATCTTGACCACTAAGCTGAATGGAAAAACCCATTGGATACACAAAAAATGTTCAAAATCAACTTGGATATCCACTGGGCGTAACCAACCACAGGCTCCCGTGTATCCTAAGAAGCACTCTTGCCATCTGTGTGGTAAACCTGGACACTTGGCAAGAAACTCCTTGCACCAACCATATGAACCCTTCTATCCTAAGAGAATTCAGCAGAAGCCTGTCCCAATGGGACAAATGTATGTTGGCTCAAAAAATGGTCCGCATCTTCAAACTTCAAGGTGCAGAAGCCAGTACCTCAACTATAACAGGCACACAAAGTGATTCAAAAGCCCAAGACACCTAAGTAGAAAGCAAAAAATGATTTTAAAGTAAGTAAAGTGGGTCACATTTATCAAAAAACTGTAAAGGATTTCAGTCCACTTAAACCTGTTTGGAATACAAAACCTGTTGGATTCACAAAATCCGTTTCAGATCCAAAGTAGGTCAGTTTTCCTAAACCATCCATCCAACCCAAAGCAGTTGTCTTGTCAAAATCAACTGGGTGACGGAAGGATGACAGGTGGGATGTACCAAAGGTGGTGAATTTGTCCTTCAAGCCTACTGGGGTGTATAAAAAACACTCCAAACAATTTCAAGAGGTCCAATTTTAAAATTAAATCAAAAATAAAAATCCACCAAAAAGACCTCAGGTACTTGGGAAAGAAAATCATCAGCCTAGAGATGTCAACAAGGACATACTCAGTCCAACCAAAACCAGACCCATATAGGCATGGGTACCCAAATCTAATCAATCTCCTTTGAATGTCGGAACAGCCAAGGAGGACTGTTAACAACCTCTGGTAGGTTGACAGTGTTTGTTCCAAGCATATGACGGGCGACATATCTCTACTGCAAGACTTGGAGCTATTTGATGGAGGATATGTATCGTTCGCTGGAGGAGTGGGAGGATATATTAGTCAGAAAGGAAGAGTCGGAAATGGATGTCTTAGCTTCCATGACGTCAACTATGTCGAGCAGTTGAAGTACAGTATGTTAAGTGTATAACAAATCTGTGATCAGGAGTATCCAGTACTGTTTAATAACAAAGAATACATAATTCTAAAACCTGGATACTCCATCCCGGATGATTGGGTGTTGATGCGAACACGAAGATACGGCAACTCATATTTTATCAACATGCAGAAGCCCCCCCCCCCCCCCCCACAATTGAGGTGGCATGCCTTCTTTCTAAAACAGCTGAGAACCATGCTCAGTTGTGGCACAGACGTTTGGAGCACATGAATTTGAAGAATTTGAATCGGATAGCAAGAGGATGCCTTGTCAAAGACCTTCCAAACAAAGAATTTGTGATCAAGGAGAAATGTGTGGCATGTGCTAAGGGGAAGCAGCACAAACGCCCACACAAGCCAAAAATGTTCAACATAATCTCCTCAGTATTGGAGCTGCTTCGCATGGACCTATTTGGTCCAGTCAGTATGTTAAGCCTTAACCGTTATGCATTTTGTTTAGTTATTACTGATGATTTTTCTCGTTTCACTTAGGTGTTCTTTTTGCCTAGAAAGAGTGACGTTGCAAGAAATGTTGAAAGCATTCATCAAGCTCATTGAAAAAAAGCTAAACCTGAAAGTGAAGTCCATCAGGAGTGACAACAGGACAGAATTCAAGAATCGTATAATTGATGAATTCCGTGCAGAGAAAGGAATTGAGCATCAGTACAGTGCGCCATATACTCCACAGCAGAATGGTGTGGCGGAACGACGCAACAGAACATTGATTGAGGCTGCTCGTACAATGCTATGTGATTCCAAGTTGCCCACCATGTTTTGGCAGAAGCAGTCAACACTGCCTGTTATGTGCAAAATAGGGTTCTCATCAATAAGCGACACCAGAAGACACCTTACGAATTAATCTATCTTGACAAGCCCATAATTGGGCATCTTCGTGCTTTTAGATGTCTTTGCACTGTCCTAGTTAATACTGATTTGCCAAAATTTGCTGCTAAATCAGATGAGTGCTATTTTGTAGGTTATTCTGCCAGCTCAGCTTACAGGGTCTTCAACAAAACAACCGGTATTGTGATGGAGTCTACTTATGTGGATTGTCTTGAAGAAAATCCCTCAGATGGTGGAGTGGGTCCCGCATAAGTATTTGACTACAATCAATTCTTCCTTCCATTTGGATTGGATCTTGTCATTGCTGAAGAACTTTTTGAAGACACAATCTCAGGATCGTCAATTACTTATACCATCTCAAAATCTCTGGTTACTACCTCCAATGTAGAGACAACACCAGTAAATGAAACTGCGTATGTTGGAGTTGATAATGAGTCAGATAAAGACCCCAGCACATATATAGTTCAATCTCACGTAGCTGATGCAGAGGCAGATGCTGAAACTAATGAAGAACCTGTTCAGACAAATTTACCGCTAGTAATCCCTGTTCAAGTAGTTGGTGAAACAAGGATCCACAAATATCACCCCTTGAACAATGTCATTGGTCCTTTAGCTTCTGAGGTGATAGCAAGAAGTCAATCAGGGGTCATCAATCACTGCATGTATTCATGTTTTATCTCACAAATTAAGCCTCCAAACATTACAATGGCTCTGACAGATCGTAGTTGGGTGGAAGCTATGCATGAAGATCTAAATCAATTTTCAAAGCTTTAAGTATAGAGGTTAGTGGAGAAGCGTGCTGAAAAAAGGGTCATCACAACACGATGGCTTTATAAGAATAAAAAGGAAGGCAGCGGTGTTATTGTACGAAACAAGGCAAGATTGGTGGTCCAAGGGCACAAACAGGTTGAAGGAATCGATTATGATGAAGTATATGCACCAGTTGCTCGCTTGGAAGCAATAAGTGTTTTTCTGGTATATGCCTCCTATATGAACTTTATTGTCTATCAGCTGGATGTGAAAACTGCATTTCTCTATGCAAAAATGGATGAAGAGGTGTATGTTACTCAACCTCTTGGGTTTATTGATGAAGAACATCCTTATCATGTGTATGTACGGATTGCATCAGGCCCCAAGGTCTTGGTAGAAAACATTGACTGATCATTTTCTAGCTCATGGGTACATAAGGGGAATAGTAGACCAGACACTATTCAGGGAAAGAGGTTGAGAATGATATTATCATGGTGCAAGTTTATGTGGACGATATCATCTTTGGGTCCACAAATGAGGAGCTGTGCAAAGAGTTTGAACGAGTAATGAGAACAAAGTTTGAGATGAGCCAAATGGGAGAAATGGAGTTTTCCCTGGCATTATAAGTGAAGCAAAGTGACAGCGGGATTCTAGTGCATCAAGCTAAATATGTGACAGAGATTCTGGAAAAGTATAAGATGGCAGACTCAAAGCCTGTTTCCACACCCATGGCAGCCAGACCAGCACTCACAAAAGATCCAGATGGTCAGTCGGTCAGCGAGCACATGTACCGGTCAATGACTGGGTCACTAATGTATTTAACGGCCAGTCGACCAGAGATCATGTTTGCAGTGTGCCAATGTGCACAATAACAGGCTAACCCTAAACTCTCTCATTTGTCTGCTGTTTAACGAATTTTCAAATATTTGAAGGGTAGACCAAGGCTGGGCCTCTAGTACCCTCCCTAGTGCTAATTTTGAAATGTGTCTTAAAGGCCTCAGAATGATAGCCTTTGATGAGTAGTCTGACAACTACTATTTGTTTATTAATTTACTTATTTAAAAAAACATTAAAAAAATTCCAAAAATAGTGTTCTTTCTCCGTGTTTTTTTAAATAAAAATCTAAAAGCAAGGGGAAGATATAAAATAAACATCTTGATGTTTCCCCTAATTTTGTGTGCTTTTAAATTTTTTTACTGTTTTTGTTTGACCAGGTTGGGAAGTGATATAAAGTTCTAGGTGTTTGCTGACTGACACGTGTAAGGTGGATGTGAAAAGCTATGATTCACAGGTTATATGCTTGGTAGGCTCTGTTGTCAATCAATCAAAAGTTATGGTTTGTCACAACACTTGAAGATAACTTATGATGCTTGATAGGAAACACACACTTAGGTTAGTACAACCTCTATTTGAATGTGTGCCAGGAATCGTGAGACACACATCCGGTTCTGAGTTTTGATGTCATGCTCAAAAAACTCCCATTCCCTCTGCTTTGCGTGAGCAATGACCTGGGAATGTTGTACGTGAGTCAGGCCTCCTTTGTTCTGCAGTAGTAGAGACCTGGAGCCTCCCTGATCCACGTACATCTAAGATCACATTGTACAGACTTCCTAAACCCAAAAGATGCCAATGTGCACAACCAAAAGAGACCCTCAAGTGTCCAAAACCCTCAGCCTGTGTAACTGATGAGAGCATTACCAAAAATGTTTCAAAAATTCAGTTGACGTTGTATATTATCCCCAAAATCTGCGTGATCTATTCTCTCTTTTCTCAACCCAGTCTGAAGCATGGCGTTAGGCTTAAGGAAAGGTGTCGTGAAAAATGTTAACCAGGTATACTTGATAGAATGTACAAATTATACCTAGGACTTATGTGTGTGACCTGGATAGATGTTCATAAATAATAAAACTTAAAAGATAAATTATGTGACAATCTGCCTGAGTAAATGAAAGCAGCAAAAGTTTAAGTTTGACCAAAATACCGGCAATCACCTGAACACGCGAAGTAACTGAAGCTGAAAAGGGTTCCTCAGTCACAAATTATCTGGTATGATCCCTGACAGGCCTTCTCACTCAAAACTCAGTTTGTTAAGTAGTAAAGTTTTAGTTCTTTTTTTTACTTTAATTTTTATTTTAATTGTATCTTTATTTTTTTATTCATTTATTGTTTTTATTTTATAAAATATTTCTAAGTTGTCAGACGTGAATCGCCCGGGCTTGAGTTCGGGGGAAGCTTTAAGAACTAAACAAGGCTAATTTTGACAAAGTGAAGTTTAAGTTTAAAAGTAATGCTTGTAGATGTTTTGAGTCAAAATGATAATTTTTTCAATGGTAAGGGGGTTGTGTGTATAATATTTTTTATAAAAGGGAGAAATGGTAAGGACCGATCCGTGCCCCCCCCCCCCCCCCTTCACTCCCATCTCTCTTTCTCCTTCTCTCCACCAAACCCTAATAACCTCCACCACCATCACCGTCGTTCACCACCACCTGACACCACCAGACACCGCCATTACCATCACACCATCCTCGCGACATCACCACCTCCTCCCTCACCTGAATCTGCACCCGAAGCAACCACTGTCTCCGCCACTGTCCTTCACTCAATCGCCGCCCCCATTGGTGGTGACTTGTTTAACAAGTTGGGTCATCACTATATAAGGAACATGTAGATGACTAGTTTAGGGTTGTTGTTTTGGTGTTTTTGCAAGAGGGTGATTCACAAGTTTCTCTTCAATCGATTTGTGTTTCTTTTGTGTTTTTAATCATCTTTTAGATATATTCATTGTTTATTCTTGAATCATCTAGTAACACGGGATTCCGCACGGTTGTTACTAAACATTGATATCGTGTGAGGGACTATTTGATCCTTACAAGGTTGTTGACGTGGATAAAATTATTAATTAGTATTTATATTAAACTATTTTTAACGGCCACTGAATCCCTCTGAAAACCTTAGGAGTATTTGACGTGGATAAAATTATTAATTAGTATTTATATTAAACTATTTTTAACGGCCACTGAATCCCTCTGAAAACCTTAGGAGTATTTACATCAGTTAAGCTCATTTCAGGAAAAATTCACACCCGCAAACGATCGGGTGGTAAAACTTGAGAGCTTAGGGATCGAACTTGTGACCTTTTAGTCCAAGTCTTCATTAATTGTCAGTAACCATTAGGACAAGTCCACGTACTTTATATATTTTAAACTTAAAAAAAAAGAATTATAAGAATTTCTTTTCTTTTTTTTTGGACGGCAAATAGTTTTGCTAGAAAACCGGGGCTAGCTTTATTAAAAGAAATGATATACGTTTACTATTATTTACATTTTAGTAACCTTTTGCAAAGATTTTGACTTCTGATGTATATATATTTTTTCAAAGACTTAAATTTTTTTTTTTTAATTCAAAATTTAACTATATGAAGGCACTGATTGAAGAAATGTTATATGTGATCTATGTTTTTCTTTGAAAAGACCTATACTTCAATTACCATATCTCAAATAACTTTTATGGTTTGTACACGAAAGTTGTTGTCTGTTAAATATTAGTATACTAGGTTAGTAGCCCGTGTATTACACGGATTGAGTTTATAATATTAGATACATATAAAAAACGGTTAAAATAATCAACTTTACTATGTTTAATAAATTGTTGATTGGTTTTCTTTAAATAATCAAATTATTGATTAAATTTATCAAATTCACATTAAGTTTGACAATTTTATTTTAAATGAAAATTTAGTTTTGATAAATTGGTAATTATACTTAATTGATAATCTTAATAAATTGATACTTGAATGTGGTTATGACATGTGGCAATGCTGATGTGGACCACTTAGAAATGTGACATGTGGAGTCCATTTTAGTGCTTTATTTAGGATTAAAGATAAAGATAAAGATAGAAGTCTTTGTACTTAAAATACAAGTGGTTGGGATCAGATACTCAAATAAAAAAAAATTGGAAGGTTTTGAGTTTAACTTCCATCTTCGATAAAAAGATAGGGGTTTGAGGTTGAGTCCAGGTGTTTTCTAACCTATTGTTAGTTTCTTACTAAAGATGGTCTTTGGGTCCATTACTAGGGAAATGAAGATGATCGGGTGGTTCACTAGTCTATCACTAATCTAAATTTATCTTTCAAAAATATATCTTCTTGTTTAATTGATATAATAATAATAATAATAATAATAATAATAATAATAATAATAATAATAATAATAATAATAATAATAATAATAATAATAATAATAATAATAATAATAATAAAGGTATTATTATAGTAATAATAATGAAAATAAAAAAACCCGCACCAGCAAAAACTTAGTTTAAAATAATTTCTTTAAAAGTTTTGGAGTAATTAGTAGTGGTTATCAAGTTGACGGTTTAATGGGCCAAACAATCAAAACTATGATTTAAGTTCCCTGAATATTTATGACCCCTACTTTTAAAAAATATATATATATCTATTGTATATATTTTTAAATAAGTTAATATACATGTGAATGCAATAAATTAACAAATGAGTTAGCTGATGTGACGGTTAATTTTATGAGTTCAAACACAAAAGCCCCAAGTCCAAGTCTTTTAAATTACATTTAAATTTATTTCTTTCACTTCTATTTTCTTATTTCTTTAAATTTAGTTTAAATATGTCTATTTTATTCATTTAAAAATATTTGTTACAAGAAATATATTAAACAATTTGCATCAAATAATACTATTAAAAAATTATTTTAATTATATTTTTCTATATGCAATTAGAATAAAAATGATTAAGCATAATTATAAATAATCTATTTTATTATTATATGTCTCAAGCCAGATAAAAGAAAAGAATTTGAAAAGTAATTTTTAAAAATTACAAAGGGACTCTAAATGTTAGCTCGCTTGGGACCACCAAAACTTTTAAGTCTCCCTTGTGTAGCTGAATATGACATTGATTTATATTTATATTAATGAGCTTAAATGTATTTAACAAAGACAAGCTATATAAATTCTCTCTTGAAATTAAAATATCTTTTTATTTTAATATCTTTCTTACATTTTAACATTTTTTTAACGGTGAATCTAACATACTCATACTTTTAAACTAGTTCACAAACTAAATTACCTTAACTACACGAATGCCTGGGTTTCAACCCAAAACCACCAATTAAGAGGACAAAGTCTCTACTTAATGGGATAGTTGGCTAGTCCCACATTGACCGTATATTTTAACATGTAAACATAGTAGAGGTAATTTAATTAATAATCTAAATGTTAAAACTTTTGTTGTATTAACGAAATTTAATTAACTGGTTAAAAAAATACTAACAATTATTAGAAGGAATGTGCATATGATCGTGTTTATATTGGTGACTATTTATAATAATCCAATCAAACTGTCGCAAATAAATGAAGCCACACAATATATACTTGTGTCCACGGATCTCACGCCACCATGCATGTTACCATCAATTATTTTTTTCTCTTATATTACTATTATTTTATTTAATTAAATAAAGGTTTTATTGTTTGTTAACATCCGTTTACAAGGTTCTTTCTTTCGACCTGAATTACTTTTTAGAGTGTCCAATAAAGAATTATGAGAATTGATGACGTATGTCTAGGTTAGAGTGACATTACATAAACACATGTTCAAGGCAGTCTATCTCAAACAGACAACTCACTAAGCCACCAGGCCGACTGGTAACAAACCTTATGACCAGTCGACCTTGACAGGGTTGACTGCCAGTCACTAAGCCACCAGGTCGATTGTTGATAAACCTTATGACCAGTCGACCTTGACAGGGTCGACTGCCAGTCACTAAGCCACCAGCACGACTGGTGACAAAACTTATGACCAGTCGACCTTGACAAAGGTTGCGGGTTATAAATACCCTCAACCACCAGGTAAATTCTCGGAACTCAAGTCATTGCGCTTTCTCTCGTTTAATTACTCTTAATCTCTCGAAACACATACTTATTCTCACGCCCGAGCTTGGTCGCAGGACACACTCTCCTCCTCCCCAAGAACAACGACACTTCTGTTTTGCATGTTCCAGCATAAGACCTCACTGTCGAGTCGAATGGTTACCAGAAGACCTCAACTGCTGAGTTGACTGATCACCAGGAGACCTCAACTGCCGAGTCGACTGCTCACCAGAAGACTTGCACTCAGACATCGATTTCCGAATCGAATGCTCACTAGAAGACTTGTAATCCTCCCCTTGTAGTCAAACTGCCTTGATAGCTTGTCCTAGATCTCTATCTATCCAGTTATCTTTGGTAGCCCGATTCTACATAGGCGCCATCTGCACGGTATTTTTTAACGATAATCATGACATATGATCTGGTACACATTTCTATTCGCTACAAACTCATTACATTTCCAGATGAGGAACTCTTTGTATATGAATATGCCACTTGGTTCAGTCTCCCAACCAATTTACATAATGGTTAGTTACATTGGGTTTAATACCCAAAAAGGGAGATTACATGCATTTATACATAACTTACAAGTGCTTAGAACATGACTTATTTTTTATTCATGTTATGGGTGGTCTACCGACTCCCCTACATGACCTAACTCAACAATCAGATTTATCTATACACATCTTCATATTGTTTATAGTACAACACATCTATTCGCAAAATGCATTATAAAATAAAGAAACAAATGCATGTGATAATTCTAAGAGCTACTGTAAGTCTTGAACTCTTTACAGCTGGAAAAACTTACCAAAGACAGGTACAAACACTATTGCACATGCTACAATGGCTCTATACATACTCCCTTCTATAAAGATAGCCTACTGCATTCTACATCTGACACACATAGTTGGCAAACACTATTGCACATGCTACCATGCTACTTGGTTCATGATATAGTCTCCTAGCTAATTTTTATAATGATTAGTTGCATTGGGTCTAATACTCAAAAAGGGAGATTACATACATTTATGCATAACTTACAAATGCTTACATCATGTTCTAATTTTCGTGCATGTCGTGGGTTGGAAACTGAGTGTCTATCTCGGAAAAGATCAACACAAAAAATTTCCAAGATATCTAACAACTCTGAAGGGGACGGCTGATGGCTCACCTGGAGCAGCCAACCCAGACCTCTTGACACTTACACCTGAATTGGTAGGCGAAAAAAACTCTTTACACGTCAGACAGACGTTGAATGACCACATAGAAGCAGAGTGACTGTAAAGAATATGTTTACAACCGTCTCACGAAGACGAAGGCCCAAACTCCGACGACACTACCCCACTGGTCGGTCCGTCTAGGCCGACTCACCATCAGATTTTACACAGAATAATAGTCATTTTAACAGGTCAGCAATTCTACCTGCACACTCAGTTTCATGACCCCATATGGGAAACAAGGCTACTCGATGCATTTCTACCTATCATTTCAGTTGCCTTTGCTGTTGGATTTAAGTGTCTAGACCCGACTAAATCAAGTACCCGACCCGGTTAAGACTCGTAAGAGTTACACCGGAGGCAACGGGTAATTAAGACCGCTTACTTTTATAACCGGCAAATTCGCAGAAGAATTAATTATTTGTTTATTAAATAGTTTAATAGATAAATAATTAATTACTTATTTAAATTACTATTAATCATTAAGATTAATTGAGCGACATAAGACGTTAAATACGCCATGGACGAAGATCGACAATATTAGTTTGACTAATATTCGGCTAGCGATAAACATTTAAAGAGTTTAAATGTTAATCTTGAAAAATAAAATGGTTCGATTAAGGATTAAGTAAAATCGAGGGGCTAAACGGAAACTAAATCAGTTATAAATATAACCGATTAAGGAGACGAAACCCTAATCCTCCAAGTGAGAATTTCGGCCCCCCTTCTCCTCCCTCTTGCGAATCCGACGCCGACGGCCACCCCGCCGTCGCCGTCCCCTTTGTTCTCCGACGATCCGATCGTGAGAACCCTAATCCTATATCGCCACCGCTGCCCCGTCGTTCCGCCACCGACCGCCGCTCACGAAGCCGCCGCCGCGCGCCCTCCTCCATCGCGAGACGCCGTAGCCGCCCGCCACCGAGTCGCCGCAGCAGGCCGCGACCAAGCCGCCGCAGCAGCAGCCCGGAGAAGCCGAGCCGCCGCCTCCTGCAGCCCAGCCGCAGCCGACAGCCGCACCACCGCCGCCGTCACCGTCGCCCTCAGCCGCCACCCGAGTCGGCCGCTGCCACTCCTCGCCATCGCCGTTCCACCGCCGACAAACCCTAGCCGCGAACCGCGTCACGCGCGTGTTCGGCCGTCGTCTGCGAAACCCTAATTTCGCGCCTATCCGACATATGGGATTTCAGTGCCGTGTCACCGAGGGAATTCCGTATCTGCGAGGTCGTTTCGATTTGCCCGTCAAATCGTCCTGCAAAACCCTAGCGTCACCCGTTGACTTCCGGTGTCTCGAACGTCTGTTTGAATCACCGCTCAGGTATATCTAAAATTGTTATTAGTTTAGACTTAATCGTTTATTTATTTTATGATATGTCGCGTTTTTATATAAATGCGTTTATGGTGTTTGCGCGTATGGTGATTGCCGAATCCTGTTGCTTTTTGGTTTACGCTAATTATCTGGTTTTCGCGTTAACATATTAAAATGTTTTCCGCTGCCAATTTAAATAATTGTTAATTTAATTATCAAATTTAATATGTTCGGTAATTGATTAAATAATTATTCATCGTGAATAATTTTTCCAAAACAAAAAAAAATTGCTATTACCGAGACCCGAATTCCACTTTCGTAACCCAACAGTGGTATCAGAGCCTTGATCACCACACGCGAACCAAAACCGGTCATTTTAAATCGGTGTGCTTTCGCGAACTAAGGTTCTGAACCCGAAAGTCGCGAAATTGAATGAATCGCCTTTCAAATATGTTTAGTCGATTTGGATCCACTAAACATAATCCAATTCAATATAATTGATTGAATTATCTTTCGTGCATATTCGGCCCAACCCCATTTAATTTTGTCATGGATTCGTTATGGTTTGGCCCATTAGGCCCATGTTGTTTTGTTTTGGATTGGCCCAATTTTACTGGGTTCAAAGTTGTAATTCTTTAAAATAGAATAGTTTTATTTTAATTTGTTATCGCTCACCTTCGCCTGGACGAACAAGACGAGCTTGATACATGGACCCATTTAAGATTATCCCTTTATGGGATTTTCGAAAATGGCTAGAAGTCGAAACGAAACCGACGCCTCCCGAGGACGCGCAGGAGCTTGTTGAAGCCAGTGGGAGCAACTAAGTCGATCAGGGAGTTTTCTGTTCCCGTGGTTGATTTAGTTTTATGTCCCTTGCCCTTATTCGATATTGTCATAGGCTCTGACAATATCGAAGCCCCTGCATGGCCGGATATGTACATGTGTGTTTGCTTGTTTTGGTTGCTTGTCTTAATTTGATTAACGCGCCAACTAAAATCCAAACTTAGTTTTATCGATATAAAACTAATTTTACACTCGATTAAATAAAAGTCCTAATTTTATTACGACTTCATAAAATTTATTAACCAATTTAATTCGACATTAAATTCGAATTTTTCGATAAAGTAATCGAACATTGATAAAATTGGTTATCGTCTCGCGACACTTAGATCATTAATACTTAGGTTATTTAAATGATCGTCCCGAGTGAGATAGGATTCATAAAATCTGACGTCACATTAAATATTAAAATATGACCTAATAATCCTATCTATAAGCCTAAAACCGGTAGTCTATGCCATCCTATGTCAAGTCTAACTTGGAACATATTGACCGATACATCCGTGTTGGAGTATTTCAACACCGCACGTGGTGTTTAGGGAATCTTCCACGGTGAGCGTATTGGAGTATTTCAACACCGTACGCAGACACTGACCACTTAGGGCAACTACTATTTTCTTTACACGCACCTTTGGTATTGGAGTATTTCAACACCGTACCTCTGGTCGGCATGTAGACAGAATGGGCATAGATGGGGCTAAACGTATTTCGTTGATCCGTTCGCGAAAGCCCCATAACGGGAGTTGTAACAGTCACAAGTGACAATCGTTGTCCATTCAGCTACTTAGAAATTTTGAAAGCACTTTACGCTGTCTGGAGAAATTGTCTAACTAGCTGAATTCCCAATTCCTATTCAAGATTAACTTGCCATCCTTGAATACGAATCAAACATCGAAACACTAAAACATTTGCCTATTTGTTTCAGATGGCTAACCGCGCAAACCAAGAGATTTTCCATCTCAAGTCTCTCCTTGAGAAGGAGAAACTTAATGGCGCCAACTTCCTTGATTGGGAAAGAAATCTGAAAATTGTCCTGAAAATGGCTAACATGGAAAACGTGTTAGAGGCTGAGGTTCCTGAGGAACCTGAAGCTGACACGGCCGCGGCGCGAAACGCCCATAACACACTGCGAACAAATGCCAAGAATGTCGCGTGTCTTATGCTAGCCACCATGGATTCTGAGATCCAGAAGAACATGGTTGACAGGACGGCTTTTCAGATGCTCGGTGATCTGAGGGGCATGTTTGAAACGCAGGCCCGGCAGGAACGCTATGACACCATTGTAACACTTATTAGTTGTCGCATGGCCGAAAGCGCTCCCGTCAACCCTCATGTCCTAAAGATGAAGAGTTACATCGACCGTTTAGCAAAACTGAATTACGTCATTCCCGCCGAAATGGCGACTGACCTGATTCTTCACTCACTGTCCAGTGCCTTCACCCCTTTCCGGGTGAACTTTAACATGCATAGCATGGTAAAGTCAGTGACTGAACTTCACGGTATGCTTAAGACCGCTGAAGTTAATTTTGTTAACGGTAAGCCACCCGATGTACTCGCGATCCGATCAGGAGGCGTCAAGAAGCTCGAGGTGAAGAAGGGCATGCGTGGGAACAAGAAGAAAGGCAATGCAGCTGTTACCAGAGGGTCTAGAAGCTCCCAAAAGGGCAAGCCTAAGGCAACCAAGGCACCGCCGCCTGAACAGCGCGAGTGTTTTGAATGCCACAAGATGGGGCACTGGAAAAGGAACTGCCCAGAGTATCTTGCCAAGGTGAAAAGCGGAAAAGCCTAGCCGGGTAATTCCTCAGGTATACACATAAGTTCATGTTGTATGATGCTTCACTTATTCCTACAAAATATATGTTTGACATACTTTACATTTTGTAGGTGCATGAAGCTGAAAGGAAGCAAACCAAGACGACAGTGAACTACTCTGCGATTTTCGCACCTAAATAAAGTTCGTGTCATCAGTTTTCGGTTCAAAACAATTCTTGGTGATTTTAAAACAACTTGTTTTGTTTGGTTTCACTGGCTGTTTTCCAGGATGAACAAATTGCTTCCTCTGGATTTTGATCATGACATGTTTTGACAATGGTTTAATTTCGAAACATACATGATTGGTTTTAATCTACTTTGAATTTGATTCAACCTTTTGTTAGATTAAATTCAAAATCCCATAACAACATACCTTCTAGCCTGGTGCACTTGATTTGATCAGGGCTAGCTTAAATGCGACATGGTACCCTTTTTAGTTATCATATCCCATCAAAGCTATAATGCCTTAAGCGTATATCGTAATTATTACGAGACAACGCATGACGCAACAATAGTTCGTGAAGTCCCATGACTTTGAACCATCCGACGTCAAGAATATTAAATCAAGACGAACAAATTGAAGATCGCCTTTTCGATCTACAATCTTATGAACAAATCAATCCTCTGCTTCAAGCAGACGTTTGTTCATATAAGTTCGATTCACCAGCCGAATTACTACAGGAGTAATCACATGATGATTACAACGTTGTAGAATGGTTACACCGATTCTGGTGCACGTTACCATTACAAATAAATGTGCATACCTACACACATCTTGGAAGTCTTAAACTACACGTGTTGTACTCACGTGTCTTTTGAATCCGACATGCACTAAAAGGTTTAGTACAACGATTCACTGTTTCATCTAGAAACCAACAAACACAAGACTGATGGCTTGCCACAACAAAAGCCCTTGACTTTCTGTAACCATAACTCCCCTTCACACATCACTTGCATAACTAACTTCCAATCCCAAGGCCAGTATCTTGCGAAGATGGAATTTAGTAATTACATGTCTAAACCTAGATCTTTAAATATCTAGAGAAAGGTGAATCTGATAAATCACTGGATCATGTAATGCAACTCTCGCATCTAAACGAGACGAGCAGACCAACAATGTTTCACCAACAGTGGATTGCTGCTTAACGAAACATAGTGACATTCTAATTAGAGTTTGCATGTTAACCTTACCTGAATAAGGGAAACATCCTCTAATGTCGGACCCAAGAATCCGATAGAATAAATCATCATCTCGACCACCATGAGATACTTTCAAACGATCATAGACGAACGCATCTTCATGCTATCAAACTCTGAAAGGACTTTGACAATCGTCTTTGAACTTATGAGTAAGTCATAACATCTGGATATTAAGCATTCGATTTCCGTACCACATATTACGGAGTCGAACATTTTCATTCTTGGAAACGAAATTTAACTATCACATTTTCGTCGTGAAAATTAGATATCCAAACGGTTTGAAAGAAGAATGATGATAGGGAATGTCAATCTGCCTCAAGCAAGTGGGAGCATCGCCACCGATCCTTACCGGAATAATGATCAAGTGCCGATCTAAAGATCATTTAAATTTACTGGAGTAACATTTCAAATGACACCTCAATTAATTATAAGTTTCAAGATTAAATTAAGTATTGATCATCAAATGGCTGAGCAACCATTAATACGATCAATCTCTTGAAACGATTCGAATCATACTAAATGTGATCCGAAAATAAATCCAATACTTGGATATTGCATGGAATGTTGCCGTAAAGTGTTACGCCATGACCATAGATGGAAAATCACATCATCACTACTAAACACTGATGAAAGGGAATATATGTTCATTAACCGAGTACCAATTGTACTCGTTGAACATCGATAGCCACCTTAATTGAATCTGAACTAAGAATGCCGTAAAACATTCAAAGGGTTAATTCAACTCTGTAAATAGTCGGTTAACATGCTCAAGTGATAACACAGTCGTACATGGACTTACCAAGGGCACTACATTATCACAAGTTCAATTCACTTAAGAAGACTCACTGTTCAAGATAAACACTGAATCTTAAGAAACAACAGATATTGGCAATCCTAAAACGAAACTCGAGGAAATGATTGCAAGTTTATAGTTTTCAATGATCAGGTCAGATCACTGAAATGACACTATTGGATAGTGCATAAATTCTGCATCACATCGATGTTCGATTTTAGTGTTGGATGTCGAACATTATCGTTTGCACCATATCATTCGATCTCCTCTAAGCTGTTAGACGGGACTTTGAATTCTGCGTAACGCGCTCGAATTTTATACGTTTTTGTTATCCATGAATATTTCGTCAATATTCTAAAGGTCCGTAGTCGATGAGACATTGCGGGAGCAGCGCCTGAAGCAAGACTATTCTGACTCTGGACTCAAGGTATTGACTTCCAGACTCACAAGGCCTCATTAGAGAATGACGTCAGGACGTAACTCGCATCAGAGTGTCTTCATGGATTTAATCATAAGACAATTCTGATTGATGGTATACTCAACGGTATCCTTCGACCTGAGATGCATGAGCGACCTCCCGTCTGCCAAAGAACGTTCTTTGATTGTAGCTTAACGATGTCGCGTAACTGCCAGCCATAACGGTTACTTTTGGGAACGGATCTGAAGCTTAGTGGGAGCTGTATGTAGTCAATATGGGATTATGTGCTCTTGCATTGATAATGTAACAGTTTGACATCGTGGGCCCTCTCGTTAGTTCCAAGTGTTAAGTGTAAGGCCTTACCCAAACTTACTGTGTGTTTGATTGGACCACTTCGAACAGAACAACGAGAAATACAAAGATCGAACATGATAGAGAATGAATAAATCCATGTCTCTAGTTCGATTGATGTCTCATACAGAAAAGGATCTGATGACTTTAAAAATGCCATAAGTCTAAACTATATCACAAGTTTATTGATATGCCATGGTTGTTTTGACTTGAAGTGTCATGACTGGTTGGGACAGCCACGTGTAGCTAGAGCACCTCTGACTGTATCTTGATTAAGAGTCGCGCTCAGTCCAAGTGGGAGACTGTTGGATTTAAGTGTCCAGACCCGACTAAATCAAGTACCCGACCCGGTTAAGACCCGTAAGAGTTACACCGGAGGCAACGGGTATTTAAGACCGCTTACTTTTATAACCGGCAAATTCGCAGAAGAATTAATTATTTGTTTATTAAATAGTTTAATAGATAAATAATTACTTATTTAAATTACTATTCATCATTAAGATTAATTGAGCGACATAAGACGTTAAATACGCCATGGACGAAGATCGACAATATTAGTTTGACTAATATTCGGCTAGCGATAAACATTTAAAGAGTTTAAATGTTAATCTCGAAAAATAAAATGGTTCGATTAAGGATTAAGTAAAATCGAGGGGCTAAACAGAAACTAAATCAGTTATAAATATAACTGATTAAAGGAGACGAAACCCTAATCCTCCAAGTGAGAATTTTCGGCCCCCCTTCTCCTCCCTCTTGCGAATCCGACGCCGACGGAAACCCCGCCGCCGCCGTCCCCTTTGTTCTCCGACGATCCGATCGTGAGAACCCTAATCCTATATCGCCACCGCTGCCCCATCGTTCCGCCAATGACCGCCGCTCACGAAGCCGCCGCCGCGCGCCCTCCTCCATCGTGAGCCGCCGCAGCTGCCCGCCACCGAGTCGGCGCAGCAGGCCACGACCAAGCCGTCGCAGCAGCAGCCCGAAGAAGCCGAGCCGCCGCTGCCTGCATCCCAGCCGCAGCCGACAGCCTCACCACCGCCGCCGTCACCGTCGCCCTCAGCCGCCGCCCGAGCCGGCTGTTGCCACTCTTCGGCGTCACCGTTCCACCGCCGACAAACCCTAGCCGCGAACCGCGTCACGCGCGTGTTCCGCCGTGTCACCGAGGGAATTCCGTATTTGCGAGGTCGTTTTGATTTGCCCGTCAAATCGTCCTGCGAAACCCTAGCGTCACCCGTTGACTTCCGGTGTCTCGAACGTCTGTTTGAATCACCGCTCAGGTATATCTAAACTTGTTATTAGTTTAGACTTAATCGTTTATTTATTTTATGATATGTCGCGTTTTTATATAAATGCGTTTATGGTGTTTGCGCATATGGTGATTGCCAAATCCTGTTGCTTTTTGGTTTACGTTAATTATCTGGTTTTTGCGTTAACATATTAAAACGTTTTCCGCTGCCAATTAAATTAATTGTTAATTTAATTATCATATTTAATATGTACGGTAATTGATTAAATAATTATTCATCGTGAATGATTTTTCCAAAACAAAAAAAAATGCTATTAACGAGACCCGAATGCCACTGTCGTAACCCAACATTTGCAACCTCCAGGCCTGGTACAACCACTAAGTTCTGGCACAGGCCCTAGGCCACAGCCCTTGATACGAACAACACATATAGTTGTCAGTCTACAATGAAAAAATGGATAAGGCTACTCACGTGCCTCACAATCCGACAAAAGTCTGACAAGACTAAAAAAGGCTTTAGCCATCATAGAGTCACAGACCCTCGTGGTCAAAACTCTAGGTGATGGCATCTTGCCCGAATGACTTCACCGTTGCAATTTGACTACCGGTTCCAAACGAACTAGTCATCTGAATGTAGAATAAACCAAGAAGATAGGGTTTGAGCTCTTACCCGAGTGGACGACTCGTTTCAGTTCCACCTTTCGGACCCGAGCGATGCTAATTTACAGCTCTGTATGAGCTTCATCCACGGGTACCCATTGAGCTCCCACTCAAGTGGATGACTCATTCCGGTTCAATCTTCGGATCCGAAGGATGCTAAACTACAGCTTTGTACGATCTTCATCTACAGTCGCCGACGGAGCTCTCACACGAGCAGACGGCACGTTCCCAAGTGGGCTACGTATACACCAAGATACGCTTTATTCTTGCAATGTTCCTGAGCTACATTCTCTCTCCAAGATGAACTATTCTCTTCGAGCTCCTAGCTCTGGACAAGACTCCATCTCCAAACTACAATATTATTCCAAACTACTACGTTGTCTAGGATGAAAACCATTCCGAATGGGTCTCACCCTTGGTTTCCAACCATGCTACTCTCCAACAGCCCTACATGACATCAGTCAGACGAGCCATTATAACTTGGAACAATGTTTGTCGAGAGACTAACTGCCATCTTCGATCAGAAGCATATGTATTCACATAAATTACACCAAATGGTGGCCCATTTCAGTCGGAAGAAATACTACGAAAGTCTACATCTGGAGGGTGCAACACCAATCAATTACATCGGTCTATTACAAACGAACATTAAGTCGAGTGAGATCATCATGGCCAGGAAGGCTCATTCACACAGCGGCTTGCCCCTGTATTACATGTCTGAACGACATTTCGAACGAATGATAACTTTCCCGAATGGCAATGCTACCTGATGAACTTAATCACAAGCGAAACCATCTACGGTCATTTGCAAATCCCTCATGGGTGGACCAAATGAGTCTCGCAGTCGACCTCATGACTTTCGATTCGTCCTCATGACTCTCTCGCAGTCGGCCTCATGACTTTCGATTCGGCCCCATGACTCTCGCAGTCGGCCTCATGACTTTCGATTCGGCCTCATGGCTCTCGCAGTCGGCCTCATGACTTTCGATTCGGCCTCATGACTCTCGCAGTCGGCCTCATAACTCTCGCAGTCGGCCTCATGACTTTCGATTCGGCCTCGTGACTTTCAAGTCGGTCTGGCGAACACACTCCAAGTCGACCTTGCAACTTTTGAAACGGCCTACAGACCTTACGGCAGGTCGACCTCGTAACTCACAGGTCGACCAGGCAACCGTACTACAACCCTTCTTGGGTGATGTCTGTCTCCAATTCACCATCTCTGATAGAGATATTATCGCAGATACCAGTCTACACCTCTTGTTAGACATGCAGAAAGGAATAACTATTTGAACAACCATACAGTCTCTTTTAAGGGTAAAGCTTCGAGCTACAACAGTCCTTTCACAATTACACAACCTTATTTCTATGGTTGACAACGAGTCCAAACCAGACCGTAGCAACATAAGACACCATATGGTCTTACTATACTATTCTTCCATACAATATGATAACGGGTTGTCTGCTTCAGTGATCACTTCATTGATTGAACACTTGATTTAGCCCAACAAGGTTTTCGGCACCCATTACAGGCCGATGAATCGGGTGATGAGCTATCCTAATTGAAAACCTTCCGAGCATTGTATATTCAAAATAATAGTCTACTTCCGGGTGAAAACAATGCCGGGAGACCCTATCTTCCTTTTCGAACAGTCGGCTCAGAGGGTCTGCCTCACAAATGACTACTCGGAACCACCGTCCTCTCTGAATACTTGCTACTTAGCGCAAGCATATGGAACAGTAGTTCGGATGGTCCACCACACTATTTGGCGTTGTCACTTTTAACACTTATGCATCTACAAATTATGCAGCACATGACAATGCACAAGACACGCTCTGTTAACTTACGCATTCCATGTATTCATTTATTTACAATGAAGAATGGCCAATGCTCATATCGAGCAATCTTTAGTGTCGGTCTCAATACTACCATCAAAACCAATCCTATATACGGATACCACATGAAGGTCCTACACACGGACATTATTATCCCTTTCTAATCTGAAAGGGGACATTTCACGAATACTAATGTCGGTTGGATATTATTCATCCGAGACACTAATAAACATTGGCTTATCATTATTATATACACAGGTATGATACACATACTCCCAGCCATTTGCATTTCCTTTATGGGTAGACATGATGGGTCCCCCATTCAGGTAGATCTGAGTCGACCTCGTGACATTGCTACGAGTTGACCGCACGACATGTCACACC
>JBCNJP010000023.1:47040482-47085090 GCA_039602395.1 Deinandra increscens subsp. villosa
AATGTGTAAGAAGGGTAAGTATAGTTTGATCGCACAGTTAGCTATCGATAACAAGAAGTTCACACTCGATAGGTGCCAATAGGGTTTCCATATAAAGTTTGGTATTGTTACTGCGATTGAAGCACAAGGTCCTCTTATCATCAATGGTGTTAGCTAGTAGGAAAAGTAACCAAAAGTGTAGCACCTTTCGGTTCAAAGCTTAGAAGCTTATCCAGGACATAAAGGATTACCAAGCACGAGAATCAAAAATTGTCGGTTGCTAAACCATGAAAGGTTGAATTATGCAAACAAAAATCGGTAGTTCAGGCTCAGGAGATCAATCGGATTAGTGCTTACGTTAAAACTGGAAGTCATTAGTTTGAAAGCCAGGAAGGATTCTCACTAACATTAGCCCTATTAGAGATAATTATGCTTGCGGTGTGGTAGGCAGTTTGTACAACCATGTCGATGTTGCTGGCAACAAGTTTTGGTTTACAAAAGAAAATCAGGAAATATGAATATTCACAGGGACAATTCACAAGAGTTTTTAGCCAACAAATATGCTCCAATGCTCACGGTATCCGCTTGAACTAGTTCGTTTATCAAATGTTGCCTGGGAATTCGTCCGGTGAATGTATATACAAGTTGTCTCACAATCATAAAGTTTCGAGGATTGATATGGTAGGTGAAGTCGCAAAGGTAGAATTATGGTTCAAAATGAGTTCAAACCAGTCGAATATTTCGTCGAGAGTGTTCGTAGTTACGAAAGACTTGTCATTTAAATACATGAGTTAAACGGTGCCCCTTCCGACCTATATTCGTAATAGGTGTCAAAGGGTTCACGAATGGATTAGAATCCATATGTATAAGAGATGATATCATGCGCGATAGTGTTTACAAGATAGATGACTTCGATCATCTAGTCGAATTTCAACATGCTCAACATTCAGACCCAGGAAAAGAAAAAAAAATTACAGAAATTTGCTCCCAATTACGACCATTAGCTTGCCTAGTAGGATTCTCCAGGATTTCCATACACTGCAAATTACATTTACGTGTGCACCCGTAACTGTGATTTACTTTATATGATCACCCTAGTTCTCTTACTTCAGCTACCGGGTATGGTGTGGTCACTAACCCATGGTTATCTTGAGCGGAATTTGTTTAAAAAGACAAGTTTTGAGAACAAAATGTTCGCTTTAATTGGATTGACCCACCCGAAGCGAGTCAGTCCAAATTTTAGCTCAGTAGGATCTGAATAGGGTTTATCACCATGACCAAAGCATAGCTCGACGTTAAAGAATAGTTACCACACATACAGACATGATCACAATCCGGTACATAAGGAGAAAACTTTTGTCGGCCCACATCAGGTACCGTTGAGGTTATAAGAGTTGTTTCCAAGTTGTATCATCTCGACGCACCACGCGATAGAAATGAGAAGAGGAGGATCTTAAAAGATAAAGGCAAATGTGAACACAATCAGGGTAACAGAGGCGGATACAAGTGCCCCATGAGCAACCACTTGAATTCAAACAATGTTGCCACGATAGAAAGTTGGATGATCGCATTATTAGCACGTCTTGATTACGTTCCATTAACAAGAGAGTTGAGCAATATATGCAAGGCAGGTATAACAAGAACCTCCTAAGTTGTGGGAAAGGTTTAAGGACAGGTAGAGGTATTACACCACCTTCCCTATGTAGCATACATCCATAGTATGGGCACTACGCCCAGTTGTTCAATCTGGAATAATCCCGAGTAGCAATCAGCTCGTCAAAAGTATATACGTGATCTTTCGATCTGATTCGACATATCGTCGTACATGAATGTTAACCAAGAGGTACACAACTTAGAAAGGTTAAGAAAAATGACTCAAGACTAACCGGCTCCTAGCCGTAAGTATAAGGGGATTGGATGATGTAAACGACAAATCGTAAACCAGGTGCGTGTAGGAGTGAGTATCACGATGCATGAGAGAAATGTTTAAGTGCAACTAATGCAAAACAGTTACAGTCTAAGACGAATCTTAGTTCGCTGCATCCAATGGCTCTGATACCAATCTGTCACACCCCCAAAAATCCCACGCGCGATAACGCGCCATAGGGAGCGTGACAAACCAGGATCGCCGTTCATTAGTTACACCAAAGGACCAATAATTAATAAAAACGTTTCATATTTCATTAAAATATATAATTAGAGTTTTACAAATGCGGAAGCGTAAATACAGTAAAAGTACTTATGTAAAATCTTTGTCACCCAAGGTGACGTGGCTTGTTCAAAGACATTAAAAGTGTTTCAAGACTCATGCATGCGTACTCGTGATACTCGAACATCTGCAACCTGAGAAATAACATGCTAAAAAGTGTCAACACAAAGGTTGGTGAGTTCACAGGTTTATCAGTTCAAAATCAGTTTAAGTTAATGTAAATCGACTGTTCAACAACAGTCCCAGTTCAATGTAAATCAACTGTTCCTCGACAGGTCAAGTTTAAGTTCAAGGTTGACTGTTCAACAACAACCCAAGTTCAGTTTAAAATCCAGATAATATATCAATAGCTAGCTAGGCTATTTTTAAGAAATCAGTGCACGTTTGACTAGATAAACTAGCTATCCAGTTACTGAAGCTCGACAAGTTCAATTGTGCCTCGTTAAGACTAAGAAGTATATAACACCCGTTCGATATCCAATCGAGTCAGCGCGAATGACCCGGGTGGGGCTTGTCAGGCCCAGTAGATCTACCAAATAAGTTCCCGCTGATGTCACATTGACAGTAACTCTAAAAGTGAGGACTTTATCATAAGTGTGCCACTATCATTCAGGAGATATAATTATCTAACAGTTCAAGTGTTTGCATGTTAATCTCCCCCAACAGGATTTAAATAAGTAAAAAGGGGCCGTGAAACTCACCTTTGGGTGCACAGCAATTCCAGATAAATAATAACAGCAAGTACAGCAAATAGTGGCTTGTTCTACCAAACACCTAATGAGCATAACGATATAAGTGTATGTCTAATTGAAAACAACTAAGTCTAGACCAATAGTGAAAAATAGACAACATTAACTTTGACGTGACGAGGATCACATGGTCCAAAGCGAGTTGAGGACGACGCATAGCCGAAAATCAATGACGATTGCCAAATTCGATAAAAAGTATATTATTAACTAATAATATACGTCCATGAAATCGGGTAAATAAGTAGGTATATATATACATCACCAAATATACAACTCTATTGATAACGAGTACTCAAAATATACCTATGTGTTAATAAATATTCATAAATATATACGTTCAGAATGTTTGTATTGCATAATACGTATAATTATAATTATACGTTTACATATTTTCTACACAAGCGTAGAGACTTATAAACGTTCCACTTAAATTTATTTAGCACCAAGATATATACTCGCGTTTATAAAAACTTGTGTAAAGAAAATGAAACAACGGTATTTATGAAGCTACGGGTTTAAAACGATGATACAAATGATCGTTGATAAGTTTCGGGTCAAGAAAAAGGGTCAAAAACACTACAATAAAACAAAATAGCAAAACCAGTGGTCACAGGTTCGAACCCGTGACCTCTGGGTCGAATCACAGTGCCCAGGCCATTGGGCTGATGACTCTTTTGGCAAGGAGTCCAACAGAAATGATTTTTATACAACCATAGGGCTGGATCGGGTTTTAGAAAAAAAAACAGAAAAGAAAGAAGAAGCCGGGTCTCGACGCCGCGACTCTTAAATCCCCAACCCTAGTCACGACCATCCGGACAACCCACATGTTTGATTTTGAACTAGATAATCAAATACATATGAATAAGGGTCGTGTGAGTCTTCTTCCCCAACGTAAACCCTACGTACCTCCTGACCTCCATTAACGACCGAGATAACCTTAGAACTTCAGTAAGGATGAACATACATCTACGAATACAGGGTGAGTTTTAGGATTACCTCGGTTGTGGAAACGAAGCAGAAGCACGAGGGGACGACAAACCCTAATGTCGACTCGATCCCGACACCGAACCGAACCTGCGACGCTCCTGGTCACTGCTGTTGTGCTCCTGATGGGATGGCGGCGCGATTCGGGCAGTGCTTCACAACCAATAATCGGAGTAACAGTGATGAACAAACGTTGAAGCGAAGTTGTAATCGGATCTCTTGTGGTGTAAGCTTTCGGTTCTTGCGAGAGAGAGAGAGAGAGAGAGAGTTTGAGAGCTCGGTTTTGCCTAAAATGGTTAAGACCGATGGAGGGTGTTGGTTCAATAAGGATCAAATTCGTAACTGATTTGCAATAATCAGCGTTTAAAGAAGGCGGTTATCAGACTCGTAAGGTCGCCGTCCGACAGTTTCAATTTAAGTCTTGAAATCGACTTTTAGTTATTTGCATACTCAGTCCCTCACATTATTTCATATTGAACATCAGGTTTTGGGGTAATTACATGGTGAGTCCTTGAACGTTTGGTTACTTATAATATGTTTAGGAGGTGGCAAGGTTAGTCCCTCCATAATTAGAAGTGGTTAGTCAAAGCTGACGAGGCTAACGGAGATAACTTGGATGACGACTTAACGTGCTGTCAAAATATATTTAACTTAAAATGCTTATAAAATATATTACCCTTGATTCGTCACATAAAATCATGAATAATAACCCATAAATATATACTTTGAGTTTATATAAAATAGTGAACATAAAATCATAGCGATACGTGTGTAACTCACATAAAATAATAGAAATGTTACGTACAATCACGTGACGTGTTATCACATAAAATCATAGAATAACATGTGAATATATGTATAAATATATCACATAAAATCATAATTTCAATTGTCACTAGAAATGACAAAACGTTCACATAAAAACATAACGTATGATTTACATTAAATCATAGAATATCAAACGTCTAAACTCAAGTGCGTGCTCGTATAGTGATGGTCACACAAACCCTAGTTGCTATGGTCAACGTAAGTCAATCACCTAATTGTTCATCCAGCATTTATTACAATTTAGGTTTAGGTTAAATTAGGAAAGGACGGAGAAAGGACCTGAAAGGACGGATTGTCACACGACATTACTTACTAGTCGGCCTCACGACATTGCTCTGAGCCGTCCCCAGGGTATTACTTATGAGTCGGCCTCGTGACATTGCTCCGAGCCGACCTCATGATATTACTTCTTAGTCGACCTCGCGACATTGCTCAGAGTCGACCTCACGATCTTACTCCAGAGTCGACCTCGTGACCTTGCTCCGAGTTGACCTCACAATGGTACAAACTATCTTCCAACACATTTACATGTTCCCACCCAAGATTAGAGGAAGATGGAACATTTATTGGTCATAGTGGTCAACTACCACGTACACAACATCAAACAAACCAATTGAGATGGTTTTTCACATGCTTCACACAAGCAATCGGCCTCTAGCCTCATAGTCACTCATGCTGACTTGAAACCCAACTCACATGATGTGCTACATCATTACATATGCTCATTTCTATACATGTTAAACATCAAAGGAAAGACAAGATATACAAGTAATGCATTCAGCCTTCACGGCTAGCTACGACAACCTACGAATGGAATGCTAAACTCGTACAACTAACATAAGTGGTCACTCGGATTTCCGAACCACCCAGTCTGACACGAACATGCTTCCCTAGAAGACTACACACATAAGAAGACACCCAGAATACTCTGGACTATTTCGCCCTATCGAGCATTACATAAAGACATCAGAATACTCTGAATCAATCTACTCTAATGAGCACTATAAGGAGATATCCGGACTACCCCGGACAACTCAAGAATTGTACAAGTAAAAAACCTGCAGGGTAACACATAAGTCCCACTACTAATCAACAAAGGTATAAATTGCCTTTGGAAGATTTTATCTATCTTAAACGCTAGTCACTACTGGCCTATACGTGCCTATATAGTTACACAAGTCGACTGTCTAAAGTCGACTTAACTATAATAACAGTCTGTTTCAATACATGATTTTCAGACTCGGATCGGCCTTATTCAGCTGTTTCAGCCTTGGCATACCGACCTAGCTAATATCATTGCAAGCCCACGGGCATGCACAACTGTAACCACTCGGGGATAGAGTCTACATAGGCCAGCCACTTTCGGAAATGATAGGTTGATTCCTATCACCCAGGTCACAATATTCGTAAGATGGTTATCCGTACCGGGCTATATAGGGAAACATCTCATTGTTCATCCCTTACAGCTCTATCTAGTGGGTGACCAGCATGGATCCGTGGTATCTCAGTTGAGCAGTTAACACTCGACCTATGGGATGCCTGGCGCAGTCTGGACCACATAGACCGAAAGACTTCGGTCGAACCTAGGTATAAACGTGCACTCATATATTTTCTATCAATCATATATTTCGGACCGTACATCTGAACATTGTGGTTCTCGGTCTCGACCAAGCCACTCAGCCTTTACGGCTTACATAGTCATGGCCAGTCACTAACTGACCCACTCGGCCTGTATGGCCTACTTTGTGGTTCTCAGTCTCGACCAAACCACTCAGCCTTTATGGCTTACATCATGCTTAGTCACTGACTTACCCACTCGGACTTTAGGGCCTACATCATGGTCGGTCACAAACCAAACTACTCAGCCTTTATGGCTTACATAGTGGTGTTCAGTCACTAACTGACCCATTCGTCCTTTATGGCCTACATAGTGGTCGGTCACAACCCAAACTACTCAACCTTTATGGCTTACGTAACAAAATTCCAAACATGACTTGGAACTATTGGTGAATTACTACAGAAGTCGACTTGTTCGACATCACTACGGGATAACCGACCCACAAAGTCGGTCCTACTTTAACATCAATGACATGTATCAGTCGCATGATCGACTACAACACGTATAACGCACAAGTCTAGAAACAGATAATGGGAATACATACAACAAATTCCAAGGCACAACACAACAATAACTACAAAAGATTTCCATTTCAGACAATCAAAGTTGATTACAATGCATACCCGAAAGGGCAAGGAAACCAACCAGTAAAACACAAACAAAGAAAGCTAACTAAGCTTTCGGCTGAACAACAACCGAGTCCAACCCACCTGCGATTGACGCTGTAACTCCGAGTGTCCGGCTGTGACCCCCCCCCCCCCCGGAGTAGCCAGTCGGATATCTCTTGGTCTGATCGCTCGAAAATCATCCATTGTTTTGTTGGTATAGCCGACAAAAGCATCCAAATATGGATAGGTCACCTTCGAATAGCTCTCAGCAGCAGACTACAATTCGGTCTCAGAGTTTGCCTTGTAATACCGACTAGCCTCTTTTGGCTTCCCCAAGGTGGCCTGGTTATACCCAGCCACATAACCAAGATGTGCACCATGTGCCATCACAACACTTTGCAATTTGCCGAATGGCTCTCAGAACTCAACACGTTTCGTTAGTTGGTCAAAAACGTAACGGAAACCATCCTCAATAAGCCACTGTCTACTCATATCGAGCTTCAACTCAGAAATCTCCGCATCAAAACGATGGGAGTCATCCTCCCGGGCCTTACACAAGTCAGCGATCGACCGCTTCAACGAAGCATTCGTCTTCTCGACGGCTTCCTTCTCGGTCCTCACTTTCTCCAGCTCTTCCTTCAAACTTGACATAGCCTCAAGATCAACATGCTGGGCTTTCAGAGACTTTAACTCTTTCTTCAGGGTAGCCAAGTCATCTTCCCGAGCATCGAGCTTAAGTCTTGCTTCGTTCAAATCCCTCTCCAGTCGGGCATTCCGGCTAATCATATTCACCCCGGCGGTATAAGCCCGGGTAAACTTAAAGTAGGCTTTACGCCTAGCTTCAGTATGTTTTTCTTTCTCCAGCTCAATCACCTCACCCGGATGGATGGACAAACGAGCAAAGTCACGGCACAAAGAAACAATGTCCAACCGATACTCATTCTTTAGCTACCAGCCAACAGCATCATGGCGCAACTCTTGGCAAGGAGACACATCAAAATCATCCTCCAAACCAAGAACACCAAAAGCAAGCCCTTCCTGCAAATCATAGAGAAAATCGTAATAGCTGTTAGTCAGCCTCTGACAAATCAAAGGGAGGGAGGTAAAACTCACAGTGGTTGAGGTATCAACCACATTCTTCACCTTGGCAACATCATTGTTACCCGCCCCTAAACAACCCTACATCTCAGAGGAATCACTACCCTCATACACCAACTTGCGCTCACCCCCAGGGTCAGCATTCGGAGACTCTGGCTTGCCTTTAGGTCCTTTTGACCTTTTGCCTTGGACGGGCGATGAAATTGCCCGTTAGCCACATGCTTCACATGAACCGGCCTCTCCCCTTTACCACCTTTCTCTACTTTCTCACTCTTCTCAGAAGTTTTTCTATTCGACTCTTATTCCCCTTCCTGGAGTCCTTTTCCTCCTAGATGACCACTCATTACCTGCACCACCCATTTCATATCCAGTTATGGATTGAACACCATCTTCAATGGTAAAATCCTCAAAACGGCGTTTCCCTGTCCTCTCAAACAGGGTGCTCTTCATCCTCACCAAGGTGTTTGCTACCCTCGGCATCATCCAAGCTAATGAAAGATAGAAGGTCCATGTCTACAAAAAGCAAAGAACAAACAACATGACCACATGATTAGCAGACAATACATTCGGATTGAAAGAATGACAAGGCATTAGCCCGACCATCATACTTAAAGGTTGGCTTTCAGTTAACAAATAACTAATTCCGACTCAAGCCGGTCAATACTAACACCCTCTTAGGAAACGGCTTCAACGGAATCTGGAGCTTCACCAGCTTATTTAACCCTTCCTCCCGAGCCTTACATTGCTTCGAAACCCAAAAGAACTGTTGATACATGGTCCTAGATCGTCATGTGAAGAATCGAATACAAGACGAAAGTTCAAGTATGCTGTAGTCCGAACTCAGGCCGAACCTGGAGTTCGAACAGGGCCGAACAGGTCCGAACATGAGGTTCGGACCAGCGGGTTTTCACTAGTATATATAGTTGTCTTGTAATAGAATTCAATAGCTTCTTGGTCATATATTCTCTGTGTACTCTGTGGTTCTCTCAGTGGTTAATACAAGTCATTTGTATTTACTCATTGTGTTCTAGCTCATATTACATTGATTTCATAACGATTAAGTAGACGATCCACATGCTCAAGCAATTTCAAGTGGTATCAGAGCATTTGGTTTGTTCTACTGGTCAAAAATCTCTGTTTTTCGTAGCTTTGACTCAAAATTCACGATTTTGCGAAAATAAGTTGTATTTTTGAGTTCGTTTGATCTTCTCGAGTGTGCTTCATGTCAAAAATTCATTTCTAAATCGTTTCTATCGGGTTTGCTTGAATTCCAGTCGAAAATTTCAGTCAAAAACACTGAAATTCGAGAAAATGGTGTCGAGTGAGCTTGGTCTTGTCTGAGGTTCGGACAACTTCGGAGTAACCGCTATGAACTCGAGGTTCGGACGGCGTTCGGGCATTTCCTTGGTTGGGTGAGAGTTCGGGGCTTGTTCGGTAACAGTTCGGACAGAGTTCGGCACTAGATTGGTCCAAGTTGGTTTGACTCTTCCGAAGGTGAGGTTTGGAGGGAGTTCGGTCAAGTCTAAGTTCGTGCAAAGTTCGGAGGTGGTTCGGACGAGGTTCGGATCAAGTTCGTACAAACAGTATTCAAGATTTTGAGTGTTTCACGAAAACTGACGTAACTTGAGAACCGGCGTTCGGGCATTTCCTTGGTTGGGTGAGAGTTCGGGGCTTGTTCGGTAACAGTTCGGACAGAGTTCGGCACTAGATTGGTCCAAGTTGGTTTGACTCTTCCGAAGGTGAGGTTCGGAGGGAGTTCGGTCAAGTCTAAGTTCGTGCAAAGTTCGGAGGTGGTTCGGACGAGGTTCGGATCAAGTTCGTACAAACAGTATTCAAGATTTTGAGTGTTTCACGAAAACTGACGTAACTTGAGAACCGTAAAGAGTTACGGGAGCTACTACCAGTACCCTCCGGTTTGACCCCCAAAATCTGCTTGGAAGACCTTCGTTTTTGAGTCTGAAGTTTTGGAGTTTTAGTTTTTGGCTTTGGTAGAGAGTGGATTCAAGCATATTGAATTGATTATTCATAAATTTTTTGAAAATAAGTGCATCACAAGCTAGTCTTATGTTACCTACATTGATGAAATGGGAAGATTATCATGAATGGAAAGTTGATTTTGAAATTTATATCAACAAACATTTCAAAGAGTTTTGGGAGATAATTGATAAGTAATTCAAATGGCCTACTGATACAAGAGGAGATGTAATGCTTCCTCGATATCTATCTTTACAACAAAGGGATTATACAAATAATGAAACTAAAGCCAGAGACATTATTGAAAATGCTCTCTCAAAAGAGTTATTTCTTGAACTCACAGTGGGTTATACTGCTAAAAATAAATGGACTGATTTGCTAGATAAAGGTGAGATATATGCAAATGTTAAGACTATGAAGGATGTCTCAGATTCTTCTAACTCAAAATCATACGATTCAGCATCTAGTGGTTTAGGATCTGAAAGTAATGATTTTTCAGACAAAAGGGATTGTGATATAGTTTTCAAGAATGAACAAATTGAAGGTTGTGTCAATGATTCTGATTCTGATTTTGAAACAAGTTCTGATGTTATATATGACAAAGGGGATGAAAGTGACATAGAAGAAATTTAGGATGGAAATTTGTTCGTATGTTCAAAGTGTGCAGAACTCGTTAAGATTAATAAGACTTTGATGAAAGAAAAGAAAGTTTTGGCTAAAGAATGTGAAAAAGCTAAAGCAGAAGCAAAAGATGTTGCTGCCGATTTTGAAGCATTACTCAAGAAGAGTTATCCGGTTCTACAAAAGTATGAAAAGGCTAATGCTCTTACTGTTGAAACTGTTGTTACTGTTGAGAAGCTTCAAAATAAAATTTTTATGCTTCAAGATGAGAATACTCTTTATCGTGATAAGAATGAGGTATTGACTAAAGATGTTGAAATTTATAAGCAAAAGAGAGAAAATGTGCTTGAAGAATTATTTGTTGAATGTGAGATCCGAAAGCTACAAACTTATGAATATGATGATCTTAATGCAAAATTCATCAAGTCACAAAAAGAGGTGTTTGAAGCTCAACAAAAGATTAATGATTTGAAATTGGAAATTTTGGAGTTGAAAAGGCAAGTGAAGAACTGCAATGTGACACCCGGCTAATTCAGGTTACTTTCTGGACAAACACGAACAAGAACAACTATTTATTTTAAACATACACGCATTCATACATCTTTTAGAGGTCCTAGATGTGTCAACAAGTCCATGTGCACACACACTCGAGTCGGTCCTAATCGTTGGTGACGAATTAATAGAACAGTAACCGAACGAATGAAATTTGTGAAACTCGTGATTTTGTGATTTTTTTTATGTGATCTTCTGTGGTAGTTGTGTTACGAGAGTATACGGTTACATGTTATTTCTATGTATTATTAGAAATTAGTGCTTTAGTCGAACCGTGAAGGGATGTTATGTTTTATACATATAGTCTACATGAATTATAAAGATAATCACAAAGTTTTGGCCCCTAATTCATATGTATCTATCTTCCAAAATTCTTAGTGATCAAAAAGGGTTATGTGGATTAATTTTTTTTTTTAATACAATTTGCACCCAATCCTTATCAAATTCAAAAACATTTTAGATAAGTAGAAACTCCTACAAACCCTCCCTCATCCGTAACCCTCTCCCTCATAAACATTCGTAACTCATTTTTTTTCTCTCCAAGAAAAACTCACGCAACTCAGAAACCATCCCCCTGCAGCCTGCTGATTAGTCGTGAGTTCTCCCTCTGTTGCTACCATCGTGAAAGCGACATCGAACCGGAAGAAAGAAACTCGAACAAACACTCGAACATCTTAGGTAACTCTCTCGACTCCGTGTTTGTTCTTTCTTTTCTTTGAAAACCATGACGATCCAGAACTCTAATCCACATACTCGTTAGATAAAACTTGATTATCATGCTCTGTTCTCGTATAATTCTAATCTCGACCCTCAAACCTGCTGTGTATTGCTTGATAATAGGCCCAACCATAATAAGAAATCATGAATGTCATTAGTTCAAGTTAACAGTGATGTGCTAGATAGGATTATGTGTAACGTGATTATGTGGGCAAAATTTTATTAAGCTTCGAGAACATGCTTATATGTTGTATTATGGAACCTGCGTATATATAAGTGTGTATATATATGTTTATGTGTGGGGCCGTAGGGTTGGGTTTGTTATGGGGAAGATGATTACTGTTTTTGCGAGTGGTTAAAACTGTAAGGGACTGGATGAGAAAATAAATCGGAAACTGCTCCAGTGGTTAAGCCTCTGGGTTGACGACTGGGAGGTCGTGAGTTCTAACCCAGCGCACTGCAACAATTATTCTCCTTTTTTTTAATTCTGTTTCATTAGTAAGAAGTTCACAACAGAATTCCGATTAATAAATTAGGTGACAGGACAAAATAAACAAACATGAGCCTAGCCCAGTTGGTAGTATGTGTCGTTGTGGACTGAATGGTCGCGGGTTCAAACCCAGCGCCCAGCAGCTTTTTATTATATTTTTCTTTCTTTGCTTTCTTGTTCATTTAACATCTCATACTCCTTCCCTGTATTAATATAATACATGTGTTACATGATATTTTCGTAAAAGTGTTACTTTTGATGTAAAGCATGACACACAAAATACATAACTACACTTTTAGATTTCTATAACTTGCGTAATTATTTTACTAAACGACCTAATGGCATTACGACATATCTTGCATGATAAATGATCAGGAAATTGTTGATCTTATGAAATCTCGATAGTTAAGCTAGAGCATTTAAGATTTCTTGTGTGCCAAACGTGTATAAACGTGGAAACCAACGTGCTTCTTGTTAAATGCTCGCAAACTACTTAGGTGCATGCTAGAAACGAATGACGTGTGATTATCTGCCTTATTTGGAGATCCAACTAATTAAACAAACAAATTTAATTATTAATAAGTCACCAACGAGTCGTCAGGGTCGATTGAGTCAGTCCCGTTGTTCATGCACTGTAGTCTTACACGTTCACAAACATATAGGTAATTCGTAGGAATTCATCAACAGTTCTATTTAAACTTTCTTGCCGAGCTCTCAAAGGTGAGTTCTCGAACATTTTTCTCTGAGTATTACATTTAGAGAAGGAACATGCTACAAACAGTTTTTGGTAATATAATTGTATAGCTGATCACGTATGTGCGAACACATAACACGAATTACAAGTCCTTACATTTCGAACCATTAGCTGATCAGTATCATCATCTTCCGTGTTAGGCGATGGTGGAAGGCATTACAAACACAAACAGTCACGCTTCGGTTGCGAACCACATAGTGATAGCATTATTGGCCTTGCTAGCTACGATTACTATTATGATTACCATGGCACGAACATTTTACAAACATCTTTACAAACATTGATTTTCTTTCTTGCATTGACATTATGAACTCACCAGCCTTGCGCTGACCCACATAGCATGTCTTTCGCAGGTCTTTGAGATACGAGCACGCTAGGACGCATATTGCATGAAAGTTGAACATTTTGATTTGAATTTCCACTTTTACGTTTGAGTTTATTTTTGTGGTTGGTTTGAGGGCGCGTGTTTTGCGCAACACTTTCTACTTACATGTTACGCTTCCGCATTTCTTAAATTGTTTTGGTGTGTTTGCATGGTTTGATATGACTAATGACTCGGATCCTGGTTTGTCACACGCCTCGCGGTATAAACCCCGCAGGTGGATTTTGAGGGTGTGACAGATTGGTATCAGAGCCATTGGTTATAGTGAACTAGGTCTTGCATTTAGGCCAACTATAGCCTTAGAGTTGCATTAGTCATACACGGGAGCACACACTTGGTTTAGTTACATGTCAACATTTCATTCATTATGAGCATTATAATATACATATATGAATATATATATGTTACGTACAGACATGGCTGGTTCATCATCTGCTCCGTCCTCTACCCCTTCGACAAGCAACAATGGATCCGCACCTGATAGCTGGGCCTGGTATCCTTTCGCGATGGACCTGATGATTCGCAATGAAGGAGTGCCTCCACTTCCCCAGGAGCCAAACGCACACATGTGGCCATGGATCCTACCTCAAATACTCTATCCCTCGGAACGAGTCGTTGCATCCCTTGTGTCTAAATGGGGGAAAACAACTCAGCAGTGTCAGGAAATGGCTGCCTCAATCGAAGAGCTAAAAAGGGAGAACAGGGAAATGCGTGGGAGATTACGTGTTCAAGATGAGAGGTTGCTGAAACAAGAGCGTCGTAGTAAGAAACTAAAGGAGGATGTGAGATTGAATGACGAGGGGCGTGGAAGGTTGTTGGTATAACTTGAAAAACTACGAAAAGACCTTCGAGACCTTAGACACGAGTTTCATACTGAAAGAGATGAATCCAAGTTCAGAGAGGAAGATTTAGAACAACTCAGGGGCAGAATAGAAAATTTGGAATTAATGTTTTTGGCCCAACAGGGTGATATAGAACCTGCACAAGCAGAGCCTGTAGAAGAACTCGATCCCGAAGAGGAACTCGAACCTGATGAAGAAATTGAGCCCGGAGAGGAGATGGAACCTCAGGAGGAAGAGGAACTTGCGGACGACAACCATTCGGATATCTCCTCTGTCGATACTGATGTTTAATCATGAACCTAGATGGGTTTGGGTTGTTCCCATCAACTAGTACATTGAATATTAATTTCTGAAATTTTGGATATTTTTGTGAACTAGTTGCAAATTTATTTGAATTGAAATTACCATTTAATTTATTATGTTGTGTTCAGACGTTGTTAAATTCGTTGTGTTGTGTGTATGTATCTGGGTGATATATTACATTAGATTCTTTGTCTCATTTTGGATATTTGTGATTAAAAGGATAATGTCGGGACGTAGAAGCGGAAACCCTGCTAACTTGACGGCGGCTCAAATCAACACACTGGTGAACAACAGGGTCAATGCAGCACTGGCAGCCTACCAACAACAACACCCGCCGCAAAACCAAGGTAAGATATTACCGCTCTATTATCATGCCAACTCATCGAGGACATGACGTAACCGGTACGTCTATCTCCATGAATCGCAGGTGCAGGCACCAGCGCGCATAAGCAATTTATGGATGGGAAGCCACCCACATTTACCGGAGAGACTGGCGCAGTGGGGATGCTGCGTTGGATTGAAAAGACCGAGTCTGTGTTTGCTGTATGCAACTGCCTCCAAGCAAACAAGGTGAAGTTCGCTGCTAGTACATTGGAGGGCCCGGCTCTCACGTGGTGGAACCTACAGGTACAGATGTTGGGAATGGCTGAAGCTAACGCCATGACTTGGAATGATTTCAAAGCAGCATTAACTGAGGAATACTGCCCAAGAGATGAACTTCAGAAGCTTGAACGAGAACTCCAGGATTTGAAGATGCAGGGGTCAGAAATTGAAGCCTACACTCGGCGCCATAATGAACTAGCAAACTTGTGCCCGAACTTGGTACAACCAGCATACAAGCGGATCGAGATTTATCTTGGTGGGTTAGCCCCACAAATCCAGGGAATGGCCGTCTCAAGTAACTCTACCACTATACAACAGGCCATCCGTATGGCCCATAAGCTGACTGAAACAACCGTGAATCAGGGAATTCTGCCAAAAAGAGGTGCCTCTGCTAATGCATCAGAAAACAAAAGGAAATGGGAAAACAGTGACTTGAAGTCTTCATCGTCCCAGCAACAACTGCACAAGCAGGGAAGACATGATCACAACAATCGGGGTAATAATCAAAGTGGTTCAAGCAATCAAGGCAAGTATAATGGGAAGTACCCCAAATGTAACAAGTGTGGGTACCATCACTATGGTCAGTGCGAGAAGTTTCAATGCCGACGGTGCGGGAAAATAGGCATGCCGCCAAAGATTGTCGCGGAGAAATTCAGACAAATCAACAGCAAAAGGGGTGCTATCACTGTGGAAAGGAAGGCCACATCAAACGAGACTGCCCACAATTGAAGCAGAATAACAACAATGGTGGTGGTGGTGGTGCTAGGGGCAGAGCATTCACTATTGGCAAAGGAGATGCTAAGAACGACAACAATGTGGTGACTGGTAAGTTCCCTCTAAATAACCGCTTTGCTAATGTTCTTTTTGATTCGGGTGCTGATAAAAGTTTCATATCAAAAGACTTTAGTAAACTGCTAGGGATCGAACCAGTAGAATTAGAAACTGCTTATTCCATAGAATTGGCTGATGGAAAAATAGTGAGGGTAACACACATTTACAAGCAATGTAGGATAGAACTATCTGGCCATAGTTTTCATATCGACCTTATGCTCACATCACTCGGAAGTTTCGATGTCGTCATCGGCATGGATTGGTTGTCTGACCATAATGCTGAGATCGTCTGCAACAACAAAGTCGTTCGTATTCCACTCCCCAACGGGGAAGCCATTTCTGTTCAAGGTGAAAGAAGCAGTACTGTCAAAGGAATTATTTCCTTTATGAAAGCGCAGAAATGTCTGAGAAAGAAAAACTGCACGGCATTCTTGGCACTAGTAACTGACAATGCTCGGGAAGGGAGAAAGATAGAAGACATTCCTGTAGTACGCGATTTCCCTGATGTTTTTTCCGGAGGACTTGCCTGGTCTTCCGCCCCATCGTCAAGTCGAGTTTGAAATCTCACTCGCCACCGGGGCAGCGCCAATTGCTCGTGCTCCCTACAGATTAGCCCCACCTGAGCTGAAAGAATTATCTACGCAATTGCAGGAACTGTTAGATAAGGGCTTCATTCGACCTAGCACGTCTCCATGGGGAGCTCTTGTCCTCTTTGTGAAGAAGAAAGATGGGACCTTCCGCATGTGTATAGATTATCGATGTGACACCCGAGAATTTCAAGGTTAACTTCCGTTAGACAAACCCGTTAGTTACGTTATAAGTGTTAACTTAGTAACTAATGCATAACTAGGCCGAATACGTCCACGACCTTTGGTTGATCACCGAACCCGTCCATATGTGTTATGTGTTCATCATTGATTATCTTTATGTGCAATGTGATTTAAATACATGACTTATTATTGTGAATAGCATGATTAATTGTAAATACTTGATTATGTGAAAATTGCCTGAATTTGGTAGTCAGCGAAACTACCGAGCGAAATTACAGATTCGCCCGGTAGCAGGCTAGACTGATCAATGTACCCGAGATCAGAGCCAGTTTCGCCAGCCAGCGAAACTCCAGCGAAACTAGCCTCTGATATAAATAAACATAATGAACCCTAGTAGCCTCATTTGCTCAACCACACAACAAACACACACACACTCTCTGAGATTTCTGGACCAGCCGAGAATACCATCAAGAGACCAAGATCTCAGCCTCTAGACCATCATCTCTTCTCCTCTATCGATTCTAGGATCAACCGTGAGTCCCAAAAACTATGTTTATGTGTTTTCTACATGTTTTCTTTTTAAAGCATGCTCAAACCTCCATGATATTGCTTGATCTTCTGTATGTATGTTTTAGGATGCTAGATCTGTAATAAAGTTGATAACTTTGCGTATGAAATCCAACCATGATAGAGATTTATGCCATTTTAGTCATTTTAGGGTTTTATATGTGTTCTTGGTGATTTGATGACAAAATGCATGTTAAACGTGTTAAAGTTGCTTGATTTATGTTAGTAAATGCCCATAGATGCTAAATAATGAATTGCATGTATGATCAGAAGCTGTTAGGTTGATTTTTAGGCAAATCCGTATGTTTTTCGCGACCAGCGAAACTGTTGTTCTCTGGGCGAAACTAAGTAGCGAAATTGTGTGTCCTTCCAGCGACACTGACCAGCGAAACTATAGTGTCGCCGGGAACCTGACCAGACCAGCTCGAGCGAAACTATCGAGCGAAATACCTGAACGAAAGTTCAAACCAGTTTCCCTGCGAAACTAGGCTAGCGAAACTGCGTCCGCAGTTTCGGGCGAAACTAGCCTAGCGAAACTGTGTTGCCGGGCATTGCCTAGCGAAAGTGCTGCCCGTGCACCCAGCGAAACTGCCTAGCGAAACTATGCTAGCGAAACTAAGGCCTGACCTAAAAACCAAACTTGTGAAATTGCTTAAGTGTTATGCCATGACTTGCATGATTTTGCCATGATGAAATATGTTTGATATCTGACTCAAATGAACCCTTGTTTATGATCAACCATTGGTGTCGTGTGTCGGTATGTCGAGTCATAGTTGCAACGTGCTATGTTATGGGCCATAGCGACGTTAAGTAAAGATTAGACACGAAACTAATACCTAAGACCTAAACGTGTTCTAGGTCTTCGTTAAACAACAATATTTGGATTACTTGAAGAGTAGCTGTGCAACCAAAGGTGAGTGTCACTAACCCGCATACCGTGAGTCCGATGGGCCACACCGAATAACTTAATGAAAAACAATGCTGACAAACTCGAGAGTGCTAGGCACCTCACTGATAAACATAAGAACACGGGATGCTTGGCACCCACTTGATGAACTGAAGTGTTTTATGGGAACACTTGTGAATTCTGAATAAACGATTTCTGAAACGAAAACTGTTTTAATATGGCTAGTGTAGGTTAAAGTCTAAACCATATGATATCACATGTTTTCTAAGGATGCCTCATAACTTAAAAGTCCTCAACTTAATTGTGCCATTAATTTGTGAAAGCGAGGGGATGTTGGGTAGATCTACTGGAGTTTGACAAACTCCGCCCCGTGGCACGGGGAGTGCACGGAGGTACAATATCAGCCTATTTGCCCGTGGTCCCGAGAGGACACGGGGGAGGCAGAAAACGCGATGACTTGGTCCGCACTGTACGGGATGGCTCGGCCCCCACAAAATAAGTCAGCTTTGGTACAAACTTCCTTAGAGCATGGAACAACGGATTAGCTACCCGCGATATCGGTTGAGTCCTTTAACTTTACGGAACTAGTACATACCCGATGACGTGGTCACGGACAAACTATTTATAAACTGAGAATTAAATACGAGCATTGCTTTTCACATATGAATATTTTGTAAGTACATTTTGATACGAATTATGATTATGAGACTGGGCCAATGCATGACAAGCCCACTGTGAACTCACCAACCGTTAGGTTGACACTTGCGTGGTTTAAACTTTTGCAGATCGCTAAGGAGTATCCGCTGGGGGTTGGCATGGCACAAGAAGACGTTTATTTCTGTTTAAAACTTAACTTGGGAATTTTAAAACAATGTTAACTTTGTAAAGCACGTGGTTAGTGCTATAAGACAATATTTTATTCCGCTGCGTTGTATCTGAGACTTTATCTATAATTTGTGTTTGAACTAACCCTGATTCGTTTAGTATTTGTAACTGTGGTTGTGGATCCTGGTCTAGTCGCGCCCCTTAACGGTATAAACTCCGTTAGTGGTATTTTGGGGGTGTGACAGATTGGTATCAGAGCCATAGGTTGCAGAGAACTGGAATCATTTTTGAAAACGATTTGGAAACTGCAACTTGAAAACCTTGGTTACAAAACAAACAAACAAATTCCCAAAGACAAAATTTTTACGTGCCAACCTGGGATACTCGCTCTGCTGTGTAAGTAAAAGCTTAGTACGTACAGATATATGTATATATATATATATATAAGTATATATATAGACCGTGTCTAAGTAGTCTAACGGAAGGACCTTAGGAAATTTTCACACACGAATACGAAATGCGAACTCGCAAGTACGCACACTACTCTGGGGAAAGCGACAACGAAACGATGCTACACGTTACGTCCTGATTTCTACTACGACGACTACGCCGACGGTGACTTTATGGGAAGCCGACCTTCGACGATAGCATTTACGACATTCTCCGACGACGCCTCGATTTTGCACAAAATTTTCTAGACTAATAGTGGGATAACGGGAACTGGCTAATATGCATATTATGGGATATGTATAGAAACATAACTGTGACTGAACACTGGCTACTTTAACTGTTCAGCACGATGTCTGGAAGAGGAAACGGAAGAGGCGGTATTAACATGACGCCTGCACAGCTGCAAGCGATGATTGCTGAACATGTGCAAGCCGCGGTGGCAGCCGTCCAAGCTGCATATGCCGCACAGGGTAACTATTATGCCGGTTAAGGCACAAAGCAATTATATCATGATCTGTTAAAATTTAAAAATCCGAACTATTTATGCATCAGGAAACCAACACCACTGCACGTACAAGTCTTTCATGGACTGCAAGCCGATGATGTTTTCCGGCGAAGAAGGAGCTGTAGGACTCCTCCGATGGATCGAGAAGTCCGAGAAGGTCTTCTCCATGTGTAACTGCCCGGCTGAAAGCAAGGTTAAGTTTGCCACTGGTACTTTCGAAGGAGCTGCACTCTCCTGGTGGAACGCTGAAATTCAAATGGTTGGGCTAGAAGCGGCTGATAACATGCAGTGGGCAGCATTTAAGGAGCTGATCATGGAAGAATACTGTCCCCGCGACCAAGTGAAGAAGCTTGAGGGTGAATTCCTGAATTTGAAAATGTCTGGGTCTGAGGTTGAGCAATACACTGCACGATATCACGAATATGAGGTTTTGTGCCCCTCAATGGTTGATGCTGAATTCAAACGCATCGAGCGTTACCTGGAAGGCCTCGCGCCTCAAATCAAGGGACTGGTGACTGCCAGCAACCCCGCAAACGTGCAGCAAGCCATTCGCTTGGCTCACAAGCTTACCGATCAAGAGGTCGAGAAAGGTACCCTACCTGCAAAAGCCACGGAAAAGACTGCCTTGAGTGGCAAGAGAAAGGCTGAAGAGGAAGCACCTGAAAACTCGCTGAATGTTCAAAGTGTGGGTAACAGTACTGGGAGGTCTTTCAACTCCCAAGGTCAAAGCAAGAGATCAGGGAACAACAGCAGCAACTACCGCCAGGGTGGCAATGGTCAAGGCAACTACAGGGGTAACCTGCCCTTGTGCAACAGATGTGGGAAGCATCATGCTGGTGCTTGTAGGAAGAATGTGAACTGTGAAAGGTGTGGCAAGGGAGGCCACGAAGCAAAGGACTGTTGGGCAACCTTGCCCGAACAACAAAATCGCCCCAGAAGAAACAACAACTATGGGAACAATCGGGGTAATGGGAACAACAACGGCCAGAACCAGAACAACAACAATGGGGGAGCACGTGGCTGCTTTGAGTGTGGTGCTCAAGGTCACATCAAAAGAGACTGCCCTCAGTTAAGAAGACAAGGTAATGGTAATCAGGGGAATAATGGTGGGAATGGTAACGGTGGAGGAAATGGTAATGGGAATGGCAATGGAAATGGTGGAAACGGGAATGGTGGAAATGGTAGAGGCCGAGCTTTCGTCATGGGCCAGGGTGAAGCTCGCAATGATGCCAACGTGATCAACGGTAAATTTATTTTGAACGGTTTCTTTGCTACTGTTTTATTTGATTCTGGTGCTGAGAAAAGTTTTATTTCCACTAAATTTGCTAGAATAATTAATGCTAAACCGATTGCCCTAGACGCTAAATATGTGGTAGAACTAGCAAATGGTAAACTTCATGATACTACCCAGATAGTTAAGGATTGTAAGCTAGAACTAGCGGGCCATACCCTAGGAATCGACCTTATGCCTTTCCCAATTGGTAGTTTCGACGTTATAGTAGGAATGGATTGGTTATCCGAGAATCGGGCTGAAATTTTATGTAAGGAAAAGGTGGTTCGTATTCCACTCGAAGACGGCAAAGAATTAACGGTTCAAGGTGAAAGAGGTGGAGTAGTAACTGGTATTATCTCATTTCTCAAAGCTCAGAAATGCCTCCGTAAGGGTCACTTTGCGATTCTTGCAAACGTCACTGACACGACACATCCCGCGCGCAAAATTGATGATTACCCGATAGTTCGCGACTTTCAAGACGTATTTCCTGAAGATCTGCCTGGTTTGCCTCCATTTCGACAAGTTGAGTTTGGGATTGATTTAGCTCCAGGTGCCGCTCCGATCGCACGCGCACCTTATCGATTGGCTGTAAGTGAACTCAACGAACTCTCCTCACAACTGCAAGAACTACTCGACAAGGGGTTTATTCGTCCAAGTTCGTCTCCATGGGGAGCTCCGGTACTGTTTGTTAAAAAGAAGGATGGAACGTTCCGCATGTGCATTGACTACCGAGAGCTTAACAAAGTTACGATCAAGAATCGGTATCCACTTCCTCGAATCGACGATCTCTTCGATCAACTACAGGGTTCAAGCTACTTTTCAAAGATTGATCTACGGTCTGGGTATCACCAACTTCGCGTTCGTGATGAGGATGTACCCAAGACAGCTTTCAGAACTCGGTATGGTCACTACGAGTTCCTGGTTATGCCGTTTGGGCTAACCAATGCACCGGCTGTGTTTATGGATTTGATGAATCGAGTGTGCAAGCCATACCTCGACAGGTTTGTAATAGTCTTCATCGACGATATTTTGATCTACTCCAAGTCAAGGGAAGAACACGAGGAGCATCTACGTCTTATTTTGGAATTGCTTCGCAAGGAACAGCTTTATGCTAAGTTTTCGAAATGCGACTTTTGGATCCGCGAAGTCCAGTTTCTTGGACACATTGTAAATGAGGAAGGAATCCATGTAGATCCAGCCAAAGTGGAAGCAATTAAGAACTGGTCTACCCCAAGAGCGCCAACAGAGATCCGACAATTTTTAGGGCTTGCCGGATATTATCGAAGGTTTATTAAAGGTTTCTCTCAATTGGCTCAACCCCTAACGGCCTTAACGCACAAAGGAGTGCAATACAGATGGGGTGAAAAGGAAGAGCGCGCGTTTCAGACGCTTAAAGATATGTTATGTTCGGCTCCAATTCTTGCGTTACCCGATGGAATAGACGACTTTGTGGTTTACTGCGATGCATCGATTCAAGGTCTCGGTTGCGTGTTGATGCAACGAGACAAGGTAATTGCCTACGGGTCCAGGCAACTAAAGGATACAGAAAAGAACTATACAACGCATGATTTGGAAATGGGAGCCGTTGTTCATGCACTTAAGATTTGGAGACATTATCTATACGGAACAAAGTGCACGATATTCACCGATCATAAAAGTCTACAGCACATCTTCGATCAGAAAGACCTCAACATGCGACAACGACGGTGGGTCGAGTTACTGAATGATTATGATTTGGCCATTAAGTATCATCCTGGAAAAGCCAACGTTGTGGCTGATGCTTTAAGTCGAAAAGAGTACGAAAAGCCTCGTCGGGTACGAGCACTTCAACTTACAATACATTCAGGATTACCGGATCGAATCCGTGACTGCCAACGAGAAGCTTTGAAAGCAGAGAACTTCGCAGCTGAAGCACTGCGTGGTATAGATGGCCATTCTGAAGTTAAGTCCGATGGACTCACATATTATAATGACAGAATCTGGGTTCCAATGTTTGGAAATCTCCGTGAGCTCGTGATGGACGAGGCTCACAAGTCAAGGTATTCGGTGCACCCTGGATCAGATAAAATGTATCAGGACTTGAAGAATCTTTATTGGTGGCCGAATATGAAAGCCGACATTGCTCGATATGTGGCTAAGTGTTTAACATGTTCAAGGGTCAAGATTGAATACCAAAAGCCTTCTGGTCTACTACAACAACCAAAGATCCCAGAATGGAAATGGGAGGACATCTCCATGGATTTTGTAACAGGATTACCTCATCGATCAAACCAACCGGATGCGATTTGGGTTATCATCGATCGGTTAACCAAATCTGCACATTTCATCCCAATGAAGGAAAGTGATAATATGGATAAGTTGACAAAGCTGTACATTGACCGAATTGTGAAGCTTCACGGTGTGCCAAAGACTATAATTTCTGATCGAGATCCTCGATTCACTTCCCGGTTATGGCAATCAATGCAGGAAGCATTGGGAACCCGATTAGACATGAGTACAGCTTATCACCCGCAGACTGATGGTCAGACGGAACGAACGATTCAAACCTTAGAAGATATGCTCCGAGCTTGTGTTCTGGATTTTGGGAAAGATTGGGAGACTCACCTTCCACTGGTGGAGTTCTCTTACAACAATAGTTATCATTCAAGTATAGGTGCTGCACCTTTTGAAGCACTGTATGGCAGAAAATGTAGATCGCCCGTGTGTTGGGCTGAAACAGGTGAGAAAGGGCTCACTGGACCGGAAGTTATCCATGATATGACCGAACGGATTATTCAAATCAGACAGCGGCTAGCTGCAGCACGTGATCGACAAAAGAGTTACGCCGACAAACGCCGAAAACCTCTGAAGTTCGAGGTGGGTGACAAAGTGTTGTTGAAGGTATCCCCCTGGAAGGGAGTGATACGCTTCGGAAAGCGTGGAAAGTTAAATCCTCGCTACATCGGTCCGTTTGAAATTATTGGGGAAGTAGGCCCGGTGGCCTATCGATTGCAACTCCCTGCTGAACTCGATGGAGTTCACAACGTGTTTCACGTTTCCAATCTGAAGAAGTGTCTGGCTGAAGACATCGAAATAATTCCCTTGGAGGAATTGGAAATTGACGAACATTTGAGATTTATTGAGCAACCAGTAGAAATCATGGGACGCGAGGAGAAAGCCCTCAAACGTAGCAAGATTCCGATCGTCAAGGTACGATGGAACTCAAGACGTGGACCTGAATATACTTGGGAACGTGAGGATCAGATGAAGAAAAAGTATCCTCACCTGTTCGAGCAAACATCCACGGAAACTCATGGTATGATTTAATTTTGGGGACCAAAATTCCTTAACGGGAGGAGGATGTGACAACCCTAAAACTTTTTGCTTTCTTTCCCCAGCGACGATAGCAACGACGACAGCTGATGCTGCGAACGCTACGACACAAGAATAATTTTCGGGACGAAAATTCCAATTTCAGGGGAATGATGTGACACCCGAGAATTTCAAGGTTAACTTCCGTTAGACAAACCCGTTAGTTACGTTATAAGTGTTAACTTAGTAACTAATGCATAACTAGGCCGAATACGTCCACGACCTTTGGTTGATCACCGAACCCGTCCATATGTGTTATGTGTTCATCATTGATTATCTTTATGTGCAATGTGATTTAAATACATGACTTATTATTGTGAATAGCATGATTAATTGTAAATACTTGATTATGTGAAAATTGCCTGAATTTGGTAGTCAGCGAAACTACCGAGCGAAATTACAGATTCGCCCGGTAGCAGGCTAGACTGATCAATGTACCCGAGATCAGAGCCAGTTTCGCCAGCCAGCGAAACTGCCAGCGAAACTAGCCTCTGATATAAATAAACATAATGAACCCTAGTAGCCTCATTTGCTCAACCACACAACAAACACACACACACTCTCTGAGATTTCTGGACCAGCCGAGAATACCATCAAGAGACCAAGATCTCAGCCTCTAGACCATCATCTCTTCTCCTCTATCGATTCTAGGATCAACCGTGAGTCCCAAAAACTATGTTTATGTGTTTTCTACATGTTTTCTTTTTAAAGCATGCTCAAACCTCCATGATATTGCTTGATCTTCTGTATGTATGTTTTAGGATGCTAGATCTGTAATAAAGTTGATAACTTTGCGTATGAAATCCAACCATGATAGAGATTTATGCCATTTTAGTCATTTTAGGGTTTTATATGTGTTCTTGGTGATTTGATGACAAAATGCATGTTAAACGTGTTAAAGTTGCTTGATTTATGTTAGTAAATGCCCATAGATGCTAAATAATGAATTGCATGTATGATCAGAAGCTGTTAGGTTGATTTTTAGGCAAATCCGTATGTTTTTCGCGACCAGCGAAACTGTTGTTCTCTGGGCGAAACTAAGTAGCGAAATTGTGTGTCCTTCCAGCGACACTGACCAGCGAAACTATAGTGTCGCCGGGAACCTGACCAGACCAGCTCGAGCGAAACTATCGAGCGAAATACCTGAACGAAAGTTCAAACCAGTTTCCCTGCGAAACTAGGCTAGCGAAACTGCGTCCGCAGTTTCGGGCGAAACTAGCCTAGCGAAACTGTGTTGCCGGGCATTGCCTAGCGAAAGTGCTGCCCGTGCACCCAGCGAAACTGCCTAGCGAAACTATGCTAGCGAAACTAAGGCCTGACCTAAAAACCAAACTTGTGAAATTGCTTAAGTGTTATGCCATGACTTGCATGATTTTGCCATGATGAAATATGTTTGATATCTGACTCAAATGAACCCTTGTTTATGATCAACCATTGGTGTCGTGTGTCGGTATGTCGAGTCATAGTTGCAACGTGCTATGTTATGGGCCATAGCGACGTTAAGTAAAGATTAGACACGAAACTAATACCTAAGACCTAAACGTGTTCTAGGTCTTCGTTAAACAACAATATTTGGATTACTTGAAGAGTAGCTGTGCAACCAAAGGTGAGTGTCACTAACCCGCATACCGTGAGTCCGATGGGCCACACCGAATAACTTAATGAAAAACAATGCTGACAAACTCGAGAGTGCTAGGCACCTCACTGATAAACATAAGAACACGGGATGCTTGGCACCCACTTGATGAACTGAAGTGTTTTATGGGAACACTTGTGAATTCTGAATAAACGATTTCTGAAACGAAAACTGTTTTAATATGGCTAGTGTAGGTTAAAGTCTAAACCATATGATATCACATGTTTTCTAAGGATGCCTCATAACTTAAAAGTCCTCAACTTAATTGTGCCATTAATTTGTGAAAGCGAGGGGATGTTGGGTAGATCTACTGGAGTTTGACAAACTCCGCCCCGTGGCACGGGGAGTGCACGGAGGTACAATATCAGCCTATTTGCCCGTGGTCCCGAGAGGACACGGGGGAGGCAGAAAACGCGATGACTTGGTCCGCACTGTACGGGATGGCTCGGCCCCCACAAAATAAGTCAGCTTTGGTACAAACTTCCTTAGAGCATGGAACAACGGATTAGCTACCCGCGATATCGGTTGAGTCCTTTAACTTTACGGAACTAGTACATACCCGATGACGTGGTCACGGACAAACTATTTATAAACTGAGAATTAAATACGAGCATTGCTTTTCACATATGAATATTTTGTAAGTACATTTTGATACGAATTATGATTATGAGACTGGGCCAATGCATGACAAGCCCACTGTGAACTCACCAACCGTTAGGTTGACACTTGCGTGGTTTAAACTTTTGCAGATCGCTAAGGAGTATCCGCTGGGGGTTGGCATGGCACAAGAAGACGTTTATTTCTGTTTAAAACTTAACTTGGGAATTTTAAAACAATGTTAACTTTGTAAAGCACGTGGTTAGTGCTATAAGACAATATTTTATTCCGCTGCGTTGTATCTGAGACTTTATCTATAATTTGTGTTTGAACTAACCCTGATTCGTTTAGTATTTGTAACTGTGGTTGTGGATCCTGGTCTAGTCGCGCCCCTTAACGGTATAAACTCCGTTAGTGGTATTTTGGGGGTGTGACAATCGAGAACTAAACAAGGTCACTATCAAAAACCGCTACCCTTTGCCTCGCATAGATGACCTGTTCGACCAACTCCAAGGATCGAGCTATTACTCAAAGATCGACTTAAGGTCCGGCTACCATCAACTACGCGTAAAGGAGGAAGACATTTCCAAGACGGCATTTCGCACAAGATACGGTCACTTTAAATTTCTGGTCATGCCATTTGGGCTAACTAACGCACCCGCCGTATTTATGGATCTCATGAATCGGGTGTGTAAGCCGTACCTGGACAAGTTTGTCATCGTTTTTATTGATGACATTCACATTTACTCGAAGAGCAAGGAAGAACACGAGGAACACTTACGGTTGGTTTTGCAATTGTTGCGGCAGGAGTATTTATACGCAAAGTTCTCCAAATGTGATTTTTGGATTCGAGAGGTGCAATTCCTTGGCCACGTGGTTAACGATAATGGAATCCATGTTGATCCGGCAAAAATTGAGGCGATCAAAAACTGGGAAGCACCCAAGACTCCTACTGAGATTCGACAATTCTTGGGTTTAGCTGGTTATTACCGGCGCTTCATAGAGGGCTTTTCGAAGATTGCTCAGCCCCTTACAGCGTTAACACAGAAAGGCGTCATTTTTAAGTGGAGTGACAAGCATCAACAGGCATTTCAATTGCTTAAGCAAAAGCTAAGCAGTGCACCTATCTTATCCCTGCCAGAGGGAACAGAAGACTTCGTGGTGTACTGTGACGCGTCCAATCAGGGTCTCGGTTGCGTATTGATGCAACGCGAGAAAGTTATTGCTTACGCCTCTCGGCAGCTGAAAGTTCACGAGAAAAACTACACCACTCACGATCTAGAGTTAGGAGCTGTGGTCTTCGCACTAAAGATTTGGAGACACTATTTATATGGTACAAAGTGCACAATTTATACGGACCACAAGAGCTTGCAGCACATTTTTTACCAGAAAGAACTCAACATGAGGCAGCGTCGGTGGGTCGAGCTGCTAAACGATTATGAATGTGCAATAAAGTACCATCCGGGGAAGGCTAACGTGGTAGCCGATGCCCTTAGCAGAAAAGAAAATGCCAAACCGAAACGGGTTCGTACATTGCAACTCACAATACACGCAGGGCTACCTGAGCAGGTCCGCAACGCTCAGATCGAGGCATTAAAGGATGAAAACCGAGCGACTGAATCGCTTCGTGGGATGGACAAACAGTTAGAAACTAAAGCTAATGGGGCAAGGTATTTCCAAAATCGGCTATGGGTTCCTTCCTATGGAAATTTACGTGAGCTAGTAATGGACGAATCTCATAAATCTCGGTACTCAATCCATCCTGGTTCAGATAAGATGTACCATGATTTAAAGGTAGCTTACTGGTGGCCAAACATGAAAGCAGACATTGCTACATATGTGAACAAGTGCTTGACGTGTTCCAAGCTTAAGGCAGAATATCAGAAACCATCAGGGTTACTTCAACAACCATAAATTCCCGAGTGGAAGTGGGAACATATATCAATGGACTTTATTACAAAGTTACCAAAGACCCCTAGTGGTTGTGACACTATTTGGGTAATCGTTGATCGACTAACCAATTCCGCGCATTTTCTGGCTATCAAGGAAGAATACAAGACTGAGAAGCTCGCTAAAATTTATATAAAGGAAATAGTTTCTAGGCACGGGGTGCCAATCTCCATTATCTCGGATCGGGATGCTTGATTTACCTCCCACCTTTGGAGATCACTGCATAAAAGGTTGGGTTCGCGACTTGATATGAGCTCGGCATACCACCCTCAAACAGATGGCCAAAGCGAGCGAACTATTCAAACACTTGAGGACATGCTGAGAGCATGTGTTATAGACTTCGGGAGCAGTTGGGAGACTCACTTACCGCTGGTGGAGTTCTCTTACAACAACAGCTACTACACGAGCATTCAAGCAGCACCATTTGAGGCACTGTACGGGAGGAAGTGTCGATCACCTATCTGCTGGACGGAAGTTGGGGATAGCCAACTCACCGGTCCAGAACTGATACTCGAGACATCAGAAAGGATCGTTCAGATCAGAAACCGGATGAAGGCGGCTAGGGACCGTCAAAAGAGTTACGCAGACAAAAGACGAAAACCACTTAAGTTTGAAGTTGGTGACAGAGTTCTTTTAAAAGTGTCACCTTGGAAAGGTGTCATACGCTTTGGCAAACGTGGCAAGCTGAACCCACGCTACATTGGACCATTTGAAATTATCGGCGAAGTTGGCCCGGTAGCGTACGGGCTAAACTTACCGGAAAAACTGCGTGGGGTGCACAACGTTTTCCATGTGTCAAACCTGAAGAAGTGTCTATCAGATGAAAGTCTAGTAGTACCACTAGACGAGATCCAAGTCGATGAACAGTTGCGCTTCATCGAGGAACCGATCGAAATCATGGATCGTGAGGTCAAGACGCTCAAACGTAGTAAGATCCCGATAGTTCGAGTTCATTGGAACTCGAAACGCGGACCAGAGTTCACGTGGGAACGTGAAGATCAAATGCGAAAGAAATACCCACAACTCTTCGACAAACAAGCGGCGACCAGTAGAGGTACGAACTAAATTTCAGGTCGAAATTTTCTTCAACAAGGGGATGATGTGACAACTGAAAAATTTTGTTTTTCTTTGTGTCTAGCGAACGAGCAACGATCTTGATTTTCGGGACGGAAATTCCTTCAACAAGGGGATGATGTGACACCCGGCTAATCCAGGTTACTTTCTGGACAAACACGAACACGAACAACTATTTATTTTAAACATACACGCATTCATACATCTTTTAGAGGTCCTAGATGTGTCAACAAGTCCATGTGCACGCACACTCGAGTCGGTCCTAATCGTTGGTGACGAATTAATAGAACACTAACCGAACGAACGAAATTTGTGAAACTCGTGATTTTGTGATTTTATTTTATGTGATCTTCTGTGGTAGTTGTGTTACGAGAGTATACGGTTACATGTTATTTCTATGTATTATTAGAAATTAGTGCTTTAGTCGAACCGTGAAGGGATGTTATGTTTTATACATATAGTCTACATGAATTATAAAGATAATCACAAAGTTTCGGCCCCTAATTCATATGTATCTATCTTCCGAAATTCTTAGTGATCAAAAAGGGTTATGTGGATTAAATTTTTTTTTTTAATACAATTTGCACCCAATCCTTATCAAATTCAAAAACATTTTAGATAAGTAGAAACTCCTACAAACCCTCCCTCATCCGTAACCCTCTCCCTCATAAACATTCGTAACTCATTTTTTTTCTCTCCAAGAAAAACTCACGCAACTCAGAAACCATCCCTCTGCAGCCTGCTGATCAGTCGTGAGTTCTCCCTCTGTTTCCACCATCGTGAAAGCGACATCGAACCGGCAGGAAGAAACTCGAACAAACACCCGAACATCTTAGGTAACTCTCTCGACTCCGTGTTCATTCTTTCTTTTCTTTGAAAACCATGACGATCCGGAACTCTAATCCACATACTCGTTAGATAAAACTTGATTATCATGCTCTGTTCTCGTATAATTCTAATCTCGACCCTCAAACCTGCTGTGTATTGCTTGATAATAGCCCCAACCATAATAAGAAATCATGAATTTCATTAGTTCAAGTTAACAGTGATGTGCTAGATAGGATTATGTGCAACGTGATTATGTGGGCAAAATTTTATTAAGCTTCGAGAACATGCTTATATGTTGTATTATGGAACCTGCGTATATGTAAGTGTGTATATATATGTTTATGTGTGGGGCCGTAGGGTTGGGTTTGTTATGGGGAAGATGATTACTGTTTTTGCGAGTGGTTAAAACTGTAAGGGACTGGATGAGAAAATAAATCGGAAACTGCTCTAGTGGTTAAGCCTCTGGGTTGGCGACTGGGAGGTCGTGAGTTCTAACCCAGCGCACTGCAACAATTATTCTCCTTTTTTTTAATTTTGTTTCATTAGTAAGAAGTTCACACCAGAATTCTGATTAATAAATTAGGGACCGGACTAAATAAACAAACATGAGCCTAGCCCAGTTGGTTGTATGTGTCGTTGTGGACTGAATGGTCGCGGGTTCAAACCCAGCGCCCAGCAGCTTTTTATTATATTTTTCTTTCTTTGCTTTCTTGTTCATTTAACATCTCATACTCCTTCCCTGTATTAATATAATACATGTGTTACATGATATTTTCGTAAAAGTGTTACTTTTGATGTAAACATGACACACAAAATACATAACTACACTTTTAGATTTCTATAACTTGCGTATTTATTTTACTAAATGACCTAATGGCATTACGACATATCTTGCATGATAAATGATCAGGAAATTATTGATCTTATGAAATCTCGATAGTTAAGCTAGAGCATTTAAGATTTCTTGTGTGCCAAACGTGTATAAACGTGGAAACCAACGTGCTTCTTGTTAAATGCTCGCAAACTACTTAGGTGCATGCTAGAAACGAATGACGTGTGATTATCTGCCTTATTTGGAGATCCAACTAATTAAACAAACAAATTTAATTATTAATAAGTCACCAACGAGTCGTCAGGGTCGATTGAGTCAGTCCCGTTGTTCATGCACTGTAGACTTACACGTTGACAAACATATAGGTAATTCGTAGGAATTCATCAACAGTTCTATTTAAACTGTTGCCGAGCTCTCAAAGGTGAGTTCTCGAACATTTTTCTCTGAGTATTACATTTAGAGAAGGAACATGCTACAAACAGTTTTTGGTAATATAATTGTATAGCTGATCACGTATGTGCGAACACATAACACGAATTACAAGTCCTTACATTTCGAACCATTAGTTTATGAGAAAGCGAGGTAATCTTTGGTAGTACTACTAGGTTTGACAAACCCCGCCCGCGTTAGTAGCTCTAACTCGACTGGATGTCGAACGGGTGTAAAATTTGCCTAGACAGTATCATCATCATCCGTGTTAGGCGATGGTAGAAGGCATTACAAACACAAACAGTCACGCTTCGGTTGCGAACCACATAGTGATAGCATTATTAGCCTTGCTAGCTACGATTACTATTATGATTACCATGGCACGAACATTTTACAAACATCTTTACAAACATTTATTTTCTTTCTTGCATTGACATTATGAACTCACCAGCCTTGCGCTGACCCACATAGCATGTCTTTCGCAGGTCTTTGAGGTACGAGCACGCTAGGACGCATACTGCATGAAAGTTGAACATTTTGATTTGCATTTCCACTTTTACGTTTGAGTTTATTTTTGTGGTTGGTTTGAGGGCGCGTGTTTTGCGCAACACTTTCTACTTACATGTTACGATTCCGCATTTCTTAAATTGTTTTGGTGTGTTTGCATGGTTTGATATGACTAATGACTCGGATCCTGGTTTGTCACACGCCTCGCGGTATAAACCCCGCAGGTGGATTTTGAGGGTGTGACATGCAATTTGTCACCAACATTGCTAAACTTCTTATACAAGCAGGATCAGAGTACGGAGAGTTCTAAGAAGGAGGATGTTCACTTGGTTCCTCAACCAGTGGATTTAATTGAAGTTACATCTGCTCCACTTGATCTTAAAGATGAAATGCATGATTACTCAAAGTTTGCCATTGAATCAAAGAAGAAGAAATCAAAGTCTGAGAAAAAGCACAAGCCATTGGGTGAAGCTCCGAAGTTTAATTCAAAGTCTACATTTTTGGAAAATGAACAGATTTGTGATAAATTTGCTTCTAGGACTTTTCCTATCATTGAAGAAGAAAAAGCTTTGATTCAGAAGAACAAGTTGAAGGATATTAAAGCTAAATTTACTAGAGAAGCTAAAGGGAGAGATGCTTCTGGTTCTCCGTTTGGATCTAAAAAGAGTTTTAGAATCAAGCATAAAGGTTTGGGTTATGAAGTCAAGGATGTTTTAGTGCAACAGACAACAAAGAAACCGAAGAAAGTTGTTGTTCAACATGTTCCTCGACTTCATCAACAATAAAAAAACAATCTAATCAGACCCAGCACAAGCAAGCTCATCAGAAGAAGCCAAATGTTTCTACATCAAGAAATGGTCATTATCATTATGGAGGTTCTTCAAGTGGTTCTTACTATATACCCCCAAGAGCATCTCCCATGTATGACTCTTCTGATAATTTCTTTGATTCTTTTACTTCTGATCATTTTTTGGTTACTATGATTCTCCGCTGTGAATCATAGTTGGAAACCAAAGATATTTGTCAAATTTCCACCAAAGTTTCGTAAAAGAATTTGCTATGCATGTCGTCGACCTGGACATATGGCTGCAAATTGCCCGACGACTGCATATATTCACCAAAATACAAAATATGTGGATCAAAATGGTAAAAATTTTGATGAACCATGGTTACCGCACTCTAAATCAACTAGTAGGTCGTCTTCGTTAAAGACGCCGGTTGAAACATTTTCAGGTTCTGATCAAAAATTAAAATCTTCAATGCAATGGAAACTGAAAGTTGTTTCCAAGGCCAACAGCGACTATGTGGAAGACACCGGGCGACCTGATGTTGTTAAATCGGGTCAATCCCAAAGCATCTAATGTTTTATTTAGTGTCGATAGGTATTTCAGGAAGACCTTTCGGTACTTGGCAAATTACTGATGGTGGAATATCTGTGCTAACTTAAATGGTATTTCAAAATCATTTTTGTTTTCAACAAGTTTCACTGCTAGTATTCGTGTTGGTTGATCAACTTTTCATTTGTTTTTCACTCCGTCTCATTCTGAGTGGGAGTTTGTTTTTGCAAAATTACAAAAATAGTGTGTTGTTTTTCAAATCGTAAAATAAATAAAAATCTATAAATAGAGTTATCATTTTTAGGGGGAGAAATTTGAAAAAGACAAAAACATTGAAAAATGCAAAAATCCAATTACATTGAAACTTGAGAAATTGTTATCCGACACGATTGGGAAATGATGGTACATTGGCTGACATTGTCTGACTCATGGATAAAGTAGATGAAAAAGCCATAAGACCATTTGATCGATGTGTAAGGTAGGCTCGGCAAATCAGAAAGTATACGAATGTGATATACACTAAATCTGATGCTTGATGTAGTGGACGACATCTTGATGCGTATCTCATGATATATCAAGAAAAAGATATGTGAAAAATAAAATGAGAAGTCACTGTGTATACATGTGTTCATTTTGCAAAGATTTAAACTTGTTTGATTTTCTTTATTTTGTCAAACGATCGGACTTTCTCTGCGTGTCCACAAGACCGACCTAATTGTTGTTCATTTGACGTTCTGCTTTATTTTCTTTTGTGTTTCGTATAACTCATCGGACTTTCTCTGCGTCTATGGGAGTACCAACCTGATTGTTGTTGGGTTATACAATTTCAACTTGTTTTATTTTCTTATTTTGTTAAATCCGAGGCCTTATCTGCATATCGAAAGATCGACCTTATGGTAGACGATTTAACATTCTTATTTCTTTTTGCATGGAACACAGTTGACTATATCATGGTTACAATCATTAAGTGATTAAAATCACAAATGAAATCACAAAGTGTGATAAGCAAAAACATATCTGAGTATGTCTGATAGTGTGGGGTACACTGGTCAATGCAAATTTAATCAATACCTTAACATATCCAAATGTTATGAGTATGATTGTGCCGGAGTTTAAAGTTGGACAAATTATATCTACAATCGGCATGGCTTATGAGCTACAATAATCAAAACCGAAGTGTAGTTCAGCATGTTATGACCAATATGATCCCAAGTTGTGATCTTTCTTGAAAAAGACAAAAATAGTGTCTGATTCTGCAATGCATTTACTTTTCTTATCAGAAAATATCAAAAAGATTTCAGATGTGTTTTGATATAAAGTTTCTAAAGGCCAAAAAGATTTTGTTTCTGATTTGTTTTCGTTTGATCAACACGACATACAAAATCAGTTTTCAAAATCAAAATATCTTGGAGTCTCGAAGAGACGTTTTGTGCCAAGATAATTTATGTTGGCAGGTTTCTAAGTGGAAAGAAAACATCACAACTTCAAGTCTTCTGAAGGTTGTTGATAAAGAGTTTCCACACGATGCAATATCAAGTATTCAAGATTGAACTCATCGTCAAGATCAAGGAAGAGTTTGATTGAAGATACAAGATATAAGTTTTAATAGAGGAGATGATACTGCACATGCCGAGGGGGAGTTTGTTGATACATGGTCCTAGATAGTCATGTGAAGTATCGAATACAAGACGAAATGTTCAAGTATGCTGTGGTCCGAGCTCAGGCCGAACCTGGAGTTCGGACAGGGCCGAACAGGTCCGAACCTGAGGTTTCGACCACCGGGTTTTCACTATTATATATAGTTGTCTTATAATAGAATTCAGTAGCTTCTTGGTCATATATTCTCTGTGTACTTTGTGGTTCTCTCAGTGGTTAATACAAGTCATTTGTATTTACTCATAGTGTTCTAGCTCGTATTACATTGATTTCATAACGATTAAGCAGACGATCCACACGCTCAAGCAATTTTAAAAACTTTTTTTTGAAGACTTTCACTTCACTCGTCACCCGAGACAAATAACAAGGACTCACATTACCGTCCTCATACTTAACTCGGCGCTGATCCACAGTGAACCAATCGCCTAGCCAATTTATCGTAAAAAAATTGATGGAGCATACCCAAGGTGGGCTCCTTACATACTCCCCTACATGCCACCTCAAAATGTGTTATTCTCAAACTTGCTAAAGGATACAACTGGCAAAACCAGTACTCGGTTCCCATGGCAGACTAAATGCATTCGATCGAAAGACGAAGACAACATTTTTACTCCGAGTCCGATAACAGTGTCCAGACCACTATACATCGGACTGGGGGGCTGATAACGTATGTCTAGGTCAGAGTAACATCACATGAACACATGTTCCAAGCACTCTACCTCAAACAGACAACTCACTAAGCCACCAGGCCGACTAGTGACAAACCTTGTGACCAGTCGACCTTAACAGGGTCGACTGCCAGTCACTAAGCCACCAGGCCGACTAGTGACAAACCTTATGACCAGTCGACCTTGACATGGTCGACTGCCAGTCACTAAGTCACCAGGCCGACTGGTGACAAACCTTATGACCAGTCGACCTTGACAAGGTCGACTGCTAGTCACTAAGCCACCAGGCCAACTGGTGACAGACCTTATGACCAGTTGACCTTGACAGGGTAGACTGCCAGTCACTAAGCCACCAGGCCGACTGGTAAAAAAACCTTATGACCAGTCGACCCTTATAAAGTCGACTATCAGTTATTAGTCGCCAGGCCGACTGGTGACCCTCAATACTAAACCAACCTACCCTTGTCGAACCCTACCAGGTTGACTTGCCACACTTGGTGGACAAATCCTTAAAACCAAGTTAGGCCGAAACGGGTAGGTACATACCAACGCTCATACACACGGGTAGGCGTCCCAGGACTCGAACTGATACTACAACCAATGTGATTATCCAAAACAACTACTGTGGTTCTTTGGCACAGTCCAGATGCCAGACCTGCAGGATGCTACTTTGGGGACCTAACATTAACAGCACTACGAGACAAAGGTTGAGGGTTATAAATACCCTCAACCACCAGGTAAATTCTTAGAACTCAAGTCATTGCTCTCTCTCTCTCTCTCTCTCTCTCATTTGATTACTCTTAATCTCTCGAAACACATACTTATTCTCACGCCCGAGCATGGTCGCAGGACACCCTGTCCTGCTCCCCAAGAACAACGGTGCTTCTGTTTTGCAGGTTCCAGCACAAGACCTCACTGTCGAGTCGAATGGTTACCAGAAGACCTCAACTGCTGAGTCGAGTAATCACTAGGAGACCTCAACTGCCGAGTCGACTGCTCACCAGAAGACATGCACTCAGACATCAATTGCCGAGTCGAATGCTCACCAGAAGACTTATAATCCTCCCCTTGTAGTCGAACTGCCTTGATAGCTCGTCCTAGATCTCTATCTATCCAGTTATCTTTGGTAGCCCGATTCTACAAGAATAAGAAAGGAAATGAAAATGTTGGAGACTAAGAATGATTGAATCTATATATACACACACAAATAAATACATAAAAATCTATAATTTTAAAAACATTATATACACATGTACTTATTGAATAATTCACTTTTTTCTCTCTTTTATATATTTATGATGAAAGTGTGTGAGCGTATGGATCTTCTACTTAGTCGTAACGAAATCAATATAAACGAGATGAAACACAAAGAGTAAATGCAAATGAGCTTTGTATTAACCACTGAGACCACAGAGTACACAGAGAATATATGATGCGAAAGCTTGGACTCTTATTGCTACTGAATGCAATACATGAAACACATATATTATAGGGCTGATATACGATCGGCCGAACCTCAGGTTCGGCCACACGTTCGGCCGTGTCCGAACTCCAGGTTTGGCCTGAGTTCGGACCTCAGCATCCTTGTGTGAATCCGTCTTGTATTCGATACTTCACATGACGATCAAGAACCATGTATCAACAAACTCCCCCTCGGCATGTGCAGTATCATCTTCTCTATTCAAATGTGTATCTTGTATCTTCAATCAAACTCTTCCTCAATCTTCATGATGAGTTCAATCTTGAATACTTGATATTGCATCGTGTATAATCTCTTTATCAACAAATCTTCAGAGGACTTGAAGTTGTGATGATCGCTTCCCACTTAGAAACCTGCCAACATAAATAATCTTGGTGCAAAATGTCTCTTCGAGACTCCAAGATATTTTGATTTTGAAAATGATTTCGTAATTCGTGTGGATCAATCGAAAACAAATAAGAAACAAAATCTTTTTGACTTTTAGAAACTTTATATCAAAACACACCTAAAATCTTTTTGGTATTTTCTGATAAGAAAAGTAAAACAATACTGAATTACACACTATTTTTGTCTTTTGAGAGAAAGATCACAATTTGGGATCATATTGGTCATAACATGCTGAACTACATTTCAATTTCAATTATTGCAGCACATAAGCCATGCCGATTGCAGATATAGTTTGTCCAACTTTAAACTCTGGCAGAATCGTACTCATAATATTAGGATATGTTAAGGTATTGATTAAATTTGCATTGACCAGTGTCCCCCACACTATCAGACATACTCAGATATGCTTTTGCTTATCACATTTTGTGATCTCATTTGTGATTTTAATCACACAATGATTGTAACCATGATATAGTCAACTGTGTTCCATGTAAAAGAAAATAAGAACGTTAAATCGTCTATCTTATGGTTGATCTTTCGATACGCAGATAAGGCCTCAGATTTAACAAAATAAGAAAATAAAACAAGTTGAAGTTATATAACTCAACAACAATCAGGTCGGTACTCCCGTACACGCAGAGAAAGTCCGATGAGTTATACGAAACACCAAAGAAAATAAAGCAGAACGTCAAACGAACAACGATCAGGTCGGTCTTTCGACACGCAGAGAAAGTCCGATCGTTTCACAAAATAAAGAAAATCAAACAAGTTTAAATCTTTGCAAAATGAACATATGTATACACAGTGACCTCTCATTTTATTTTTCACATATCTTTTTCTTGATATATCATGAGATATGCATCAAGATGTTGTTCACTAGGTCAAGCATCAGATTTAGTGTATATCACATTTGTATACTTTCTGATTTGCTGAGCCTACCTTACACATCGATCAAATGATCTTATGGCTTTTTCATTTACTTTATCCATGATTCAGACACTGTCAGCCAATATACCATCATTTCCCAATCATGTCGGATACAATTTCTCATTTTTCAATGTTTTTGTCTTTTTCAAATTTCTCCCCCTAAAAATGACAACTCTATTTATAGATTTTCATTTTTATCAGTTGAAAAACAACACACTATTTTTGTATTTTTGCAAAAACAAACTCCCCCTCATAATGAGACAGAATGAAAAACAAAAAAAAATTGATCAACCAACACAAATACTCGCAGTTTAGCATGTTGAAAAACAAAATTGATGTTGAAATTCAATTTAATTAGAACAAATATTTCACAATCAGCAATTTGCCAATCACCGAAAGGTCTTCTTGAAACACCTGCTTGACACCAAATAAAACATTAGTTGCATTGGGATCGACTCGAATCAACAGTGTCGGGTCGCCCAGTGTCTTCCACAAAGTCTTTGTTGGCCTTGGAAACAACTTTTGGTTTCCAAATTTGTAAAAGTTGTAATTTTTTATCAGAACCCGAATCAGATTCAATCGACATACTTGATTTAGACCATGACGATTTACTAGTTGACTTAAACTTTGGGGACCATGGTTCATCCAAAATTTGACCTTTGTTATCCACATATTTTGCAGTTTTGTGGATATATGCAGTCATCGGACAATCAGCAGCTAGATGTCCTGGTTGACGACATACATAACAAAGTCTTTCTCTAAAATTGTTTGAAAATGGTTTTGATTTTTGAGAATCAGATGAATGTTCAGAATGAAAATTATCAAAGAAACCATCAGAAGAATCATACCTAGGAGATGGACTCCTTGAAGATGAAGATCTTCCAGAATAATAAAAAAATTCCTTCTGAGATGGTGATTTCTTTTGAAATCTTCCAACTCTTTCTTTAACACCACAATTTCTTCAGTTGAAATCTGACAATCTTGTTCAAACCTTGTAATTTTCTTGAGCAAGTTCTCACAGTTATAACATTTAAAGTCATCATCTTTTGAATTTTCAGAAGACTTAGGTAATTCTTCTTGAACCAAAGACATACTTGAAGAAGTATCAGATTCTGTTAAAAAACTTTTATCATCAGCATGTTGAACGGTTAAAGCAATTGAGATTGGAGTATGATTCTTTTTAATATCTGAATCTGCATTCCAGGCAAATCCATCTGGATGCATAAATGTATTAGTCCAATCATGAGCAAGAGTAGCAGCTTTCTGATCGACCTTTTTAGCTTTATCTGAAGGATGAAAAACTAAATGTGCATGTTGACCAGACTTCAATTTACTTTCTGCAGAACTTGGACATTCTCGAGCAAAGTGACCATAAACAGAACACTTATAACATTTCACCTTAGATTTGTCCAATCCAATCTTTCCTTCCTGATTTGGTCTCTTCTTACCAGTTCTATTGAAAAACTTCTTCGTTCTACGAACCAACATAGCATATTGCCAATTCAGATCCATTTCCTCCAAATGATCATAATCAATTTGATCGTAATCTTCATTTGCTAACTCAGCATTACTCACAGATGCAGTGATAACACCAAAGTATGAAGATACCAATGCAGACATCAACGCATTATAATCATCAACAGTTTAAACAGACAATGCACTTTGAGTCGAAGAACTAGGAATTGACACATTACAACCAGCAGATGAATAACTTGGAGTGTCAGATTTACCCGCCAGAAATGCTGTGGGGGGTGCAGAACTAAGAATATTAGACTTTCCAGCATTCAAAGTTGAATCATTGTTGCCATAATATACTACAGGATTCTGAATTTGCTCAGGAAGTGACTTGTTCACTTTTAACTCCATATCCCTAGCTTGGATTCGTTGAATCAGATCATTAAACGACAACCTTGGATAATCCTTATCATTAGTAATCATCATCACATAATTTTCCCACTTCTCTGGTAGAGCTTCCATAATCTTTTCTTTTCTATCTGCTTCATCTTTTGTAAGATTCACCAACTTCATTTCAATCACTAAATGTGCAAATCTTGCAATCAGATTTGGAATTGATTCATTTTGATAATGCTTGAAGCTATCAAATTCTTTCTTCAATACTTTTTGTCGACTTTTCTTATACTGATCATTGCCGTCACATCTCTTTTCTAAAGCATCCCACAAGCTCTTTGCGGTATAGTTACTTGAAAATTGATGTAGTAAATCAGTAGGCAAAGCCATTGTTAAAGTACCATAAGCCTTTTTCTCAGCTTGATATGCTTTCTTTTGTTCACCAGAAAGCTTCCTTTGAAGAATTGGCTCCCCATCCTCACCCTTAGGATATGTATATTGTTCAGAATACGATAACCACATATCGATATCATTTACAGAAACAAACGCTTCAAATCGTGTCACCCAACTATGATAATCTTCCAATTTAAGTAATTTGGGAACTTTCTGACTTGTTCCAATTTCATTACCATAGTTAATCATTGTTTGCATCGTTGCCTGAACTGAATTTTGAATAGCCGCGAACGCTTGAAAATCGGACATTTTCGAAAAACTGGTTACTGTTCACTCCGAACCTCATCCGAACTTCCTCCGATCTTCCTCCGAACTTAGTCCGAACTTAACAACGCCGAACTCTCTCCGAACCTGACCTTCGGACGAACAAGAATCAAACAACTCCGAACGATCACCGAACTTAGTCCGAAAACTGACCGATCCCTCACCGAACTCTCACCGAATCAATATAAAGACCGAACTCCGTCCGAACCTCAAGTTCGGAGCGGTTATGCCGAGGACAGAATTCACTCGACGCCATTTTCTCGATTTTCAACGTTTTTTACTGGAATTTTCGACAGGAATTCAAGCAAACATGATAGAAACAACTCAGGAATGAATTTTGAATGAAAAGCACACTCGAAACAATCAAACAAACTCAAAAATGATTGACATTTTCGTAAAAACGTGAATTTGAACTCAAAACTCCAAAAAACACTGATTTCCGACTATTAGAGCAAACCTAATGCTCTGATACCACTTGAAAGTGCGTGAGCGTATGGATCTTCTACTTAGTCGTAACGAAATCAATATAAACGAGATGAAACACAAAGAGTAAATACAAATGAGCTTTGTATTAACCACTGAGACCACAGAGTACACAGAGAATATATGATGCGAAAGCTTGGACTCTTATCGCTACTGAATATAATACATGAAACACATATTTATAGGGCTGATATACGATCGGCCGAACCTCAGGTTCGGCCACACGTTCGGCCGTGTCCGAACTCCAGGTTCGGCCTGAGTTCGGACCTCAGCATCCTTGTGTGAATCCGTCTTGTATTCGATACTTCACATGACGATCAAGAACCATGTATTAACAAATGAACATAAAGATTTTATATTTACGTATAGATAATGGCTAAAGAAAGCTAAATTCGGCGGAGATCCTTCCACATTTGATTTTAATATATACATCACTTTAGACTTAATTAGTCAAGAGGCATCGATTTACGGTCTCACTTGAGAGCGACACGACATTTAGAGTGAAGTAAAGCATGATTAGATTAGGGCTATTAAAAGGCAAAATAAAAAATAAAAAATCAAATAACATCAGTCAACTTTTTTTAACACTAATTAGATACCTTCAAAAAAAATCTGGGCTACGACCCGGCCATGTAGTGACAAGAACATCATCAAACTAGTTTATTTTGAGAATGTTTATAAAGAGACAAAATGATTAATTAATTGTTTTTTCATTATAAAGTAATGTACAGGCTAGATTATGAGGCTTGTAATATTAAATATGTTGGGCTGGGCTTAGAGGGTTTCATTAGTTTAGTAGACTAGTTTGGTTATTGTATGTAGGCTAGTTTATGGTTGGGCTTGAGTTTACTATTGGGTTTATGACTCAAGAGGCCCAATAGTAAACCCATTGGGGTGCCTATATAAACCCCAATGGTTCTCCTTGTAAAGGGAGGGGCCTTGGTTTATGATTTCTAGAGAGAGTGAGGTGATTACGACTTTGTAGAGAGAGAACAAGAGAGTTTACAATTTCTGGTTTTGTACCCGACAAGTTTTCTTGTGTGCAAAGATCAAGTGTTTATTTGTTTAATCATCGTATTCTTCGTGTTTCTTCTCTTCTCTATCTTGAATCACTAATCTAACCGGATTCCGCACGTTTAGATTAGAAAATATCGTGAACGGTTGTTGATCCCGGACCAACAATTGGTATCAGAGACAAGAATCACAGATTCGAGGTTCTCACGGTATTGGATTCAAGCTTTTTCCAAAAAAAAATTGAAGATTTGAAGATTTGAAGATTTGAAGATTTGAAGATTTGAAGGTTTGAAGGTTTACTATCGGAGTTTACTATCAGAGTTTACTATCGGAGTTTACTATCGGAGTTTACTATCGGACTTTACTATCGGAGTTTACTATTGGAGTTTATGACTAGAGGAGTTTACGATCCACAGGTGATTACGATCGTAAACAGGTGATTACGATCGTAAACAGGGAGTACGATCGGAAACAGGTTTTGCGACAAAAAGTCACTATTTCGCACTTTCACGGAAACGGACGTAACTTTTGACTCGTTTGGAGTTAGAAGCTCAAATTTTAACACAACGTTCGTGACAACAAGCCCCAGAATTACCCCTGACTAACGTCCATGGAATCTCGTTTGGACCCCCAAATTCCACTCCGAAGGCCTCCATTTTTAAGTTTTTAGTTTTTGACACTATTCCTTGAATAGTAATTTTGCCGTTCTTGCCAATTTTTCAAAATTTTCAGAAGCTGCATATCTAAAGAAAGAAAATGAGTTCAGAGGTTGAAGAAAAGAATTTGGTTGAGAACAAGGATGCTTTCGCAGCTGAAGTTGATGAAACTAAGATATGCCCCAATCCTACTTGTGTACGTTTAATTCCTGGACTTAGGCAAATTTGTAAAAATTATGAGATAGAACTGTTTGAAATAAAATGTGAAAGGAGTTCATTCAAGGGTAGATGGCAAAAGAGTGAAGCGAAAGTAAAAGCCCAGAAACTAGACATTGAGAAATATCAAAAGCTAGCAACGGAGAAGACTATTTTACATGATCGGGCTAAGATTGAGATATCTGAGCTGACATAGAAATTAACTGAACTGCAGCAAAAGTATGATGAGCTACAGGTCAAGTATGATTGCAATCAGGAAAGAAATCAGCGAATGCTCGATGCTGGAAAGGAATTGTCACATGATGTTGTAACTGGTTAAGTTGGGAAAGATAAAACTGGGTTTGGCTCAGAAAAGTCTGATAAGCCTCTGTCTGCAAACAGCATTATTCCTCCACCAGTTCCCAGAGACATTATAGGAATACTTCTTAGTGAGGAACAGGTTGAACGAACCAAGTCTGATTATAAAGAAGTTGTTCCTCCTATTGATAGTGTCTTGGTTGGAACTACACCATTGACTCAAGAAGAAATTTGTCACACCCCCAAAATACCACTAACGGAGTTTACACCGTTAAGGGG
>JBCNJP010000023.1:47085590-47284017 GCA_039602395.1 Deinandra increscens subsp. villosa
ATGAGGCTTGTAATATTAAATATGTTGGGCTGGGCTTAGAGGGTTTCATTAGTTTAGTAGACTAGTTTGGTTATTGTATGTAGGCTAGTTTATGGTTGGGCTTGAGTTTACTATTGGGTTTATGACTCAAGAGGCCCAATAGTAAACCCATTGGGGTGCCTATATAAACCCCAATGGTTCTCCTTGTAAAGGGAGGGGCCTTGGTTTATGATTTCTAGAGAGAGTAAGGTGATTACGACTTTGTAGAGAGAGAACAAGAGAGTTTACAATTTCTGGTTTTGTACCCGACAAGTTTTCTTGTGTGCAAAGATCAAGTGTTTATTTGTTTGATCATCGTATTCTTCGTGTTTCTTCTCTTCTCTATCTTGAATCACTAATCTAACCGGATTCCGCACATTTAGATTAGAAAATATCGTGAACGGTTGTTGATCCCGGACCAACAAGTAAATTTTAAAAAATAAATGTATTTATGAAATTGTGATTATAATATGGTTTAGATATTTATAAATCTTTTAAAAAGGTTTATGATTTGTTAATGACAGTGAATACTTTCAGTTCTTACCATAGTCATTATAGTTAACCTTTACTGATGAATTTGGATTTTTATATTGAACGTAACATTTTCTTGTTAGGCATATTACTGACTTTAATATAATGGAAAATTCATAAAATTAGGCTAATTTTATTAACATATACTAAAATTTCGTGATAAGATTAATTGTTATGGTTCACTTCAAACAAATATAACAACTTATGTTTTTAACACATTGATGGTGGCATGATGGAGTGACGGAGTCACATGTGCTTGCGACTCTTGCACATTTACATGTTATGTGTGTTGGAATATTTGTTTAAATTAAATGGTTGCGGCAAAACGCACAAATTATATGCACATGCTAACATACATACTTTAATGGTAACTAATTTATGATTACAATTTCTTTTTAAAAAAAGTGGTTTATAAATCAACATCTGTAAATTTGTAAGCAGAAATTGGAGGAAAAGCTTATTCTCATTCATCAAACTCTTCCATTATATACAAGATTAACAAACTAAGCTCGACTAACTTCTAACTAATTCTGTTTTTAATTACTGTACAAATAATAAAGCACACTGTACAAATAAAACCAATACCCTCCCTCAAGTTGGAGGGTATGAAACACCCGACTTGGAAAGAAGATCAAAATACTTATGACTGGGAAAACTTTTGGTGAACAAATCAGCAGGTTGAGCTGCTGTATGAACATGAGACAATGAAATTAAACCTTATTGAAGCTTTTCTCTAACAAAATGACAATCAAGCTTTATGTGCTTAGTTCGCTCATGATAAACAGGATTCTTCGCTATATGAATGGAAGTTTGACTGTCACACTTTAAGGCAATAGGAAGAATACAAGGGACAGAGAATTCATGCAGTAATCTGGTCAACCAAGTGAGTTCAGCAGTAACCCTTCTCATTGATCGATATTCAGCTTATACAGAGCTTAAAGAAACGGTAGGTTGCTTCTTAGATTTCCAAGAAATGAGACTCCCACCAAGTAGAATGAAGTAGCCAGTAACAGATTTTTTGGTATTTGGACAAGCTGCCCAATCTGAATCACAAAATGCCTCAAGTGTAAAATCAGAATTATTGTTAAAGAACAAGCCTTGATCAGCTAAAGTGCCCTGCACATAGGTAAGAGTATGCAAAGCTGCCTCCCAATGGGGTGAATGAGGTGTTTGCATGAACTGACTTAAGAACTGCACAGCAAAAGAGAGATCAGGCCGAGTGTGAGTCAAATAGTTCAGTTTGCCAACAAGTCTTCTGTATTGAAGAGGATCAGGATGTAAAGGACCAGCATCAGTAAGTAACTGGAGATTAGGAGGAAGAGGACAGACTTTGGATGAATCTGGAAGATAATCAAAAAACTCTTGTATCAAATCCTTAGCAAATTTTCTTTGAGTTAATAGAGTTCGAGTAGAAGTATGTAAGAATTCTATGTCTAGGAAATAGTTAAGAAAGCTAAGATCTTTAATTTTGAAAGTGTCATCAAGAAAAATCTTTAAGGCATTCATTTCCTTAGTATTATTACTTGTTAATAATATGTCATCAACATACACTGCAAGGCGTAAAACAGAAGAACCCATTCTTTTAGTAAACAAGGAGTGATCATTGGAAGATCTAACATAACCTCTGGATTTTAAGGCATCTAAAAGTTTGCCATACCACTGCTTTGAGGCCTGTTTCAAGCCATACAAGGATTTTTGAAGAGACATGTAAATGTCCTCATCAAGATCACCATGCTGATACCATGTAAATTTGTAAGCCGAAATTGAGGGAAAAAGCTTATTCTCATTCATCAAACTCTTCCATTATATACAGGATTAACAAACTAAGCTAACAAACTAAGCTCAACTAACTTCTAACTAATTATGTTTTTAGATACTGTACAAATAATAAAGCACACTTTAAAAGTAAAACCAATAACTTCTAATTATCATTAACTATATATGTTTATAATATTGACACCACAAAATTATAATTGTCACACCTTTGTCAAACAATTGTCCATTGACATCTTAGACAGTGGTTTTTAAAAGAAGTTCACACACTATTACATGGATATTTTTTAATTTGTCGTAAGTCTGTCTAGTTGGGGTCATATTTGATAATGCGTTAATAGCACCGCCACACCCTTAATTATACAAATAACAAAAGGTAAATATGGAAGTATGATTTTACAGCCACAAAATTGACCTCAAATCTTCCTAATTCATGATCCCTCTTAAGAACGTACATCTCTACAACACAATTTGTTTAGTTTCATTATAAATTGCCCTCCTCGACCCTTGATCGATCACTTCCTCTTCATCAAGAACTAACTCAATTAAGAATATAGTTTAACCATTGATTACAATGTGTATTTAGGGCCAGGATGTTCATCGCTCGCTTACGGAGCAATGCAGGAGCTCGGACCATTCCGAGTCAACAGCAATGGGAAAACTCTTTATCAAAACAAATATTCTTGGAGTCGCGGTAACAAGATAATTAATTATCTTAGATCCTTAAGTACTCTCTTAATCTTTGTTTGAAAATACTTACATTGTATCGAATTTTGGACATTTTCAGCGGAAAACGTTCTGTTTCTAGAGTCGTCGGCTGAAGTAGGGTTTTCGTACTCTAACAAATCCTCCGACTATAAGAACGGGGGCGATAAATCAACGATCGCAGATAATTATGTGTTCTTGTTGAACTGGCTAGAGAGATTACCCGAGTATTATGGAAGGGAGTTTTGTATCTGGCGGGAGAGAGCTACGTGGGGCATTACGTGCCTCAGCTGGCGCAAACCATCATTTACCACAACTTGATAGCTAACAAAACCCTAATCAATCTCAAAGGGATCCTTGTAAGTCTTATAATTCTACATTGAATCTAGAATGACTATTCATTTTATGATGTTTTTGGTCTTGGAACCTTCAAGTTATAAATTGGAGGTAGACAAGAAGGATCGACATTGGTGCGCGCACCACATCCCACCTACAACATGGTTCCAAATCACCATTTTAGGGTAGGACCATTGTGCATGTTATGTGGTCATGGCCTTATTCTTTGACTCTAAAAGACTTGATAAAAGCAACAAAGAAGTACATATATATGGTCAGAAAGAAAGCTAAATTAATTAAATGTCATCATTATTTCATGGGGCATAATGGTCAGCCGGTCATATGCTAGTAGCTCTTATATAATGCATTTACTATTCTGCCACATCAGCTTCACATCACCTTATCACACTTTTATTTTTTATTTTTTGCGTAATGGTCATGTTTCACTTTTTCAACCTCACCCTTTTATTTTTTATTATTATCTTTTTTCTCAAGTTAATTTTTTAAAAAAAAAACTAAATATTATATAAAATTAACAAATAGCACTAAATTTACACACTCAAATAAACACCTATACTAAAAATAAATAAATAAACTATATACTAGATTAGTAACCCGTGTACTACACGGGCGGAATATAGGTTACGTGTACTACATGGGCTGAATATAGGTTCATAATATTAAACAAAATAAAAAAAATGAATAATACAATTGAAAATTATGATTAACGTAAAATTCTTATAAAACAGTAAATAATAATTTAATAAATTAAAGAAATTTATTATGTTTGAAATATTGTTGATTAATTTTCTTTTAACCACTCAAATTATTTAGTAACTTTATCAAATATATATTAATTTTGTCAATTTTTATTAAATGAAAGTTTAATTTGGACAAAATTGGCAATTACTCTTAATTGTTGATTTACAAATTTGTAATTGATTGTGAGTTTGACATGTGGCAGTGATGATGTGGACTGTTTAAAATGAAAACATATAGCAACCATTTTAGTGCTTTATTAGGATTAAGATTTTATTTCAATCTAAAAACTATATTTAAAGTAACTTAAATTTATACATGAGATTTACAATACGTTTTGAATTTAAATTAACTATGTTTAAAATTATATTATATTAGAGCATTCACAGCCTGTCCCCCATCCTCATCCCTATAATTTATACTTTTATCATTACTATTTCTCTATTTTTCACTCACAATCACAATTAAATAATACTTTTTTATACCTTTATCATTACCTTTTCTCTCTCTTTCAATCACACAAAACCCCAAATTTTTAGAAATCACCGGTTTTTTCATCAAATATAGGGGTGAACAGTAATTTTCCCTATCTCCTTACTCACAATCACTTACAACTAAACCCCAAATTTTGGGGTCTTACGCACACCCTTCCACCGTCCACATCGCACATCAAATTCGTTGTTATATTAAATGAAAGTTTAATTTTCCCTAAGGGTGTTAGTAATGCACCCACCACCCTTTTTGTAAACCACACTTTTTTTTTTGCCACATCACACTTCACTTTTTCAATATCATAATTTAACGTTTTGTTATATTATTTTCAAATAAATTAAAAAAGCTAGTATTTTTATTATTAATTTTCTACGTATTATAAAAAGAATAAATAGGGAAGTTATAAAAAAAGGGAAATTGTTGAGAAAAAACGATAATTTAATATAAAGGGATTAATGTAGCTGTCATCCATTTATAAAATAATAACAAAATATAATATAAATTGTCAGTTCAGATCACAGCTAGAATAATATAATAATAATAATAATAATAATAAAATATATGAAAAAGTAATCTCTGGTCTCCGTCTTCCTCGTTCAATATTACGCCATTTTCTTCGAAAAAACAGAGTAGTATTATGCGGTGGTTGATTACCGCAAGAACCAAAAAAAGTGCGGTGCAACACTGCATGTAACACCATTCGCTGTGATCACCGCATGCCAGGTCACCGTCACCGTGGTCAGCGGTGTTGGCATTACGAATACACTTTAACGTACAAGTTCAAAAACAAAAGTCAACGTTAATTAGTTTTGTGTAAATTGTACTGGCCTCAAATTAACTTAATATAATTATAATCATGTTATGTAAAAGACATGTAACTTGTACGGTCATACATATATATAAACTCATGACACACTCTGGACCAATCCCTTCAACACACCATTACCATCTCACCCCTCAGCTAGCTCTCTCTCTCTCTCTCTCAAACCTAGAGAGAGAAAACAATGAAGACAAACAAAACTATATCGGCTATTTTCATCACTCTTATATTTTCAGCCTTGGTTCATGAAACCCAAGCCAACAAACAAGTTCATGCGCTGGTTCGACTCTACAAGTCGAAGCTATCAAAAGCCCAGACTGTAAACACGAGCCAATTCGAGTCACCTAAAAGTTTACACAAAGCAAATGTTGTTCTTTCTCAAAAAGGACATAAAGAAAATGATAAAATTCGGAGACTACCCGGCCAACCATACGTCAAATTCGATCAGTATGGTGGCTATGTGACTGTCAACGAATCTGCTGGCCGGGCATTTTATTATTACTTTGTTGAAGCTGGGAAACCTAAGGAGTCTTTGCCACTTCTTTTGTGGCTAAACGGAGGTAATTCCTCCTTTTCAGTTAATTTTCATGTATTATTTTCCGTACATAAATATAGATTATTATTATTATCATATACTATAATATATATATATATGGTTAGGTTCAAATGAGAACTTTTTATTTTGAGAACTTTTGAGAACTAAATCTCAATCACAAATTTCAGAGGGGGACCACTACAATTCACGGGAGGGGATACATGTAATAAACATGTGGCTCAAATTAGTTCTTTTTAGTTCTCAAATCAAATTGGTTCTCAAATGATCCTCTCCCTATATATATATATATATATATATATATATATATATATATATATATATATATATAGGGTTAGGTTCAAATGAGAACTTTTTATTTTGAGAACTTTTGAGAACTAAATCTCAACCACAAATTTCAGGGAGGACCACTACAATTCATGGGAGGGGGGATACATGTAATAAACTTGTGGCTCAAATTAGTTCTTTTTAGTTCTCAAATCAAATTGGTTCTCAAATGATCATCTCCCTATATATATATATATATATATATATATATATATATATATATATATATATATATATATATATATATATATATAGGGTAAGGATCATGTGAAAACAATTTTTATTACGAAAACATGAAAACAAATATTAAAACATCTATAACTTTTTCATACATAAATATTTTTTAAAAAAATTTGCACCAAAATCTTTAAAATTATGTTATCTTTAGTTCTGGAAAAAATTTTAAAAAAAATCAAAATTTTTTTAAAAATTATTATTGCACAGGTGCAATAATTTGTTTAATTTTAAAAAAAATCAAAATTTTTTTAAAAATTATTATTGCACATATGCAATAATATTAAAACCTTTATAATTTTTTCATATGTTAAAATTTTTTATAAAAATTGCACTATAAATCTTATAATTATGTTATCTTTAATTCTGAAGAAATTTAAAAAATTCAACGTTTTCTAATTTTCTTTATTATTGCACATGTGCAATAAAAAAATATTATTGCACATGTGCAATAATATTAAAACCTCTATAACTTTTTCATACGTTAATAATTTTGATAAAAACTTGTACCATAGATCTTATAATTCTGTTATCTTTAATTATTGAAAAAATTAAAAAAATATTAATGTTTTTTTGTTAATATTGCACATGTGTAATATAATTAATACGTATTATTGCACATGTGCAAAAATAAAAAAAAATCATGAAATTTTATACGTTTAATTTTTTTTACCCAGAATTAAAGGTGACATAATTTTAAGACTTTTGGTGCAAATTTTTTAAAAAATTATTAACGTATGAGGAAGTTATAGAGGTTTTAATATTTGTTTTCGTGTTTTCACAATAACATCTTGTTTTTATTTGATCCTTCCCATATATATATATATATAGGGTTAGGTTCAAATGAGAACTTTTTGTTTTGAGAACTTTTGAGAACTAAATCTCCACCACTAATTTCAGTTGGGGACCACTACAATTCATGGGAGGGGGGATACATGTAATAAACATGTGGCTCATATTAGTTCTTTTTAGTTTTCTCAAATAAATTAGTTCTCAAATGATCTTCTCCCTATATATATATATATATATATATATATATATATATATATATATATATTCAAATTACAAGAGTAGAGCATATATATGCATATTATAATATAAGTGCTCTTACCGCCTATTCAAAGATACTACTCTTATTAAGTAGTGACGGATTAGAATCATATCATAATCCTAATAAAAAAACTAAAATGGTTTCCACATGTCTTCATTTTAGAAGGTCCAAATCACTAGTGTCACATTAATTCACAATCAATTACAAATTTAGTAAATCACAACTAAGACTAATTACCAATTTTGTTCAAAATTAAACTTTTATTTAAAAAAATGATAAAATTAATATAGATTTGATAAAGTTGCTAAATAATTTGAGTGTTTGTAAGAAAATTAATCAATAATTTGTCAAACATAATACATTTCTTTAATTTATTAAATTATCATTTATTATTTTAAGAATTTTACGTTCATCATAATTTTCAATTCTCTTAATCAGTTTTTTTTCTTTGTTTTCTTTTGTTTAATATTATTAACTTAAATTTAGCCCCGTACAGTACACGAGTTACTAACATAATAACATATATGTTTGTTAGATGTCTTTTAAGGCAATAGCTTGTGGTAAAATTACTAGTTTTATAAACAAATGTTATGGATTAAAATTTTTATAAATTGTATTTGTGGTAATTTAACTATTAAAAAGTATGTCTAGTAAATTTAATATTAAAAATAAATTGCTTTCTCATTAAAAAGGTGAATGAATTGCAATAGCTATCTGTTCATAGATATTTTCATTTATTTTACTCTATTACTTAAATTATAAGTCCAATTTGGTTTGATTTAAAATTAAAATATCCAAAATATTAATTTTTATATATGTTAATTTAGTCAAACAATATTGCACAGCCATCTTCAAGAATAAGTTGAGAAAATAATTGTTTGAGTTTATACAAAATCACCTAACATCAATATTTATTTGTAAATTAAAAGAGGATTGTCTGTATTGACAATGACACATATCATACAAAGTTACAATGTCAGAAGAAGAGTACAATAATTATGATATAATATTATTTTCATTTGTTGGTAATCAAGTTATTTTATATATATATATATATATATATATAGGAAGAGGATCATTGGAAAACCTCCTAAATATTGGAAAACCTGGAAAACCTGGATATTTTAGTAAAATACCTATATAATATTTTTTGGTTGTCAACTTTGATTTGAATTTCATTATTTATCTCTCCATTTCATCTCTCTTTTACGTATAATACCAAAAAACCTAGTTATTATTGTTACACATATGTAACAAAATATATATATATATATATATATATATATATATATATATATATATATATTTAGGGAGATGATCATTTGAGAACCAATTTGGTTTGAGAACTTTTGAGAACCATTCTAAGCCACTAGTTTATATATATGGAAATCCCCCCATGAATTTGAATGCTTCCCCCCTGAAAACTAGTGGCTCAGAATGGTTCTCAAAAGTTCTCAAAAGAAAAAGTTCTCATTTGAACCTAACCCTATATAAGGAGAGGATCATTTGAGAACCAAATGGGACTTTCCGTGCGAAGTGTACGAAGGAGGGTAATATTGTCTACGTACGCTTGATAATCACGCAAAGATCTTGCCACCGTGTTTTTGGTAGCAAAATGGTGTTAAAATGGCAATTGTCACCATTTTGCCACCAAAATATGAATGGTGTCAAAAGGGTAATTGTCACCATTTTGCCACCAAATATGTTGTAAAAAAACAATTGTCACCATTTTGCCACCAAATATGTTATAAAAAAATGTATAGGTCATAATCACAAGTTATACATAATCGCGCAAGGGCTATATTTCATAAGCAATTGTCATCATTTTTGCCACAAAATATGTTTTGATGGCAAAGTGGTGGCAAAAAGGCAATTGTCACCATTTTGCCACCAAATATCATAATATATTATAATCACGCAAGCTTTACAAAGACGTACTTAAAAAAAAGTTTTGCCACAAATATGTTTTGGAAAAATGGTGTCAAAAGGGTAATTGTCACCATTTTGCCACCAAATATGTTGTAAGAACATATCCAGGTACTAATCACGCAAGTTATACATAATCACGCAAACTTTATTTCATACGCAATTGTCACCATTTTACCACCAAATATGTTGTGAAAAATGTACAGGTCATAATCACGCAAGTTACACATTATCACGCAAGGGCTTTATTCTCATAAACAATTGTCACCATTTTGCCACCAAAATATGTTTTGGTAGCAAAAATGGTGTATAAAAGGCAATTGTCACCATTTTGCCACCAAATACAATAATCACGCATGCTTTATTTTATAATCACGCAAACGTCACCTGGACACATAGTCGAGTTCTAATTTTTTTTTAACTTCAAAAAAAGTATAGCAATACTATACTCGAATTAAAGAGAATTAAATGCTCGATTTTATGGTGTAATGTCATATGAAAAGTTATAGACGTTTAAAAAAGATGGGGGAAACTTTTTTATAGGTTATACCCATTTTAACTCTCTAGGTTATTTGCACGCTACAATTTTTTGTTTTGCATCTGGATTAGATCTCCTAGATCTGGACCACTCATTTATCAATCAATGGCTAAGATCACTTTGTACACTTCGCACGGAAATATCCCTTTGTATTTGAACTTTCACACACACACACACACATATATATATATATATATATATATATAGTAAAAGGTTCATCGTAGACCACTTAAAAAGTGTAGACCCCGTAGACCCCTATATTATTCTAAAAATTATAAAACTCATTGCTGTTGAATTTGATTCTTTTTATTTTGTTATATTTATATCTTTATATTTTAATTTGGGGTTTATTTCTATTTTTTAATTTTTCTATATTTTTATTTTCTTAATTTGAAATTATAATTTTCACTGAGTTTTATAGAAAATCGATTTTTTAAGTTGCAGTGAATTTGAAAAACAATGAGTTTTAAACTTAAGAGTGAGTTTATAATTTGTAGTGAGTTTTATAATTTTCAATGAGTTTTATAGAACATCGACTTTTAAAATTGTAGTGAGTTTTAAACACAACAGTGAGTTTTAAAACACAGCAATGAGTTTTATAACTTTTAGTGAGTTTTATAGAACTATATAATTTTTTTAACAACAATTATATTTCAATGTCTCCAACAACTTTTCTAGGTTCTCTTTTTGATTTTTAAAAATTTATCGCATAAAAAAACAAACTCAACAACAATTTGTTTTATAATTTTTAGTGAGTTTTATAGAACAATATTGGGGGATCTATTGGTCTACACTTTCTAAAGGGTCTACAATAAACCTCACCCTATATATATATATTACATAGTTTTTTCTAAAAGAGAAGAATTTTGTAAGTCAGAAATAAAAGCCTCGCATAAAAACATCAAAGCGTACACCAAACTAAACATCAGAACATAGACATATATAATTCTATATTAGAGGATTTACCATCTTATATTTATTTTCATGAATCTTTCTATGATTTTTTTTCAAAATTATTTTCTATATATGATCATTCCATATTCTATGAAGTCATTTAGCATTTTTAGTTTCTTAAAGAGATATCATCTAGGCTGTGTTTTGCGCACTAACTGAAAAAATAGTTGCTACCTAATAAGCTATTCGGCTAGCTAATAAACTATAAGTTAGCTGATAAAAAATAACGTTTGATAAAAACTAACTGATAAGCTAGCTGAAACATGTAAAATGACACAAAAATACATGTATATAAACAAATTAAAATTTAAAAACAAAATATTGATAAGTTAGGGAAGGGTAAAACTGAAAATATTATAGAAACTAGTTAAAACACTACTCTAACTAGCTTTTCAAAAGCTAGCTTATAAGCTAGCTTTTTGACATTACCAAACGGGGCTTTTTAAAGAAACTAGTTTTTTTTCAAAAATCATGTTTGATAACGTTAAAAAACTAGCTTATAAGCTATTTTATTGCGCGCCAAACACGACCTTATTAACTGATGTATCTCACAATTAACAGGTTGATCGATTAAATTTTCCATACTAAAAATTTTAGAAATTAGTTTCAAAAATAACATTTCTTGTTTTCCTTTATTTTAATTCAGCTCTTAAATGGTTGCTGTTCAAAAAAAAAAAATGGTTGGCTACCAAATATAGAAAGGTTGTTGACGCGGATAAAATTATTAATTAGTATTTATATTAAACTTTTTTTTAACGGCAATTGAATCCCTCTGAAAACCTAAGGAGTATTTATATCAGTTAAGCTCATTTCAGGAAAAATCCACATCCGTAAACAATAGGGTGGTAAAACCTGGAAGTTTAGGGATCGAACTTATGACCTCTCAGTCCAAGTCTTCATTAATTGTCAGTAACCACTAGGACAAGTCCTCGTAGTTTATATATTTTAAACTTTTAAAATTAAAAAAAAAAGGAATTATAAGATTTTTTTTGGACGGCAAATAGTTTTGCTAGAAAACCGTGGCTAGCTTTATTAGAAGAAATGATATACGTTTAATATTATTTACATTTTAGCAACCTTTTGCAAAGATTTTGACTTCGGAGTATAGGGTTGGGTTCTATAGAAAACCAATATTTTGTAAAAAACCAAAAAACCATGAAAAAAAAATATTTTTTTAAAAACTTTTTTTATATGTTTCTCTCATGATTTTAAGAATACTGGAAAAAGAAAAAACTTTAAAAACATTTTTGAGTTTTTTTAAAAAATAAAATAAAATTCGGATTTTAGCTTGAAATTAATAATGCACTATGCAACAATAATATAAAATTGTCTTATGAATGTCAATTCTTTGTTTTTTATATTATTCGCATAAATCACGCCCATATTTAAGTTAAGTTTCTTCTTTTTAAGTAGTTTTAATTATAATGCATTATGCAATACTATTAGTACTATTGCATGATGCAATACTAAAAAATCACTAAACTTTTTATTTTTTAAAAATTTTTTTCCCATAAATAAAGCTAATAAAATTATAGAATTTTTGGTGAAATTCTTTTTAAAAATTATTAATATATGAAGAAGTTATAGAGAAAAAAAGGTTGGTTTTTTGGTTTTTTGGAAAATTGTTGGTTTTCTATAGATCTTTTCCCCGGAGGTATATATATATTTTTTCAAAGACTTAAATATATTTTTTTAAATCAAAGTTTAACTATATGAAGGCACTGATTGAAGAAATGTTATATATGATCTAGGTTTTTCTTTGAAAAGACAAAGACCTATACTTCAATTACCATATCTCAAATATCTTTTATGGTTTGTACACGAAATTCGTTGTCTGTTACATATCTATATCTATGTATATCTATATCTATATCTATATATCTATATATATATATAATAAAAGAAAAGTTTTTGGCATCACAATTTGCCACGTGGCACCACCACATTTATTCTCAACAAATTTTCCCGCCAATTCTCCTAATTATGGAAGTGATTTGTATTTCCAGTTTTTTATTTATTGCATTCCAAAATATTTTAATAACCAATTATTTAATTACTAAAGATATAAAAATACATAATTGTCGTATATTATGATTGTATTTATAATTTTTTTTTAAAGTCACCCGTGTAACACACGGGGATAAAAAACTAGTTAGTACATATAAGTCTTTGTACTTAAAATACAAGTGATTGGGTCAGATACTTAAATAAATAAAAATTGGAAGGTTTTGAGTTTAACTCCCATCTCCAATAAAAAGATAGGGGTTTCAGGTTGAGTCCGGGTGTTTTCTAACCTATTGTTAGTTTCTTACTAAAGATGGTCTTTGGGTCCATTACTAGGAAGATGAAGATGATTGGGTGGTTCACTAGTCTGTCACTAATCTAAATTAATCTTTCCAAAATATATCTTCTTGTTTAATTGATCTAATAATAATAATAATAATAATAATAATAATAATAATAATAATAATAATAATAATAATAATAATAATAATAATAGAAATAATAATAATAATAATAATAATAATAATAATAATAATAATAATAATAATAATAATAATAATAATAATAATAATAAATGTATTATTATAGTAATAATAATGAAAAAAAAAAGTAGGGGTCATAAATATGTTGGGACCTTAAATCATAGCTTGGATTGTTTGGCTCATTAAATTGTCAACTTGATAACCACTACTAATTACTTCAAAACTCTTAAAGAAACCATTTTAAACTAAGTCTTTGCCGGTGCGGTTTTTTTTGTCAAAAAGAAAATATATCTATTGTATATATTTTTAAATAAGTTAATATACATGTGAATGTAATAAATTAACAAATGAGTTAGCTTGGTGTGACGGTTAATTTTATGAGTTTAAACACAAAAGCGCCAAGTCCAAATCTTTAAATTACATTTCAATTTATTTCTTTCACTTCTATTTTCTTATTTCTTTAAATTTAGTTTAAAAGTATCTATTTTATTAATTTAAAAATATTTGTTACAAGAATATATTAAACAATTTGCATCAAATAATACTATTAAAAAAGTTATTCTAATTATATTTGTCCACATACAATAAAAAAAAAGGTTAACTATAATTATAAATAATCTATTTTATTATTATATGTCTCAAGCCGGAAAAAAGAAAAAAATTTGAAAAGTAATTTTTAAAAATTATAAAAGGACTCTAAATGTTAGGTCGCATGGGACCACCAAAACTTTTGAGCCTCCCCTGTGTAGCTGAATATGACACTGGTTTATATTTATATTAATGAACTTAAGTGTATTTAACAAAGACAAGCTATATCAATTCTCTTTTGAAATTAAAATATTCTTTTTGTTTTAATATCTTTCGTATATTTTAACATTTTTTTAATGGTGAATCTAACATACTCATACTTTTAAACTAGTTCACAAACTAAATTATCGTAACTACACGAATGTCTAGGTTTCAACCCAAAACCACCAATTAAAAGGACAAAGCCTCTATTTAATGGGATAGACGGCTAGTCCCACATTGACCGTATATTTTAACATGTAAACATAGTAGAGGTAATTTAATTATAATCTTAAAAGTTAAAACTTTGTTGTATTAACGAAATTTAATTAACTGGTTAAAAAAATACTAACAATTATTAGAAGGAATGTGCTTATGATCGTGTTTATACTGGTGACTATTTATAATAATCCAATCAAACTGTCGCAAATAAATGAAACCACACAATGTATACTTGTGTCCACGGATCTCACGCCACCATGCATGTTACCATCAATTATTTTTTCTCTTATATTACTATTGTTTTATTTAATTAAATAAAGGTTTTATTGTTTGTTAAAATCCGTTTACAAAGTTATTTCTTTCGACCTAAATTAGTTTTTACAGTGTCCAATAAAGTATAATGAGAATAAGGAATGAGAATGTTGGAGACTAAGAATGAATGAATCTATACATACACAGTTATACACACAAATAAATACATAAAAATGTATATTTTAATTTTGAAAATATTATATACACATGTACTTGAATAATTCAATCTTTTACTCTCTTGTATATATTTATGAACATAAAGATTTTATATGTACGTATAGATAATGGCTAGAGAAAGCTAAATTCGGCGGAGATCCTTCCGCATTTGATTTTAATATATACATCAATTTAGACTTAACTAGTCAAGATGCATCGATTTACGGTCTCACTTGAGAGCGACACAACATTTAGAGTGAAATAAAGCATGATTAGATTAGGGCTATTAAAAGGCAAAAAAAAAAAAAAAAAAGAAACAAATAACACCATCCAACTTTTTTTAACACTAATTAGATACCTTCAAAAGAAATCCGGGCTACGACCCGGCCAGTGACAAGAACATCATCAACTAGTTTATTATGAAAATGTTTATAAGAGACAAAATGATTTATTAATTGATTTCCCATTATAAAGTAAATTTTAAAAAATAAATATATTTATGAAATTGTGATTATAATATGGTTTAGATATTTATAAATCATTTAAAAATGTTTATGATTTGTTGATGACAGTGAATACTTTCAGTTCTAACCATAGTCATTTCTGTTAATCTTTACTGATGAATTTGGATTTTTATATTGAACGTAACATTTTCTTGTTAGGCGTATTACTGACTTTAATATAATGGAAAATTCATAAACTTAGACTAATTTTATTAACATACACTAAAATTTCGTGATAAGATTAATTGTTATGGTTTACTTCAAACAAATATAACAGCTCATGTTTTTAACACATTGATGGTGGCATGATGGAGCGGCAAAGTCACATGTGCTTGCGACTCTTGCACATTTACATGTTATGTGTGTTGGAATATTTTTTTTGAATTAAATGGTTGCGGCAAAACGCACAAATTATATGCACATGCTAACATACATACTTTAATACTTTAATGATAACTAATTTATGATTATAATTTCTTTTTCAAAAAAGAGGTTTATAAATTAACTTCTAATTATCATTAACTATATATGTTTATAATATTGACACCACAAAATTATAATTATCGCACCTTTGTCAAACAATCGTACATGGATATTTGATAATTTGTCGCAAGTCTGTCTAGTTGGGATCATATTTGATAATGCATTAATAACACCGTCACACCCTTAATTATACAAATAACAAAAGGTAAATATGGAAGTATGATTTTACAGCCATAAAATTGACCTCAAATCTTCCCAATTCATGATCCCTCCTAAGAACGTACATCTCTACAATACAATTTGTTTAGTTTCATTATAAATTACCCTCCTCGACCCTTGATCGATCACTTCCTCTCCAGCAAGAACTAACTCAATTAAGAACATAGTTTAACCATTGATTACAATGTGTATTTAGGGCCAGGATGTTCATCGCTCGCTTACGGAGCAATGCAGGAGCTCGGACCATTCCGAGTCAACAGCGATGGGAAAACTCTTTATCAAAACAAATATTCTTGGAACCGCGGTAACAAGATAATTAATTATCTTAGATCCTTAAGTACTATCTTAATCTTTGCTTGAAAATACTTACATTGTATCGAATTTTGGACATTTTCAGCGGCAAACGTTCTGTTTCTAGAGTCGCCGGCTGGAGTAGGGTTTTCGTACTCTAACAAATCCTCCGACTATAAGAACGGGGGCGATAAATCAACGGCCATAGATAATTATGTGTTCTTGTTGAACTGGCTAGAGAGATTTCCCGAGTATAAAGGAAGGGAGTTTTATCTGGCGGGAGAGAGCTACGCGGGGCATTACGTGCCTCAGCTGGCGCAAACCATCATTTACCACAACTTGATAGCTAACGAAACCCTAATCAATCTCAAAGGGATCCTTGTAAGTCTTATAATTCTACGTTGAATATAGAATGACTATTATTTTTATGATGTTTTTGGCCTTGGAACCTTCAAGTTATAAATTGGAGGTAGACAAGAAGGATCGAAATTGGTGCGCGCACCACATCCTACCTACAACATGGTTCCAAATCACCATTTTAGGGTAGAACCATTGTGCATGTTATGTGGTCATGGTCTTATTCTTTGACTGCTAAAAGACTTGATAAAGGCAACAAGGAAGTATATATATATGGTCAGAAAGAAAGCTAAATTAATTAAATGTCATCATTATTTCATGGGGCATAATGGTCGGCCGGTCATATGCTAGCAACTCTTGTATATTAGACCGTCCACATCGCACATCAAATTCGTTGTTAACGTACAAGTCCAAAAACAAAAGTCATCGTTAATTAGTTTTTTGTAATTTGTACTGGCCTCAAATTAACTTAATATAATTAGAATCGTGTTATGTAAAAGACATGTAACTTGTACGGTCATACACATCTAAACGATACAATCAAGTGAGTATAAAATGGAAGTCGAAATTAGTTTTCTTCATTGTGCTTTAAATTTCTTTGACCTAATATATATATATATATATATTTATATAGGTAAAAGATCCGTGTAGACCCCTTATTTTTTGTAGACCCCGTTAGAGGTGCACATCCGAACCGGTTCCGGAACCGGAACCGCCGAACTGAACCGGAACCGAACCGCTTTGGGACCGGTTCTGACGGAACCGGTTCGGTTCCAATAAAAACCGCCGGTTCCAAACCGGTTATGCTTTGCGGGTCAGAGAACCGGAACCGAACCGGTTTTCCAGGAACCGGTTTAAGAACCGGTTCTGGAACCGAAATAGTCGTTGTGGCTCTAATTAATTATTTTTAGTTCTCAAATCAAATTGGTTCTCAAATGATCCTCTTCCTATATATATATATATATGCTTATTACTGTAGCACATCCCTGCATGTGTGTGAGGGTGTATCAAATTAACCGCATTTAGCATCTATAATGGTACATTAATCGACTGCTTATCTCCTATGTGTCCTGATTCAAGTGCTACTATAAAATGTGTAATAAAATTATGAGTAGCAGCTAGATTTAATTAGTTTACGAGTTGAGTTGCTCGTTCGGAAAAAAAAAACTGATATATAGTAAGTGACACAACATGAGTGCAAAATGGCAGAGCTTAATTAGATTGTGTTACCAAATTTATATATGTTTCTAGCTAGTATTAATTTGGAAACTAATTAACTTGTTGAATGAACAAATTAACATATGCAGATTGGTAACGCTGTAATCAACGATGAGACGGATACGATGGGGATGTACGATTACTTTGGGTCGCACGCTATAATTTCAGATGAAACTGCTTCTACGATCCGCAAATATTGTAACTTTTCACCAAATGCAGTCTCGCAACCAGATACGTGCATTGATGCAACAAACGATGCTGATTATAACATTGAAGCTGTTGACATCTACAACATCTATGCCCCTCTATGTTTTGACGGCAATCTTACAACTAAGCCCAAGAAGACATCGGTACAATTTCACAATTCCGGCTATTCTCTCTATATTGGCATACTTCCCTTCGATTCGGAGTTTGTAGGGTTGTGGAAAGAAATATATGGGAATCTAAACATGTGGATGAAAAACCTGAATTTTCGAACCTAACTTATTTGAAAATTCTAAGATCTGAAATTTAGGATTCAGAAGCACCGGATAAAATTTTTAGAAAATTCCGAAATTCAAATAATAAAAGCAATATATAGAAGGGATAGGCTATTCGTACCCCCCCTAATTACTTGTTGCACTCCCCCCCTGAGATTTTATTTTAAAAATTATCATATTCCACCCCTATAAAATTATTTTTTATAAAGATAGTTTATTTTAAACAGTTTTTTTTAAATAAAATAATAAAAAAGCTAATCATTTTTTTTAAACTGTTTAAAAAACGTTTTAAGTTTTTTTTTCAACAGTTTTTTTAAACATTTTTTAAAGAGTTTTTTCATTTTAGAAAAAAAAAAACGTTTTAAACAGATTTTTTATAATTTTTTTTTTAACATTAAAAAACGTTTTTTAAACAACATCTAAAAAATATTTTTTAAACAACTTTAAAAAAAAACGTTTTTTAAACAATTAAAAAAATATTTTTTTACCAGTTTTATTTTTTAATAAAAAACGATAATCATTTTTCCAAATTGTTTAAAAACATTTTCTAATACTGTTATTTTTAAAAACGTTTTTAAAAGTTTTCTAAACAGTTTTGTAAAAAACTTTTTAAAAAGTTTTTTAAACGTTTTAAACAGTTTTCTTTTAGTTTTTTTTAAAGAACGCTCAGTTTAAAAAAAAAATTTAAAATGTTTTTTTAAAGAGTTTTATTTTTTTATAATTTTTTGTAAAAAAAAACTGTTTAAAAAAAATTATTAGTTAAAATATACCAAATTAAAATCAAAAGGTTTGAGTGGTAATTATCTATAAGTTGGGGGAGGGGGTGCAACAAGTAAAAATCAATTATAAGGGGGTACGAATAGTAGCACCCTATATAGAAACTAGTTTTTGTGTAGCAAGGAAAGAAGTAAACAAACCTAAGTTTGTTTTCCAATGGTAATTCTAACACACCAAGGCAATCCAAACACACCAGGATTTTCTGTCTCTTTTAATCTCGTACATCAATCCACTGGATCCAATGATCTAAAATACTTCTTGCACCATATTTACTTTCTTTTGATACAAAATATTTTGCTGTCAGTAAATGAATATTAGTAGTCAGTTGATTTTCTACGGAAATGATGAAATCGATTAGAGTAGAGAGTGAACCAGAAAGATTTAAAGTGAATCGTAATCAAAAGCTACGGGCTTTAAAAGTTTCACATCCAACTTAAATATCTAACAATATCATATTTATTTTTATCTTGTGATATTCTTAGGATATTCCCTTTTCACCTTGAATATTCCTTTTAATATCTGAATTCAAACTACTAGGACTTATCCTAGTAGTTATTGGCGATGAGGAAAGACTTGGACTGAGAGGTCACAAGTTCGATCCCTAAGTATTAGTTGTATATATTCGGTTATGTATTTATTATGTATTTAGAGGGGTGTTGGTGGGGGCTCCTGGGGTCGATTTTCGGACGGGTTTTGAGGTAGTGGATGGACATTCGGAGTCGAGGAGCCGGTGTGAAGAACTTGAGGGTTGGGGGTTTTGTCTCGCCGATATACGGTGTTGTTCGAGCTGGACCATGTTGCAAGCCACGTCCCACGTAGGGGAGCTTTGGTTGATGAAGGAAGCCACCGTGTCGTATTCAGCGGGTAGCCCTCGTACAAACTGTAAGACGAGGCGGATATCATCAACCGGCCTATCAAGATCACCGAGTTGCTCCGCTAGTTCCTTGAGTCTTTGGCAGTAATCATCCAAAGAGGAACAGGAAGCAAGTGTCAGATTGGTGAACTCGTGATCGGCAGCAGCGGCACGAGCCCCTTTGTTGCTCAGGTAGTGTTCCTGCAGTTTAACCTAGACTGCTCTGGCAGTCGTGTCGAGTTCCAGAAACCGAACCAAAACAGCATCAGACAATGTGTTGTAGATCCACTGCAAAACCAGTGCATCGATTTCCTTCCAGAGTTTGTAGTCAGCATGCGTTTCTTCAGATGGGTCCGTACCATCAATATGGTCAGTGACTTTGTACGCGAAGGCTTGAAGCTTGAAGAGCTTCACCCATGCAGAGTACGTAACAATCTTTCCGTCTAGTGGACGGACCTTCAGATGGATGTTATGGACCGCGTAGGCCTGTTTCAGGATGTCGATGAGGGGGTTTACGGGTGGGTTTTGGTTCACAACTTCGCCGTCGGCCATGGAGATGATCGAATTTGTTGATTGCGGAGAGTCCGGCAGGGATGGGAGGGCAGCCGTGGCTGCAGCCGGTGACGGCGGTAAGGGTTGGGTTACGAAAACTTGGAGAGAAAGAAAGTGGTTTTCGGGTTTGGCTCTGATTCCATGAAAGTTTGGTAATTCTCCTTAATCACAAATAATTACAAAGGCCCTATTTATACAAAACGTATTTACGAAACACCCCTCTAAATACATAATAAATACATAACCGAATATATACAACTAATACTAAGCTCCCAGGTTTTACTACTTGTCCGCTTGCGGATGTGGTCTTTCCTGGAATGAGTTAAACTTGTGTAACTACTCTCCGGGTTTTCTGGGAGATTCGTAGGCCGTTAAAAAATAATTTCTGAATTCAAAATTTTGGATTCGGTTTCAAATATTGAAATCAACTATGTGAACTTTAGGATTCTGAATTACTTTGAACACCGCTAAACTGTTTCGGTTGTATTATAGTGGCAGAATATCGATCCTTGTAGCGATTTCTACACCTATGCGTATATGAACCGTCAAGATGTTCAAGAGGCTCTCCATGCCAATGTAACCAAGCTCGACTATGATTGGGAACCATGCAGGTTTGTATGTTCAAATGTGGTGTCACTAAATATCCTATTTTTATAACAATATGATGTCAATGCTGCAGTGAAGTTCTCAAAGGTTGGCTAGATAGCTCCTCAACAATTATTCCACTCCTCAAGGAATTCATGAAAATTAAGCTTCGTGTTTGGATATTCAGGTAAACATTTAGATAAATCATACATTTTGTTACAAAAGTGTCACAAGTAATAAAAATTTATAAATTAAATTAAAATTATCAATAATTAATTATGCTAATAATAACAAACTTAATCCTAATAATAATATTAACTAAAAGACGTAGGAAAGGATTAGAAAATGCGTAAAATGTTGTAACGCATGTATTTTGTCACAAAATGGCCGGTGTCATAAAGTAAACATTAAGTTTTTTCGAGATTTCCTTCCAAAGTTTTAGATGAAAATGTATCTGAAAATCCACATTGCGATGTGTGGCAAAAGGTTGCATCGCAAAGTTTTCTTCAAGAAGTGTTTTCACTAGTTGTTAGACGAAACACCACTCGTAGTGATTGGGTTTTCGTCACTGATTTGTTTTTTCCCGGAGAAGAATTTCATCACTAAGGATGCGCGGTATGGTCATCGGGTAGCGACGATTGGCTATTTGTGATTTCAGGCTACTAATCGGGTACAACACCCTTTGCAACGGGTAGTTGACTGTCGGTTTCAATTTAAAACCGATCGGGTGGTAGTAACCGAAACTAGCCGAGTGGTTTTGAAGCCTTTTTTTTTTTGTCTTTAGTGCAACTACACTAAAACTACGCAAATGGTACCATACCCCCTTTAAAACTACCATAATCATCTCGTACACTTTCTCTCTCATGTGACATTCTATCATTTGATAAAATAATACCCTATGATACTTGGAGAACCATACCACCCATCCTAATAATTATGTATATATATATTTTTGTATTGCAGCGGAGACACCGATGCAAGAGTACCAATCACCTCAACCAAGTATTCCGTTGATTCTATGAAGCTTCCTGTAAAAACTAAATGGCATCCATGGTTTCATCAGAAAGAGGTAAAACACTTCTGCAAGAAAAAAACAAACAGTCGTGACAAAATAATTTGTCGCAAATTTCAGAAGCTAATTTTCGCGACACATTTTCTAGAAAAAGTTGGATAAAAAAATTGTGTAAAATTTGCAACGTATTTGCGACGAGTTGCAATTTCCTACACATTTTGTGACACAAAAATTTGTAGACAATCCTTTTTCGTGTATGTAGGATTACATGTAATCAGGGACGTCTCCAAGATTTCGGGTGTCCGGGGTGAGTTTAAAGAAATATGCCCTTATATATAAATTTATTAATAAATGGACAATAATTGTTATAAAAATATCCCACGTCCCTTATCATTTATTGGATTTAGTGAATTTTTTACATAATTGTTCATTTAATTACTCTAAATATGAACTCGAATTTAAAAAAAATAAAAATAAATATTAAATGACATATGATATATAAAGAATTTTTTTTTTATTTTTTATGCTCCTCTAAAACATATGCCCTTTACTTCGCCCACCCTACACACCTTTAAAAATACCCCTGCATGTAATTAACATTGTATTAACAGGCTGCCGGCTTTGCACAAGTTTACAAAGGAGATTTAACATTAGCGACGGTTAGAGGGGCAGGTCACCAAGTCCCAAGCTACCAACCAAAGAGGGCTCTTGCACTCGTGAAGCATTTTTTATCGGGAAAGCCGCTAATGGACTCTTCAAAACGTTGATATATGTGAATTAATGATTCTTTACCTTATTCTTTTACAAATTGTAACTAGGCCAACAATTATTTGATTATTGTATCAATAACTAGAGATCGACGCGCGTTGCTGTGGTAACTCAAAAAAGTACAACAAACGTGTTAATATAACAAATAAAATATAGATTTCTTAAGAAGATGTAAAACATACCCGCACAAATAAAAATGGCTACTTCAATCATGATGATTTAACTAACAGTATATCTACCATAAATTTTGATAAAGTCCGTAGAACAACACTTAATAATATGCTAAGAAGACTGCAAATTACAAATGATGTATGGATTAATATATAAATTGGAGCTTGTGCTTCAATTGTAGCATAAGCCTATCATACCTGATGTGGAGGGTAATCCTTAAACAATGCATACTTTTTGTTGAAACATGTACAATAGGAAAAAAAAAAGTTAAAGACATAATAAAACCAAAAATCAGTATTCAATGCATATGAAGCCTCTATTTTTTAGTGCTACACATGGCTCTAAGATTCACTCTTAGCCAAGAGTCGGTACATGCATTCTTCTTCTTGTTTTTTCGCAGTTAGCTAATCATTTGGCATTGTATTTCGCATACATTTTAAACTGCATCATTCAATCTGAATTGACTTTATTTGTAATGGGTTTGTATTTAGAATTTACTAGGAAAAAAGACGGGTTGGGTAATGGGTCAATATGGTTATTTGTTGATTGTTCTCGGGGTCTCTGTTAATTGACCTAACCCATTCGTGATTTTAGGGTTACAAAACCAAGAGGTAATCTTGTGGCTGCAAATGTAAAACGCATGACCAGTAACTTTTGATGAAAAGAACATACTTTAAACACTCCTGATAAGCTGCATTTATACATACATGCACTAAAGGAAAAATAATGCATTACAAAAGGTCGTAGACTAATTTTGTAAAAATAAATTTTGGTTTCAAACAAAGATATAGCAATAGATAACAGCTAATCTATTCAATTTACAGCTTTCAAACAAAGATATAGCAATAGATAACTGCTAATCGGTATTCAATTCACAACAAAGCAAAGTAGAACTTACATCAAACACGTATTAAGTTATATACGAGTTAACATTAAATCTTGTTTTAAAAGAGTTAACATTAAATATTGTTCGAAAATCCAAACAGTCTTATAAATGTTCAACAGTAAGTGTTAGTATTATAAAGTTCAACAAATGCCCAATCTATGCAACATGTAATCCTACTGAACAAATGAAATATAATTTAACAGAAAAACAAAATTTGGCTTAAATGATCAATATGTATGGACAAATAATTACCTGTAAAAACTCAACCACCACATAATCTGGAACCCTAAATCGGTAAAGGTGAAGTAACAAATCCTCTACGAAAAAGATTCAAACAACATTAATAAACCTAAATCACAGTAAAGAAAGAGATAAACCATTATGAAGCAAAAGCTTAACCGCCACTGTCCAACTCAACGTCACAAACGGAGGTCATCTTCGTCTCTCTTTGAAATTCAGTTTATTAGTATTATGAATTGATGTAGTATAGCAGTTACTGATCCGCTGCTTGAAATAATGATCATGACCCTTGGGGGAATATTTTTTTTTTGTATAATATTAAACAACTTAAGCCCATTAAAACAAACAACTATCTAATGCTATCCTAAAGATTAAATGAGACCTGTAATGGATTGAATGTTCACTTCGTGTGAAAACTTGCATTCAATTATTTGAGAGTCAATGTTGCCCTTGCTTTTGAATCTGCATAGTGTATTATAGGTGTATAAGCTAATTTGGGTTGGTGTCTTGGTGAAAGATTTTAGGTATAAAAAATAAGGCGGTTAGAGGTGCGATTACATGGCTAACGACTCAAAAAATCCTGTGGTTAGGTTCAGATAGATTTGTGTAGCTGCCTGTAAGTGATAATTAAAGTTCACCTGGCATAGAAGGAATGGCTAACTCTTACATTTTGACACCTTTCTCTACTGATATGTCATGTCTATTGTTCTACATAGGTATTTTAAGCACACCTTCACACATGGTTCAGTGATGCGGTTAATATACAATTAAATAATTCACTCAGTCATTTTAACACCAAGTGTTCCCTTCGAGACAGGTTAAATTGACTTTATAATCAGTGGTAAGAACATGGAACCTAGGAACACATATTAAGCAAACCTCTACAAAAACAATACCAAACTTAGTAATAGTCCCTAAACGAATAACTGCAAATTACAACCAAACTAAAACACTAATACTGAAGACAATTCATCAAAGTAATTAACAAACCTATGTTATGAGAACAAATTTCCATATTATATAGGAGAAACATAAATTTTCGAAGAATAAAATCTACATAATCATACTTCAGCGATAAAAGATTAAAGAAAACAATATTTAAGTCCTAAATTGTCGAATAAGAACATTTAAGTAAAAAGCTTTCTAGAAATGTAAAGAATTCCCCAATTACCAATAAACAAAAAGTTTGACATAAATCACAGTAGATAATTATGTATAGGTGTCTAAGATATGCAGCCTAAGGTGAGTGATAAAGATGAAAACATTAGGGCACTTAAAAACAAATATAGAATATGAAATATATTTAAACAAAATGCGATTTATGTAAAATCGCACAAATCAATACTACTCAAATTTGGTGGTCCCATTTTTCAATTTGGGGTTTTACTATAACAATTAAGGAAAATTTCTAGAAATTGAGTGAGAATTAGTAAACCTAATTGGTGAAATACACAGATTTCTTCAGCTATGATACGGCAACAGCAGAAATTTAGGGACTTACCTGTGTTGCAGGCGAGGGCGGTCGTGGTGGTTCACGATAGTGATGGTAGCTGGTGACGGTGGTGATGGCTACGATTTTCGTGTCGATTGCAAGAGAGAGAGCAGGAGTGCAGAAAATACGGATGATCAGGCCTAAAAGGCTTTTAAGGGTAAGGGAACCGGCCATTAAAAAAATGAAGACGGCGCACAGATTCAAGAAAACCTCTGTTCGTGATTTGAAACCGGGACTACTCAAAAAAGTACACAGCACCTACCGACTGAACCACATAAGCATCTGATTATTTTCCCTACAAACAAATATATATACAATATGTTTTTTTCCTTATTGGCACGATTCCATAAGCAATTTTGTCATTTGTATATATATATACAATTGGTGATATATAATGATCATTTTGTTGTAATTCCCACCCACCACAAACAATTGCATTTACAATGTGAGTTAATTAGCCATCACCCCTGTCTTGTGGGAGGATATGATATACCCAATTTGGAAAGTAAGAAGCCATGCATGTGTAGAACTGGGAAGACTCTATGCCAACAAATCATAAACCGAGAATAACACAAAGTTGAATGAGACCTTGCAACTTGTCTCAAATAAAATGACAATCCAACTCGATATGTGTTATACGTTCACAGAAAACTGTAATGTAATTGAAATTAAAACGATCACACAGTACGTGGGTGATTGGAACTTCTATATAAAGAATAGATATTTACATCTTTAGTACATCAATATGACATAAGTACATACAAGTCCCTAACAATACAAGCTAATTAAGTTCGGTTATGTTAATATCCCCCTCAAGCGAAACGACGAAGGTCGAAGCCCAAGCATGTCACGAAATGTTTCAAATTGAGGCCATGATAGACTTTTTGTGATAATGTCCGCAACTTGACGCTTGGAAGGAACAAACTTTGTGCACAATTTTCACTATGTCAAAAAGTGGCTTTGGCCACGGTTTTTTTAAATGCATAGTCACTGTTTTGAAAAAAAACGTAACCAAAGGTAAGAAACACTAGTTTTGGCCACACACATTTTGTACTTGTGGCCAAATATATAGCTTTTGGATCATTTTAGCCACGTATTTTTTTGTTTATGTGACAATAATAATCAGGTGCAGTGGCTTTAGCCACTGTTTTACAAAAACATGCGGCACTTATTTGTCACACTTAAAAAGTGAGTGGCAAAATGCACCAAACGACCACATAATTTTTATGATTTTTTATTCGTGTGACCAAAAAGGAATGTATGGCCACGCTTAAATAATGTTGTGTGACGGAAGAGTAGATTTTATTACTTAGTAAATTGAAAAAAAAACAAAACTATTAAGTATATATTATGCGTGGCTAAATGTGAGTAATGACCACTGTTTTTAATAAGTTATGTGGCTAAAAGCTAGTACATATGGCCAATGTTATTAGGTTGTGTGACTAAAGAGTAGGTTGTTGAGTGACAAAAATCTATTACCTATGCCCACCTTTATTAACCGTGACTAATGTTAGGTTGTGAGTGACAAAAGTCTATTTTATGGTCATGGTAAAATATTAAATGCGTGATGAAAAAGAGACGATTTGTTTCCCTCCAAAACAACGCGTTTTTTTTTTCAATTACACCAATTCGAGCGTGTTCAAATCTGCTACTCGGCCTATATATCATCATCATTGTTATTTTCCTTTACCGCCATCCGTTTCTTGATCTCAAATTCTCTACACCAATTCGTTTACACCAATTCTGGTATCAAATGGCCGATAATCAACGCTCCCTTAATTACTGGTATGTGAAGAATAATCGTATTTTTTTGGTTTACAGTATGAGGAGAAGAATATCCTTCAAGTCCCACAAATCTGCTATTAAAAACAACGATGAGAACATCCTGAGGTAACTCTATGCGCAGAAGATCTAATGAGGATTGATGATCAAGTATGACCAATTAGGACTAATTGGGGCCAATTAGTTTGACTGAAGACCAATGATACCAATAAGGGTAAATCTGGGTTAGTGATGGTCGATTAAGACCAATTAGGTTCAATTAGGGTTAATGAGGACCCCTGATGGTCGAATATGCTCGATTAAGACCAATAAGGATGAATTATGACCTATTAGGGCCAGTTAGGACCGATGAGGGCCAATTAGACAGAATAAGTACCAATATGGCTCAATTTGGGTTAATGAGGAGCAATTTGCACAATTTGGACTAATAAGGACCAATTAGTGTCAGTTAGCCTCAATAAGGACCAACTAGACTCATCGAGGACCATTTACTTTAAAGTACAACAATTTTGAGTCAGTTATGCCTAATTGACCCCAATTGATTATAATTGGTCCTAAATGAGCCTAATTGGTCATAATTGACTGTAAGTGATCTTCATTGAACCTAACTGAGCCTAATAGACTATTTGACCTTCATTGGCCCTAATTCATCCTAACTGAGTGTTCACTGGCCCTCAATGGTCCTCAATTTTCAAAAATGACCATGATTGACCTTAATTAAGTGTACTGGTACTCATTGAGCGTAATTGGTCCTCAATCGGCCTAATAGACCCTAATTGGTCATATTTGGTCCTCATAAGGCGTCATTGAGCAAAATTGACCCTCGTTAGTTATAACTGGCCTTCACCATTGACCCTAATTGATCCTCATTGACCCAAATTGATCTTAATTTACGCTAACTGGGCCTCGTGGCTTCGTTGGTCCTAATTGGTCCTACTTTATCTTCATTTTCCCTCATTGCTCCTAATCGACCCTAATTGATGTGGATTAATTAAAATAAATTAATAATATTATTCAAAACCAAATTAAATTATCAAAAATTTCCCCCATCCCAATTTCAACTAAATGAGCAAACTCCAATAACTTCCCCTGTTTTTAATTCTTAGGGTTCATTGTGATCTAGAAGAACTGTCGTTAGTATAAAACTACATTTTTGAAAAACAGTTACCCTCTATTTCTCTCCAGGTTTCTAATTGGAGATTTAAACCTAAATCTTACTCTCTAATTTCTCACAAATGGCACCCAACTTGAATCGAAAGGCTGCATCAAAGCCTACTCAACTGTTCTTCGCCGAACACAATGTTGTAGCGTACTTCGAGAAGTCTGATAAGTCAAAGCTATTTGATGAAATGAATGATTTCCTCGAGAAATCCAACACTCAATTTGCTTTAACTGTGATTCCTGTAATATGCAAGCAGAGAATTGCTGAATTTTGGGACTCAGCCAAAACATCTATTGATAGTAACGGGGTTGGTAAAATTGACTCTATGCGGGGTTGGTAAAATTGACTCTAGAGTCAATGGGAATGAGATTAGTTTGACTGAAGAAATGATCCGGAAGAATCTGAAATTCAATGATGCAGGAGGTGATCGTGATTACAAGTCTGAATTGTACTTGAAGACCTACGAAGCAATTGGGTATGGGAGTGACTTAACTTGTGGGACCATCAAAAAGGGACAACTACCCTATGTTTGGCGATATCTTGCTCATACCATTCTACACTGCCTATCTCACAAGAAAACTGCGTGAGATGAACTTGCTGCACCTCAGTCATCCGCTTTTCATGGATTGGTAAATGGGCTCAACTTTAACTTTTCAAAAATGATATTTGATGGAATGCTGGAAAATCTAAAACCTAAAAGGATCTTTTACATGTACCCCATATTAATCTAACACATTCTCAATTGTGAATTTCCAAATCTGCAAATCTCTAATCAACATATTAAACTTAAATCTTTTACAAGTAAAACATTTTCTAAAATGCAAGTGAACAAAACTGTTTTTCTTGGTAAAGACACATCACACCCTATGCCTAAGGACAGGACTGCTCCCGAGCAAACTGCTCCTAGTGACAACATTGTTACACCAACAAGTGTTGAGCCCACACCAGACCGACCATCCTCTTCCACTGATATACAAATTCCCACCAATAGGAAGAGGATGTCCACATCAAAAACCACACCCAAAAATACGACACACACTCCACAATCACCCAAAAGGAAGAGGACTAGGTCTCCTTCACCAAGACCCTCCACAGGATTACCTCAGAATGACGGTGATATATCACCTATGCCACATGAAGTAGATTCCCCAACCCTTATTCATGCAGGGAATATACTGCTGGACTTGGTTCAATCACCCAACCCACATTCTGCTAATAAGATGACTTGCAATAGTGATGAAGCAAGTCAGGTTGAAAGGGCTGACACTAACTATGAAGTCCCACTAGACCCTAAGGACAGTATCAACATCATTAAGACCCAATCCACGACAACTGTTTCTGTCAGGGAACCTATTCGGAAACCTTTGAATGACAACAGGAATCCCAGGTGCCAAAAAACCATGAGTTCTGAGCATGAACAAGGTCGGCTTGTTTGCTCTTCTTTGCTCAAAGATACTGGTGACACACCAGTTGAGAGTAGCAAGACACATATTGAATTGACTGTTCGATGTATAAAACTTGAAAATGAATTGGCAGCTCTCCGTGAAATTGTGAGAGCTCAAGGCGAAGAAATTGAACGGTTAAAGGCAGGACAATCTGTGAAAGCCACTGATAGGTAAGGTTGTCAACCATACGTTGAAATGAAAAAATTCACATGTGAAAGTAGATTTAATTCAAAATACGATCTTGCATAGGGTGTCTTCATCAGATGTTGATGAAGTTGAACAAGTTGACCCGGTTGAACAAGTTGATCCGGTTGAACAAGTTGATCCGGTTGAACAACTTCATCCATAGGAAGAAGGCCATGTTGATCTAGTTGAACTAGTTAATCCGGTTGAACAACTTCATCCGGAGGAAGAAGGCCATGTTGATCTGGTTGAACTAGTTGATCCGATTGAATAACTTCATCTGGTGCAAGTGACTGCTGATAATCAGATGATCACAAGTGTGATGAGTGATCTACAAACCACAAATGTGGAGATAGCTCCTGAAGCTCTATCTTTCATGAGAAAAATGATGATTAGGAATACTCTTATCTGCACTTGGTTAAGGAGTGCTCCATCTCTGTCCATCCTTCCTGTTCTAAAGCTTAGTGCTCCATCTCTGCCCATCATTCCTGTTTTAAATCCTAGTGCTCCATCTCTGCCCATCATTCCTGTTTAAAGCCTTGTGCTCCCCCTGCTACTCCGGAAACAGAAAAGGTTATTGAAGCTGATGTTGAAGAAGATGGAGTCAAAGACAAGGTGTTTGCAGCTGTTAAAGAGACAAAGCCTGTGGAGCCAAAGACTGAACCTACTAATGAGAATGATTTTTCTGCTGAAGCAATCAGATTCCGGAAAGGAAATTTGGTGATGCCCCACTACCAATCAGATTCTGACAAGGTGTTTGTAGCGGTTAAGAAGACAGAGCCTCCAAGATTCATTGATGATCAACAGGTATGTCTCCCTGAAGATGAGGTAAACTTGATAAAACAGGCACTTGCAGATGCTAAGAAAGTTGAACAAATAAAAAGGGATGGAGCGATGGCCTTGGCATTCAAACTAGAAGGAGACATGCTGCGTTATTCAAATGATAAAATAATAATGCGTTATTGAGGAGAAAATGGCAACGATGGACTCTGAGAAGGAGACACGAAAAAGAAGAATGGCCATATAATCTGACAAGGAGATCAATGCTAAACAAGAAAAGATCAGACTTTCAGATAACCTTCACAATGCGAAACTCCATATGAAGTTCATAGATATTATCTTAGCCAGGGGATGGGTAACTCCTGAACAAGCAAATATATTGACTGCTAATCAGTTATGCGATATGATGTCCAGGGTTGTTCATGTGGATGGTGAAATAAAACTAAAGGAAAAGATAGATGCTGATGAAAAGCAAGAGGAGATAAAAAAGGAAGAAGAGATATAGAAAATCCTAGAAAACCCTATGACAGAGGAAGAAGAAGTCAAGCTTCTCAAATTCTACCCTAGTTCTTTAACCAACCCAACTACTTGACAATTCTTTACCTTTTAAGACTCAGAATAGGCAGCACATTGCAATCAAATTACTAATCAACAATCAATGCAATAGTTAAAGAGAAACCCTAAACTACTCTATTGGAATTAACCCTAAAGTTAACTACTTTAGATAATTCAACTAAACCGAAAGACATTCGCGGGCAAATCATGCATTAATTATCAATTAACAATATGTTCACAACACACATATGCATCAACCATGGCAATCAGTACAATTTAATAGAAGCTTAACATCAATCAATCAACCAAAACCGAGTAAAATCAGAGATACTAAATATTCTTCCAATTAGGTCTAGGAAATACAATCAAATTAGCCTAGCCTCATGTTCAAGTCAAGATAACAAGTAAAGATAAAAACTTCGACAAAAAACAGGGGTTCTACTAAATTCAAGACAAGAAACAGAGAAGAAACACAAGACTCAAATGTTGAATTATGATAAACTTGCGGTCCTTGAATGATTCCTCTCGATTCCAGCCTTCCTCTTGCTTAGAAAAATCGTCCCAAAATTGCCCAGAGCCGGCTGCCAGTCGTAGAATTGCGAACGGAACCCTAAAGATACTTTTTATATCAATCGGGCTAAGTTTCCGGGTTCTTAGGATCTACGCATATCACTTAAGACAGGCATTCCCCCAGGCGATACGCCTGGGGCTTGCTAGACGACAAAATAGTCGGGCGGAACCGCCTTTGACTCTCTATGACCTACCTCTTTCGCGTGTATCGCATACTAATCATGAGGTCCCAGGCGATACGCCTGGGACATGCTTTCAGCCCTTTTCTTCTTTTTCTCTTCCTCAACCTTTCCTCACTTGGTGGCCCCGGGATTTACTTATGATTCTGTAAAAACACATAAAAACATAAATAAAGACTCAAAGACATAAACTTTATTAAAAACAACTAAAACTAAAGAAACCCGACTCAAATTGACTCAATTATATAAGTAAAACGCTCGAGAATTAGAGTTGTGTTTGCAACACATCAAACATCCCCACACTGACTCTCTTTTCGTCCTCGAAAAATACTGCAATGGAATCATAACCAGGACCAACCCCTAACTTATTATTTCTCACTAATATATTTTTTCTATTAACATACTTACATTCCAGTAGCGATTATCGATATTTCGGTCCGATTAAACCCAACCACCAACTTTTGTAGCCCCCAAAATTGTCAATCTTTATTCAATTACCTAACCAGTCAACCCAATGGATCCCACACTCAAACATCACAAATTTTCCTAATCCCATCTCAAGATCTCAAGGCACAGATTTAAACCATTTAGGTTCTCCTACCCCAATATTTAAGTATATAATTGCCTCAAAAATAGTGGATTTTGATGGATGAATGATGCTTTCTTTACTTTAGCTATTTTCAATATTTTTTTTTTCCTTTTTTTTTTCATTTTCAATTCTTTTTTTTCCAAATAGAAATGGACTTCACCTAGAGGAGCATCCACTAAGAGCGAACCCGATGGGTAGCACATAAGGTATTTAGCCCATACCTAACCTAGAGGAGTATCCTTCAATTCGCCATCCCAAAGGGAAACACATAGGCTTCAGTATTTTATTATTTTTTTTAAGCTCAAACAACTGGAATTCGCACATGGAAGCGCCACCAGTATCACATTTATTCTCATAAACAGATAAAGATGTGATAATTACTTAAGAGACAACTACATATGAAAATATCAGGGTACCTATCTTCTATTTTGACAGTTTCGACGTCCTCGTTTCAATCTAAGGCGGGAACCCACTAAGTATCCTGATTTTCTATATATTAATTCCACTTTTAGACACAATTAGGATATTTAAGCTTTTAAGTTGGCTGGGCCTATCAATACATCACTTAACCGAAAATGTTTTCCGCTTTTATTTATTTATATTTAACATTCAAGCACAATATTAGAAAGCCAAACCTTGGTTGTACTATCATTTACCATTTAATTGCAGCCAGATTCTCGGACATTTTTGAACAATTTTTCAACTGTATTTATTTATTTTTTATGACTAAAAACAAACCAAAAATAAAAGCAAGACGCAAGTCTTCCCATCCCCACACTTGAACCACACATTGCCCTCAATGAGTGATGAGAATACAATAAAAATAGAAATAAAATAAATACATGAAAAAAATAACAATGCAAATAAAATAAAAATAAAAATAAAAATAAAATTGGAACAAACTCCCCTGATTTCTGATTTTGATGAGTGACAGGAGAGCTTGTAACCGCAGGTCCTCCACTGAAGTCTATGAGCATACCAAAGCGCATATATCATCAGATCTGTAAAGAAAGACACAAAACACACGCCTCGACTCGGCCAAAACATTAGTAACGAATACGTAAATGAAAATCACAAAACTATAAACTAAGGACGAAACAAAATAAAATAAAAATTAAATTGAAATGGTGTTTACCTAGAAAAATGAAAGCTCACAACCCAAATATACAATAAACCAAATTAAAATTTTCTGGTTGACGCACCTGTCGCGTATCGCGACGAAATCCTGACAATTCTTGCGTACCGCGAGATCACCAGAGAACCGGCGATTTGCTACTACTCCTCGCGTATCGCCTGCTGCTCCACCCACTCTAGGCGATACGCCCTAGAACGGAATTTCCAGAGAATTTTGAACTTTTGACCTCAAAAATTTTCTATCTCCTTTTGTCGACTTGTCTTAAGAAAACCTGCATTTTTCGACCAGGACCATACCTGGAAACATTCTTCACTCTTTCCCATGCTCATGAGTCTCCCGAATTACCTGTAAACACCGGAAAACACAAAACCAAAAAACGCAAAGAACACGAAAACCAAAAATTTCAAAAACAAAAGAACAATGTACAAAGTATACAGCCCCGGGCACTTAATCAATTAGCACAAAATAGAAAAACAACCTCGCAAACCATCCGGAGGCTTTGATTTCACATCATTATGCCCAAAACTACCGGTTTTCATCCGGTTCTTATCCTACAAACTACCAACTAACTTCCTATCCCTCAAAGCCACCAACTTTATTAATTCCAACGAGTTTTTAACCTTCCAATGCTTATAACGACACGGGAGAAACTTAATGTTTTCTAGAAAACTCAAAGCCGGGTCATTTGCACTAACAACCACCTTTAACCTCCCCACACTTGGCCTAAACTCTATATCATCTTAAAAACACATATATCACCAAGTGTGGCCTTTTTATGTTCCACTTCAACTACCAACTCGTTATTAACACTAACCAAATCTCCGGGTTTTCCTAATGGGTCATTGAAAACCTTTTGAACGATCATATCACACCCGGATTGCTCCCCACACTTAGGCTCTATCACAACCTCACTCTCAACCACCTCAAACAATTTAACTACTTTCTTGCCCCCCACCTGACAGGGTCCTCCTAATGGGTCATAAATTTCATTTTTATCAACTAATTCATCTAACCCCCCGGGGTTCTCCCCACACTCATCCTCTTCTATCTCCTCACCCTCTAACCGGTTTCCTACCACCACCAAGTCTATGAAGGACATGAATGTACCTAGTAAGCACATCGATTTGGTTTCATTATCCCCCTGTCTAGCTACCTTAAACATGACAATTTCATTATCAACCCTTAGAGTTATGGTACCCTCAAACACATCCACCAAAGCACGGGCAGTCCTAAGGAAAGGCCTACCGAGAATTAAAGAGCATCTAGGGTCATAATCACTATCATCTACCACAAAATCTATAGGGAACAAAAACTTATCAACTTTCAAAAGCACATTTTCCACTGTACCCTTGGGTCTCATTACAAATTTGTCAGCTAAAGATATGTTCATGCAAGTAGGTGCTAACTCTCCTAATCATAAGTGCTTAAAAACAGAAAAAGGCATGACATTTATAGAAGCACCTAGATCGGCTAAAGCATAAGTAATAGAAGAACTACAAAAAATGCAAGGAATTGTAAAAGTCCATGGTTCGTTAAGTTTCTCGGGTAATTTATTCTGAAATACAGCTGAACAATTTGCATCAAGAGTTATATCAGATAAAGAAGTTTCTTTTTATTACTTAACATATCATTCAAAAACTTTGCTTACTTAGGCATTTTATTCAGAACTTCTGTGAAAGGTAAAGTGATCCTAAGTTTCCTACGAATATCAAGAAACTGACCATATTCATGTGCATTTTTCTGTTGGATCAATCTCACTGGATAGGGCACACGCTTCAGGTCCTCAGCTATAATCGGTTGAGGTGAAAATCTGATCCTCTTCTTCCCCTTCGCCGCCTCCCACTTCATCGGATTCTCTCCAGCTGGTGGCTTTCCTTTAACTCCTTCAACCTCGACGTTTTGGTGCGGTACTTGCTGGCTTCACGCTTGGATGCACCCTCCCGTCAGGCGTCTCTACTCTCACTCCTCATCGACCGGCTCCTCCTCAACGACCGCCGGTGATGGACTCTATACTACTTTCCTGCTCCTAGTGGTAATGGCATTAACATTGGCGTTGGGGGTTTTTGTAAGTACTACCAGAAAATTGACCCCTGCGGGAATTTAGCTCCTTTAGCTGTTTCGCTATGTCTCCAATCGAACGCTGTAAATCTAAGAATGAAGCCTGCTAATTTTGTAGTAGCGTGTCATGCTTCGCTAGCTACTTCTGTGTAGCCTCATCCCTCGCATTCATCTGTGCCAGGATCTGGGTCTGGTTGGAAATCAACTCCCTCATCTCTCTCAGGCTGGACCCCTCATCTCCTTTCTCATAATGGATGTTCCTCGCCTGAAACCCCGGTGGGTTTCCTCCGTCTCGCCATCCTGAATTTTGCCCATTCCTCCACCCGGACTGGAATGAATTACCGAACTGGTTTCGGTTTCTAATATAATCTACCTGATCAGCAGGGGCGAGCAGGTAGTGTCGGGTATCATGAGTGCCTCGACACAGCTCATATTTGGCTTTAATGTGGAGTTTAATTTCTTCTAAAGCTTTGTAGATGTTCTCCAACTCCTTCAATGTCATGGTCTCTGAGCCAATGTGATGGACAACCTGGGTAGAAGTAGAAGGTACGAGTGATCTAGTCGGGGCCACGGCGGCTCTCCGATCTCTGGGTGTCTACTGTTCAACTATCGCGAAGCTCTAAAAAATTGTCTACATTCCTCAACAGAGAGCTTCTCCATCATGTGTCCTCCAGCCGAAATATTAAACTCCTTATGAACTGAGTAAGGAAGTCTATTGTAGAATTTTTTGATGATCGCCCAGTCCGTCAACCTGTGTTGCAGAAATCTACTCAAAAGGATGTTGAATCTCTCATATGCAACCGAATAAGGCTCATCGGGGTCCATCCTGAAGGAGTGGATTTCCTCCCGAGTACGTGCAGCCTTAGCTGAAGGATGATATTTCTTTAGAAATTTGGATTTTAGATCGTCCCAGGTGGCGATCGAATTTGGCGAAAGCGTCTCAAGCCACACGGCGGCTCGAGAGGTAAGGGAAAACGGGAACAGACGCAGATAGATAGTATCATTCACGACTCTCGTGAGTCCGAACGTGTTGCAGATTCGAATGAAGCGCGAGATATACGTCGGTGCATCCTCGTCTTCACGTCCATGAAATTGAATAGAATTGGTGAGCGCGTTGATGACGTGAGACAGAACTTACCACTTAGTGGTGTTGGCATGTTGGGTTGCGCAATGGCAAACCGAGCTTCGTTAACTCCGGCACTGGCCTGCTCGTGGACGGTGCGACATGCCGCCATGGTGGTGAGATTAGGAAATGGGATGGGTTTGGTGTAGCGTGTGATTTGTGTGGAAGTGGATGGTTTGGAGTGATTAGAGTGAGTTGTGGAAAGAATAAACTCCTCGAGTTCTGCGCTAAGTTCACAGAACCGTTCACGAATGTCCTTGTCGGGATCTGGAAGTGGAATAAGCTCAGGTAGACCTCGCGAACGGGTGTGTGGCATAAAACGTAAAAAGAAATGGAAATAAAAATAAAAATATTAACCTAAAAATCTAGGCTCGAGAACGAAAATCCTAAGACTGTAGACACAGAAAAACCTTAAAGACTCAAATTTCCTAATAACGACCTAAGTTAATCTTGCTATTGCCAAGTGTCCCCAGAAACGGCGCCAAAATCTTGATATGTTCGGAACGTACCTAAAAATGCTATTAAAACCTAGACCTAGACACACCTAAATTTTACCGAAAACGCTAAACCAGACCGAACCCTAAGGCAAGTTTACCTGTCGGATTGTAGTAAAGTTAAGGAAGACCGGAATTATCGAACCCTAGGGACATTATTCTAGACAAGACTCAACCTAGGACCTATGAAAGGAATTTTGAGAATTTGAATTGGGTTTTTAAAATTGATTAACTAATTAACTATCTATCAACTAACAACCGAAAACAAGGAAACCTTTGGAGAAAGTCAAAATAGAGAAGAGTATCACCTAGACCTGGAATCCTACTTAATACCTATAACTTCACTCAGTTTTGATCGATCTGATGGTGGCTAGTTCACCTTTTAAGTCCTTCCTAGCTAACACTTCTAACGCTCGAACATGAGTTCACCTTTTGAGTACATCCTACCTCAACTAAACCTAACCACCCTCGAACCTAATCTAAGGCACCCTAGACTAGCATGAGCTACCACTAACTACCATGACTGACATGGGATAACAAGTTAAGCAAATTCCTAGGACAATTCCTTTTGAGACAATGATACCCTAGTTCTTTAACCAACCCAACTACCCGAAAATTCTTTACCTTTAAGTCTCAGTATAGGCAGCACATTGCAATCAAATGCAATAGTTCAAGAAAACCTTAAACTACTCTATTGCAATTAACCCTAAAGTTAAGTACTTTAGATAATTCACCTAAACTGAAAGACATTCGCTGGCAAATCATGCATTAATTATCAACTAACAATCTGTTCACAACACACATATGCATCAACCATGGCAATAAGTGGAATTTAATGGAAGCTTAACATCAATCAATCAATCAAAACCGATTAATATCAGAGATACTAAATATTCATCCAATTAGGGCTAGGCAATACAATCAAATTAGCCTAGCCTCATGTTCAAGTCAAGACACATAAAAACATAAATAAAGACTCAAAGACACAAACTTTATTAAAAAAAAACTAAAACTAAAGAAACCGACTCAAATTGACTCAATTATATAAATAAAAGACTCGAGAATTAGAGATGTGTTTGCAACACATCATCTCTTTTGAAAACAAAGTGAGAAGCATCAAAGTGAGTGGACACAAATCCACTTGAGATAAGAAATGAGTTAAGATGGTGAAACCACTCACGAGGAGCTTGCTTTAAGTCATATAGATCTTCTTCTAGGTTACATACATGATTGGGATATTGAGAATTAATAAATCTGGGAGGCTGCTCCACGTAAACTTGTTCATTTAAATTCTCGTGGAGAAATGCATAATTTACGTCTAACTAATGAAGTTTCCAATGGTGTATCATATCCAATGTGAGCACAATTCTAATAGTTGAATATCTAACAATGGGAGTGAAAGTATGAGAAAAATTAAGGTCGGGAACTTGACTAAATCCTTATGCAATATGCCGAGCTTTATGGCGGTCAATAGTACCATTGGCCCGAAACTTGGTACGAAAAATCCATTTTGAGACAACAATCTTAGTGTTCGGAGGTCTTGGAACCAAAGACCATGTTTTGCTTAAATAAAGTGCCGACATTTCTTTATACATTGCATCTACTATAAGTACGAGGAACGATCTTACTTATTGAATGAATCGATCAATCAATGAACATCAAAGGTAAATAAGCTTTCTTCTTATTAATCACTAGAAGACTATAAGAAGTAAGCTCTAGTTTCTCTCTCTAGAACACACACACACGAAATGGGTAGAATGTCAGAAGTTCTAACTGGTTGAACAAGTTCAACCTATTTGAAGTGTTCGTCATTCTTCTCAACGAACCAACTGGCGAACCATTGGTGATTGTATTCATGATATCGTCAACTGTGTTCCATGCAAAAGGAAATAAGAACATTAAATCGTCTACCTTAAGGCCGTTCTTTCGATACGTAGATAAGGCCTCAGATTTTACAAAATAAGAAAATAAAACAAGTTGAAATTGTATAATTCAACAATAATCAGGTCGATACTTTAGTATACGCAGAGAAAGTCCGATGAATTATACGAAACACCAAAGAAAATAAAGCAAAACCATAAATGAACAACTATCATGTAGATACTCCAGTATACGCAAAGATAGTCCGATTATTTAAGAAAATAAAGAAAATCAAACAAGTTTTGCAAAATGAACACATGTATACATAATGCTTCTCATTTTTCCTTTCACATATATTTTGCAATATCTTGAAACGCATCAAGATGTTGTCCACTTGGTCAAGCATTAGTATTTAATGTATTTCACATCTGAATACTTCTGATTTGCCGAGGCTACCAAGCACATCGAACAATGATCTTATGGCTTTTTCATCTGATTTATCCATGATTCAGACATGTAAGCCAATGTACCATTATTTCCCAATTATGTCGGATATATTTTTTCATTTTTTTCAATGTTTTAGCAATTTTCTGTTTTTCTCCCCCTTAAAAATAAAAACTCTATTTTTGGATTTTTCATTTTAACAAAAATACAAAGAGACTATTTATGATTTTTCAATTTTCTCTTCCTAAACTACAAACGAAATGCATTAAAGAAAGAAAATTGACCAATCGATACGAATACCTTTCCGTTTTAACTTTCAGAAAAGTTTCAGATTTTCAAATTTGAGATCACTTGTAATTTAAATTAAATCAGCAGAGTACTCCTCCATCAGCAACTTTCAATCACCGATTGGTCTTTTAGTATTTGATGAATCAATCACAGTTGAATGTGAAGAACAACCTTCAATTGGAACATTTGAAAATTTAGCAACAAATCTTCCTTGCTTTTTGAAAAATGTAGGTTGAAATTCATCAAACACTTTGCCATAATCATCAAGGATCTTTGGTTAGGTAGCTATACCAACATATGGAACTTTTCCTTTCCTTGAAACAGAAGCAGCAGTGACAAGACAATCTTGTGCCATATGCTCTTTTTGTCGGCAATTGTAACACAATCGATTATTTATGTTCTTCTTTTTCAGAACCTGCATAGCTTCCCAAAATTGAACATATCCAAAAAGATCATAAAAATAATCATATACCTGATGTCGATGATCATGAACCCATTTTGATGCCAGGCTCTTTGGAGTAGAATTAGAACCACCAGAAGAAAATCTTAAATATTGCTTCTTCTTGTTCTTTTGAGCGCCTTCAGGCTTAACAAACACTTCAGCAATTTTCTGAGAATCCACACAGTGAAATGGAAATTCTTTATCAGAAAATATTTGTTCCGAACCCTTGAGCTTATAAAATCTCTCGGGTTGAACCTTTTCAGCTTTGAAAGCATCTTTCTGAACCTGCTTCAAGTTAATTTTCCTCAAATTTTGTTGTGTTTGATTCTTAGAATCATCAACTTTAGCAACCTTTTGCTTAAAACCCAAACTAGCATGTTTTCCAGAAATCTTTTCTTCCAAACCAGAAGATATATGCCCATTCTTTGCAAGACTAGAAAACTTAGTTTTCATTTGATCAATACCCTTCTGTGCATAGAAAATCGTCTCATCGATATTAGTGTGAGAAATAATCTTCTTTACTGGAATAACAGTTTTCTCTTCTTCAGTAGAGGAAGAACCAGACACAAACTATGAAAATTTAGCAATCTCAGATTTCTTCTCAGCTTTCTTCCCATTTCTTTTGTTCTTCTTTTTCTTAAAAACCTTTTCTTCTTCAGAATTTGAAGTTGAAACTTTGAGTAATCAAATTCTTGCACTTTTTTTTTACAACATTGACAACTTCCTTGATAATGGCAGGGGGTGGAACTGTCTTGGTGACATAATTCAACTTGCGATTTGCATTGATGACTTGAATCTTAAAATCAGAAATCTTCTGAGTGTTTTAGATAATTTCTTTTCTGTTGCGATTAACTTCTTTGCAACTCGATTTGTTTCATATTTTTGTAATCTTAAATTATCCATCTCATCAAACAATTCTTTCTTTAGTTTATCTTCATTCCTTTTCTGAATGTCGATGTTTGCATTTAACAACTTATTCTCCCTTGCTAATTCTTTCTTTTCTTCCAACAATATTTCATTATCATTCTTATAACCTACTACTTTAGTAGCCAGCTCATCAGAAGTTTTGTGAAGCACATCAAGCTTAATTTTGGATTTTTCAAATAGATCATCGAAATCAGCTTCAACTTCTTTTACTTCTAATCTCCACTTTTTAGCTTTTTTAGTTAACTCATCAGTTACTTCAGATAACTTTGCAGTTTTCTGTAAAATTCCTTTTCATCACACTGAAACTTTAACTCTTCCTCAACAATTTCAGCTTGAAAATTTGTAAATTTCTCCTTTTGAACTGAAATTTTAGAAAAAAATCTTCAAATTTCCTCTTTTCATTTTCTAACTCTTCTTCCTTCCTTTTGATATCAGCAACCAACACCTCATTTTCCTTTACCGAACTTTAAATCTGTTTATCTATCCTTTTGTGAACAAAATTCATAAACAGATTCCTAACCACTTGTTTCAGATTCAGAATCAAACACTTTTGACCAGTCATATCCTTGACCAGTTTGTTAAACTAATTCTTTTGGATCTGAATTCTTCGGTGAATGACTTTGATGAAGAAGCATTTGAATTTGAATGCTCACGGGCAAAATTTTCAAACTTGAAACATTTTTGAAACATTTTACATTTGATTTGTGTAACCCAACTTTACCATTTGGATTTAAACTTTTGCATCTAGTTCTCTTCCTGTACCTTTTAGCTCTTTGGGCTAACATAGCAAGTTCTCAATTAATATCCATTTGTGTCACACCCTGTAAGATTTGTGTCGGGATGCGAAAAAAGGTTATCACAGTCAAGGTTACGAACGTACTCTGGATGGTTCAACAACTAGAGCCGTTTTGGAAATTGTTAAAATGTTGGAGTAAATAGGAGTTTTTCCAATATCATTACGCAGCGGATTAATTGTAATGAGAAAAGTAAATAGTTTTAAGTTTACAACACATAAGTTTCAAAAGATTTTTAGGACATGACACCGTTAGGTGTTATGTCAGGAAAATCTCCAAAGGCTAAACCATACTCCAGACACAAATGAAAGTCCTAAGATGCAAAGGCAGGAAACAAGCAAGCAGGTCCGATGCATGCACAAGAATTAAGCTCAAGTACCTGAGAATTCATACGAGAAAACGGTCAAGAAATAATTGTTGGTGAGTTTCACAGGTTTAAAGTGCTAGCAGTTAAAGGTTGAATGAAAATAGTAATTGAAGTCAGTTCATGTTAATAATTGACAATATTTGATAAGACTAGTTGATAATGTTACCATGTACCCTGAATACCGAAACTGACTGTTTACCCACTCTTGGTACCTATTGTCCGGTTGGTACCGCATAGATATGACATAAAAATTTGTACTCTTTGAAAAAAGACGGAGTCACAATTAGAGCTACCAATCAGAGCAGGGGCGTTAACCCAATAGATCTATTCAAACGTTACCGTTTGCAAATGATAATTAATCGGATTCAGTTAATAGTGGGGTTTAGGTTATAGCATGAATGAACATGAGATAACAAGTGTGGACAATGGAAAAGTACATGAAACAGTTATGATAACAAGGTCTAATTATCTAACAAGGAAAAATGTATGTATGAATTTTCCCCCAAAGATAAAGTAGTTAAAGGAAAAAGGGGCCGTGAAAAACTCACATGGTTCAGAAACGGTAGTCGGTAACACGATCAATGAAAAGTGCAAGCCTAGATAATTATAAGACATACAATAATAATAAGTAATTGGGTTGACATTAATGTCACTCTAATTAGGTAGGTCAAGTCTTGACGTCATGGTAGCCTTAGGGAAAAGTCAAAGTGAATGTGTCCGGTTATGTGTTTATTTGGAAATAATGTAAAAAAATATATTTTTAATTAAATTAAATATATAAAACTCCCAAATAATATTTAAAGATGATGAATATTTATAGAATAAATATTAAGTTTAAATGAGGGTTTTCATATGAAAATTGGTTATTTTGGCTAGTTAGTAAAAAACCGGGCGATTTTGCGGTAACCGCCGATTACGCGATATTTATCCGTTTAAGTTAGAAATCAATCAAGTTCAATAAAATATGATTACTTTCTGTATAAAATAGGTATATAATTATTTTAAGTGTTGGTTTGCATTAGTTTGCCGATTTGGTGGATTTTGTGTCGGTTTTGCCGTTTTGGTCCCGTTTGCCCGTTAAATGACACTGTTAGGTTCCTAAATTCACCATATGCATTTGTAAACATGTTTTCATCATTAAAATAACCCTAGGAGTTCATTTGGACCAGATTTGGGTTTCCTTACAAAAATGGTGTTTTCGGGCCCGTCGGGTGTCGGTTTTAGTCCCGGTTTGTGCCCAAATTCAAATAATTTGTTAAGGGATCTTTTGGCCATGTTCTAAAGTCATTTAAAACATCACAAACTACTGTTTAAAAGTATAAACTTTATGTTCTAAACGGATCTATAGTAAAAAGCAATTTCTAGGGCTTTTAAAGTGTACCTTTTTGTATGTAAAAGTTTGCTATGGTGAGTTTAAGCACTAGTAATCTTTCTAAAGTCCAAGATATCATATTTTGACTATATTGAGAGTCTAAAAACGTGTCATAGGCATCAAGGGGTCCAAATTTACAAGATCAACACATAATACACAATAAATACAAAGTTATTGTCTAAAAATGCAAACCAGGCAAATACTTGTGTAAAAGTCCAACCAACTAAGTTTTGAACATAATATCTCAAGGGAAATACTATCATGAGTTCCTAGTAGGTAAATACATGGTGGAACATGAAGTTAAATACAAGTAACTAAGATTTTATGGGGTAAAATAATGTTTAGACAACAATGTGAGTCAAGACTTGCTAATGGAGTGTTATAATTGTGAAAGAAGACTAAGTATTCTTGCTAGAACAAGATTTTACTAGAAGAAGTGAAGATGGAACCTTGTTAGAAGATGATGATGGCCGAAAATGATGATGATGATGGTTGTTCTTGAGTGTTCTTTCTTCCTAGCATCATGAATCATCAAGAACATGAGAGTTTGAGTAGAAAATCTAGAGAGAGAGTAGAGAGAGAGGACTTACGGTTGGGAAGGAAATAGAGAGATGGGAGAGTTCTCTTGAATTGTGAAAGTGTTCAATGAGGCTAGGGTTCTCTAAAAGTAATTAAGTATGAAAGTAGTTGGGAAAGGGAGTGTTTGGTTATGTGTGGGGGTGGATTTCGGTCCAAATGGAACTGAGAGAGAGAGAGAGAGAGAGAGAGAGAGAGAGAGAGACGGTTAGGGAGAGAATGAGAGAGTTTGGGTCTTGTGATGTTTGATAATTATCTAGTAAGTGGAATGCTAAATAAAGTGGCTAAGTGTTTGTGTATGTGGGTGTTAGTTTGGAACCGAAAAGAAGAAGAAAAAGGGGACGGGTTTGAGCTCTCTTGAGAGCCGACACACACACACCACACACTTGCACAATGGTTTGGTTCCTTAAGCTCCCAAGTGTATGTGTGTGTGTTTGTGAAATTCGGTCAAGATGAAGGAAGGGAGAGAGTGCGTAAATGGAGGGAAACTTTTATCCTTTGGTTAACCAACTTGTTTTACATAGAGACAACTCCAACCTATGAACTTATTGGTGGTGTAAGATGTTGGGAAATGACTTGATTGGCATAAAAGGGAGTCAACTTCTTGTACAAGCCACTAACTAAACTAATTGAATGGAGATGGTGGTGTTTGGTCTCGTAACCGGCAAGGAGGAAGGAGGGAGGTCACGGGTTCGACTCCCGTGGCCGGCCGGGTCGCGAGGAGAAAACGAGAGGGAGAGGGGAAAAGTGTGAGGGTCGCGAATAGGAGAAAGGGAAAGAAAATAAATAAATCAAATTGGGTTTGAAGGTTTTCTAAAATATTTATTCACGACAACATAACTAATAAAAACAATGACTCGGTTTGGAATGAAAATACTCGAGGGTTAATAGCTTGAAAAATCGTGTTGCATGTATATATATATTGCATGCATGTAAAAATACAATTGTCGTGAACGTTAATAAAGTTTAATAAAATGTTTTGGACGTAAAATAGATCGATGTTAATGTAGGAATTCGATCACAAGTCTCGTTTTGTTGTCGTTGTCTAAACACATTGTTACTTAATATGAAATTGTTTATAAAAATCATATGTGAAATATGTGTGTCATAAAATGATGAAAGTTGATAAAAGGTAAATCAAAGTTTAATGATTTAAAATGAACGTAAAATGATAAATGATAATAATGATAAATTCCAAGATGATGGGATTATGTTCAACGTTTACCACGTAGTTTGGTAAATTTAATAAATGAATTTGGTTAGTCGCTTTATTATTATTGAAGTTCCAGCGACCATTTCGTGCAAAGAAGTCATCATGTTCAAGTATCATTTTCATCATGAGTTAAGGCTATGTCAAGGATATTTTCCTATGATAAATGAATGTAATTATGATAAAATTGGCACGTTGCAAGTAAACAGTTACGTAACACAGTTAACATATAAGTATAATTTATCGGTTTAAGTTCTTGGAAACTTACGGGTTGTCACAATTTGTTCAAGATTGTCTGGATCTATTTGATCAAAATATTCTTCAATCAGATTAGCCGTTGGCAAACCACCATTCAAAGGTCCATAATATGAAGATAACAATGCAGATATAAATCCAGATGTTCATCAGGTGTTTTTGCAAAAAAACCATTTTGACTTGAATAAATGAATAATTTGGAATTGTAAAACTACACCCTCTTGATAAACTTTTAGAATTTCTAGGACCATGGCTAGTAACAAATGCTGTTAGAGCAGGATTTGATGAATCAGAACCAAAAGGTTTAGAATTGATGCTTGCGGAATTTTGACCATGATTTAATTCAGGATTTTGCAACTGCAGTAGACTTGTGATCATTCATTATTTCCATTCCTCGAGCATGAAGCTTTCCTGTTAGGCCATGAAATGATAATATTGAGTATTCTTTGTCATGAGTAATCGGTGAAATATAATTCTCCCAGTTCTCTGGTAATGTTTCTAGCAATTTCTCCTTCAATTCCTCTTTAGTGTTCTCTATGTTGACTACTTTTAATTCGCTGATTAGATGTGAGAATCTGGATACAAGAGCAGTGATGTTTTCTTTATCATAGTGTTGAAAATTTTCAAATTCTTTGTTCATCACTTTTCGTCTGCTCTTTTTGTATTGATCATTACCTTCACATCTTGCAGACAACGCATCCCATAACTGTTTTAACTTTTTGCAAGTAATGAATTGATGTAACAGTTCTGTAGGTATGTAAGTACACGGAACGATCTTACTACTGCATGATTCGATCAAACACGATGAACACGATGTAAATAAAGCTTTGCTTTATTGATTTCACTAAGAGAGATTACAAGGAATCTAGAGAGAGACACACACTCAGTTACACACAGTTAAGATGACAGAAGTGATAGAAATTTCTTAGTTAACTCTCTCTAACACAAAGTATCTATAATGAGCAACTTAGTAACCAGCGAACCAACCAGCGCACCAAATGGTTCGCTGCTGCGGACCATCAGACTAACCAAATGGTTCGCTGCCCATTGGTAAGTTGACAATAAGACTCACTAACATGCTATGATCTAGATACAATACACGAGACACTTTGTAGCATAGGATTATGCTCTAAAAGGTAAAACCATGGTAAGACATCCATAAGCTTTCTGTTCGAGTTCATAGCTTTTCCTTTCACTAGACGTGAAATCCTTCAATTCTTTATACTGTTCCATCAGTCGGTCGTGTGTAAAGTTTTTCAATTGGAATCCACATATCAACATCATTCGTACTGATATGTAACATCCGTGTCTGACCCGTTTATAAAACCCAAATCAAATATGAACTTGTCACGTGAAATGAATTTCAGTTTAATAATTATCAGAAGAAATTTTCTAAAATATACATTTAAATAATGTTTGAAACATTCCAAAAAGATTTTTGAAAGCAAAATAATACATTTGCAAAATTTTAAGTTAAACCATTCGCTTAAAACAAAAAAAAAGTAATTTTTGGTTTTTACACAATTTTGATATTCGAATTATTGTTTATTGCGAAGCTCGGGGTTATATCAAAATTATTTATAACACAAAGGTTGGAAATCAATTAAACATGTATCTTAACAAGTTCTAGTCTTCAAAATGATAAATTATGAAAGTTTAGGGGATCATTGTGTCTAAAACCAAACAGCAGGGACCTAAAATGTAAATATTAAAAATCTGTCAACATAGGCGGCTTGGCAGTACGCCCAGATTGTTTCTTTTGATTTGGGTGGTACGCCCTGCACCCAGACCAGCCGCAATTTCGTTAGTCATCATTTTAGGGGTCGATTTCAAGCTCCTATGTGTCGTATTTGCATGATTAATCACCATGGAATGTGTCCGTACCTCCTTGCGGTCCTAACCCCTATAGATATGTAACACCCCAGATTTCAAGCCAAAGAGGATATATGGATACAAGTGATTTACGAAGGTTTAATCACTTGGAGATGATAGAGGATAAAAAATGAGGAACGTGGGCGAAAACGGGGCTCAATTCCGAGCTACAATGAAGCGGGAAATGCGAAAACAAGTTTTAAGTTTTCAGCCAGATCCGCGATACGCCCGTATTGTATAACTTGGATACGGACGTATTGTCTGGAATGACACATTTTCAGCCACGTGTTGACCACCAAACCTGCGTGGCACAATACGACTGTATTGGCTAAAGGGAATACGGATCGTGTTCAGGACTATAAAAACTTGATTTTGAGCTCATCTGCTCATTTCAGCTCAAATCTATCAAAAGTTTCCATTCTAGAGACTCTGTAAGTAGCCAGGGAGAGTGCAAGGGGCTGAGAATCAAGTGTTGAAGGGTTGGTATGATCTTGGTAAGCATTTCCTCCAATTTTGATCATATTTTCAATAAGCTTTTGGATGATGATGATGATCTGTTATGATTGGATTGTAAGGAAAAATAGAGCTTGGAAGATTTCCGGCTGAAATGCCAATTTTACTAGTTCCGGCTGAAGTTGAAGTTGAAGCGGAATTCATACTTCAAGCGGAACATGCAGTTCAAGCGGAAAGAAGCAGTTTTGTTTCTTAGCGAATATTCCGGGTGAACTCGTTTATCCACCAGATAAAGAGTTCAACCTGACTTTTCCTGAGAAGTCTTTTCAGAAGTCCAATCCTGCAAAAGCTTCTCGTATGCTTCTAAATCTGATTCAAGCCGCTCTCCTAAAGTAGATTGTTGCTGCCAACACGCAAGTCATTCCGATTGTCGATGTTTATTCTTTTGGTAGTTTATATTTGACTTTTATGTTTACGGTCTAGATTAGATCGCATGAGATCAATGGCTGTCATTGATCTCATCAGCACTATATATAGCATGTAATCTCTCAGTTTATAAAAACGTTCATCACTTGTAATAGTGTAGCTTTGAGTTAATGCAAATAGTGCCGAATATTCGATATATCGTTGTTGTTACTATTCTGCAAATCAAGCATTTACATTATACAAGAGCTTAATATCGCTTAAGTAAAGTGAAATATAACTTTAATTCCGCAGGGTTATATTTGCAAGTAAAGGGCTTAGTTTTAGTTTATTCATAACTAATAACGATCCTACAAGTGGTATCAGAGCTTTGGCTCTTACTTTGAAGACTTTCTGTGCTTCAAAGTCTATACTTTACTTGCTTACTTTACAAGCTTCGCTGTTTTATCTTTCTAAAAGTTTTTCAAAATGAGTGATTTCAGTTTAAGTTGCCCAAATGGCTCCTCCAACAAACCACCAATGTTCACTCCTGATGACTTTGGTACCTGGAAACTCAGGATGGAAGGTTTTGTTAGGATTTTGGACCGTCGTATTTGGAAATCTTTCACTGAAGGACCCTACTCACCAATGGTTTCATCTGCTGATGATGCAGAAGTCAAAATACCTAAGCCATTAGATAAATATGTTGAAGCTGACTACACTGCTCTTGAATTTGACCATAAGGCATACTGGACTCTACAGGCCGCACTTCCTAATTCCATTTCAAGTGGGTTTAAAGGATATAAAACTGCATTTGACCTGTGGAATGCCTTAAGTGAAATGTATGAAGGAACCAGTGAAGTAAAAGAAAACAAGAAAGATGTTTTAAAACAAAAATATGAAAACTTTACTTTTAAATCTGGTGAAACAATGACAAACCAGTACTTGAGATTTGTCTCACTGCTTGATGAACTCCAAAAAGTGGATGTTAAACTAGAACAAGTAGATGTGAACAGAAAATTCCTACGTTCCCTGCCTTCTGTGTGGACAGTTTACACAGTAAGCATCAGGGAATGCAAGAATTTGAAAAAGATGAGACTCAGTGAACTTCATGGCATACTCAGTGCTTATGAAATGGAACTGGATCTTAAACAAAGCTCATCTTCTGAATCAACTCAACTGTTCTCATCTGCACTAGTAACCACTGATTTTAACAGTCAAAGATCATCTAACTCATCATCATACTCCTCACCTATAGTCAGTTTCCCTGAGACACCAAGGTGTCAAGAGAACTTTTCAAACTCTTTTGAAAGTTCTCACAATGCTCATGTAGCAGCTGACTCTTATCAAGGCTTCATACCTGAAGATCTTGAATGCATAGGTGCTGATGATTTAGAAGAAATTGATATAATGACCCAACTTGCAATGGTTTCTGTAAGAGCTCAAAGGTTTTACAAAAGGACAGGTAGAACCTACAAGGGAGCAAAAGGTGCTCACATAGGCCTTGACAAAAGCAAAGTCAAATGCTACAACTGTCACCAACTTGGTCACTTTGCAAGAGAATGCTCTCAACCAAGAAGAGAAGGACAGAACCAGAACCATGCTCAAGGGAAAAATCATGGAGGAAGCAACTCAAACAACAACAATTCTGGAAACAACTCAGGTTCACACCCCACCCCACCAAAGCCAACCGGAAGTCAAAATCATCAGAACGTGGTAGCTGCTGTAGCAAATCAAACATCATGTGTTGAATGGGAAGATTTCGCTGCTGAGTTTGAACCCATCAACTATGCTTTAATGGCCAAACAGGACTCCATCACAGATCAGGTAAATTCTATCCCTGAAAAGGTCTTAGAGAATCTATGTAGTCCTGCCTGCATAGAACAAGTGGCAAAATATCGAAATCACAACACTGATTTGATTGATGAAGTTTCAAACTTAAATGAGTTAAAGGAATGTTTTAAGAAAACTGAATCATCATACATTTCAAAAATTGAAAACTTAACCAAAGAGTATGATCAGTTAAAACAAACCAACTCAGTGCTTGAAACACAGCTTGATGACTTGCTGGCAAAACTTGAAAAATCAAGAAATGAAACCAAAGATGCTAAGGCTGAGGTTGATGTTCTTGAGATCAAGCTGAAAGATGCTTTGTTTACTTGTGATAAATTTCAAACAGCAAACAAAAAGGCTGAAAAACTGTGGATGGGAGGGATGTATGGTAAAGCAGGTGTTGGCTATAACTCTGTTGAGCCACCAATTGAATACTCACCTGTAATCAAACCAATTGAAGCTTTAAAATCAGAATGCAAAGTTAGTCTCACAGTTGATGACATTTCATCACAATCCAGTTCTGAAAACACTGTTGAGTCTAATAAAATTGATGTCACTGCTGCCAGCACATCTGCTTCAGTTGACCAATTAAACATTTTGAAACCATCAATTGCTGTTCCTCCACCAACTGTTTATGAACCTAAGGATTCAAAAGTTGGAGGAAAGCAACCTGAGAAACCAAAGGGAAGTCAAACTCAAAGGTTTGGTCAAGTAAACTTTAATCAAGTAACCAAAATTGAGTCTCCCAAGAAATTTGAAACCAAAATTGTTGAGTGCATGTGCTGTGGTGAACAAGGTCACCTAGCTGCTGTCTGTCAGTTTAACCCAATGAGTAAAGTCAGACCATTTCAAAAGCCAAAATCTGTTTTGAAACCAAAAGCCGATTTTCAAAAGAAGCTCACCGGAAGAATCTCACCTGTGAAAAATCACACGAAGCATTTTGGATCTGAATCCAACAGAGTTTTAGTTGGTAATGATAGAAATGGTAGTTTCACCGTTTTAAAGCAAAATCGTTTTCCGGCTGAAGTTCAAGCGGAACATTCTTCCGCTCGAACTCATGTTCAACCGGAAAAGAAATTTCAACCCAGATCAGCTACTGCTCCAAAGCAGAGACCTCAAGTTCATTTTGCTGACGGGTTTGAGCATTGTGAAGCTCAAGGAAGAAGAAACCCCTCCAGAGGAAAAGTCACCTCTAGAGAAAATTTTTCAAGAAACAGCAAACCCAATCAATTTGAAACTGTATTTGCTAATGGTTCAAGTGGAAATCATTATGTTCCACTTCAGGGAGGGAGTTTAAATCAAAGCCAACATTTTCCCCAAAGATTTTCAAAATCACCTGAAAGAACTAAGTTAGTTAATCAAGAAAGTGAAAAACTTAAGAAACTAACTAACAAGCAAAGAAAGTTTTAAGAATATAGGGACAGAAAAATTGCTGCAAAAAGAAACACCAAAGATGAAAGGTCTAGTCAAACAAGTGCTCAGTATGAGAACTTCAGTTTGGACAATGATGATCTGTTAAATGAAGCTCCAGTTATTAATACTCTAGTACTCAAAGAGTACAGGTATAATGATGCTTATGGCAGACCCAAGACCACTCAGGCTTGGGTCCCCCATAGAAATTAATCATTTCTGATATGTGCAGGTGCAAAATAAAGGCCAGAATAGCCTATGGGTAGTTGACAGTGGTTGCACTTGCCACATGACAGGGAATAAGCACATTCTGGAAAATACAAAAAGAATCAATGGAGGACCAGTTGCCTTTGGAAGCACAAAAGGCCATATCACAGCACAAGGTGATGTGACAAATGGACTGGTAAAATTTGACAAAGTCAATTTTGTTGATACATTGAATTTTAATTTGCTTAGTGTCTCACAAATGTGTGACAAAAATTTGAATTTAATGTTTAATGAGAAAGAGGCAATAGTTCTCAAACCTGGTGTTAAAATTCCTGATGAATTGATAATGCTTAAGGCACCTAGGAGAGATGGACTATACATTCTGGATATGTCAGTGGCTACACCTTCATGTGGCACTGCTTGCTTTGTATCCAAGGCCTCAGTTGACGAATCTGATATTTGGCATATGAGGTTAGGTCATGTGAACTACAAGAACATGAACAGAATTGTAAATTTAGGCTTGGTTAAGGGTCTTCCTAACAAGCACTTTATCTGTTCTGAAAACTGTGTGCCATGTCTCAAGGGCAAGCAACACAGAACCTCTTTCAAGCCAAAAGTTGAATCTTCAATCTCAAAACCTCTAGAGCTTTTGCACATGGACTTATTTGTTCCAACTAGAGTAATGAGTCTAGGAAAAAGGTCATACTACTTTGTTATAATTGATGATTTTTCTAGATATACTTGGGTTTTCTTTCTCAAAACAAAAGATGAAACTGCTGAATTGTTGAAAACTCTTGTCATTAATTTAGAAAATCAATCCAATCTTAAAGTCAAAACAATCAGATGTGACAATGGCACAGAATTCAAAAATCATGTTCTGAATTCATTCTGTGAGGAAAAGGGAATTTTGAGGCAATTTAGTGCTCCTAGAACTCCACAGCAAAACGGTGTTGCTCAAAGGAGAAATAGGACATTGATTGAAGCTGCCAGGTCAATGTTGGTAGACTCTAAGCTCCCTGTGATATTTTGGGCTGAAGCAGTGAACACTGCCTGCTATGTCCAAAACAGGATCTTAATTGTCAAGGGAAAGAATAAAACACCTTATGAGCTTTGGAGAAAAAGGAAGCCAAACATTTATTTCTTTAAGCCATTTGGTTGTTCCGTCACTATTTTAATAACCAATGAGTCTTTGCCTAAGTTTGCTGAAAAGGCAGATGAAGGTTATTTTGTTGGCTACTCTGGTGTGTCAAAGGCATTTAGAGTATACAACAAGAGTGTTAGAGCATATTCCTATGCTATGAGTGTCTCGTGTATTGTATCTATGTGAGCGTGTCTAAGTGATAGTTGTAGTGACTATTTGGTTATGGGCGTACCACATGGTCCGGCGGACCATGTGGTCCGGCGTATCAGTTTGATACGCTGGGTGATTAGTCACTTACTATAAATAGGTGTGTGTGAGAATGTTAGCTTAACTAGTTCAGTCATTCTACACCTTTCTGTGTGTGTTTCTAGAGAGAGACTAGAGAGAACTTCATTGTATCTTCAAGTGATCAATAAGAATTCTCTTATTTACATCCGTGTTCATTACGTTTGATCAAAGCATGCAGTAGTAAGATCGAATCTCGTTTCTACAAAGAGAACTAAAATTGTTGAGGAAACCATAAACGTATCTTTCAATGAGAAATCTGCCAACAACTTTAAGTCTCAGCCAAGCTGGTTATTTGATATTGATGCACTAACCACTGCTTTCAACATAACTGTTGATAAGCCTGTGAGCTCTCTAGTGCAGGAACAAAACTTTAACAGGTCTGCTGATGAACATTGGAAGAAAAATCAAACTGTTAATGAGAAGTCAATATTCTTCTCTTCAATGAGTTCTGAACCTGTTTTCCCAAGAAATGACAAGAAACTGACTGAAATAATTCAAATTGAAGAAGAAATTGTTTCGCTTGAAGTTCAAGCTGAACATATTTCTCCGGTTCAAGTTCAACCAGAAAATCAAATTTCAGAAACTGAAGAGAATACTGAATCAGAGTCTCATGAAGCTGGAAACTCACATGATAACACATCAAATGAGCTCAATTTAGATCATCTGATCTACAATTCAGATACCAATTCTCTTGAATCAGTTGGAGTTTCAGATTCTATATCACAACTTGAAAATGTTGAGCTTGATCACAGACTTCCTCAGCTCAACATACCCTCAAATGGAAGAAGCCATGAATTTCCTATGTTCATTGATAGAAGAATCAATAGAGATCATCCAGCGGGAAATATTATTGGAGAAGCTTCAGCTCCAGTGCTGACAAGAAGTAGATCTGCAAATGCAAATATCTGTTTGCATGCTGCATTTTTGTCACAAGAAGTACCTAAGAAGGTAGCAGATGCCTTAGAAGACAACAGCTGGGTAGAGGCAATGCAAGAAGAACTATTTCAGATAAACAAGCAAAAGGTTTGGGAATTGGTGGATCTGCCTGATGGAGCAGAACCAATTGGAACAAAATGGTTGTTCAGAAACAAGAAAGATGACAGGGGAATTGTTATCAAGAATAAAGCAAGACTGGTTGTGCAAGGCTATGTACAGGAGGAAGGCATTGATTATGATGAAGTCTTTGCACCAGTAGCCAGGTTGGAAGCAATCAGAATCTTCCTAGCCTATGCTGCATTTAAAGACTTCCAAGTATATCAAATGGATGTGAAAAGTGCTTTCCTGTATGGCCTCCTGGAACAAGATGTTTATGTCAATCAACCTCCTGGTTTTGAAGACCCTCACCATCCGAACAAGGTATGCAAGCTAATCAAAGCTTTGTATAGTCTCAAACAAGCCCCTATAACCTGGTATGAAACTCTTTCTAACTACCTTCTAGTGAATGGCTACAAGAGAGGAGCAATTGACAAAACTCTTTTTGTTAAAACTGTTGGTAATGACATGCTAATGGTACAAATTTATGTTGATGATATTATTTTTGGTTCATCTAACACTTTGTTGTGCAAGGAGTTTGAAACTTTGATGCAGTCAAAATTTAAAATGAGCTCCATGGGAGAACTAACCTTCTTCCTAGGGCTTCAAGTAAAGCAAACTGCAGACGGAATCTTTCTGAATCAATCAAAGTACATCCAAGACATGCTGAAGAGATTCGACATGTTATCATGCTCAAGTGCCAAGACTCCAATCTCCACTTCCCACAAGTTAACTAATGACTTAAGTGGAAAGCCAGTGGACGTGCACATGTATAGAGCAATGATAGGCTCTCTAATGTATCTCACAGCTAGTAGACCTGACATCATGTTCAGTGTTTGCTTATGTGCTAGATATCAATCTTCTCCAAAAGAGTCACACATGCTCGCTGTTAAGAGAATTTTCAAGTACCTAAAAGGGCAACCCAAACTGGGTTTGTGGTATCCCAAGAACTCTGACTTCTCTTTCAAAGCATACACAGACAGTGATTATGGAGGATGTGATATAGATAAGAAATCAACATCAGGAGGATGTCAATTTCTAGGAGAGAGGCTTGTTTCTTGGCAATGCAAGAAGCAAACATGTGTTTCTACTTCAACTGCAGAGGCTGAGTACATTGCTGCCTCAAGTTGTTGCAGCCAAGTCCTTTGGATCCAAAATCAGATGCTTGATTATGGAATCACATTCATGGAGACTCCTATTCTTGCAGACAACAACAGTGCCATTTCCATCGTTAACAATCCAGTGAAGCACTCCAAGACCAAACACATCGACATAAGGTATCACTTTATTAGAGATTGTGCTGAAAAGAATTTAATCAAATTATTTAAAGTTCACACTGATCATCAATTGGCAGATTTGTTTACAAAAGCTTTCGATGAGGCAAGATTTTTCTACCTCATTACAGCCATTGGGATGATGAACTTTGAATAAAACTTTTCACAACTTTAATGAAAGAAAGAGATATGCTCAAAGAGTCCGTCTCTTGATACAAAAAGAAAAAGAAAAGGAAAATCTCTTGTGTTAATATTCATTGTCAAAAACTGCTGTTAAGAATATGAAAAATTGACACAAATTTTCAAAATTTATGTGTTTTGGATTTTCCGGTTCAAATTCAGGTTCAACCTGAAAGAATAACTTTTGAAATTCACCGGGTGAACTTCAACCGGAAAAATGCTTTAAATTTGACGTGAAAACTTATTTTTGAAAACAATTCTTCCAAGCGGAAAACTTGTCCGCTTGAAGCTCAAACGGAAGAAATTTGGTTTTTAAAATAAAGGAGAAAATGAGTTCCGCTTGAACTTCCGGGTCAACAAAGTCAATGAGTCATTTAATTACCCGGAATGCACAATTTACTAAGCGGATATTCATTTATTTTATCCATTGAATTTTTAACTGTTCAATTCCGAGGTTTCAGTAAATTAATTTTTGGATAAGGGCATGCTTTAACCAGTTGTACTGTATAACCCCTAAAGCACCTGTCCCATCTGTCAATGAACCGTCGATTTACAACCTCTCTCCTCCACGTCATCTCCGAAAAGGTAAAAAGCCCTAAATTACCGTCATTTTCCCCATTTCTCGCAACACATCTCAGAAATTACTCCCAAAACCCTCTCAAACCATCTCCGATTAACTCCCACTAAACCGTCGACATTCTCAAATTCCGTTAACAATGGCTCCGAAGGGAAAGGCCAGTGGCAAAAAGCCAGTTGGTGACTCAAAATTTCCGGTAGAACACAACTTGATGGCATACCTGGAACCACCATCCAAGACTGAAATCTACAATGAAATGATCGAGTTCATCAAAAGCTCTCACCTCCATCATGCGCTTACTGTAGAAGCCGAAATCTTTGAAGAGGTGATGGAAGACTTTTGGGTTCACGCTAGGGTTACCGACGAGGCTAGCGGAAGTGGTAAAATTGTGTCAACTGTCCAAGGGAAGGAAGTTGAAATTGATGAAGCAAAGGTTCGAAGACTGTTGAAACTGAGGGATGAAGATGGATACGGAGAAATAGATCAGAAGAGATATCTCCGCCTATTCAGAAACATTGGTTATGGTGGCTCCCTGCACAGCAAAACTATCAAGAAGGGGCAGTTACCATACAAGTGGAGATTTCTTGCACACACACTTCTGGTGTGTTTATCTCCAAAGAAGGGAGGTTTTGATGAGCTCTCCGGTGAGCAAGCCTCTGCCTTCTACGCTGTGGTCAAGGGTGAGAACTTCAACTTTTCTAAACAAATTTTTCAAGCCCTAAAATCCAATGTTCATTCTGAATATGTATACTTGTATCCCAGATTTTTGACATATATTCTCAAAGAAGAGTACCCCCATATAGTATGGCTTGGTACAATTTTGCACCAAAAACTTCTGAATGAGAAAACATTTTCAAATCTTGCTTTAAATAAATCTCCATTTCTTGGAAGGGATACTGACCACCCCTTACCAATTCCAAGGCAATTTCCTGATGAACCTGCTACTGTAGAGGTTCAACCGGAAATTGTAGGATCACACTGAGCTCCCTTCTCAAGATGACAGAGCTGTAGACCTAACAGTTTCTGATCCCACATCTGTCCCAGCTTCCTCTTCACTAATAGTTTTTCAATCCAAAAAGAGGAAAGCTACCACAATCACTTCCACTGCCACCTCCTCATCAAACTCACCTCCTGTCATTTTCAAAAGACAGAGAAAAGTGGTTACTAGGTCTCCTCCACCTAGCACCACCAACCAACCTGAAGCTTCAAACCCCGTTCAAGGCAAAAAGCCTAAACGGAAACTGGTAAATTTGGGATTATCTCTTAGGGACGAACCTTCTGTTGAGGGGGAGTCATTAGAAGCAGATGTAGCTTCCCCATCTGAACATTTTTCACCCCTGCAACCCCTGTCACCCAGGAGTGACAGTGCTCTCAATCCCGGCTTAAATGAAGGTGTTATTAACTCACCTACCATATTACATGAGAACATCATGATAAGCCAGGACACTGTAGCACTGCAACCCCACTCCTCACCGGAGGTGAATCTCAGTGGTTCTGAAGAGATTCATGCAGAAAGGGCTGCTGCTGCCCAAGTATCCCAACTGGAGCTTGGTGACAGCAGTAACATAAATAAGACCTAATCTGCGGCAATCTTCTCTGAATCAGCACCCGGAAGTCCTTCATTGGAACCAAGGGTTGTTGAAACAGCAGAAGAGAATCCCAGGTGCCAAGAAGCCATGGGTACCAATGCTGATCAATCTAGGATTGATAGCTTGGTTATTTCCAAGGATACTGGCAAAAAGCCAGTTGAGGATAGTCTTACACTACCCGAATTGACGAAACTGTACCTTTCTCTGCAAGCACAGGTTGAAGCTCTAAACTCAACTGTTGCCAAACTGGTACAAGCTGATCCTACTCCAACTGAAGCAGGTCCTTCAAACCCTACCAGAGATGCTGAAGAAGTTCTTGTAACTGATGAAGCTGATACTGTCAAATTGGGGGAGAAGTTACTATCAAAACCTGCTATTACTGAAATCGAAGAAGTAGAAAGGATACCGGCTGAAGTAAGAGCCACAGCTTGCCAAAAGATTGGCATTAACCCTTTTTCAGTTGAAGAGAGCTGGGTAAACATGAAGTGCAGTCAACTGATTGCTATTTCTCCTTTTGAGGACCCCAACCTCACCGAGCTTGTTCAGTCGTCCATGCTGATTGCTGGTGCTCTCCCTGATCATATCAACTTGATCACAACACTTCTGACAGATGTTATTTTTCCGGCTGAAAGAGCCAGTGATCATGTTGTAGGCAACATTGCCTCCACCAGCAAGGCAGCAGTTGATATGGAAGAAAGTACTGCAACTGCAGCAGTTGGTACTTTGACTGAAGGAGAAGGAGAAAGTTTGATTGGTGAAGATGAAGGAACCGAGGTACTGGAAATTACTGACAAAGAACCTGAAGTCACCCAACCTCAGGTGGTGACTGATGGTCAATTATTAGTTCAAGCGGAACTTCAACCGGAAGTTCAACCGGTAGTTCCAGGAGAAGGAGTTCTGAATGTTCAACCGGAACAACAAATACCAACCCAGGTGGATGTTCAAGGTCCTTGCTCCTCAATTTTTGGGACTGTTGAAACACCTGTGGTTCAACCGGAAGAGCAAAGAAATGAAGAAGCTGAGGATGTGGCTAGATCACTGATAGCATTAAGGAGTTCAGAAACAGTTCAAACTGAGGAACCTGTTCAAGCTGATATAGCTAAAACCATTCAACAGGTAACTCAAACTCCTGAAGCTGAGGCTATAGTGAAAATGGTTGAAGATGCTAGAAGGGTTGCTGAGGATGAGAGAATAGCCAGAGAGCTCCAAGAAGAATTCGATCTATACATGCAAAACAACGTGTTTGAAAACCTTCTTGAAGAAGCAAAGACTAGGTCTTTCAACTGGAGGTTAAAGGATTATGATTTGGATACAATGTCTGAAGCTAATAGGCAGAGGTTAATTGCTATTGCCTCTCACTTGCCTACCAAGCTGGTAAAGAATGATGAAAATTACCATCTGTTGAAAAAGATTCAGAGGGCTCTTGTGATTAGAAATTTGAAGAAAGAGGAAGAGCTAGCTCAGATGCAGGTTAAAGGACTTTGTAGCTTGATTGACAAAATTTTTTATGAGCTAAAAGGAGAAACTGCTGCTGTCAATCCTAACCTGGTGATGCCTTCACCATCAGAGCTGGTCTCAGGTACTATAACTGCTAATGTTAAACCTAAAATTGATGATATTGCAGATATACCACCTCCACCTTCATTTATCTACAATCCAAACCCAATGCCTACAACAACTTCATCCATTCTACAGTCACTTCCAATCATACCTTACAAACCTCCACACATCCCCAAGAAGCTTGCTGCTAAACTTGCCAATCCTAAGTTTAGATCAGACAACTTCACACCCATCACTCCCTTTAAGAAGAAGCCTCCACCAACCATGGACTTCTCTGACATCTTTCCACCTACTCCACCCTCAAGCCCAACTCCTGAAGCCAATGAACCACCTCCAAAAACCACCTTACCTCCACTTACCATCAATGAATCCTCCACCAACATCACCCTTAAACCTACTGAAACTCAGCTTGGTCCCTCTTCATCAACTGCCAAAGGCAAAAGACCTATTGTGCAAGAATCTGTCAATGATTCTGATGAAGAGAGAAAGATGAGAAAGAGGAAGATGATGCATGACAAAAACAAAAGAGATCAAAACAAAAGAAGGAAAGGACCACCCAGAAAGAATAAGATCGTTGGGTGGACGGTAAATGAAGATAATTTTGACTTTTCCTTCAAATTGGCAAATGGTACAACTCAGGTGATAAATGCTCACAAGGCCACTACATTTCTCAGTGCAATGCAAATGACTGACATCATCCTAAAACTCAGAGAAGTTATGAATCCTTCAAGGGCAGAGCACATGTTAAGGCTTATCGTTGAACCAACTGTGCTGGAATATGGAATGCTCTATCGAAGTAATTTAGAAGATGATTCAGCAGGAGAAGAAGAATAATAGCCTACCAGTGAGATCAAATTTATCATCTGGGAAGAAGAAGAAAAGCTCTTCTATGTTCATAGAGCTGATGGCACCTTTACAATCCATGAGTCCATTTCTGTTCAAGAAGAATGGAACGAAACGGACTGGGATTCAATCAAACATGTAAAGGTGACCAAAACAAACATCAAAGAGCTCTCTCAAAATCTTGATGCCAGCATTAGATCTTCTAACAAGTAGGTTGTGGAGAAGAAATTTTTTGGGTACAAGTCAGTTTTGAAGATAAACATTGAAGACAATGAATAATTTGACAGCATCAGCTTAGGGGGAGATTGTAAGGAAAAATAGAGCTTGGAAGATTTCCGGCTGAAATGCCAATTTTACTAGTTCCGGCTGAAGTTGAAGTTGAAGCGGAATTCATACTTCAAGCGGAACAGGCAGTTCAAGCGGAAAGAAGCAGTTTTGTTTCTTAGCGAATATTCCGGGTGAACTCGTTTATCCACCAGATAAAGAGTTCAACCTGACTTTTCCTGAGAAGTCTTTTCAGAAGTCCAATCCTGCAAAAGCTTCTCGTATGCTTCTAAATCTGATTCAAGCCGCTCTCCTAAAGTAGATTGTTGCTGCCAACACGCAAGTCATTCCGATTGTCGATGTTTATTCTTTTGGTAGTTTATATTTGACTTTTATGTTTACGGTCTAGATTAGATCGCATGAGATCAATGGCTGTCATTGATCTCATCAGCACTATATATAGCATGTAATCTCTTAGTTTATAAAAACGTTCATCACTTGTAATAGTGTAGCTTTGAGTTAATGCAAATAGTGCCGAATATTCGATATATCGTTGTTGTTACTATTCTGCAAATCAAGCATTTACATTATACAAGAGCTTAATATCGCTTAAGTAAAGTGAAATATAACTTTAATTCCGCAGGGTTATATTTGCAAGTAAAGGGCTTAGTTTTAGTTTATTCATAACTAATAATGATCCTACATGGATGAATGATTTAGTTGAATAAAGGAAATCAGAGATGATCAACTGAGGAATTAATATCCCTATAATTTCAAGGTATGAATTGATCATGCAAACAATGTGTAAACTTTCCAATTTTGGAAAGATGATGATTATGATGGTTTAAAAGCTAAAATGATGCATGCAGTGAGGTTTTGATCATCCGAGGATCATCAGGATATAATCCTGGGATACAGTCAGTGGATTGATTATCAAAAGCTAAGGTGAGTACAAATTCTAATTCTAGTTGTACAAGTTTTTGATGCATGTTGTGATTTGGGGAAAATAGGATATGATGATTGTTAGGGCTGATAATCCGGGATCCTGGCCGGAAGCTCAAATGGTTCAATATCCTTACACAAGTTCAGGATCCTGGCAGGTTCGAGCATCCTGAATTACAGTTATCAACTAACCCGTTTGTTTTTCCCATGTGTCTTATTAATTGCAGGGTCAAAGAAACGTGTAGACAAGCCTAAAGACTCGGACAAATGATATAGAACGTGGACTAAGTGGTCCACAACGTTCATATTGGCTCAGTTGGGAGAATCCCTAAAATATAGGACAGTTGGTTATATTATTTCAGGATGCTCGCCAGAAGCTCAAAGGATCCTGAACTACAGTTTTCGATTAACCGTTACAATTGTCCACGTGTCTTAATTGATTGCAGGTATTAAGGGACGTGTAAATGATGGCGAAAGACTCGGTCAAGGCTTTATGGGACGTGTTGTAACTGACTCCAACGTTCACAAAGACTTGAAGACTCAATCCCTAGTTTTTAGCCTAGTTAGTTAATGCATTTTTGACTATTTAAACGAGCTCTAGGTCATTCATTCATCAGGACACACACACAACACACGATACTTGCTATCAAAACTCTCTGTAAAACTTAGAACACGAGCTCATTTCACTTGTACCAAATACTTTCATCATATAAAGTTTTAGGAGGCAGGTACTTTGAACCGGCCCCCGAGGTTTTTTGCTAGGCTCCTTGAGTATACTCAAGGATTCCTGGATTTTCCCTCGTTACATCCTCGTGTCAATCTCCAAACTTACATTTTCATCTTTATTTTACATCAAACACTCTACCTCACTTACAAAGTTTGATCAACTAATTGCTTAGGCAGTTTTTGACCAAAACAATTTGGCGCCCACCGTGGGGCAAACGGTGTTTGAATTCAGCTAAGAGCCTTGATCTTCTTCCCATAATCGATTCTTGAAAATGTCGAGCCAACAAAAGATTACTTCGAAATCTGTTTCATCCACTAAACCGGCTGTCGACACTGGTCTCCACCCAATGATGAAGAAAGTGACCGGCACCGACGCTAAAAGAGTGGAATATCCTACTTTTCAGGGATCTCAAGGTACGTCCACTGACCCTGCTATTTCTAATAATGATCTCTATGTTTTGATCAGGAAAATGAAGTCTCATGTGGATGAGCAATCCAAAACCAACGAGAAAATGATGAAGGAGATCATGGAATTGAAGAAATCAAAGAAACCAGTAGAGGAAATTAGCCCTTTGATGCCAAAATCATTCGGGTTCGACTCTCCGGAAATATCGGAGCAGCCAAAACAGAAAGCGAATCCCTCTACTGCTCCAAAGTCAGGTATTGCAACAACTACTACTGCAGGATTCTCAGGCTCTCAGCATCAGAAGGCTTCTAGGGTGATAGATCTGGAATACTCTGGGTTCTACTCCGAGCAGCCCCCAGAATCTTACTACAATGGATATGGAAGTCAGCAGCCACCGAGATGCTCGAGTCAGCAACCAGCCGGGTTTTTAAGCCATCGAGTACCACCAGTCTCGACACAACAACCTATATCTCAACCACAGCGGTTTGCGACGACAAACCTTCATGAGCCTTGGAGTCAGCAGTCAGCAGCACCTACTACTCAAATGCTACAGGGATCTTCATCTCAGCCATTCCAACAATATCAGAGCCGCTTCTGAGCTGCTCAGGATCCTCAAGGATCCTTATTTTCCTATCCTACTGTCTCTGCAGGCACAATCCCAGGTTCATCTCAAGAGATGCATGAGGGAGACTTTATCCCCATGCAAGTGGGAACCACAACTGAGCCAACCATCCCTAGGGATGCTGAATATGGACCTCAGATCCATTTCCAAACTTCCAGGGCTGGTAACAACTTTGATAATTTTTATGCTAACCCTAACCAAGGAATTGTGCAGGATGCAGGTATCAACCCCATCATCGCTAGGGAACTTCAGAGGTTAAAGGACATGATCTCAAGTGTTCCTGGTGTTATTCGCCCGATTCCTGAAGTGCCAGCGGGCAGCCACAGAATTTCTAGATTTGCATGGCCCATTTGTGACGTAGAGATACCAAAAAGATTTTAGACCCCCAACATGAAACTCTACGATGGGACCACAGATCCTGAGGAGCACGTGGCACAATACAGAGAAAGGATGGAAATTAACCCCATTCCTGCAAACATCAAAGAAGCTTGCTTATGCAAGGGATTTGGTTCAACATTAACAGGACCAGCCTTGAAATGGCTGCTCAGTATCCCTCCTAATACTATTACTTCTTTTCCCCATTTGGTTAACTTGTTTAATAACCAGTTTTCTTGCAGCAGGAGCTTTGAGAAGCTCACTGGCGATTTGTACAGAATAGTTCAGAAGCCTAATGAATCCCTGAGGGATTATGTGGCCAGATTCGGTCGAGAAGCTCTAGATATCCCCAAACTGGATATGGCTGCAGCCGTGGAAGCATTCAAAATGGGGATCAGAGGAGATTCCCGCTTTTATGATGATTTGGTTATGACTCCTTGCAGGAACCTTGATGAAGTCAGAACAAGGGCATTAAGATTCATCAGATTGGAAGATGACAAAAAGGTCCAGAAAAGAGGTGATGAATCATTAGGCGGGAAAACGGATTCTCCCGCAAAGCAACAACGAACTAAACCCTATTACAGGAATGATAATTCCAGGGTCAATGCAATTGAAGATGAAGATGACGAGGAAGACTTTCCAATTGTATCTGATTACTGTTTTTCAGTTGACACAAGTGGTGTGTTATGTGCTTTGCAGGATCTAGGTGATAAAGCCAGATGGCCAAGAAAATCGGATAAACAAGGATCATGGAAAGATAAGTCTAAATGGTGTGCCTACCACGAAGACTTTGGGCACTTAACGGATGATTGCATAGCACTTTGGAAAGAAATCAGTTACCTGCTCAGCAAAGGGCACCTCAAAGAATTGTTTGGCAGGAAGAGAAGTAAAACTCAAGAAACTGCTGAGCTGCCCAAAAGAGCTCAGTCGCCACCAGCAGATGCAAAAGTGATCAACTTCATCTCAGGAGGATCTGACATATGTGGAGCCTCCTTCTCATCAGCAAAAAGACATGCAAAGGAGGCTAAGATGGATCAAGGCAGTCGGCCAAAGAAGAACGCGATATTGACTGAAGACAAAGTCATCTCTTTTGACGAAACTGATAAGCTGGACATCCAGGATCCTCACCACGACAGTCTGGTAATTACATTATGTATTGCTAACCATTATGTTCGCAGGATCCTGATAGACAATGGCAGTTCAGTCATCATTATTCAATTGGACGTGCTTAAAAAGATGAGCATTCCAGAAGAAGACATAATCCCAAGATCCTCGGTGCTAGTAGGATTCAGCGGAGAAACGAAGCATACCGTTGGAGACATTAGACTTCCTGTTTACATTGAAGGAGTCAACTCTATGCAGAAATTCCGCGTTATTGACTCTCTTCCTTGTTGCAACGTAATCTTGGGAAGGCCATGGATCCATGACATGAAAGCGGTCCCATCTACCTATCATCAATGTGTGAAGCTTCCCACACCTCGGGGAGTTGTAAGGATACTAAGTGATCAACAAGAAGCCAAAGACTGCTATACTTCTGCCATGTAGAATACCATCAAGTCCAAGCCAGCATAGCAATTAAAGAAACCAGCACGAAGAATTCAGATGACAAAGGAGTTGGAAATCAAGGAAGTTCAACTCAATCCTGAAGATCCTGAAGTCAAAGTGCTGGTAGGAACTAATATTCCTGAGGATACTGAGGAGCAGCTCGTGAGCCTCTTGAAGTCCCGAGTCACAACATTTGCATGGAAACATGAAGACATGACAGGTATATCTAAAGATATTATTACTCATAAACTTGGTATAGATGATTCTTTCATGCCAATACATCAGAAAAGAAGGAAGTTCGCTCCTGAGAGAAACATCATAATCCAAGAAGAAGTTGACAGGCTGCTCAAGTAAAAAATGATTAGGGAAGTTAAATATCCTCGATGGCTGGCTAATGTGGTGGTAGTCCAGAAGAAAAATGGTAAGTGGAGGGTATGCGTAGATTACACAGACCTAAACAAGGCTTGTCCAAAAGACCCATTCCCTCTACCACACATTGATTCTATGGTGGACGCGACTGCTGGGCATGAGATGCTAACTTTTATGGACGCATCTTCGGGCTTTCAACAAATTCAAATGGAACCATCAGATCAGGAAGACACGGCCTTCATGACTCCCACAAGTATTTATTGTTATATTGCAATGCCTTTTGGTTTACGAAATGCAGGTGCCACATACCAAAGGCTAGTCAACAAGATGTTTAAAGACAAACTGGGGGACACCATGGAAGTATACATAGATGATATGGTGGTGAAATCGAAAAAAGCAAAGGACCATCCTAGAGATCTTGAAGCTGCTTTTGATATCTTGGACCAGTTCAACATGAAATTGAATCCTTCGAAGTGCCATTTCGGAGTAAGAGCCGGCAAGTTCTTAGGCTTCATGGTTACTGAAAGAGGAATTGAGGCCAGCCCCGAACAGATCCAAGCAATCATAAACTTAAAGTCTCCAACGAATGTCAAAGAAGTTCAAAGACTAACTGGCAGAGTAGCAGCACTCAACAGATTTATATCAAGATCATCTGAAAAGAGCAAAGAGTTCTATGACATATTGAAGAAAAACAAAAAGTTCGAATGGGACGAAAAGCATGAAGCAGCTCTGAGCTCCTTAAAAGAATATTTATCATCTGCTCCACTTCTAATGCAACCAGTCAAGGGCGAACCACTATCTCTCTATATGGCAGTCTCAGGCAGCTCGATAAGTGCTGTGCTTATGAAAGATCATGAGGGACAACAGCATCCGGTATACTATGTAAGCAAAACGTTGCTAGATGCTGAGACCAGGTATTCTTATTTAGAAAAATTGATTTTAGCCCTTGTCATGGCTTCTCAAAAGTTAAGACACTACTTTGAAACTCATGTTATTTATGTGAAAACTAACTATCCTATTAAGTGTGTCTTAAGAAAGCCAGAAATGTCTGGAAGAATGGCGAAATGGGCAGTTAAATTAAGTGCCTATGACATCATATAGGAGCCAAGAACAGCGATTAAGTTACAGGCCCTAGCAGATTTTGTGGCTGATTTCAGCAGCGATATACTGCCAGAAGTTGAACTAGAATTCAAGCAGCTCGAAGAAGCTTCAGGCAGCTGGGTCTTGTATACAGATGGAGCATCTAATGTCAGAGGAACAGGATTGGGTGCGCTACTGAAATCGCCACAGGGGGACATTATCCCTCTATCTATCCATTGTGAATTTAAGGCTACTAATAATGAAGCCGAATATGAAGCTTTAATTGCAGGATTAAAACTCGCTAAAGATATGGGTATCCAACACATTCAAGTTTTTATTGATTCTTTGTTATTAACTAACCAGTTTAATGGATCCTATAAAGTGAAAGGCGAAAGGTTAACCAAATATCTAGACCTCGTAAAACAATTAGCATTATCTTTTGAAAATTGCAGCATATCACAGGTACCTAGAGAAGAAAACGCAGAAGCTGATGCTTTGGCAAATTTAGCATCATCACTAAGGATCCCAGAAGGTGTTAAGATTCCCATAACTCACATCCTGACACCAGCAATCGAAGAACAGGAAGTTAATGACATCACAGCAGATAAAGATCCGGATATGGTAGATTCTCAGGATCCTCAGAAATCCTGGACAGACCCTATCAGAAGATTTATCCAAGAAGGAGAAGTCCCAAAAAATGAGAATCCCAGGCTCTTTCGAACAAAGGTAATCCCATATTCTATAATAAATGGTATCTTATACAAGAAATCTCTTGCAGGACCATACTTGAGATGCCTCGAGCAGCCTGAGGCACTTGCAGTACTCCAGGATATTCACGAAGGTGATTGTGGCAACCACACTGGGGGCAGATCACTATTTTCTAAAGTATTGAGAACAGGATACTACTGGCCTACTATGAAGAGGGATGCAATGGCCTTCGTTCAGAAGTGTGATGCATGCCAGCGGCACGACAACATCCTTCATCAGCATGCCGAGCCGCTCCATTCGATATCATCTCCATGGCCGTTCATGAAGTGGGGCATGGATATAGTTGGTAAGCTGCCTGTAGCACCTGGAGGAAAAGTCTTCATGCTGGCTATGACAGACTATTTTTCTAAGTGGATTGAAGCCGAAGCTTTTGTTCAAGTTAGAGGAAAGGAAGTGATTTCCTTCATCAAAAGGAATATCTTGACAAGATTTGGAATCCCATCAGAAATAGTGAGCGACAATGGGTCTCAATTTATTGGAAAAAGGACGACAAATTTTTGTGAAGCATGGGGGATAAAGATGGTAACTTCAACTCCCATACATCCACAAGCTAATGGCCAAGCAGAATCGAGCAATAAAATCATCATCAATAATCTCAAGAAGAAGCTAGGAAACAAGAAAGGAAAATAGGCTGAAGAGCTACCTTTTGTATTGTGGGCAGACAGAACGACCTCCAAAAATGCTACTCGTCGAACACCATTTTCCTTAGTATTTGTATCTGAAGCTGTAATACCCACTGAAATGGTGATGCCAACTGCAAGAACAAGCTGCCGGAATTTTGAAGCAAACAAGCAAGAGCTCCTTGAAGATCTTGAAACAATCGATGAAATTAGAAATCTCGCAAAGTTTAGGATGGCAGCATACCAGCAAAGGATAGCCAAGTCTTACAATAGGAATCTAAGGGTCAGAAGATTTCGAGTAGGAGATCTAGTACTCAGGAAAGCTTTTCAAAACACTACCAATCCGGCACATGGGAAACTCGCACCTAAATGGGAAGGTCCTTACCTAATAGATTCAGAAGCTGGAAAGGGAGCGTACAGGCTGGATACTATGGAAGGTGAGCTACTCCCAAGAGCTTGGAATGCAATTCACTTGAAGTTATATTTTATGTAAGCGCTCTCTAGATCCTCTGAGCATATCAAAAGAATCCTTGTGTATATTCCAAGGACATCAGGTATGATCTTTATTCTCATTTCAATCCCTTAATCATTATCTTTGTGAAATGGTTACTAACTTAGGCATCGGAGGGGTGTTAGTCAAACTAACACCCACCTCTCACCAAGCCTTGAAGTATTTTGCAGATGTTCTAAGCCTCTTGTCACAAGCTAGAGGCTGATCACCTCTTCTAAGTCTAAAGCATTCTGAATGCTGTCAAAAGGTTTAGGAGGTTTTCACCTTCTCGTTCACTAATGGGAATCGCCAGAAGCGCAAGACCCTCGCCAGGAGCGCACGGAGGTGGCCTATGGTTCAAGGTGGTGCGACCAGTCCATCTGAGGGTGGCTGATAATTTCATCACTGTTGGCCATAGAGTGCACTTCAAAATGGGTGGCAGACGTGTCATCTCGAAAAGATTCTAAGGTTTTTGGCATTTTCATGTCAACCAAGGTTTAGGCACATTCGTGTCTCTCAAGTTTTTAGGCTTGACCCCAATTGGCTTAGTCCCAAGTATTTTTGAGCTTGTCCTCAGAATAACACAGGTTTTTAATGTTCTCACATTAACTAAGGTTTAGGCACTTTCGTGTGTCTCAAGTTTTTGGGCTTGACCCCAGTTGGCTTAGACCCAAGACTTATAAAGCATTTCGTACCTCAGAAGACAAGGTTGGGCTTGACCCCTGTTTGACTTGTTCCTAAATGCTCAAGACTTATTCTCAGATTCATCGGAATTTCATCAAGTATATCTTAAGGATTCCTAAGGATCCTCATGGATCCTGGTTATCTCGATAGTTGAATTACTTTTGAACAGGTGACATTGGTACTGCGCATATTGCATATTTTTATTACTAACCAAGTATTGGCTAACATCATGGTTTGTTAACATTGACAAAGTTTTATGGGCTTTGGAATTTCTAAACTAGGCATCCTGTAGGATCCTCATTTAAACATTTTTCAAAATAACCAAAAATATACATAACACACCATGATGATCAAAATACTACTAAGTCAGGAAATACAAAAAGAGCAATCGACAGGGTTCCGACTGATGTATGGGGAAGACAGCAACTTGGAGTTATTTATGGGGAAATCACATGAGAAGTTGTGTTGCTATCAAATCAGGAGCTAACGAGTCACCTTCGTAATTATTTCAAGGGATGGCGTTGAGTTTGAATTTTTACAGCCGTCTTCTTGGTCGACAACTGTTAAAATTCAGGGGCAATTGTTAGGGCTGATAACCCGGGATCCTGGACGGAAGCTCAAATGGTTCAATATCCTTACACAAGTTCAGGATCCTGGCAGGTTCGAGCATCCTGAATTACAGTTATCAACTAACCCGTTTGTTTTTCCCATGTGTCTTATTAATTGCAGGGTCAAAGAAACGTGTAGACAAGCCTAAAGACTCGGACAAATGATATAGAACGTGGACTAAGTGGTCCACAACGTTCATATTGGCTCAGTTGGGAGAATCCCTAAAATATAGGACAGTTGGTTATATTATTTCAGGATGCTCGCCAGAAGCTCAAAGGATCCTGAACTACAGTTATCGATTAACCGTTACAATTGTCCACGTGTCTTAATTGATTGCAGGTATTAAGGGACGTGTAAATGATGGCTAAAGACTCGGTCAAGGCTTTATGGGACGTGTTGTAACTGACTCCAACGTTCACAAAGACTTGAAGACTCAATCCCTAGTTTTTAGCCTAGTTAGTTAATGCATTTTTGACTATTTAAACGAGCTCTAGGTCATTCATTCAGGAGGACACACACACAACACACGATACTTGCTATCAAAACTCTCTGTAACACTTAGAATACGAGCTCATTTCACTTGTACCAAATACTTTCATCATATAAAAGTTTTAGGAGGCAGGTACTTTGAACCGGCCCCTGAGGTTTTTTTCTAGGCTCCTTGAGGATACTCAAGGATTCCTGGATTTTCCCTCGTTACATCCTCGTGTCAATCTCCAAACTTACATTTTCATCTTTATTTTACATCAAACACTCTACCTCACTTACAAAGTTTGATCAACTAATTGCTTAGGCAGTTTTTGACCAAAACAATGATGATTCCAGCAGGTTATTTGGTTGTAAATGACACTACGTCAAAATTTACCTATGGCCACGGGAAAAAACCGTGACCAATTGTCACATTTTTTTTCTATTTCAATCGACACCAAAGGTCCCGTCACCTTATGTATCCTACGGCCACATTACAATATCAGTGGCTGAAGCCACCTAGAAGCGTCGCTAAAGGGTTCCAATATTTATTGTTGTAATCAAACAATTCTTCCGGAAAGCATGGCCAAAGGGTCCCAACGGCCACATGTGTTTTTTTAACGTGGCCTTTGGTATTATATGGTCACATATATTTGTGTTTTAGCCACATACATTATAAAAATACGTGGCCAAAGGGTTGCTGAAATCATATTTTTTCCTAATACGCATGGCCAAAGGGTGGCAACGACCACGTTAAAATATCAAAAGCGTGGCCTTTGGCATTATATGGTCACGTATATTTGTGTTTTAGCCACATATTTTATAAAAAAATGTGGCCAAATGGGTTGCTAAAACCATACATTTTGTCCCAATACGGGTGGCCAACGGGTGGCAACGTCCACGTTAAAATATCAAAAGCGTGACCTTTGGTATTATATGGTCACGTATATTTGTGTTTTAGCCACATATATTTGGAAAAAAAGTGGCCAAAGGGTAGTTGAAATCAGGTAATTTGTCCCAATACGCGTGCCAAAAAGTGGCAATGACCACGTTAAAATGTAAAAAGTGTGGCCTTTGGTATTATATGGTCACATATATTTGTGTTTTAGCCACATATATTTGGGAAGAAAAAAAGTGACCGAAAGGTTGTTGAAATCAAATGTGTCCTTGCTATACGTGTGGCCAATTTAAAACCTATTAGAAATTATTAATTACAAATAAAATAAAAATCAATTACAAGTCAAATACAAATGAAATACAAATAAAAAATTAAAGAAAATTACACTGCATACAAGCATTATTCTCAATTTAATTTTCAATCTGGCAGCCAACAACACTACCATGTCGTCTTCATCTTCAACTGTCCAGATTTGAGCTTAATTAGGACCATTTTTTCTTGTATTCCTTCCTATACCAAAATGTAGAAACGAGATACGATCTTACTACTGCATGCTTTGATCAAACGTAATGAACACGGATGTAAATAAGAGATTTCTTATTGAATCACTTGAAGATTACAAAGAGTTCTCTCTAGTTTCTCTCTCTAGAAACACATACAGAAAGTGTAGAAATGACAGAAGTATTCAGAAGTGTTAAGCGCTCATTCAAACACTACCTATTTATACTAAGTGACTAACCACCCAGCGTACCAAACTGGTACGCCGGACCACATGGTCCGCCGGACCATGTGGTACGCCACTAAAGACATTTCTACCACAACTCATACTCAGACATGCTCACATAGATACAATACACGAGACACTCATAGCATAGGAATTTGCTTTTACAGACTGCCCCTTAACGTGTAGTGTATCTATTTTCTAACTAAATTTCAGTCTTCAATCTTCAACATTGCTGCATCCGATCTTTGACTTGAAAGCTTGTCAGAAATAGAGCTTGCATTGCTGGATCACTCTTGAATCAACTTTGAGCTTCAAAATCCACTTGTGAAAAAAATACTTCAAACTCCCCCTCTCACCATGCTCCAGTCTTTGATATCCATAACCTGCAATTTCAGAAGACAGAAACACAGTTTCCTTTTCTTTTGAAAAATTAATTTAATCTTGTCGCAAAACTTCTCTTCGAGAATCCAAGATAGATTTTAAAATTTCGATTTCGTATCACATGTCGATCGGTCGAAAACAAATAAGAAATAAAATCTTTTTGGCTTTTTGAAACTTTATATCAATACACACCAAAAATCTTTTTGGACTTTTCAGATATGAAACATAAATGCAATACTGAATTAGACACTATTTTTTGTCTTTTGCGAGAAAGATCACAACTTGGGATCATATTGAACATAACATGCTAAACTACATTTCAATTTCAACTACTTCAGCACACAAGTCATGTCGATTACTGGTATAATTTGTCCATTTTAAACTCAGGCACAATCATACTCATAACATCTGGATATGTTATTGTATTGATTAAGTTTGCTTTGACCAGTGTACCCCACACTATCAGACATACTCAGATATGTTTTTGCTTTTATATCACAATTTGTGATTTCATTTGTGATTTAATCACATAATGGTTGTATTCATGATTTAGTCAACTGTGTTCCATGCAAAAAGAAATAAGAACGTTAAATCGTCTACCTTAAGGTCGATCTTTCGATACGCAGATAAGGCCTCAGATTTAGCAAAATAAGAAAATAAAACAAGTTGAAATTGTATAACCCAACAACAATCAGGTCGGTACTTCCGTATACGCAGAGAAAGTCCGATGAGTTATACGAAACACCAAAGAAAATAAAGCAGAACGTCAAACGAACAACGATCAGGTCGATCTTTCGATACGCAAAGAAAGTCCGATCGTTTGACAAAAATAAAGAAAATCAAACAAGTTTAAATCTTTGCAAAATGAACACATGTATACACAGTGACTTCTCATTTTCGTTTTCACATATCTTTTCCTTGATATCATGAGACATGCATCAAGATGTTGTCCACTTGGTCAAGCATTAATATTTAATGTGTTTATCACATCTGAATACTTTCTGATTTAATGCCGAGCCTACCAAGCACATCGAGCAATGATTATGGCTTTTTCATCTAGTTTATCCATGAGCCAGACACGTAAGCCAATGTACCATCATTTCCCAAATATGTCGGATACAATTTCTCATTTTTCAATGTTTTTGAAATTTTCTATTTTTCAATGTTTTGTATTTTTCCATTTTTCTCCCCCTTATATTTAAACTCTATTTTTGGATTTTTATTTTAACAAAAACACAAAGACGCTATTTTTGGTTTTTCATTCTCCCCCTAAACTACATACGAAATGCATTAAAGAAAGAAAATTGACCTTTCGACATGGATACCTGTCAGGTTTAGCTTTCAGAAAAATTTCAGTTTTGAAATTGTTATCACATGAAATTTAACTTAAAACAGCAGAATACTCCTCCATCAGTAACTTTGCAATCACCGATAGGTCTTCTAGAAGTACCTGCACACTGATCAAACACATCAGTTTATAAATGACCCGAAGCGAATTGCTTCTGGTCGACCAGTATCTTGATTTCCTTTTGAAACCACTTTAGGTTTCCAGTGTTGTTGTTTTGGTAAATCAGTATTTGACGAACCGGTCACAATCGATTGTGACGAACAACCTACATATGAAACATTTTGAAAACGAGGAATAAATCTTCCTTGAGTTTTGAAAAATGTAGGTTCTGGAAATTCATCAAACACTCTGCCATATTCATCAATGAATCGCGGTTTGGCAGTTTTACCAACATATGTGTCACACCCCGAGAAATGACTGAATGTGGGCATGTGACTGATTTGGCATCATGGTCATGGTTATGAATGATGACGTCTAATAAACATTTAATTTAACCATTTGTCTTTCGAAAATATAAGTTTCAAACATTTATTTAAACATCTAAAACCGTGGCAGCGGAAATGAAGTAGTGGTTACATGAAAAGTTTTCCAAAAGACAAAGTCATGAGATTTATAAACATAACTACCCTAAGGCGTAATGCGTCTAAATCTCCAAAATGAAATGCATGAACACACAGCAGGCAGACGTAATGAACACGGATGTAAATAAGAGATTTCTCATTGAATCACTTGAAGATTACAAAGAGTTCTCTCTAGTTTCTCTCTCTAGAAACACACACAGAAAGTGTAGAAATGACAGAAGTATTCAAAAGTGTTAAGCGCTCATTCAAACACTACCTATTTATACTAAGTGACTAACCACCCAGCATACCAAACTGGTACGCCGGACCACATGGTCCGCCGGACCATGTGGTACGCCACTAAAGACATTTCTACCACAACTCATACTCAGACATGCTCACATAGATACAATACACGAGACACTCATAGCATAGGAATATGCTTCTACACAAAACATATAATTGATAATTAGGTTATGGAAATTGATCATAATATATATATAGCAATTTTGAAATACTTACCACCATGATAGATATGGACTGAGGAGTGCCATTTTATTGCAAGTAGTATGGGTCATCAGGTCCTACAATTCAATTGATTTCCAGATGAACATTAGATATCCAGATGAACTTAAAACATTCGGATGAACATCACATTAAGTTCCGGATCAACTTCAAAATCAGTTGAACTTTATTTGGTACACATCTCACCATTTGTTCCAACAATCCCTAGCTAGCCCAAGTGTTTGAGGTACCAAATAACATTTAAAATGGGACTACATGACATTACCAAACAGATTACTGTGAACTATAGAATGGAATGAAACTTGACTGTCAAATATTTACCTTTTTCTTTTCAACCGCTTCAGAAACGAGGTTGATCGACCACCGATTTTACACCCTACAGTTCAATTAATTACTTTATGTAGATGAGCAATCAAACCGATAATGAGTTTAACCAATACTAAACTTTGTGCTTATGTCAGCATGACTAGTGTTGTGGCTAGATCCAACAAAAATCTCCTTAGAATATACCTAGAAAAATGTTTTTGAATTGGTAAAAAGTGAGAGCAAAATAATGACGCGGACCTATCATGAAAGTGTCCTATGTAACAAGGCTAAATTTCGGTTACAAGATATTGCAGAGGAGAAATAGATGGGAACCGGATGAACTTGGCTGGCAGAAGAGTCGATCCCAATACGATAGTATTTATTCTGTTTTTTTAATCTAACATAAGTTGTTCCAGTTTTATTCTTACAGTTTATGTATATACTCTATTTTTTTCATATTAGCTACATTTTCAATGAATCATAGCAGAGCTCCATTTTACTCAGAACTGTGTTCTTACATGAAGTATATATTCTTATGTACCAGGAACTTGCATCTATTTGTGTTCTTCAGGAACAAGAGTTCATCCGGATTGTGTTCTTCAGGAGCAAGAGTATATGTTATTATAAGGTACTTGAGAATAGTATGATTAAGTTGTGATGTAAAGAATTTACCTCTGTAGATGCCAGAGCATTAAGTTGGTGTGGTAATGGTGTTCCAAGTGCAAATAGATGATCTATAAGTAGATCAAGTTTTTTTCTCCGATTCTTCAATCTTCAAGAAGATGGCTTTAACTTCATTTTTTTTCATCCCCAAGAAGTCTCTCCTCTTTAAGTTCGAACTTAAGTTATTCCAATTGACCATCAGTGTTGTTGGATCGATCCTTGAATTTTGTACAATTGACAGAATGCAGTTAGATGCTTTTTAACAAAGTACATAAACAGGAAAGCATGCAGACCCTATTGATTCATTATCTCTTAGTTAGTTCTTAATTATTAATATATCACATAAAGACCCTATTGATTAATTATTTGATATGTTATACATAAATTAAAGACATCTAAAGGGAAGACTGGAACACATCATGTCTTCAGTGGATATAAACAAATTACAATTTCTAGCAAAGTAGCAGATGCATTAAATCAACATTCTTCCATTCTTCTACGGGGGATTTAAACTACAATTTCTTTATTTTGTACCCCTCTAACAAGAACCTATAAAAAATGTTGGAAACATTCTTATATATGTCCTCTAGGATCATTTCCTAGTAATGACCAGAGTAACATAAATTAGTTCTTAATTATTAATATATCACATAAAGACCCTATTGATTAATTATTTGATATGTTATACACAAATTAAAGACATATAAAGGAAAGAGCGGAACACATCATGTCTTCAGTGGATATAAACAAACAGTTGACCATTTCTAGCAGTGTACATGAAGAAGAAAGGAGGTTCACCAGTAACATGAATCTACAAACATGTGCATATGCTTGACCTCAACATTCCTAACATAAAAATAACTAATTTAGCATCCTCCCACAGTCATTTAAGAAGGTAAATAACTATTTTAGCATAAAATGAACGGGTTGAAATGAATGGAGAGGATTTTTGCAATATATAACCTTCCTAATTAATATTGTATGAAACGAAATTTTATCGATCTGTAACTGTAACTGTACACAAATACAGGGATCCCAAGTTAAACGTGTATCAATAATAAACAAAACAAACAACTTTATGAAAACAAATTGTAATTAATGAAACAGAATAACTTGACAATTACCGTTTTCTGGATTGATTGGTCTCCCAAATCACATAGTTATTCACTGGAGGCGTATAACTAGAAATTTTCTGATAAAGTGAGAGGGCAAAGTATCTGATGAATCGATAATAAGTAAATTTAGTTCAAAATTTTGGGTGAAATTTGAACTAATGGTGGGAAATTCAAATTTTTTGGTGAAATTTTTTAATTAAAAGGGTGGGGGGGGGGGGGGGTGGATTGTTCAAACTGATAATAAAACCCAAAATTAATTTAAAAAAATATGTATATTAAACATAATTAAACCTAAAATTAAACATAAACATAATTAATTAATTAATTAAATGTCTCCACGTGGCTCTTCTGGCGGGTTCTTTTTCAAGATGAACTTCATCATCCAGTTCGTAAAAGTCTTCAAGTGCCTCTTCTTGTGGGTTTGCAGGTTCTTCTTCAAGATGAACTTCATCCTCCCTGAGCTTGAGCAGGAGCTTCATCCTCTTGAGGTGTTGAAATAATGAGATTGTGAAATTGTACGAGTACATCAATTACGGTTGACATAACTATGATCCTTTAGGCAGATCTGGACGAAGATCGGAGTTAAAAGCCCTAACAAAATTATGTTTTAATATTAATTTTATTATTTTCTTTTAGATATAATAAACAAGATTTTACTAACATGTGCTTTGTGGCCGGGATAATGCAACTACAAAAAACGGTGACATTACTAAAACACAACTCAAAAATGAAAATGATAAATTACTATGCAATTCAAAATACAAAAAGACACCGCCATGTTGCGAATTTCTCATGTATAATAATTTTGTTTCCAAAAATATTAAACGACAAACAATTAGGATGGTGAGGAGCAATTAGGAGCAATTAGGACCAACTAGACTCAATGAGGACTAAATACTGACAATGAGCGTCATTTAGGATACTTAGTGAAGATCGGTTATGATCAATTAATATGGTCAATGAATACGAATTAGGACCAATTCAATGAGAAGGCCGATTATGTTTATAGGACCGATAAGGACGGAGCATGAAGGAAGTGACTAATGAGGATCGATTATCAAGTATGACCAATTAGGACTAATTGGGGCGGATTAGTTTGATTGAGGACCAATGATACCAATAAGGATAAATTAGGGTTAGTGATGGTCGATTAAGACCAATTAGGTTCAATAGGGTCAATGGGGACCGATTATGGTCGAATATGCACGATTAGGACCAATAAGGATGAATTATGACCTATTAGGGCTAGTTAGGACCGATGAGCGCCAATTAGACATAAAAAGTACCAATATGGCTCAATTCGGGTTGATGAGAAGAAATTTGCACAATTTGGACCAATAAGGACCAATTAGTGTTAGTTAGCCTCAATAAGGACCAACTAGACTCATCGAGGACCATTTACTTTAAAGTATAACAAATTTGAGTCAATTAGGCCTAATTCACTCCAATTGATTATAATTGGTCCTAAATGAGCCTAATTGGTCATAATTGACCGTAAGTGATCTTCATTGAACCTAACCGAGCCTAATAGACTATTTGACCTTCATTGGCCCTAATTCATCCTAACTGAGTGTTCACTGGCCCTCATTGGTCCTCATTTTCCAAAAATGACCATGATTGACCTTAACTAAGTGTACTGGTCCTCATTGAGCGTAATTGGCCCTCAATCAGCCTAATAGGCCCTCATTGGTCATATTTGGTCCTCATAAGGCGTCATTGAGCAAAATCGACCCTCGTTAGTTATAACTCGTCTTCATCATTGACCCTAATTGATACTCATTGACACAAATTGACCCTAATTTACGCTTATTGGGCCTCGTCGGTCCTAATCGACCCTAATTGATGTGGATTTAATTAAAATAAATTAATAATATTATTCAAAACCAAATTAAATTATAAAAAATTTCCCCCATCCCAATTTCAACTAAATGGGCAAACTCCAATAACTTCCCCTGTTTCAATTCTTAAGGTTCATTGTGATCCAGAAGAACTACCGTTAGTATAAAACTATATTTTTGAAAAACAGTTACCCTCTATTTCTCTCCAGGTTTCTAATTGGCGATTTAAACCTAAAACTTGCTCTCTAATTTCTCACAAATGGCACCCAACTTTAATCAAAAGGCTGCATCAAAGCCTACTCAACTGTTCTTCACCGAACACAATGTTGTAGCGTACTTCGAGAAGTCTGATAACTCAAAGCTATTTGATGAAATGAACGATTTCCTCTAGAAATCCAACACTCAATTTGCTTTAACTGTGAATCCTGTAATATGAAAGCAGAGAATTACTGAATTTTGGGACTCAACCAAAACGTCTGTTGATAGCAATGGGGTTGGTAACATTGACTCTAGAGTCAATGGGAATGAGATTAGTTTGACTGAAGAAATGATTCGGAAGCATCTGAAATTCAATGACGCAGGAGGTGATCCTGATTATAAGTGTGAATTGTACTTGAAGACGTACGAAGCAATTGGGTATGGGGGTGACTTAACTTGTGGTACCATTAAAAAGGGAAAACTACCCTATGTTTGGCGATATCTTGCTCATACCATTCTCCACTGCCTATCTCACAAGAAAACTGCGTGGGATGAACTCGCTGCACATCAATCACCCGCTTTTCATGGATTGGTAAATGGGCTCACCTTTAACTTTTCAAAAAATGATATTTGATGGAATGCTGGAAAATCTAAAACCTAAAAGGATCTTTTACATGTACCCCAGATTAATCTAACACATTCTCAATTGTGAATTTCCAAATCTGCAAATCTCTGATCAACATATTGAACTTAAATCTTTTACAAGTAAGACATTTTCTAAAATGCAAGTGAACAAAACTGTTTTTCTTGGTAAAGAAACGTCACACCCTATGCCTAAGGCCAGGACTACTCCTGAGCAAACTGCTTCTAGTGACAACACTGTTACACCAACAAGTGTTGAGCGCACACCATACCGACCATCCTCTTCCACTGATATACAAATTCCCACCAAAAGGAAGAGGATGTCCACATCAAAAACCACACCCAAAAATAGCACACGCACTCCACAATCAGCCAAAAGGAAGAGGACTAGGTCTCCTTTACCAAGACCCTCCACAGGACTACCTCAGAATGAGGGTGATATATCACCTATGCCATATGAACTAGATTTCCCAACCCTTATTCATGCAGGGGATATACTGTTGGACTTGGTTCAATCATCCAACCCACATACTGCTGATAAGGTGACTTGCAGTAATGATGAAGCAAGTCAGGTGGAAAGGGCTGACACTAATCAGGAAGTCCCACTGGACCATGAGGACAGTATCAACATCATTAAGACCCAATCAACGACAACTGTTTCTGTCAGGGAACCTATTCAGGAACCTTTGATTGAAAACAGGAATCCCAGGTGCCAAGAAACCATGGGTTCTGAGCATGAACAAGGCCGACTTGTTTGCTCTTCTTTGCTCAAAGATACTGGTGACACTGGCAGGACAATCTGTGAAAGCCACTGATAGGTAAAGTTGTCAACCATACGTTGAAATGAAATATTCACATGTGAAAGTAGATTTAATTCAAAATAGGATCTTGCACATGGTGTCTTCATCAGATGTTGATGAAGTTGAACAAGTTGATCCACATGAGCAAGTTGATCTGGTTGAACAAGTTGATCCGGTTGAACAACTTCATCCAGAGGAAGAAGGCCATGTTGATCTAGTTGAACTAGTTAATCCGGTTGAACAACTTCATCCGGAGGAAGAAGGCCATGTTGATCCAGTTAACTAGTTGATCCGATTGAACAACTTCATCCGGTGCAAGTGACTGCTGATAATCAGATGATCACAAGTGTGATGAGTGATCTGCAAACCACAAATGGTGGAGATAGCTCCTGAAGCTCTATCTTTCATGAGAAACATGATGATTAGGAATACTCTTATCTACACTTGGTTAAGGAGTGTTCCATCTCTGTCCATCATTCCTGTTAAAAAGCCTAGTGCTCCATCTCTGCCCATCATTCCTGTGTTAAATCCTAGTGCTCCATCTCTGCCCATCATTCCTGTTTTAAAGCCTTGTGTTCCCCCTGCTACTCCTGAAACAGAAAAGGTTGTTAAAGCTGATGTTGAAGAAGATGGAGTCAAAGATAAGGTGTTTGCAGCTGTTAAAGAGACAACTGTGGAGCCAAAGACTGAACCTACTAATGAGAATGATTTTTCTGCTGAAGCAATCAGATTCAGGAAAGGAAATTTGGTGATGCCCCACTACCAATCAGATTCTGACAAGGTGTTTGTAGCGGTTAAGAAGACAAAGCCTCCAAGATTCATTGATGATCAACAGGTATGCTCCCTGAAGATGAGGTAAACATGAGAAAACAGGCACTTGCAGATGCTAAGAAAGCTGAACAAATAAAAAGGGATGGAGCCATGGCCTTGGCATTCAAACTAGAAGGAGACATGCTGCGTTATTCAAATGATAAAGTAATAATGGGTCTGATAAATGAAATTAAGAGAAGGTCTATTGAGGAGAAAATGTCAACAATGTACTCTGAGAAGGAGACAAGAAAAAGAAGAATGGCCATAGAATCTGATAAGGAGATCAAAGCTAAACAAGAAAAGATCAAACTTTCAGATAACCTTCACAATGCCAAACTCCATATGAAGTTCATAGATATTATCATAGGCAGGGGATGGGCAACCCTGAACAAGCAAATTTAATGGCTACTAATCAGTTATGCGATATGATGTCCATGGTTGTTCAAGTAAATGGTGAATTAAAACTGAAGGAAAAGATAGATGCTGATGAAAGGAAAGAGAAGATAAAAATGGAAGAAGAGATACAGAAAATCCTAGAAAACCCTATGACAGAGGAAGAAGAACTCAAGCTTCTCAAATGCTATTTCATTAAGATGAGGGGGGAGGACCCAAAAAAGATCAATCCTTCTGGTATTAATAGCTTGAGAATCAGATATTCAAATACTATACATAAACAGAACAAAATCTCAAAGGAAATAGGTGATCCTATACCACCAGGTGCCTTTTCTGATCTGAACAGAACTCTAGCCTCACATCAACCTAGAGAAACCCTCCTAGAACTAGTAGACCAGAAAAAAGCCTAAACCTGTAATGCCTCCTAAACCTGTAACATTAAAGCCTCTTCCACCAAAGTTTAGAATAGACAACTACACACCCATTGTACCAAAACCTAGAATTGATCATACCCTTTCATCTCCATATCCTCACCTAAACAAACCCCGAAAACCCTCATCTCCACCCAAGTCACCAGAAAAACCACCCACCAAGAGAATGAAGTCAGTGGCCAAGAAGGGAAAAGGAAAAGTGATCAATGAGGAAGATGAATACAGAGATGTCCATGCTGAAAGGAGAAGAATCATCTCCTGGAGGTATGATGATCAAGCCAAAGTATACATGTTCACAACCAGTTCAGATGAGGTACTAAAGTTTACAACTGAAGAAGCTATGTACAACCTCACTGACCATGAGTTGGGTGATATTAGACAATTACGTGGTAATATGAACGGTACGTGTTCACAAGAGGACTCCTTAATGCTAAGGATAAAGATGTATTTGGATGACTTATACGGGGAAGTAGATGAAGTCACACAATGCAACATTAACAATCCTGTTTCGACGCTTGAAGTTGATAAGGATGGAAAGTTGGTAGTCTATAGAGCTGATGGGTCATTCACAAGGCATAGTTCAGTTCCAGATCCAGAATGGAGCCAGGCTGACAAAGACCAAATCCATTTAATAATGAAAACTAATAGGATTATGTGGAGAGAAAACAGGTGACCAACTGGGAGTATAAGAAAGAAACAGACATGTATCACATTTTCACCAGTGAAAATGGCCAGACATTTAGAAGCTTAGAATATGCTCTAAATGGTCTTTCTGAAAATGAGATACGAGATATTGTCAGGATTAGTGATACTGAGAGCAGAATAGTGACACAGACCTATCATGAAAGTCTCATATTTCACAAGGCCAAATTTCGGTTACAAGCTATTGAAGAGGAAATCAAGATGGGAACCTGATGAACATGGTTGGAAGAAGAGTTGATCCCTGTATGTGTGTAAAATTGCATAAGTTGTTCCAGTTTGTATGTTAACATAAGTTGTTACACTTTTATTCATACACTTTTCATATGTTATGTTAGTATATGTTGGCAATTTGATATGGTGGGATGAGATGATTTATAAAAAGGATAAATTTTACTTCTTCAGTAAATTGAAGAAGAACAAAACCGGATGAACTACAATTCCTCAGGAAGAAGATTTCATGAGGATTAAGAGAAGATGAACTAGAGTTCTTCAGGATGAACCGGGTAAACTAGAGTTCTAAAGTTCTTCGGGATGGTTAACCAGTTCACAATAAAATAAAAATCACATCAGTTCACAATAAAATCTATTTGCAACAATCAAAATTAGAATAAAATCAACTTTAATGCTTGATTGAGATCAAATCTATCTACATTAATGGGGTAAACTAAAACAAAACAGGAGGAAGAGTTAACAAAAACTTTAATATATATATATATATATATATATATATATATATATTGATCTATATACAATGATTTTCATCAAGATTCTATACAAAGATCTATCTAACTAGCTATGACCTAGCATCTGACATATAGTCTTCATCATCAAAGAAGCTGTTGAAGCTGCTGCTGCTGTCATCAGGAAACAACTTTTGACCAGGCACCAATCCCGGTCCCAACTCAGAGGTGTAGGTGGAATCCTTATTCCGGATTAAATACACATCCAACTCTCTCTCCCCCTCTAATCCCTGGAGATGAAGTTTCATATCCGCTACAACTTCGTTAGTGATGAAATCAGCGTACTCAAGCCCATATGTGATGGACAGAGGTGGGACCCTCTAGTAAATGAGGAAATAGCCAATCGATGTGTGGTTTAGGTATTGCACCATTTGATTCAGATCATGAAAATCAAATGTGCGAATGTCAACATAGACGACATAATCCACCTTTCCCTTCCACACATCCTGGCCGGTGGCATTCAAATGGAAATCGCCGCAGTGATGGATTTTGAGGAAGAACCTCCGACCACCTGTAAAGAACCCAAATGCAGAGAAGAGAGTAAGTAATTAAAAAACATAAAACCCTAAACATAAAAACCTGTAGCCATTGTTGAGTGAAAATACACTTACGGGGCGTCTTGCCGTAGTAGGGTGCTTGTTCATTAACACCCCTAATCCTCCATTGTTTACCAAAGGAAGACATTGATCAATTGAAGTTTTTTTTAGGAGAAGATGAGGATTCTTGATGATCAGGAAATACGTTCGTACAGAAGATTTTGGTGGCAAGAAAGTGGAAATTTAAAGGCGGTCAGGTCACGCTACCAGCTATTGTGGCAAGAAGTGGAAAGGTCATGTCACAATAACCGTGTGTATTTCTTACCTTTAGCCACGAAAATCCTTTTTTTTACCGTGTCTATTTATTACCTTTAACAACGCGAATTTTGTTGATCAAGTATTTTTTATATGATGGGAGTAATTAAATAAGTTCTGGGTAGAATATAACCAATTAACACTTCTGTTTCAATGGTTCTTCACAATCTTGTAGTGTGTTCCTTTCTTTTGACTGACCCAGGTTCAAGCCTTGTTTTTTGACTGACCCAGGTTCAAGCCTTGTTTGCTACATTTTATGATTTTTTATTGTCTAATAGTGGGATGGGATGATTTATAAACATGATAGATTTTACTTCTTCAGTAAATTGGAAGAAGAACAAAACTGGATGAACTAGAATTCCTCAGGAAGAAGAGTTCATCTGGATTGAGAAAAGATGAACAGATCCGCATGACATTTTTAGACAACTGTTTGACTGCCTTGGCGGACTGAGATGATTTATAATTAAACATGATCAATTTTAGGTATTCATTAGAGAAGAAGAATAGAGAAGGATGAACTATAGTTCTTCAGGATGATTTATAATTAATAAAATCTATTTGCAACGGAAAAATTAAGATTCATGTATTTTTCCGGAAGAACATTCATTCCGGATGAATGTTTATAACCTTCTGGAACATTACCTTTCGCCACACATATAATTTCATAACGTGACCATAAGTCATTTACTATTTAGTCACACAACCTAGTAACAGTGGCCGTACGTACTAGCTTTTAGCCACTTAACTAAGTAAAAACAGTGGCCATTGCTCACATTTAGCCACGCATATTATATACTTAGTAGTTTTTTTTTATTTACTAAGTAGTGAACTCAATCGCAAGTCAACGACGGGAGGTGCTCAGTTCTTTGGCAATCTTTTGGTTTCATGGCAATGCAAGAAGCAAACTACAGTGTCAGTCTCAATGGCTGAAGCGGAGTACATTGCTGCTGCATCCTGCTGTTCACATGTGCTTTGGATTCAGAACCAGCTACTGGTTACAGTTTGAATTTCATGGGTACCCCTATTCATATAGATAATATTGCTGCTGTTTCAATTGTGAAAAATACTATTCAGCATTCTCAGACTAAGCATATTGAGATTAGATACCATTTCATTAGGGATTGTGCCCAAAAAAAGCTAGTTACCTTAATCTATGTTTGTACTGACGATCGGTTAGCAAGTTAGCATACCTATTCACTAAGCCATTTGATATGTCTAGGTTTAACTTTCTGGTTAGTGCTGTAGGCATGATTAACTATGACTAAGCTTTCTCCATTTCCTCGTATGTTAGTATCTTGATTTCATAAGTTTATCTGCTTCAGAGTGTTATATGTGCCCTGCATGAAAATTTCACAAAATGATTTTACATTCTTTATTTGTATATAGTTTTTCTTGCTAATATTCAAGATTATTTGTTGTTTTGACTCCTTGAGTCACTTTCCTGCTTTGTTTGACCTTGGTTTGACCTAAACACATTTGTTTGTGGTTGTCTTGTGTCAAATTCTAATGAAAAGACCAAAAAGATTTTTCTTGTTTATTTCTGTTTTTGTGTCTGTCTACCGGTCCTGCAATGTGGAAGATAAACCAAAAACATTGAAAAATGATAAAAACAACAAAAATAGAGTTTATTTTGTGATTCAGTAAGTGTTTTTATACACATGTACAAATTGCTTTGAGAAAAGACAAAAACAATGAAGAATCAAAATCGTTGGTCTGTGTTCAGACAAATTGTGAGGGACATGATATGATTCTGGTCTTGTTCTAACCAAAGGATATGATCCAATCGATCGGTAATTCTATCATTTGATGTGTTGGTAGGCTCATCATACTGAGAAGTAAACAAATCTCTGTGATTACACACTAATTTCATTGAGAAACGTGGACCACAAAAGTTTAAACAGTGGCATATTCTTTAAATTTTCCCTTCTCGGTAGTCCTAGTAGGAAAACTTAATCACACATCCTCTGTTTCTTCAGTATTAAGTTGACTTATTTAAAAAACCAAGCACATCATGTATCCATCAATAAAATCTAAGACACATCTGCTGAGAGGAATGACTGACCTTGTGTTCTTACGCTCCATCATTCCATCAAATAAAGTGAAAGGTCATTTGCTGAGGAAACTCTGACCTTGACGCTCTCACCTCGCCAAATTCACTCATCAATAGTCATGAAAGAAGTTTATCATTATTTATTGACTATATCCATAAAATAAGTCACTTAACACTAAAGAAAAGGGGGAAATATTATTTTTAAATGTGTGATTGAATCTGAAAAGCTACTTGATGATTGGTAGAATACTGTTAGCTTCCAACTTAATAAGGACCCCACAAAATATTTCTCTGAACTGGACAAAAACATGATAAATACATCACATGAGATAAGTTGAAAATTACCATGTATGAGCTTAAGTTGATAAACAATACTGACAATCTGGCTTAGTTACCTAATCCGAGAGGTCATTTGAATTATAAGTGTTATTGATCACATAAATGACCCCGATATGATTCTAATCATGTCTGACAACGACCATGCAGAAATAGGTGAATTTGAAGTCAAAGTGCTTAAATTTCCAAGTTTGGTGTAAAATTGACCAACTTGTGCTAGAATCAATCTTTGAATTGGTTTTAAGTTAACTTAAAAGAAAATGACATCTTGAGTTTGGGTGGAAAATTGACCCAACTCGGATGAAAATGAAAATTTTGAGTTCGGGTGGAATTTTGACCATTTAAAGTCAAATTTAGGCGCTAGATGTGTCTTAATCAAATTTGTTGGAATTAACAAGTGCTTGACTTATTTATACAAAATTTGTTTTCCTGGTAGGTTACTTGTGGTAGACATGTCCTTTAGTTTTTAATCTTGTTGCTAAATTGCAAATTTTTGATTCTATGTTAATTTTTAAAACTTGGAATTTTTGTCTTTGTTGTTCTTAAATTCTGGTCTTAGCGGTCTTTTTTTTGCCTTAACGAACTTCATCTTGAGACAAGTGCGCTAAGAACAATCCACAGGTTTGATAACTTGCTTGCCTTTAGCAAACTTGTTTTTCAACTTGTAAAAATCTTCCTGTTTTTTCATTTCCTGAAGTCCGCTAAGAACAAATTTGTTCTTAGCGAACTTACCTATCTGCTCATTTTATTTATCATCTCAGGTGAGAAGTCCGCTAAGTTGATTTTATCCTTAGCAAACATCTCCCTTTCTTTTAATCTTTAAATTTGTCTAAGTCTTGAGAAGTCCGCTAAATAGTTATTGTTAGCGAACTTCTATTTTATACTTAGAATACTTTTTTTGGTATTTGAAGTCCGCTAAGTTGATATTGTCCTTAGCGAACTTCTCCTTTGTTTACTCTTTAATATATTATTCAAGTGTTTGAGAAGTCCGCTAAGAAGGTTTTGCCTTGGCGAACTTCTCCATTAGTCTGTGAGTCTGCTAAGGTTGTATTAGTTCTTAGCGAACTTGTTTACATATTAGCGGACTTCATACTTTACTTGGTAAATTTCTTTCCTTAAGTTAAGGTTGGCCTTAGCGTACTTGACACAACGTCTTAGCGAACTTCCCTAGGCTTAGCGAACTTTTCTAGCCTTAGCGAACTTCTTTTAGGCTTAGCGTATTTCTATTAGGCCTTAGCAAACTTGTTCAAACCTGCATCCTTTCCCTTTAGCATACTCGTGTTCTTAGCGAACTTAAGGATAGGATTAGCGAATTTATTTAAAAACTTTAGATATTTTTAAGTTCGTTTAACCTAAGAATATAAAAGGGGGACTTAGTCTTTTTCTTCATTCACTCGTTCAAAGCTTCACATACACCCACTCACTCTCTCAAACCGGCGACTCATCTTCATCACTGTTTGATGAAAATCTCCCATCTCGCTCTCGAATCTGTAATACATTCAACAATTGGGGTTGATTCACTCACTCCTATTGTGATTACAGGTTTGATTTCTCAGTCTTTTTAGGTTATTTTGACTCGATTAGGATCGGTTGTTGATGTTCTTGAGCCATGAGTGTGCGAGATCAATTTCTAGGGTTCTAATATTGAAATTTTGGTGATTAAACAGATTTCTTATTCCATTTCACTTGTGAGCACAATTAAGGTATGTAAATCTCATCTCGTGAATTTCACACTTTAAACCCAAGGAGATTGTGTACAGGGGTTCGGATAAAAGTGCTTGAACTTAAAATTTCTTTAAGTCTTTATAACAGATTGGTTAAGTTTGTTTTAGTTATTGGTTTGGATGTTGTAAATTACTATATTGTTTGAATCAAGGCCATAAACTGTGACCTTTGTTCATTATATGTGATAGAAATTTTTTCTTTATGTTCTTACAAATTGTGGAATTTGGTTGATTATTAGTATATATTGTGCTGCTAGTGTTATCCTTTTCTATTTTACAATTATTATCAAGTAGAAGTGCACATGAATCCTAAGTTAGCAACTTTGAATTATCCCTGATTTTTGACTTTGAGGTTTGATTGACTTTGAGACTTTCACGTTGGATATATCTTACTGTGTCTCAAACCATAAGTCACTTATTCCTGCTTATTATTGACTGATTGATGAATTGAGAACTTCAAACTGTTAACAAACTCTTGATTAGTTTAATTAATAGTAAAATTGATGGTTTGATTCTCATTACTCAAACAAGTCTTTAAATTTGTCCATTTAATTGTCTGCCTACATCATATGTGTATTTTTCTTGAGTTTAACTTACTTTGCATGATCCCATAACAGAAACTGTTCAGATATAGTTCAAGATCATTGCATCTCTTTCTAGTTATTTTAGAAAAACTTAGATCATCAAAGAGGTATGTTTATCTTGACTAATGGCAATTTGAGTCAAAACTCAAATATAGCTACACATGGGCAATTTTTTTAATATTTATCTTGTGTGTTTTTATCTGAATTTTTAATATAATTTGCTTGATCCTGGCAGATTCTTCTCTGTGTTATTGAGAAGTTACTACATCTTATATTAGATCTTAGTCAACCTTTAGATCTCCATAAAGATGCCTCCAAGACAAGCTGTAGCAGCTTTGGAATATGGTCATTTGCACAACGGAAGGTGCATTTTTAACAAGAGCTGGGAAGTTGCTGATGAGCAAGCCATTGACTTACTACAACAGTCAACATGGGTAATAGCAATGCAGATTAACACTGTAATCTACAAGGATATCATAGAAGCCTTCTAGAACAATGCTCAATCTGCACAGCTTGATGATGGTACAAGTGTGATAAGGTTTAGAATTCAGAACACTGATGTTGAGATTACTAAAGAGAAGATCAGAACTGTTCTAAACTTACAAGATGCTGACTTGCCCAAGACTTTCACAAAGACTCAGTGGCAATCATCAATTACAAGGATGGGATATTCCCGCAACTTTCTCCCATATATCAGCAACAAGATTTTCAAGACCTTATTTCCAACCAACTGGAGGTTTATAATCAGTTTCTTCATTTCAGCCTTTGGACATAGAAAGGCTGCTCCAGATGATTTTGTTAAAGAAACCGCATGTGCTCAACACGGGTTTGTCACCGGTGAGGGTTTCAATTTGTCCCACCAACTTCTTAAGTGGATGATTGCCAACCTACACCCTACTGGAAGAGCAAAGAAGTTTCTAATGTATCCTCGGTTCATTCAAGCTATACTAGATCACTATTACCCAAACTTAACCAAGCAAGGAGAAACCATCTCCACAAGCTCTATGAATGCTGGTTCTTACAGCAAGTACCATTAAAGTAAATATAAAGGGAACGATGTACCTTTCTTTCCCAAGATGATTGCTCGGATTGCTCCTGCTGGTGCTGAAGGAGATATTCAAATGGGTGAAGCTGAAGATCAATGTAGGGAGGAATTCATTATTTTGTTTAGTTTGATTGTAATAGATTAGTTTCTTGTAAATGTTATGTTTTGGTAGGCTGGCGAAACTACCGAGCGAAACTGTAGTTTCGCTCGGTATCTAGATTAGACTGTCTCAGTGACAGTTTCGCTTGGCCAGCGAAACTGCCAGCGAAACTATTCACTGGACAGTATATAAACGCAGCCTTGTGCAGCCATTTGTAACTTTCTCAATCATTGTGAACCCTAATACAAGAAATCTTCATTTGGTGAGTTTTGGTGACGGCTAGGAGCTTATTTCAGTATATTGTAGCTAGTTTATCATTTCTTATCCATCCTTTGGTTCATATTGAGATTGTTCAAGGCTAGAAAACCATTTTAGTCATTGGAAATCACATATCTTGTTGTTTATTTGGTTTTCTTCTCAAAAACATCATTATTTGCACTGATAAAGATCAGTGAGGACCTACAATATGGTATCAGAGCCTTTGTGCTCTTGATTTTGGTGTTTTTGAGTGTTTTTGGGTAAAATTTTGAAAAGTCTATTTGATTCTGAAATCTGCTTGTTTTGGACTGGAAATTGATTGAATATTGTGTGTTTTGATGTCTTGAACACTAAGCAATCAACCGATCATTAATCCATAGTGATTTGGGTTGATTTCTGATCATTTCTTCTTCAAAAAGAGGGTTTTCTGTTCTGGGCGAAACTGCTGATTATTCAGCGAAACTGTGCCTTCAAACAGCGAAACTATCAAGTCATTTGGCAGTTTCGCCGAATTATTACCGAGCGAAACTACATCACCGAGCGAAACTATTCTTTCGCCGAAAATCGAGAAGCGAAACTATTATCTTTTTCTTGAACGAAAGTTCAAACCAGTTTCCAGCGAAACTAGCTAGCGAAACTGTGTGTCATCGGGTATTTCCGAGCGAAAGTACTGCCCGTGCATACAGCGAAACTAGTTGGCGAAATTGCTGATCTGGTTCAGTATTGTCAAGCGAAATTGCTGGCGAAATTATAAAATCCAGCGAAATTGTTCACCTGTTCAGGATTTCCGAGCGAAATTGCTGGCGAAACTATATCTCCCAGCGAAACTAATCAATTTGTCTTGTTCTTGGTTTGTTCTTTGTCTTTCTTATTTCAGGCTGATTTAAGATGGCGTCAGGTACAAATGCTGTTGACACTGAGAGTATTGCTCCAAACCGACCTCCAAGGCTGATCAATGGCGACAATTTTGAGGATTGGAAACGATGTCTCAAATCGTTCTTCTTGTACACCGACTATAATCAATGGTTATCAATTGTCAACGGACCTCACGTTCCTACAACTACTACTGGTGAAGTAACACAGATCAACAATAATCCGTCTTCATTCACTGAGAAGGACTTGAAACTCATTGATCGTGATCAAAAGGCTCTCGGTGCTCTTTCTCTATGCCTGTCACAAGAAATCTACAATCGTTTTGCTGAGCACACTGACGCAAAAAGTTTGTTTGACGCTCTCTGTGAGTTTTATGATGGCAATGAAGACCTGGTGAAGGACAAGGAAGCCCAAGCCACCAAAGAATTCAATTCATTCACAAGCATGAAGAACGAAAAGCTAGTGGATTTGACCAATCGCTTCCTAACTGTATCAAGCAATCTGAAGAAATATGATGCGAAACTCACTAACTCAGAACAAATCAAGAAGCTGCTGGATGCTCTTCCTCCCGAGTGGAGCATTCAGGTTCGCATGCTAAAACAAGAAAGAAGTTTTCCCGACTACAAGCTCATGGATGTTATTAACAAGCTTAAATCCTTTGAGTTGGATGTTCAAAGGAGAGAATACAATCAAACCATGGGTCCAACTAAAGTTTACTCTCCAAATTCTGCTTTCATCTCAACCGTCACACCCAAAGGAGCTTTCTCTCAACTTCAATCTTCACATCTTGGATCTGGGTCATCCTCAACTGCATCTGCTTCCGCCACTAATCAGCAAACATCCCAGATTTCACCTGAATACATGGGATTGTTCTCATTGTTTACTAACAGCTATCAAGCTTTCGCTGCTGGAGAACTTCAAGGTTCGACTCTGACTGCTGAGGACATGTACCAAGTTGATCCAGATGATTTGGAAGAAACTGACCTGAAATGGCAAATGGCCATGTTAACTGTTCGAGCTAGAAAATTCTTCGAACGCACTGGGAGAAACACCTTCAAGAATCAAAATGGAAGAGTCGGTTTCGACAAGGCTAAGCTCAGATGCTACAACTGTAAGCAACTCGGCCATTTCAAAAGGGAGTGCCCAAGTCCAATTGTCACTGAACCGACCTCTGAGCCTGCAACTCGTGCCATCCCTATCACTGACAAAGCAGAAGCCAAGCCAACCAAAGAAGTGGCTCTTCTGACTAACTTTGACTGGAGTTCGGAGGTCTCTGAAGCCGAGGAAGCCATCAATCAAGCTCTTGCAGCTCAAATTCAGGAACAAAGCAATGAGCACACAGTTAACAGTTGTCAGAAGGAAGAAGCTGAGAAGAAGGTGAATGAGAAAACTGCAAGCACACCAGCATGCACATGTGAAAAGGCTCTGGCTGCAGAAAAGGTTATAATGGATCTCTCATATGAATCTGTTCAAGATATGTGCTCTCATCCTTGTAGAATTCGTTTGTTCGGCATCTACAAGGCCAATCGATTGTTGATTGATACCAACAACGAATTAAAAACCATGAACACCCAATTAAAAGAAAATGAAGCAAAATATTTTGTAAAATTAAATGAGGCAATGCATGAAAATGAACATTTAAAACAAACTCTTCTTGCAAAAAATGTTGAAATAAACATGCTTTCTGAAAGAGTCACATTAGCCCAATTTGAAACCTCTCAACTTCAGACCAAGTTAGATAGATGGACCGTTTCACAAATGAAAGTTGAAGAGATGCTCGTTAAACAACGAGGGGCTAAAATAAAAACCGGAATAGGCATGGAGAACAATGGGAATGTGTTTCCTAAGGTTTATCCTCCTCCCAGCACGCATTGTTATTCACCTACTCCGAAACCTCATCCCTTAAATGATTTAATTCCTAGTGATGCTAACAGTCTGCATGCAGGTCTAGAAGGAGTGAACCATAAGGAGATCAGGGAGGATTATGATAATGGATACGGTAACACAAGTGGGCTTGGATGCGGTAGTCTAAATTCTAAGGAGTCTGTTTCAAGTAGTAGTTTAAATTCCAAGAAGTCTAGTTCAGACAGTAGCATAGCTAGTAGTAGTTCTTCTTTAGATAGCAGTAGTGAAGAGTCCGTGTCTGTTAGTCAAGATAGATTTGTTTCAAATGAAAATGTTCAATGTCATGCAAGTACATCTCAAAATCGATTCAACAAATTTCTTTCTAATCCAATTCCTTCTTTTACACCAATACGAATTTCAGAACCTACAGAAAAACATATTTCTCGAAAGAAGGAATCATTTTTGAAAACCAATAATCCAAGGATTTCAAAAGATAAAACAAAAGTGGATTTTGAAACCAACAGTGACTCTGATTATAGAACATCAGATTCTGAGGAGGAAAGTACTTCAGAAACCTCCTCTTGCACAAGTCACAGGTCTCACTGTTTCAGATGTGGTAAGGATGATCATGTTGTTAAAAATTGCAAAGAAAAATTAAATCGAACAAACCATGATAGATCCTTTGGACACAAGGTAACCAGCTTTGTAAAACAATTCTTTGGGGGAAAACAGAAAGTCACAAATCCCGGTAATGCAAAAGTCTGGGTACCAGTTATTAAGTAATTTTTCGTTTTGTATTGCCAGGCACTCCCGAAGAACAGTTACTGGCATATAGATTCGGGATGCTCTCGGCATATGACAGGGATGAAAGACCTGCTCACAAATTACAGAATAGTGGATGGTGGATTCGTGTCTTTTGCAGGAAATAAAAAGGGTGGTAAGATGGTTGGACAAGGAGACGTGTCAAGTGGGTCTCTTACTCTGGAACACGTCAACCATGTACCCGAATTAAAGTTTAATCTTCTGAGCGTGTCACAAATCTGCGACAAGGAAATTCCCGTATTATTCAAAGCAAATGAATGCCTGTTTCTCAAGCCTGAATTTACTGTGCCCGAAGAGATGGTGGCGAAGCGCGCGCCTCGCATCAATGACACATACTTGCTGAATTTGACCTCAACTGCATCTCTCAATTCCTCCATGACTTGTTTACTTTCAAAGGCATCTGTTTCTGAGTGCTTCTTGTGGCATAGACGTCTAGGACATATAAATTTCAAAATTCTAAACAACCTTGTTAAAAACAATTTGGTCCGAGGTCTTCCATACAAAGATTTTTCTGTTGTTGAAAAATGTCTTTCATGTGCTAAAGGAAAACAACATAAGAAGCCACATAAGCCCAAATTGGAGAATTCTATTTCAAGTCCCTTAGAATTGCTCCACACTGATTTATTTGGACCTATTAGTGTACCAAGTTTGGGAAAGAGAACTTACTGTCTTGTTGTGACTGATGATTATTCCAGGTACTCTTGGGTCAGATTCTTGAAGCACAAGAGTGAAACGACTGAAGCTCTACAAAATATCATTCTGTCCGTGGAAAGCTCAAGAAGCAAGAAAGTCAAGGCAATCAGAAGTGATAACGGAACTGAATTTCGAAATCAGATCTTTGACTCATTCTGTGCAAACAAAGGTATTCTTCGGCAATATAGCGCAGCAAGAACTCCACAGCAGAATGGAGTTGCCGAAAGGAAGAATCGCACTCTGGTTGAAGCTGCTCGCACAATGCTGATTGAATCAAAGTTGCCGATCATTTTCTGGGCTGAAGCTGTGAATTGTGCGTCCTACGTGCTGAATCGTGTCCTGATCGTAAAAGATAAAATGAAGACGTCATACGAACTGTATCACGGAAGGAAGCCGCTGATTGACTTCTTCAGGCCGTTTGGATGCTCGTGCACATTGCTGAATACCGAAGCTCAAATCACAAAATTTGGAGCTGTCTCCGATGAGTGTTTCTTCATGGGGTATTCTTCATCACAAAAAGCTTATCGTGTTTATAACAAACGTACTCGTATTGTGCAGGAATCCTACTACGTGGACTGGCAAGAATCTAACTCTCCCAACACCGGAACTGGACCCGAATGGTTTTATGATTCAGACACACTGTTCAAGTCTTTCAATCTTCCTATCCTAGCTGAAGCAAATGACAATCCTCCTCTCGTGATTATCACCCCTCAACCTGAAATTCCACAACAAAACCCATCCTCATCCTCAGAAACCCCACATCAACCCGATCCTCCATCTTCATCTCATGAACTACCTCAAACCACCGAACCCGCTCCCCCTCACCTTGACTTAAATCTCAAAACCTTAAAGGATCATCCACATGACCTCGTCATTGGCTCGATTACGAATGGAGTGAGGACTCGTCATCAGTCAGGATTGATTAATGAATGTTTGTTTGCGTGTTTTCTGTCTCAGATTGTTCCTAAAAACATAGATGAAGCTCTTGCAGATCCAAGTTGGGTGGACTCCATGCAGGCTGAGCTGCAACAATTCAGAAAGCTGAAGGTCTGGCAACTTGTGGACCTTCCAGAAAACAAGGTTCCAATTGGCACAAAGTGGGTTTTCAGAAACAAACCTGATGATAGAGGTGTGGTGATCAGAAACAAGTCAAGACTTGTGGTTCAAGGTTTTTATCAAGAAGAAGGCATTGACTATACTGAAGTTTTTGCACCCGTTGCACGAATCGAGGCCATTCGAATCTTCCTGGCTCATGCTACGCACAAAAATTTCAAGGTGTATCAAATGGATGTCAAGTGCGCCTTCTTATATGGAGATATTGAAGTCCTCAGATAATTTGGTATATAAATAAATTTCAAAAAAAAAAAAATGAAAATGAGAAATTGATCCGACCTTGTGAGAAATGATCGTTTATCAACCTGCGTTATCTGCCATGGATAGAGTAAAAATAAAGGCTGCATTGTGCTTGTATGATCTTTGAGTGTGTATGCCTAATATGATATCTATGAGTAGGATATAAACATAACGCTTGCCTGATTTTGCTCTAGTTTTCATTTCTGGATAAGTGTTGCAATGATTCTAATATTAAGAGATGTTCTGATGTACGCATGCTTTGCAAATAAGGCTTTATGCCATTTTTACACTCGACTCAGTGGGTCTTCTCTGCGTGCCTAGGCGGCCGACCTGATCACCTGCTGATTGAGTTTTCTGCTTTATTTTCTTGGTGTTTAGTGTATATCATCGGACTTTCTCTGCGTGCCCACAAGCCGACCTGATTGTTGTTGATATACACGATTTCTGCTTTATTTTTCCTTTTTATTTTCCTAAGGGTATCGGGCTTTCTCTGCGTGCTTAGCGGCCGACCTGATTGCTGTTCTCTTAGGGTTCTGCTTTATTTTTGCATGAAACATCATGAACGTATATCTCATTTGAAAAAGAATTAAAAGAAAAATAATAATAAATATGATGACTTGTTAACATCTTTGATAGAGTGAGGCTGGGTAATCAGTGCTTGATTAATATACCTTAAGCATATCCAAAAATGTTAAATACTATTAGTGCATGCTTAATATCAATGTGATGCATTCGGGATCTGCTTGACGTGCATGCTGATTAAAATTGAAATTGAAATGTGTATGATGGGTATCGGTTGATGTGATCTCACGTCTGGATCTTTCTCACAAATCAAAATTTGCTTGTATAGTTGTTTTAATTTAATTTGAAAAGCTCAAAAAGATTTTCTGTCTGCGTTATTTTTGATAAGATCGATACTTTGTAAATAGTTTGACGTTTTGTGTGTGTTTGTCGGTTTTTCAAAAGTCAAAATCAAAATTTGGTCAAAATTGAATTTTTAGGGTTTCCAGCGAAACTGTTGTTTCGCCTGCTTAGTTTCGCCGTACGCGTGCTAAGCGAACCTACTCTTTGTTATCGGCGAAATTAATTCGGTTAATCAATGTGTCGGGCGAATCTATACTTTCGCTACGGCGAAACTGCTATTTCGCCCAAGCGAAACAACGAGCGAAATTACGCTCGTATATATATCTTTCATCGAGAATCTCGGTCACATTTCACCGAAACCCTAAACGAAAACCTGTCATTACCCCTCGCGAAACTCCAAATTCGCTTAAACTGTTTCATAACTTCTGTCCATCTAAACGTTAATCGGTTCAAGGTAGTGTGTTCTTCAGTGTTTTTCCGGTTTATCGCAACCATTACCGCATCTGAATCTAATTTTTTTTGGGGTTTTTTAAAGTGAATCGGCGTCAAGACTCTTTCATCTCTTTAAACAGTTGATTAAACCGTTTTCTAACCCGCATTATGATCGTTTTGATGTGTCATTGCTTCTTGTTGGTTTGGATTGCAAAAACGCTACTTAAAATAGATTTACAGAAACTGGAATTCCAAAGGTTGCGACCAGCGAAACTGCTGGTTCGTCCAGCGAAACTGAACGAAAGTTCACAGTCTCGAGCGAAACTGTCTAGCGGTCATGCCCAAACTTCGCTGACAGTTTCGCCGTGATACGCAGCGAAACTGCTGTTTCGCCTTCGGCGAAATTACAGTTTCGCAGCGAAACTACAGTTTCTCGGCGAAACTGACCTAGTCAGTGTCGCCGAGACCAATGTCGCGAATCTAACTGTTTCGCCGTGTGCGACACTATGGTCTTCTTAGCGAAAATACAATTTCGCAGCGAAACTAACAAATTTTTCAAAAATTCAATTTAATTCATTTTAAATTCTTTTCAACTCACAAAATCTCCGTTTCGTGTGCAGACAATGTCTAATCTTAAACACGATCCTCGAAGCAATGTCACTGCCTGGTTGAATGATCACCTCGATAAGTCTACCGGATTCCGAGACTGCATAAAGTGGCTCAAACAATCCTGCATCCATTACGCCATCTCACATTCAACGATCATTGACGAAAGGCACATAAAAGATTTTTGGCTGTCTGCTGAATATGACGTTAAAGCTACTCCTGAATGCATTCGTGCAAGGGTCATGCAGAAAGACATCGTGATTACAATGAAAGTCATAGCTGAAGCTCTTAAACTGGAAGAGGATGTTGGTGAAGCACCCAAGATGAATGACATGGATGTGTTGAAGGGTTTTGAAAGACATATGGGTTATGAAGGTGGTCATCTGTGGAAAAATAAGAAGGAGATCAAAAAGTCGTATATGTCTAAAGAATGGAGATATATCGCTCACGTCATCATTTCCTGCATTGATGACAGAAAAGGTGGCTCAGATGGCTTGAACTTGAACTGGGCTGAGGCGATGTTGCTGTTATGCAAAGGAAAGAAAGCCAATATTCCTCAGAGGATATTTGATGCTATGGTTGCAAACATTCAAGCCTTGAAAAAATCCAGATGGCTCCTGTATCCAAGATTCCTGGAGATGATTATAGAACATCTAGAACCTGAGTTGCCGAAGCAAAGTACAGCTCTTGTTATAAATCCAATGCACTCAAGGATTCTATCAGATTGTTGTGCTGTAAGAGATGATTTTTCTGGGTATACCACCTATCTAATGAAACATATGTATTCTGAAGAAAGATATGAATACATCAAGAAGTTGATCGAAGACGAAAACAAAAGGAAAACTCAAGGAAAGGTAAGTGAGAGTGTAAAGGGGAAACGGAAACAATATGTGAGGGGTTCGGGGAAAGAAGCTGTAGATGAAATTGAAGATGAGCTTGAAAGTCTATCTCGACAAGGAAAGAAGTCCACACAAAAACAAAGCGCTCCAACTGAAGATGAAGCTAGAGCGACAAAGAAAAGAAGAGTTGATCAACGTTCCGAATTGGATGAAGACATCATCCGAGGTGTTAATGCCTCCTTGGCTAACGAACTCGGCATGATAAAAACAAAGATGGTGAACTCAGAGATGAGAGAAAAAGAAAAAGATAAACAGATTTTGAGTTTGAATGAAATCATTGGAAAACAGTCGTCTCTGATCAAGACTTTGCTGGTTGAATTGAACGGGATCAAGAAGCACTTAAATCTGCCAAACATAATGAGTGATGCCGAAATCGATTCTATGACTGATTTTTCAAAGGTCACAACTGAGGCGGCCGGAGGCAGTGGAACGGGGGGAATGGGTGCTAGTGGTTCGGGTGCAGCTGAGGCTGGTGGTAGTGGTGCAGTGAACATTGAAGATCTTGACCACATTGATGTAAGCGACGCGAATCTCTTCAGCTTTGAATCTGATAAACAGCCTGAGATCGTTCAAGCAAAATTTCATTTAATCGATGAAGATGAGGATGAAGCTGAAATTGATGATCACACGGAGCCAGAGAGCTACTCATGGAAAGAACACTCTATTACTTATCTAGCAAAGATAAGCTCTGTTAGTGAAGAGGTTCTCGAGTTCAGGAGAGAAGAATGGTTTAAGAAACCCGAGCTCGAAGATCAGACCCCTTTGTTTCAAAACATGGCCCAACCCAAGAGAAAGGAGTCTGATAGGCACATTATCAGCTGGAAATACAGTGAAGCGGTTCATGCCTTCATGATCAAGCGAAGAGGGGGGAGTATTACCTATATCCGTAAACGAGAAAATTTCAATACCTTGCCCAGATGGGATCTAAGAAGGCTGGCTGAGCTCCCCCTCATAGACGAAGACAAAAGCGTCAGGGCTACAAATCTGAGATTAATGATTCAGAAGGCGGCAAAGGACGATTTTGTATCGTTTGGTTTTATGAAGGGTGAAAGGGTGAAATCCACGACCGAAATTGATGAAGCTACCGGGAAACCGAAGGTGCTCTTAAAGTTTAAAGCTGCTAAGACAATGACCAGAATCCGAATTCCTGATCAGCAATTGTCGAGGCTGCAATCTTTCCAGAAGTGGTTTTACGACAATCGGACTGGCGAAGCCGTTATAAGAATTGGAAATGATGCTGAAATAAGACTATTTGATCCTATGGAAGTGTTTTCTTTCAGCAATGATGATTTAAGGACTTTGTGCGAAAATCACATCAGATTTGGGGCAGGCAATGACACCGCAGAAGAGGCAAGCTTGTTCATGAGAGTTGCCTATAAGGCCCGGGGAATCGTGAAGGAAATCAAAGACTTAACCGTAAAAGTTAGGGCTGCTGAAGATAAAATGGAAGAAGATCGGGATCTGGCGAATCAGATGAACAAATCATTGAGCGGGCTTGGAGAATCTTCTACTCAAATCCCAGAACCAGAGACTGCTGTCCCCGTTGCTGAAAAACCAATCAATTTGGGGGAACCAGAGTCCGAAGCCCCAGGTGCTGATGAAACAACAATTGTGGGGGAATCTGAAGATAATGTCCCCGTTGCTGACACGTCTATTACTTTGGGGGAATCAGGGACTCCTGATCTGAACAAGGAGCCGAACCAAACTGAAGCCGAAGCTGACAAGTGAAGATCCAGTGGCTGAATCCCTCCCTAGGGGGAATATTGAAGATCAATGTAGGGAGGAATTCATTATTTTGTTTAGTTTGATTGTAATAGATTAGTTTCTTGTAAATGTTATGTTTTGGTAGGCTGGCGAAACTACCGAGCGAAACTGTAGTTTCGCTCGGTATCTAGATTAGACTGTCTCAGTGACAGTTTCGCTTGGCCAGCGAAACTGCCAGCGAAACTGTTCACTGGACAGTATATAAACGCAGCCTTGTGCAGCCATTTGTAACTTTCTCAATCATTGTGAACCCTAATACAAGAAATCTTCATTTGGTGAGTTTTGGTGACGGCTAGGAGCTTATTTCAGTATATTGTAGCTAGTTTATCATTTCTTATCCATCCTTTGGTTCATATTGAGATTGTTCAAGGCTAGAAAACCATTTTAGTCATTGGAAATCACATATCTTGTTGTTTATTTGGTTTTCTTCTCAAAAACATCATTATTTGCACTGATAAAGATCAGTGAGGACCTACAGAAGCTACCGTAGAAGCTCAAGTTGAAAATCCTGTAGCTGCTCAAGTCCACCCTCAATTGGATTTTAATGAACCAGTTATTACTGATCCTGCTGCTACTGCTGAAGACCTTGGGAATCTCCAGGGTGCTAGTGTTGAAGCTTCTAAGCATATTGAACCTATTTCAAGTCCCGTGAATGTGGTCTCATAAAAAACTGAGGAAGGAGACGAAAAACATGATGATGAAGAGTCTGACTCCTCGGAATCTGATGATAGTCCTGCACAACCTGAAGGGATTCACCCGTGAAAAAGACAGAGGATTGGAGAATCATCCAGGACCTCTACAATTCAGACACAACAATCGACATCGGATGAAAGCTATGATCCACTGCAAGACGATGAAGCTGATGATTTGACTTCAATGTCCCTGGATCAAGATGATTTTTTGATAGATCTTGATGTACCTGATAGATTACTGACTGCGACCGCTGTTGAACATGAGATATCTGCTGAGTTCATGTTTGTCCGAGAACATAGAAAGAAATTCTGCCAAGAAAAAATCAAGAATAGGAGAAATCCTGCACCATAAATCAGTCTTGAGGTTACTAACCCATCTGGCACCGTACCTGATCCCTTCAGCCACAACAAACGTCTCTCCACTTCCTGAAATTCAACAACAGATAGTGGATATGGACATGACACCGTTGGAGAATCTTGCTGAAACTGTAATTACCACCGTTGAAATAACTGGTGATGTTGCTGCCAGCTTGACCATTACTGAGTCTGAACATGTTATGAAACTCGAAGATGAGATTGAAAATCTTCTGAGTCCGAATGATCACCTGAACTGTCCTCTATAAGTGGCCAACCAGAAAATCACTGATCAGTCACAAGTAATTGCTGAATAGGCTACTAAAATTGAGAGATTCAAATACTTGCTAACCAAATCCAATGAAGATAGACAATTGACCAACAAACCAGATGACAACTTTGGGAATCAAGGATCAGAACCAACTGAAGGATCGCCTCAAACTGATGATGTGACTGATAGGACTATGCTACATGATCCAGAGTCTTCTACCCCTGCTCCAACTGGAAAAGACTCATCTGCTATTTAAGAAACTTCATGCTCTATGAATGACAGCGACTTTGAGGTTGATCCTGATGCTGTCATTGAAGGAGATGAGCTGAACTTCTTATATGATGGAGAATCTTTCGTCAATAGCCTCCTTCATGATGAACCTGTTGATGAAGACCTAGACTCAATCATGAAGCTTGCACCTGTACCTGAAATTCTGAAACTTCCATGATTTGCCCAGGCATCCAAAGCTCTTCCTAATGAGGGATCCACAAGTGTGGAGTCTGAAGCTGAACCTGACAGTTCCCTTCAACTATCTATTGTTCCTACTGTTCATGTTGCACTCTCTACATCTTCCGCTATAGTTCCTGTAACTGAAGGTGTCCGTCATATGCACGTCGACTCGGCCTTCCTAGATTTTGAAATGGCAAATTTCCGGGAATACTACGCAGAGAAGATCTATTCAAGAAGGAATTCCTGTGGAATTCTCATTAAGACGCTTGAAGATGATGATACTGCAACATATGAAGAACATCCATACACTATAGACTTTGGTGATGAAGACGACATGAATGAGCTTGAATAGAGAATGAATCTGCACATGAATGAAGCAAATCCACTAAACTACATTGACCTGGATACAATTGATATGAAAGTGATGATGAAGAGGAACCTCTCTATCCTACTCCTATTCAAGTAAATATGGAAGTAGATGATGTATATGTGAGTGTTCCTCTATCAACTGTTATGTCCACTGGAGAGACTCTTGCTTTGGATATCATTCCACATGTTCCAGGTTCTATACCAACAGAATCTGAGGTCATTAACCTTGAATCGAGTGCTGGTCAAGAATTTCAAAATCAAACTGCTCCTGCTGTATCTACTGAGCAAGCTCAACGAGAACAAATCTTTCAAGCCTCCTTTATTCATTTCTCATCTGATTCTGAAGGAGAGAATGTTGATACTGATGTGACAGCACCTCAAGAACCTGCTGCAACTGAGCAACCAGGACCCTCTGACAAAGATAAGGGAAAGAGGAAACTGACTCCCAAGGAAGTAGAAGAGGAACGACTAAAGAAGGAAGCTGAAAAGGATATATCACGTCTAGCCCTCATTGAAGAAACACTCAGTGAACAAAAGAGACTGATTGAAGAAAAAGCAAAAGCTGTGAAAATGTATGAATCAGGACACCCTCCTGCTGTCATGTACAAAAGAGGCTCAAGTACATTACCAGATCGATCTGAGTCAGCCAGAGCAGATGAACCTAGAATCCGCATTGTCACTAACCATAAAGGCATTGTTGTAGATGAAGCAAATATGTCTGAAACAGCTCGTATGGTGAGATCTTTGATGAGTGACAACTTCACGTTGGAATATCTTATGAGTCTTACCGATACTAAGCTAACAAAGCTATATAACGATGAGGAAATGTTGAATTCTCACCTTCCTAAAAATAAAAATGTTGAAGATGAAGCTAATACCCTGATGGATGTCTTTGCTGACACTGAGAAAACAATCGACTTTACTCCAATCCGTGACCATCCCTCTGATCTAGTGCACGACATCGGCAAAACATATTTTCCTCCTTCTGATAATCCATCTGAGGAAATTCCTGATCCTGATACTGAAGATTATAGCATATCCACCACCAACAGGATGACTTTCGATGATCTCCGCAACTATCTTTAATTCAAGAATGTGGAGAAAAAGGCTTACAATCGATAGAAACTCAAAGGTCTTCGAGACTTTGTAATTGAATACCAAAAGACTAAACGGCTGGCCAAGTTAGAGCAAATCAGAATCAAAGAAAGGAACGAGCTGAGGCTCTCAGAAGGAAAGAGAATCCTCCTATCTATGACGACTGGGCAAAGGTGGCTCCAAATTCAAAATCTATGCTATACTTTACTGCCAAGAACTTGAGAAAGATGCCTTCTAATCCTAATGTCAATTATGGGATGAAAATTCTTAGATGGAAATATGATAAAGTCTTTGACGCATTTCTGGTGAAGAGGCGGAACAGTTATGTTCAATTCTTTGCTGACTTTGGAGTTCTACGCAGTTTATTCTCCTGGAAACTCAAACAACTTAAGTACCTTGATCTAGTGAACCACACCAACCATGAAAAGGGTTTAAAAGCTGCTTCGCTGATCGATGCTGCTTATGAGTTCAAGAGGAACCTGAAAACTCCTGAAGAAGAAAAGAAAGCTCAGATGCTTGCAGAGAAAAGACGTCTCCGTGCCCCTCATCATGGAATGTTCAAAGATGTTGGGGCAGAGGTGAAAGTGAAGACAATTCCAGGGAATCAGAAGAATTTTCCTTTGATCAGCTGGTATTATAGTGGAAAGACAAATGAATTGGTGATTGAGAGAGTTGGTGCTGACACTATCAGACTTTTGCAGCAATTAAACTCAGACTACTCTCAAGATCCTATCTGAAGCAGATCTATTATCAGAAGATGCGGACTATTCCTACTCAGCTTAGACCATATGAATGCTACAACGCCAATTACTACTTAATGTTTTTGAATTGGTGGTGTACTAAACTTTCAAATATTGGTAAGCTTACGCTTGATAAGGAAGTGTTAAGGAATGCAACTTGCTGGTTGGTATAAGATAAGGGTTCAAGTGTTATTCTTGATGCTTCAAAGAGATTGGTTGAGCTGAATAACTACAATGACCTAAAGAAGCTTGTTTGGCAGGATCTCTGGAGACTATACGATTTTGGACTTACTACATATTCTAATAAGGACAAAGAAGTTGCAAGAGAGAACTGGAGATTTCTGCTCAAGTTGCTCGGTCAAGTGGCTTAAAGCTCAAGTGTTTGCATTGCCAACAAGGGTGGAAATTGTTGGAACCCGTTTTCGTTGTTGGCAACACAAACCATTCAACGTTAAGTATTGCTGGTGAAGACCTCTCAATGAACTTGCTAGAATAGATACTTTATCTTGTGTAATAGAATTCAAGTTTGTACTTAGTAAAATTTTGTTTATGTTTTAGCAAACTTGTTTTCCTTCTTAGAGGACTTGTGATTGTGCTTAGCGGATTTGTTTCTACTTAGCGTACTTCATTTTTGAAATTTCTATGTATGTCTTAGCGAACTAAATTTGTTCCTAGCGGACTTGTTTATATACTTAGCAGATTTGTTCTTGTTCTTAGCGAACTTGTTAGCGAACTTGTCTGCTCTTAGCGAACTTGTTAGAAGACTTGTTTGTTCCTAGCGAACTTGTTAGCGAACTTGATTGTACTTAGTAAACTTGTTAGCGGACTTGTTTGTTCTTAGCGAGCTTGTTTAGCAGACTTGTGTACACTTAGCGAACTTGTTAGTTAACTAACTTATTCCTAGAAAACTTGAACATTTGCTTAGCGAACTTGTCTGTCTGTTGGAATATTTATTGATGAATTCTATGTATTGATTGTTGTGCCAAACATTCCTTTTTGTCCTATGCTCTCTAGTAGTATAAATACAATTGAGAAAACCCTATTGGGCATGCCACTACTGGATTATTCTACAGAGGGCATTTTGTGTGTGTGTTCTTGGTGTAGTGTGTGTTCTTAAGCTTTAAAAATCATCAATAGAAGAGCATTGATGCAAGATTCAACCGAAGTCGACCATCACACATGATTTCCGCACTTGTGTGATGAATCAAATGAGAAACTTGTGCTCAAATCTGGTCCTGACAATATTGTCGAGTTAGAATCAGAATTAGTTAAAATGCTATCATCGACAAACTGTCAATGCAACAGTAATTGGAACATTTGACTATTTGGTGACACTAGAATCCGCATTCTAGGCAAATTCATCTGGATGGCAATAAATGTTTGTCATCTTGTTATCGGTAGAAACAAATAATTTTTGATCTGTTTGATCTGGATTTGATGATGTAAACACCCAATGCGCATGTTGACCAATCTTCAATTTAGTTTCAGTGGACATTGGACATTCACGAGCAAATTGTCCATACACCGAACATTTGAAACATTTAGCTTTCGATTTGTCCAATCCAATCTTACCATCCTGATTCAATCTCTTCTTGCCAGTTCTATTGAAAAATTTCTTCCTTCTTCGAACTAACATAGCATACTGCCAATTCAAATCCATTTCTTCCAAATGATCATAATCTATCTGATCGTAGTCTTCATTTTTTAATTCAGCGTTACTCATAGAACCATTAATAACACCAAAATATGAAGATACCAAAGCAGACATTAAAGCATTATAATCATCGGTAGTTTGAGCACACAAAGCATTCTGAGTTAAAGAACTAGGAATTGAAACAGTACAACCAGCAGAATAACCTGAATTTTCAGATTTATCTGCAATGAATGTTGTAGGAGGTGCGAAATTAAGAATATTGGACTTCACAACATTCATGGTTGAATCATTTTCACCATAATATACAGCAGGATTTTGAACTTGTGCAGGGAGTGACTTGTTTACCATTAACTCCATATCCCTTGATTGTAATCTTTAAATCAGATCATTAAATGACAATCCCGGATATTATTTATCATGAGTAATCATTATCACATAATTCTCCCATTTCTCAGGTAAAGCCTCTAAAATATTTTCTTTCATATTAGCTTCTTCTTTTGTAAGACTCACCAGACGCATTTCACTCATTAAATGTACGAATCTTGCAATCAGATTCGGAATTGATTCATTTTGATAATGCTTGAAACTATCAAATTCATTTTTCAAAACCTTTTGACGAATTTTCTTATATTGATCATTGCCTTCACATCGCTTTTCCAATGCATACCATAAACTCTTCGATGTATAATTACCCGAAAATTGTTGTAACAATTCTTTAGGTAATGTCATTGTCAAAGTACCATACGCTTTTTTCTCAGCTTGATATGCTTTCTTTTGCTTTTATGAAAGTTTTCTTTGAATATTTAGCTCACCAGTTTCATCTTTAGGAAAATCGTAATGATCAGTGAATGACAACCACATATCGATATCATTCGTATCAACGTACGGTTCAAACCGTTTAACCCAACTATGATAATCTTCCAATTTGAGCAATTTAAGAACTTTATGACTTGTTCCAATTTCATTATCATAATTCATCATTGTTTGCATTGTAGTTTGCATCGAATTCTGAATAGCCGCAAACGCTTGAAATCGGACATTTTGAAAAACTAGTTACTGTTCACCCGGACTTGATCCGGACTTGAAAAACTAGTCTGAACCCCTTACGAACCTCAGCCAAAGTTGACTTTGGATGAATTTAACCGAACCTCAGCCGAACATAACTTCAGATGACCCGAACAAAAACCGAAGCAGAATTTGTCAGAACTTGATCCAAGTTGAAACAGACTGTCCGAACTTGATCCGAACATGATCCGAACTGAATACAAAAACTAGCCGAACAACGCCGAACCTAACTTTGTTTGAAAATCGTCCGAACTAGATCTGAACTTGAGTTCTGAGCGGTTATTTTTAGTATCACCTAAACCTCAGATGAACAAAAACATTGTCGACTCAAATTTCATGATTTTCAGTGTTTTTCGACGAGATTTTTTACAGAAACTCAAGTAAACTCAATAGTAATGATGTGGAAGAAGATTTTTTACATAAAGCACACTCGAAATGGCCAAAAGAATACAAACTCGATGAATTTTTGTAATAACCTTGAATTTTTTACTTAAAGTGATAGAAACCAAAGATTTCCGATCAGTAGAAAGAACCAAAAGCTCTAATACCACTTGAAAGTGCGTGAACGGTGAATCATCTACTCGGTCGTATTGAAATCAATTTAAAACAAAGAACACATGAGTAAATCAAAAGAACTTGTATTAACCACAGAGAGATTACACAGTCAAACACACATAGAAGATTTGCCAAGAAGTTCTAATCTCAATACAAGACATGCTATTTATAGGATAAACATCCTAGACTAAAAAAACGATCAGCAGAACTCCAGTTTGGACAGAGTTTGTGTGAGTCCGAACTGGATTTCGCCTAGAGTTCGGCTCAACGCAAACTTGCATCACTTTGTCTTGTATTTGATACTTCACATGACGACCATGAACCATGTATCAACAAACTCGAAAAATACAGAGTTAATGATCAGTAGATTCAACTGAAAGCTCTGGTACCACTCGTAAATATGTGATTTGCGAATTGTCTACTCGATCATGATGTAAAACAAGTAATTCGAGTATAGATATGAACATGAGATGTAAATACAAACTGATTTGTATTAGAACCACTCATAGAATGCACAGTAATAAACGCATAGTTAATCTGGGCAAAAGTGTTGAATCTAAACATGATGAATCTATTTATACTAGCATTATACTGTCCGAACTGGGAAGGACCCGAAGTGACCCGAACTCACACAAAGTGTGAGTTCGTATCTAGTTCGGATGGTCACACGAACTACCACTTCGGGTCCGTTCGTGTGCAGACTTCTGGACACTGTTTTGAACTTAATACTTCATACGGCAACCCAGATCATGCATTAACAGTATATTCCCACAACAATTCAAGATTAAGAAATTGTGATTCCTTGACGATTTTGCTGTTATATGAGTTATATAGAGTTTGGATGCTTGGTTTACTGTTTCGGGGGCATACGAAGTTGTGAATTTTCCAGGTTCTGATATTAGTGAAATCCATCAAGAAGATTGAATAATTCACTTCGTTAAAGGTAAATAGGGCCCTAAAACCCGAAGTTTCATTTTTAAAAAAGTGAATATTCAATGGAAAAGCAGTCAGTTCAGGGATGACGGTAATTTTTGGTCTTCATGGAAAGGTGGTGTATTCTGATAATAATGCGAACTGATAGTTAGTTCAAAGTTTTTGGTTCGGGATTGGATCTCTCTGTCATATGCCTAATACTTTCTTAAGTCTATGTTGACGTAATATTCTTCTTCTTTTACTTCTGATACATTGGGATGGATTTCATTATGAGGGGGAATTTCTATGATTAAGGATTCTAGCCGTGTTGGTTTTCATAAAGATCAGAATGTGTTACAATTTCAGGAAAATTAGAAATTTCTCTCCATGGGTGATGTTTGCAAATGTCTTTACGATTACGAGACGATTGATAGAAGTGAACCAGTATCATATGCCGATCAAATTTCGCGGAGGTGTTTGAAGTTATGGGAACTTTATTGGTTGTGGTAATTGTACAAGATTGCGAACCATGTCATGCATTCCTGAAGTTCAGTCCTAGGGAAATTTGCTAAAGATAGAGGCGTCTACAGGAGATTGACTGAAAATTTCTAGATGATTCAAGATCAGATTTCAACAGTAACATCCAAGGGGGAATTTGTTAATGTAAGTTTCTGATGTGGCTGTTACTGTTAAACAGACAGACATATTGCACAACAAATGAGGAAGGTGAAGGCTCATTAGGTGTCAGCGAATGATTGTCACCGAATGAATTCATTCGGCGAATGAACTCATTCGCTGGTTCATGTGATTCGGCGAATCAGTTGGACTATAATAAAAATACCGACAAGCTTCCGTTTGTAATATGTTATGTATTTGATCCGAGAAATGATCCTTAAACGGTTTTACAACTGATATAAGAGCCCTTGGTTCATTCTGGCTCCTTATATGATTATGGACGTTAAACATAAGAGAATGGCGCAAGAAGCGCATCAAAACAACAAATCTGGAAAAAGTATGTACCAATATATCTCATTCGGTGGGCCACTGAATGAACATTCTGGCCACCGAATGAGAATTATGTTCATTCGGCTTTACATCTTCATATGGCCGAATAAGAATGATTTTCATTCGGCAAATAATTTTCATCCGACCGAATGAAGTGGATGTTCATTCGGCAGGCGATCTTCAAACCTATCTTCACCAAATAGGATATGATCCAGCAAATGAAATCTTATCAGCATTAAATGATCTCATTCGTCGAATGAGTTCATTCGCCTATAGCTTCATTCGTTCCCTTTGTAGGATCGTTAATAGTTAGAGTTAAACTAAAACAAAGCCCTTTACTCGCAAATATAACCCTGCGGAATTAAAGTTATATTTCACTTTACTCAAGCAATATTAAGTTCTTGTGTATAATGTAAAAGCTTGATTTGCAGAGATATAGTAACAACAAAGTATCAAATACTCGGCACTATTTGCATTAACTCGAAGCTACACTATTACAAGTTGTTCAAGAACTGATAACAACAAAGATAATCGTGATGTGTAAACTATAGCTAACTAAGCTATACATAGTGCTGATGAGATCAATGACAGCCATTGATCTTATGCGATCTAATCTAGACCGTAAACTAAAAAGTAAAATACAAACAACCAAAAGAATAAACATCAACAATTGGAATATCTTACGTGTTTGCAGTACCATACTACTTTAGGAGAGTGGCTTGAATCAGATATAGAAGCATACGAGAAGCTTTTGCAGGATTGGACTTGCTGAAAAGACATCTCACGAAAAGTCTGGTTGAACTCATTATCTGGTGGATAATAGAGTTCACCCGGAATATTCGCTAAGGGACAAAACTGCTTCTTTCCGCTTGAACTGCCAGTTCCGCTTGAAGTAAGAATTCTGCCTTAACTTCAACTTCAGCCGGAACTATACAAAATTGGCATTCAGCCGGAAATCTTCCAAGCGCGATATTCCTTACAATCTCCCCCTAAGCTGATGCTGTCAAATTATTCTTCTAACTTAAATGTTTATCTTCAAAAACTGACTTGTACCAAAAATATTTCTTCTCCTTGACCTACGTGTCAAAGAACTTAACCCCTGCATTCACATCTTTTGAGAGAACACTCATGCTGGTCATGGTGACCTTAACATGTTGTAGAGCTTCCCAATCTTGTTCATTCCACTAATCTTGAACATTAATTGCTTCATGGGTTGTGAAACTGCTATCTGCCCTGTGTACATAGAAGAGTTTTTCTTCTTTTTCCCAAATCACAAATTTTATCGGACTGGTTGTCTTTTCTTCAGTATCTTCATCAACCTAAGTTTCAGAGAACAATCCATGCTCGAGCACTTTTGGTTCTATGCTCATTCTCAGCAGGAGCTCAGCTCTGTACAAACTCATTATCCCTTGCAATTTAGCATAGATATCCGATAGTTGGGAGAAAACAAGCATTCTGGTGGCAAGATGAGCATTCACTACTCTGGTGATCCCACTTGGGCACTGGAATTTGAAGTCAAAGGTGTCTTCATTAACTGTCCACCCAACAATTTTGTTTTGCCTGGGTGGGCCTTTCTTCCTTGGCCTTTGTTCTCTCTTTCTTTTGTGATGCAACAGTCTTCTTTTTCTCATTTTGTTTTCCTCATTAGAATCATCAGTTGATTTTATTTCTTTTGGAGCTTTGCCCTTTGAGGATTGAGAGGAAGGACTGGGTTGAACTTCAGTAGGTTTGATGGTGGTGGCAGAAGGTTCGTTGAAGGTGAGTGGAGGTAGAGAAGTTTGTGTTGGTGGTCTATCAGCTTCTGGTGTACGGCTTGAAGGTGGAGTAGGAGGAAAGATATCAGAGAAATCCATGGTAGGTGGAGGCTTTTTCTTGAGGGGAACAATGGGAGTAAAATTATTTGTTCTGTACTTGGGATTGGCAAGTTTGGTGGCAGCTTTCCTGGAGATGGAGGGAGGTTTGTAGGGTGTGATGGCAAGTGACTGTAAGATAGATGGAATTGTTGTGGGCATAGGGTTTGGGTTATAAGTGAAAGAAGGTGGAGGTTGTACATTTGCAATGTCAGAAAATTCAGGTTTAACATTTACAGTTGTTGTACCTAAGATGAGCTCTGATGGTGAGGGCATCACCAAATTAGGATTGACAGCAGCAATTTCTCCTTTAAGCTCATGAAAAATTGAATCTATCAAGCTGCAAAGTCCCTTAACTTGCATCTTAGCTACCTCTTCCTCTGTCTTTAAATTTCTGACCACAAGTGCCCTTTGTATCTTTTTTAGTAGGATGTAATTCTCATCATTCTTTGTCAACCTGGTAGGAAATTAAGAAGCAATCGAAATCAACTTCTGCCTATCAGTTTTAGTCACTGCTTCCAGATCATAATCCTTTAATCTCCAGTTGAAAGACCAAGTCTTTGCCTCTTCAAGTAAGTTTTCAAACACACTGTTTTGCAGATAAAGATCATATTCCTCTTGTAGTTCTTTGGCAAGCCTCTCATCCTCTGCTGCCCTTTTGGCATCTTCTACCATCTTCACTATAGCCTCAGCTTTAGGAGTTTGAGTTACCTGTTGAATAGTTTTAGCAATGTCAGCTTGAACAGGTTCTTCAGTTTGAATTGGCTCAGTGCTCCTTAAAGCTATTAGAGTTGCTGCTATATCCTCTGCTCCTTCACTTCCTTGCTCTTCCGGTTGAATTTCCGGTTGAACACTCAGCTCAACTACCACTTGAACTTCCGGTTGAAGTTCCGGTTGAACTTCCGCTTGAACAAGAATTTGACCTTCAGTCACCACCGGAGGTTGGGTGAGTTCAGGTTCTTTGTCAGCAATCTCCAGCACCTCTGTGCCTTCTTCTTCACCTATCAAGTTTTCTTCTCCTCCTTCAGTCAATGTAGCAACTGCAACAGTTGCAGTGCTCTCTTCAACATCAAATGCTGCCTTGCTGGTGGAGGCAATATTTCCTACCACTTGATCATTGGCTCTTTCAGCCGGAAAAATGACATCTTTGAGGAGTGTCGTGATCATGTTGATGTGCTCAGGGAGAGCACCAGCAAGAAACATAGATGACCGTACAAGCTCAGTGAGGTTGGGGTCCTCAAAAGGAGAAATAGCAATCAGTTGACTGCATTTCATGTTCACCCAACTTTCTTCAACAGAGAAGGGGTTGACACGAATTCTTTCACAGGCTGTGGCTCTAACTTCAGCCGGTATCCTTTCCACTTCTTCAATCTCTGAAATAACAGGCCTTGAGGGCATCTTCTCCCCCAATTTGACAGTATCAGCTTCATCGGCAACAACAACTTCATCAGCTTCTCTGACACGGTTTGAAGGACCTGCTTCAGTATGAGTAGGATCAGCCTGCACCAAATGAGCAACAGTTGCATTCAAAGTATCAACCTGTGCTTGGAGTGAAAGGTACAATTTCGTCAATTCAGGTAGTGTATAACTGTCCTCAACTGGCTTTTTGCCAGCATCCTTGGACAAAACCAAACTATCAATCCTAGATTGATCAGCATTGGTACCCACGGCTTCTTGACACCTGGGATTCTCTTCATCTGTTTCAGCAACCCTTGGTCCCATAAAGGACTTCCAGGTGCTGATTCAGAGAAGATTGCCGCAAATTGGGTCTTATTGATGTTACTGCTGAAACCAAGATCCAGTGGGGATCCTTGGGTAGCAGCAGCCCGTTTTGCATGAATCTCTTCCTGACTCCTGAGATTCACCTCCGGTGAGGAGTGTGGGTACAGTGCTACAGGGTCCTGGCCTATCAGGATGTTCTCATGTAATGAGGTAGGTGAGTTAATAACACCTTCATCTAGGCCAAGATTGAGAGCACTGTCACTCCTAGGTGATAGGGGTTTGTAGGGGTGAAAAATGTTCAGATGGGGAAGGTACATCTGCTTCTAATGACTTCCCCTCAACTGAAGGTTCATCCCTAAGAGAAAATCCCACTTTGACCAGTTTCCGTTTAGGCTTTTTGCCTTAGACGGGGTTAGAAGCTTCGGGTTGGTTGGTGGTACTAGGTGGAGGAGACCCAGTGACCACATTTATCTGTCTTTTGAATATGACAAGAGGTGAGTTGGATGAGGAGGTGGCAGTAGTAGTGTTTGTGGAAGCTTTCCTCTTTTTGGATTGAAAGGTTTTGATAGTAGAGGAAGCTAGGACAGATGTGGGATCAGAGGCTGTTGGGTTTACAGCTCTGTCATCTTGAGCTTGGGGCTCAGTTGCTGCTACAGTTTCCGGTTGAACCTCTGCAGTAGCAGGTTCATTGGGAAACTGCCTTGGAATTGGTAAGGGATAGTCAGTGTCCCTTCCAAGAAATGCAGACTTGTTTAAAACAAGGTTTGAAAAAGTTTTCTCATTAAGAAGTTTTTGGTGCAAAATTGTACCAAGCCAAACAATTTGGGGGTACTCTTCTTTGAGAATGTAAGTTAAAAATCTGGGGTACAGGTAGATGTATTCAGGTTGGACATTTGATTTTAGGGCTTGAAAAAAGAGTTTAGAAAAATTAAAGTTTTCACTTTTTACCACAGCATAGAAGGCGGAGGCCTGTTCACTGGCCAGTTCGTCGAATCCACCCTTCTTTGGAGATAGGCACACCAAAATTGTGTGAGCCAAAAACCTCCATTTGTATGGTAACTGCCCCTTCTTGATGGTTTTGCTCTGCAGGGAACCACCATATCCAAGATCTCTAAACAGACGGAGATATTTCTTGTGATTGACCACTTCGTATCCACCTTTATCCCTTAACTTCAACAATTTCCGCACCTTTGCTTCATCAATTTCCACTTCTTTCCCCTGAACAGTTGACACAATTTTATCATTACCATTTTCGCTTTCGGTAACCCTAGCATGAAACCAAAAGTCTTCCATCACTTCTTCGAAAATTTCGGCTTCAACAGTGAGCGCATGATGAAGATGAGATCTTTTGATGAAGTCTATCATGCCGTTGTAGATGTCAGTTTTGCTTGGTGGTTCTAGGTATGCCACCAGGTTATGCTCTACAGGGAACTTGGAATCACCGATTGGCTTCTTGCCACTCGCCTTTGCTTTGGGAGCCATTGTTGATACAAGTTTGGAGAGTATTGACGGTTAATCGGAAAGTTTATCGGAGTGGTTTTCAGAGAAATTTGGGAGTAATTTCTGAGTGGGGTTGAGAGAAATGGGGAAAATGACGGTAAATTAGGGCTTTTTACCTTTTCGGTGATGACGTGGAGGAGAGAGAATTGAAACAGACGATTCAGTAACTGATGGGACAGATGCTTTATGGGTTATACGGTACAACAGGTCAAAGCATGTCTTTATCCAAAAGTAAATTTACTGAAACCTCGGATTTTAAACAGTTAAAAACTTAATGGGTAAATAAATGTATATTCGCTTAGAAAATTGTGCCTTTCGGGTAATTAAATGAGACTTTGACTTTGTTGACCCGGAAATTCAGGCGGAACCCATTTTCTCCTTTATTTTAAAAACTAAAATTCTTTCGTCTGAACATCAAGCGGACAAATTTTCCGCTTGAAAGAATTGTTTTCAAAATAATTTTCCACATCATATTTAAAGCATTTTCCGGTTGAAGTACCCGGTGAATTTCAAAAGTTGTTTTCTCAGGTTGCACCTGAACTTGAACCAGAAATCCAAAACACATGATTTTTGAAAATTTGTGTTAATTATCCATAGTTTTAACAGCAGTTACTGACTATGAACTGAAATGTTGTCTGATTAACACTAGAGATTTTCATTTTCTTTTTCTTTTTGTATCAAGAGACGGGCTCTTGAGCACATGCCTCTCTTTTATTAAAATTTGTGAAAAGTATTATTCAAAGTTCATCATCCCAATGGATGTGATGAGGTAGAAGAATCTTGCCTCATCAAAGACTTTTGTAAACAGATCTGCCAATTGATGATCAGTGTGAACTTTGAATAGTTTAATTAAATGCTTTTCTGCACAATCTCTAATAAAATGATACCTTATGTCAATGTGTTTGGTTTTGGAGTGCTTCACTGGATTGTTGATAATTGAAATGGCACTGTTGTTGTCTGCAAGAATGGGAGTTTCCATGAATGTGATCCTATAGTCAAGCATTTGATTTTGGATCCAAAGGACTTGGCTATAACAACTTGAAGCGGCAATATACTCTGCTTCTGTAGTTGAGGTGGAAACACAAGTTTGCTTTTTGCATTGCCAAGAGACAAGTCTTTCTCCGAGGAATTGACATTCACCTGAAGTTGATTTCTTATCAATGTCACAACCAGCATAATCACTGTCTGTGAATGCTCTGAAGGAGAAATCAGAGTTTTTTTTTTTTCGAACAACAGAAATCAGAGTTCTTAGGATACCACAAACCCAGTTTTGGTTGCCCCTTCAGATACTTGAAGATCCTCTTAACAGCTAGCATATGTGACTCCTTTGGTGAGGACTGATATCTCGCACATAAGCAAACACTGAACATGATATCAGGTCTGCTAGCAGTGAGATACATCAGAGAGCCTATCATAGCTCTGTACAAGTGCACATCCACTGGCTTGCCACTTAAGTCATTGGTTAACTTGTGGGAAGTGGAGATGGGAGTTTTGGCGCTTGAGCAAGTTAGCATGTCAAATCTCTTCAGCATGTTATGGATGTACTTTGATTGGTTCAGAAAGATACCATCTGTAGTTTGCTTCACTTTCAGCCCTAAGAAGAATGTTAATTCTCCCATGGAGCTCATTTTAAATTTAGACTACATCAAAGTTTCAAACTCCTTGCATAAGACAATATTAGAGGAACCAAAAATAATATCCTCAACATAAATTTATACCATCAACATACCATTACCAACAGTTTTAACAAAAAGTGTTTATCAATAGCCCCTCTCCTATAGCCATTCTCTAGAAGGTAGTTAGAAATAGTTTCATACCAGGTTCTAGGTGCTTGTTTGAGACCATACAAAGCTTTGATTAGCTTGCACACCTTGTTAGGATGGTGAGGGTCTTCAAAACTAGGAGGTTGGTTGACACTGATTCAGTATTCTCTTCAGTTTCTGAAATTAAGTTTTCCGGTTGAACTTGAACCGGAGAAACTGGTTCAGCCTGAACTTCGACCGGAACAATTTCTTCTTCAATTTGAATTATTTCAGTCAGTTTCTTGACATTTCTTGGGAATATAGGTTGAGAACTCGTGGAAGAGAAAAAGATTGGCTTCTCATTTGCAGTTTGATTACTCTTCCAATGCTCATCAGCAGACCTATGAGAATTTTGTTCCTGCACTAAAGAGCTTACAGGCTTATCAACAGTTATATTGAAAGCAGTAGTTAGTGCATCAATATCAAATAACCAACTAGGCTAAGACTTAAAATTGTTGGGAGATTTTTCTTTGAAGGATACATTTATGGTTTCCTCAACAATCTTAGTTCTCTTGTTGTATACTCTGTATGCTTTTGACACACCAGAGTATCCAACAAAATAACCTTCATCTGCCTTTTCAACAAATTTGGGCAAAGATTCATTGGTTATTAAGATAGTGACAGGACAACCAAATGGCTTAAAGAAGTAGATATTTGGCTTCCTTTTTCTCCAAAGCTCATAAGGTGTTTTATTCTTTCCCTTGACAATTAAGATCCTATTTTGGACATAACAGGCAGTTTTTACTGCTTCTGCCCAAAATATCACAGGGAGCTTGGAGTCTACTAACATGGATCTAGCAGCTTCAATCAATGTCCTATTTCTCCTTTCAGCAACACCGTTTTGCTGTGGAGTTCTAGGAGCTCTAAATTGTCTCACAATTCCCTTCTCCTCACAAAATGAATTCAAAACATGATTTTTGAATTCTGTGCCATTGTCACATCTGATTGTTTTGACCTTGAGATTTGATTGATTTTCTAAATTAATTACAAGAGTTTTCAGCAATTCAACAGTTTCATCTTTTGTTTTGAGAAAGAAAACCCAAGTATATCTTGAGAAATCATCACTTATCACAAAACAGTATGATCTTTTTCCTAAACTCATTACTCTAGTTGGACCAAATAAATCCATGTGTAAAAGTTCTAGAGGTTTTGAAATAGAAGACTCAACTTTTGGCTTAAAGGAGGTTCTGTGTTGCTTGCCCTTGAGACATGGCACACAGTTTTCAGAACATGCAAAATGCTTTTTAGGAAGACCCTTAACCAAGCCAAGATTCACAATTCTGGTCATGTTTTTGTAGTTCACATGACCTAACCTTCTATGCCACAGATCAGATTCATCAACTGAGGCTTTGGATACAAAGCAAGCAGTGCCACATGAGGGTGTAGCAACTGACATATCCAAAATGTATAATCCATCTCTCCTGGGTGCCTTAAGCATTATTAGTTCATCAGGAATTTTGACACCAGGTTTGAGGACTATGGCATCTTTCTCATTAAACATTAAATTCAAATTCTTGTCACACATTTCTGAGACACTAAGCAGGGTGAAATTTAATGTATCAACAAAATTGACTCTGTCAAATTTTACCAGTCCATTTGTCACATCACCTTGTGCTGTGATATGGCCTTTTGTGCTTCCAAAGGCAACTGGTCCTCCATTGATTCTTTTTGTATTTTCCTGAATTTGCTTATTCCTAGTCATGTGGCAAGTGCATCCACTGTCAACTACCCATAGGCTATTTTGGCCTTTATTATGAACCTGCACATATCTGAATTGATTAATTTCTATAGGGGACCCAAGCCTGAGTGGTCTTGGGTCTGCCATAAGCATCATTATACTTATACTCCTTGAGTACTAAAGTATTTAAAACTGTAGCTTTATTGAGTAGATCATCATTGTCAAAACTGAAGTTCTCATATTGAGTACTTGTTTGACTAGACATTTCACCTTTGGTGTTCTTTCTCTCAGCAATTTTTCTATCCCTATATTCTTTAAACTTCCTTTGCTTGTTGGTTAATTTCTTAAATTTTTCATTTTCTTGGTTGACCAACTTAGTTCTCTCAGGTGATTTTGAAAATCTTTGTGGAAAGTGTTGATTTTGATTTGAACTCTCACCCTGAAGTGGAACACAGTGATTTCCACATAAACTTTTAGCAAAGAATTTTTCAGATTGGTTAGATTTGTTGTTTCTTGAAAAGTTTTCTCTAGAGGTAATGTTTCCTCTAGAAGGATTTCTTCTTCCTTGAGCTTCAAAATGCTCAAACCCATCAGCAAAATGTACATGTGGTCTCTGCTTTGGAGCAGTAGCTGATCTGGGTTGAGTTTTGTTTTCCGGTTGAAGATGAGTTCGAGCGGAAAAATGTTCCGCCTGAACTTCAGCCGGAAAACGATTTTGCTTTAAAACAGAGAAACTTCCATTTCTGTCATTACCAAGTAAGACCCTGTTGGAATCAGATCCAAAATGCTTCAAAGTGTGATTTTTTACAGGTGAAATTCTTCATGTGATTTTCTTTTGAAAGTCGGCCTTTGGTTTCAAGACAGGTTTTGGTATCAAAAATGGTTTAACTTTACTCATTGGGTTAAACTGGCAAACAGTAGCTAGGTGACCTTGTTCACCACAGCACATACATTCAACAACTATGGTTTCAAACTTTCTGGGTGACTCAAGTTTGGTTACTTGGTTGAAATTTAGTTGACCAAACCTTTGAGTTTGACTTCCCTTTGGTTTCTCAGGTTGCTTTCCTCCAACTTTTGAATCCTTAGGTTCATAGACAGTTGATGGAGGAACAACAATTGATGGTTTCAAAATGTTTGATTGGTCAACTGAAGCAGATGAGCTTGCAACAGTGACTTCAGTTTTCTTAGACTCAACAGTGTTTTCAGAACTTGACTGTGATGAAATGTCATCAACTGTGAGACTACCTTTGCATTCAGATTTTAAAGCATCAATTGGTTTGATTACAGGTGAGTATTCAATTGGTGGTTCAACACAGTTATATCCAACACCTACTTTACCATACATCCCTCCCATCCACAGTTTCTCAGCCTTTTTGTTTGCTGCTTGGAATTTATCACAAGTAGACAAAGCATCTTTCAGTTTGATCTCAAGAACATCAACGTCAGCCTTAGCATCTTTGGTTTCGTTTCTTGACTTCTCAAGCTTTGAGAGCAAGTCATCAAGCTGAGTTTCAAGCACTGAGTTGGTTTGTTTCAATTGTTCATACTCTTTGGTTAAATTTTCAATTTTTGAAATATATGAAGATTCAGTTTTCTTAAAACATTCCTTTAACTCTTTTAGGTTTGAAACTTCATCAATCAAGTCAGTGTTGTGATTTCGGTACTTTGCCACTTGTTCTATGCAGGCAGGGCTGCATAAATTTTCTAGGAATTTCTCAGGGATAGAGTTTACCTGATCTGAGGTGGAGTCTTGTTTAGCCATGAAAGCATGGTTGATAGGCTCAAACTCAGCAACAAAATCTTCCCATTCAACACATGAGGTTTGATTTGCAACAGCAGCTACCACATTTTGGTAGTTTTGACTTCCGGTTGGTTTTGGTGGGGTGGGGTTGGAACCTGAGTTGTTTCCAGAGTTGTTGCTATTTGAATTGCTTCCTCCATGATTTTTCCCTTGGACATGACTCTGATTTTGTCCTTCTCTTCTTGGTTGAGGGCACTCCCTTTGTAGGATCGTTAAAAGTTAGAGTTAAACTTTAAACAAAGCCCTTTACTTGCAAATATAACCCTGCGGAATTAAAGTTATATTTCACTTTACTCAAGCAATATTAAGTTCTTGTGTATAATGTAAAAGCTTGATTTGCAGAAATATAGTAACAACAAAGTATCAAATACTCGGCACTATTTGCATTAACTCGAAGCTACACTATTACAAGTTGTTCAAGAACTGATAACAACAAAGATAATCGTGATGTGTAAACTAGACCTAACTAAGCTATATATAGTGCTGATGAGATCAATGACAACCATTGATCTCATGCGATCTAATCTAGACCGTAAACTAAAAAGTCAAATACAAACTACCAAAAGAATAAACATCGACAATTGGAATATCTTGCGTGTTTGCAGCACCATACTACTTTAGGAGAGCGGCTTGAATCAGATATAGAAGCATACGAGAAGCTTTTGCAGGATTGGACTTGCTGAAAAGACATCTCAGGAAAAGTCCGGTTGAACTCATTATCTGGTGGATAATAGAGTTCACCCGGAATATTCGCTAAGGGACAAAACTGCTTCTTTCCGCTTGAACTGCCAGTTCCGCTTGAAGTAAGAATTCCGCTTTAACTTCAACTTCAGCCGGAACTATACAAAATTGGCATTTAGCCGGGAATCTTCCAAGCGCAATATTCCTTACACCCTTATGCGGCAATTTAATTCTTCACCCAATGAGTTCATTTGGTGAAACTCATTTTATGCTCATTGGGTGGACGGTTCTCTCATAGGGTGGTTCGTTTACTCAACGCCAATTGATCAATTCAAGGTGTTGATTACTACTCAGATAGGATGATTTGGGGTTTTCAAGAATATAAATCAGATACTAGATATTCCCTCAATTCAGTAATTGTGGGCAGTGTTTCAAATATGTTTTAAAGATTAGAGAAAAAATATTTAATTGTGGGGTAATCATGGTTTTTGATGAGGAGGATTGACGCAAAAACGACATTGTGATTACTAGAGATGTATGTTCCACCAAAATTCTAGATTAAGAAATTATGATTCCTTGCGGATTTTTCTGTCAATTGAAATAAATTCGGAGTTTAGATGCTTAGTTTACAATCACACCCCAGCCCACCATGCCCTGCCAGGCGGGGGGGGGGGGGGGAGGAGAGTGGGACCGACCGCCCGTATCAGAACACGCGAAGCAAATAGATAGATGCAAGATCACAAGGTCAACACACACAAACGGATGACCCGTCCAATACAAAATCAAATACAAACCATAATGGACTTAGCATGTTAAGTCTTAAGTAATACACATCAGTCTATGCCCAGGCAGAACCTAAGGCTACCAACACAGTCTAAGGAAAAGACAACAATAAAAAAGGATAGATAGTCATGACGGGGAAAAAATCCCAAAATCAACCAAATCAACCCCAACGGGTACAAAACCAACTCGTCCCTACATTCACATGTGACATCCATCCAAAGCTTTAATTACCTGCACATGAACCAAAAATACGTCAACAACAAAAGTTGTTGGTGAGTCGTAGCGCGTTTAAATCAAATCCAAGTTTCCACAAATCAAGTAACAATATTGTGCCTGTTATAAATTCCTATGGTTAAACCAGCACTCCGGGGGTACGATCCTACGGTCGCACGCCTCCCTTTGTGGACTAGGCATATACGCCATCGCCTAACCCCTAATAGGTCCCAAAAATGGTATGAGACACCTTGATCTACCTCTACAACTGTATTGGTGCAATATATGTCTTTATGGCCTAACATTCAGGCCCTATTTAACCATACAAATCAACATGAACGTCTCGTAACATGCGAGTTCAAATTTATAACACGGTAACAAATACCTAAGGACAATAACAAACAAACAAGCAATAGTTTGACATGGTTCAGGTACACCCCAAAACGTTTAAAATTTAAAGTAGGGGAAAACCTATCAACTCACAGATATCAAATGGTGGATCAAACAAGCATGTAAGGAATATCGCTTTGAAGATTTCCGGCTAAAAGCCAATTTTGAGCAGTTCCGGCTGAAGTTAAAGTTCGAGCGGAAGTCTCAAGTTCAAGCGGAACTGGCAGTTCAACCGGAAGAAGCCATTTTGTCCTATAGTCAATATTCCGGGTGAACTCGATTATCTACCAGATAATGAGTTCAAACGAACTTTTCCTGAGAAGTCTTTTCATTCGTCCAATCCTGCAAAAGCTTCTGGTTGCTTCCAAATCTATCAAATCCGCTCTCCTAAAGTAGTATGTTGCTGATCGCACACAAGATATTCCATGTGTCGAAGATTATTCTTTTGGTAGTTTGTATTTGACTTTTGTTTAACGGTTTAGATTAAATCGTTTGAGATGAATGGCTATCATTGATCTCATTAGCACTATATATAGCTTAGTTAGCTTTTAGTTTTACACACAATTCTCGATCAACTTGTAATAGTGTAAACTTGAGTTAATGCAAATAGTGCCGAGTATTTCTTACTTTGTTGTTACTATCCTTATGCAATCAAACACTTACATTACACAATAGAACTAAGACTTTCTTAAGTAAAGTAAAATATAACTTTAATTCCGCAGGGTTATATTTACAAGTAGAGGGTTTATTGTTAAGTTAAACAGTAATTAACACCAATCCTACAAGTGGTATCAGAGCTTTGGCTCCCACTTTGAAGACTTCTAGTTCTTCAAAGTTGATACTCTACTTGTTTACTTTACAAGCTTTATTGTTTTTGTCTTTCAAAAGTTTTTCAAAATGAATGAACTCAGTTTGGGATGTTCAAACGGTAGTGCTAACAAACCGCCAATGTTCACTCCTGATGACTTTGGTACCTGGAACTCAAGATGGAAGGTTTTGTTAGGATCTTAGATCGCCGTATATGGAAATCCTTGACTGAAGGTCCTTATTCTCCCACAGTTTCATCTGCTGATGATGCTGAAGTCAAGATAACAAAACCTTTAGATAAATATGTTGAATCTGACTATGCTGCTCTTGAATTTGACTATAAGGCATATTGGACTCTACAGGCTGCACTTCCCAACTCCATTTTAAGTGGGTTTAAGGGTTACAAAACTGCACATAGCCTGTGGAATGCCTTAAATGAAATGTATGAAGGAACCAGTGAGGTTAAGGAAAACAAGAAAGATGTTTTAAAACATAAATATGAGAACTTTACCAACAAATATGGTAAATCTATGACCAACCAATACTTGAGATTTGTTTCCTTACTTGATGAACTGCAAAAAGTAGATGTAAAACTAGATCAGGTTGATGTAAACAGAAAGTTTTTACGTTCTCTGCCTTCTGTGTGGACAGTTTACACTGTAAGCATCAGAGAATGCAAAATTTGAAAAAGATAAGGCTCAGTGAACTTCATGGCATACTCAGTGCTTATGAAATGGAATTAAATCTTAATAAAAACTCATCTTCTGAATCAACTCAGCTATTTTCAAATGTCTTAGTAACTACTGATTTTCAAAACCAAAGATCTTCAAATTCATCTTCTTACCAGTCACCTATAGTAGGTTTCCCTGAGACACCAAGGTGTCATGAGAGTATTTTAAATTCCTTTGATGACTCATACCAAATTCGTGAAGACTTAGAATGTATAGGTGCTGATGACATAGAAGAAATGGATATTTTAACCCAACTTACTATGGTGTCTATTAGAGCCTAAAGATTCTACAAAAGAACTTATAGACCTTACAAAGGAGCAAAAGGTGCTCACATTGGCCTAGACAAAAGTAAGGTGAAATGCTACAACTGTCACTAACTTGGTCACTTTGCAAGATAGTGCTCACAACCAAGAAGGGAGGGACAGAATCAAGGTCACACTCAGATAAAGAATGATGGTGGAAACAACCACAACAATTCAAGTAACAACTCTGCTCACAGTTCAGGACAACAACACACACAACCAAAACCAGCCGGAAGTCAAAACCATCAGAATGTGGTTGCTGCTGTGGCAAACCAAACTGAATATGTTGAATGGGGAGACTTTCTAGATGAGTTCGAGCCTATCAACCATGCTTTGATGGCCAAATAAGATTCTCCTTCTGATCAGGTAAATTCAATTCGTGAAAAGGTTCTAGAAAACTTATGCAGCCCTACCTGCATTGAACAAGTGACAAAGTACATAAATCACAACACAGATCTGATTGATGAAGTTTCAAACTTAAATGAGTTAAAGGAATGCTTTAAGAAAACTGAGTCATCTTATATTACTGAGATTGACAACTTAAACAAAGAATTTGAACAGTTAAAGCAAACCAACTTCATTCTTGAAACACAACTGGATGATTTGTTGTCAAACTTTAAAAATCAAGAAAAGAAACCAAAGAAGCTAAGGCTGAGGTTGATGTTCTTGAAATAAAACTAAAAGATGCTTTGTTCACCTATGATAAGTTTCAAACTGCAAATAAGAAGGCTGAGAAACTATGGATGGGACGGATGTATGGGAAAACTTGTGTTGGCTATAACAGTGTTGAGCCACCAATTGAATACTAACCTGCACTTAAACCAACTAAAGCCATGACAACAACATGCAAAATTAGTCTCACTGTTGATGATACTTTATCACAGTCAAGCATTGAAAAATTTATTGAAACAAAGAAGCCCGAAGTCAATAATGCAAGCACATCTGCATTAGTTGACTAATCAAAAAATTTGAAACCATCAATTGCTGTCCCACCCCCACTATCTATGAATCAAAGGATTCAAAAGTTGGAGGAAAACAACTTGAACAACCAAAGGGAAGTCAAACTCAAAGACACGGTCAATTAAATTACAAGAAAATTACCAAAAATGAGTCTCCCAGGAAAAATGAGTTCTATGAACCAAGAAGTCTTGAATGTGTTTTCTACGGTGAAAAAGGGCACCTTGCTGTCATGTGTCTGTTCAACCCATTGAGTAAAGTTCAACATCTTTCAAAACCAAAACTTGCTCAAAAACCAAAAACTGATTTTCAGAGAAAGATCACAGGTAGAATCTCACCTGTGAAAAGCCAAACAATGAAGTATTTTGGATCTGAGTCTAACAGGATTTTGGTTGGAAATGAGAGAAATGAAAGTTTTCCTGTTTTAAAGCAAAATCGTTTTCCGGCTGAAGTTCAACCGGAACAACTTTTTGCTCGAACTTCAGTTCAACCGGAAAACCGAAAACAACCCAAATCAGCTACTGCTCCCAAGGAGAGACCAACAATACACTTTGCTGAAGGGTTTGAACTTTTTGAAAGCCAAGGTAGAAGAAATCCCTCAAGAGGAAAGACCACCTCAAGGGAAAGTTTTTCAAAAGGCAAGAAATCTAACCAACCGTAACTCCTTGCTAGTTCAAGTGGAAGTTACTGTGTTCCACTTCAGGTTGAGAACTTTTCACAAAGGTTTTCACAATCACCTGAAAGAACTAAATTGGTCAATCAAGCTCACTGTTCATCCAATAAAATACCAAAGAAAGTGACCAATAAACAGAGAAAATTCCGGGAATACCGTGAAAGAAAAATTGCTGAGAGGAAAAACAACAAGAGTAAGAGATTTAGTCAAACAAGCACTCCCTATGAGGGCTTGAACCTCGATAATGATGATCTACTTACTGATGTTCCAGTTGTGAATACTTCAGTACTCAAGGAGTACAAGTATAACGATGCTTATGGCAGAGAAAAGACCACTCAGGCTTGGGTCCCCTATAGAAACTGATCAAATCTGATATGTGCAGGTGCAAAATAAAGGCGAACATAGCCTATTGGTAGTAGATAGTGGATGCACTTGCCACATGATAGGGAATAAGCATATACTGGAAAACACAAAAAGAATCAATGGAGGACCAGTTGCCTTGTAGAACTAAAGGCCACATCTTAGCACAAGGAGATGTGAGCAATGGACTGGTAAGTTTTGATAGAGTCAATTTTGTTGATACATTAAATTTCAATCTTCTCAGTGTCTGACAAATGTGTGACAAGAATTTGAATTTCATGTTTAAAGAGAGGCAGGCTATAGTTCTTAAACATGGTGTGAAAGTTCCTGGTGAGCTAATCATGCTTAAAACACCCAGGAGAGATGGACTATATATTTTGGATATGTCAGTTGTTGCACCCTCCCGTGGCATCGAACTATATATTTTGGATATGTCAGTTATTGCACCCTCCTGTGGCACTGCTTGCTTTATATCCAAAGCCTCGTTGGATGAATCTGATTTGTGGCATAGGAGGTTAGGACATGTAAACTACAAGAACATGAACAAAATTGTCAATCTTGGCTTGGTTAAGGGTCTTCCTAACAAGCAATTTACGTGTTCTATATATTGTGTGCCATGTCTCAAGGGCAAGCAACACAAAACCTCCTTCAAGCCAAAAGTTGAATCTTCTATTTCACAACCTCTAGAGCTGTTACACATGGATCTTTTTTGTCCAACTAGGGGAATGAGTTTGGGAAAAAGGTCATACTGTTTTGTCATTATTGATGATTTCTCTAGATACACATGGGTTTTCTTTCTTAAAACAAAAGATGAAACTGCTGAATTGTTAAAAACTCTTGTGTTAAATTTAGAAAATCAATCCAATTTCAAAGTGAAACAATTAGATGTGACAGTGGCACTGAATTTAAGAATCATGTCTTGCATTCATTTTGTGAAGAAAAGGGAATTGTTAGACAATTCAGTGCTCCTAGAACTCCACAACAAAATGGTGTTGCTAAAAGGAGATATAGGACACTGATTGAGGCTGCTAGGTCAATGTTAGCATATTCTAAACTTCCTGTGATATTTTAGGCAGAAGCAGTGAACACTGCCTCTTATGTCCAAAACAGGATCTTAATTGTCAAAGGCAAGAACAAGACACCCTATGAGCTTTGGAGAAAAAGAAAGCCAAACAATTATTTCTTTAAGCCATTTGGTTGTCCTGTTACAATACTGAGAACCAATGAGCTATTGCCTAAATTTGCAGAAAAGGCGGATGAAGGATATTTTGTTGGATATTCTGGTGTGTCTAAGGTATACAGAGTATACAACAAGAGAACCAAAATTGTTGAAGAAACTATAAACGTGTCTTTTAATGGAAAATCTCCCAACAATTTTGAGTCTCATCCCACCTGGTTATTCGATATTGATGCACTAATCGCTGCTTTCAACATGACTGTTGAGAAGCATGTGAGATCTTTAGTGTAGGAACGTAATCTTTACAGGTCAGCTGATGAACATTGGAAGAGTAACTTTGATGGAACCACAAAGAAGCCAATCTTCTTCTCTTCAATGAGCACCAAACATGTCTTGTCTGGCAATGGAAAGAAACAAGTTGAAATAATTCAAATCGACACTGAAGCATTTCCGGTTGAAGTCCAAGCGAAACTCGCTTCTCCGGTTCAAGTTCAACCGGAAAAAAAAATCAATTTCAGAAACAATGGAGAACACTGATTCCGGGTCAAGTGAACCTAAAAATTCAAATGATGCTGCATCTAATGAGTTTAGTTTTGAGCATCTGACCCACAATTCAGAAACCAGTTCTCATGAAGCAGTTGAAGTTTAAGATCCCGTGTCACACTTTGGTAATGTTGAGCTTGAACACATACTTCCTAAGCTCAACATACCATCAAATGGAATAATCCATGAGTTCCCTATGCTTATAGACAGAAGAATCAACAAGAATCATCCATTGGATAATGTTATTAGAGATATGTAAGCACTTGTGTTAACAAGAAGTAAATCTGCTGATGCAAACATTTGTTTGCATATTTCATTTCTGTCTGAAGAAGTACCCAAGAAGGTAGCTGAAACCTTAGAAGATAACAGCTAGGTAGAGGCAATGCAAGAAGAGTTATTTCAAATTAACAAGCAGAAAGTTTGGGAATTGGTAGACCTGCCTGCTGATGCAGAACCAATTGGTACCAAGTGGGTGTTCAGACACAAAAAGGATGACAGGGGCATTGTCATTAAGAACAAAGGAAGACTGGTGGTTCAAGGCTAAGTATAGGAAGAAGGCATTGATTATGATGAAGTGTTTGTACCAGTGGCTAGATTGGAAGCATTCAGAATTTTTCTAGCCTATGCTGCCTTCAAACACTTCCAAGTATTTCAAATGGATGTCAAAAGTGCCTTCCTGTATGGAATGTTGGAACAAGAAGTGTATGTCAGACAACCTCCTGGCTTTGAGGACCCTCGTCATCCAAACAGGGTATGCAAGCTAATCAAAGCCCTGTATGGCCTCAAACAAGCACCTAGAACCTTGTATAAAAATCTTTCAAACTATCTTGTAGAGAATGGCTATAGGATAGGAGCTATTGATAAAACACTGTTTGTCAAAATGGTTGGTAAAGACATGTTGATGGTACAAATTTGTGTAGATGATATTATTTTTGGTTCATCTAATACTTTTTTGTCCAAGGAATTTGAAACTTTTATGCAGTCGAAATTTGAAATGAGCTCCATGGGAGAATTAACCTTATTCTTAGGACTACAAGTGAAGCAAACTGCAGCTGGGATCTTTTTTGAATCAGTCAATGTACACCCAAGATATGCTCAAGAGATTTGATATGCTGACATGTTCAAGTGCTAAAACTCCTATCTCCACTTCCCACAAGTTAACCAATGAATTAAGTGGCAAGCCAGTGTATGAACACATGTACAGAGTAATGATAGGATCACTGATGTATCTTGCTGCTAGTAGACTTGACATCAAGTTCAGTGTTTGCTTATGTGTACGATATCATTCATCACCAAAGGAGTCACACATGCTAGCCGTCAAAAGAATTTTTAAGTACCTGAAGGGTCAACCAAAACTGGGATTATGGTATCCCAAAAATTTTGATTTCTCTTTCAAAGCATTCATCGACAGTGACTATGGAGGCTGTGACATAGACAAGAAATCAACATCAGGCGGATGTCAATTTTTGGGTGAAAGACTTGTTTCCTGGTAGTGCAAGAAGCAAACCTGTGTTTCTACTTCAACTGTTGAGGCTGGATACATTGTTTCCTCAAGTTGCTGCAGTCAAGTTCTTTGGATCCAAAATCAGATGCTTGATTATGGGATCACCTTCATGGAAACTCCAATCTTTGTAGAAAACAATAGTGTCATTTCCATCATCAACAATCCAGTCAAGCACTCCAAAACAAGGCACATTGATATAAGGTATCATTTTATTAGAGATTGTGCAGAAAAGAATCTGATTAAACTGTTCAAAGTTCACACTGATCACCAATTGGCTGACCTGTTTACCAAAGCATTCGATGAGGCAAGATTCTTCTACCTCATCATACCTATTGGAAAGATGAACTTTGATTAACTCAAATCTTTTCACAAGCTCAATAAAAGGAAGCAAATTTGTGTCTAAGAGTCCGTCTCTTGTTACAAAAAGAAAAAGGAAAAGAAAGTCTCTTGTGTTAATTAGAAACCATTTTAGTTCATAGTCAGTAACTGCTGTTAAACTATGAAAAATTAACACAAATTTTCAAAAATCATGTGTTTTGGTTTTCCGGTCCAAGATCCGGTTCAACCTATGAGAAAAGAACTTTTGAAAATCTTCAGGTGAACTTCAACCGGAAAAATGCTTTGTATCTTACGTGGAAATATTTTTGAAAACAATTCTTCCAAGCGGGAAAATATTCCGCTTGAAGTTCAAACGGAAGAAATTTGGTTTTTTAAAAATAAAGGAGAAAATGGGTTCTGCTTGAACTTCCGGGTCAACAAGTGAACTGTCACTTTTCATTAAATTGCCCGGAAGGTACATCTTTTTAAGCGGATACAGAATAAATTACCCATTAAGTTTTTAACCATTAAGTATCCGAGGTTTCAGTAAATATCCTTTTGGATAATGACATGCTTTAACGTGTTGTACCATATAAACCATAAAGCACCAGTCACATCAGTTACTGAACGGTTGCGTTAAAACCTCTCTCCTCCACGTCAGCGACGAAAAAGGTAAAAAGCCCTAAATTACCGTCACTTCCTAATTTCTCTCAAACCCCACTCCCAAATTTCTATCAAACTCTCTCCATAACTTCCAAAAACCGTAAATTTCTCTCAAATTCTACATCAACAATGGATCGCAAGGCAAGTTCAAGTGGCAAGAAGCCTTCTAACGACTCCAAGTTCCCTGTGGAACACAACCTAGTGGTTTATCTTGAAGCACCCAGTAAAACATACATTTACAATGGCATGATCGACTTCTTAAAGAACTCTCACCTTCATCACTCGCTGACAGTTGAAGCGGAGATCTTTGGAGAAATTATGGAAGAATTTTGGTCAAATCCAGGGTTGCTGAAGGAAACAATGGTGGTGAGAATATTGTGTCAAATGTTCAGGGCACGATAGTAGAGATAGATGAAGCAAAAATTAGAAAAGTGTTGCAACTGAAGGATGAAGTTGGCTATGTGTTTGTTGATTCAAAGGTGTACCTACCTCTATTCAGAGATATTGGTTACGGTGGTTTAATGGGAAGCAAGACAGTCAAGAAAGGGCAACTGCCATATAAATAGATGTTTCTGGCACACACACTCTTGGTTTGTTTAACTCCCAAGAAAGGCGGTTTTGATGAACTTGCTACTGAACAAGCCTCAGCATTCTTTGCCGTGGTCAAAGGTCAAAACTTTAATTTCTCGAAACTAATTTTTAAAGGCCTCAAAACAAACATAACACCCGAATATGTCTATCTGTATCCTAGGTTTTTGACTTGCATTCTCAGGGAGGAATACCCTCAAATTGTTTTGGGAGGTTCAATTTTACAACCAAAACTCCTAAATGAGAAATTTTTTTCTAATCTTGCTATAAATAAGATAGTTTTTCTTGGAAGGGATACTGGAAATCCCGTGCCAATTCCAAGGCAGTTTCCCGATGAACCTGCTCAGGCTGAGGTTCAAACGAAAATTGTTGCTGCGATTGAGCAACCTGCTCAAGATGACAGGACTACAAGCCCAATAGATCCTGATCCCACATCTGTCCCTGCTTCCTCTACTCTAAAAAACCTATCATTCCAAAAAGAGGAAAGCTCCTACTCAAACTACCACCACTGCCACTCCCTCATTCGAATCCCCACCTGTCGTTTTCAAAAGACAGAGAAATGTGGTTATTAGGTCTCCTCCACCTACTACCTCCAACCAACCTGAAGCTTCAAGCCCCGCTAAAGGCAAAAAGCCCAAGCGGAAGCTAGCCAAACTGGGATTTTCTCTTAGGGATGAACCTTTTTTTGAGGGGGAGTCAATAGACATGGATGCACTATCCCCATCCTCAAGGTTTTCACCACTGCAACCCCTATCACCCAGGAGTGACAGGGCACCCATTCTTGATCCAAATGAGGGTGTTTTTAACTCACCAACCTCATTACATGAGAACATTCTGATGGATCAAGACCCTGCTGCACTGAACCCCCACTCCTCACCGGAGGTGAATCTCAGGAGTTCTGAAGAGATTCATACAGAGAGGGCTGCTGCTGCCCAAGAATCCCCACTGGATCTTGCTGCTAGAAGTAACATCACTTAGACCCAATCTGTGGAAATCTCCTCTGAATTAGCACCTACGGGTCCTTCGTTAGAACCAAGGGTTGTTGAGACAACAGAAGAGAATCCCAGGTGCCAAGAAGCCATGGGTACCAGGATTGATCAATCTCGGATTGATAACTTGGTTTCGTCCAGGATACTGGTAAAAAGCCAGTTGAGGACAGTTATACACTACCTGAATTGACGAATTTGTACCTTTCTCTCTAACAACAGGTTGATTCCTTAAATACAACTGTTGTTACTTTAGTCAAGGGTGTTCCTATTCAGGCTGAAGCAGGTCCTTCAAACCCAAACAGAGCTAAAGATGAAGCTGATACTATCAAATTGGGGGAGATGATGACTTCAACACATGCCATTCTTGAAATTGAAGAAACATATAGAATTCCGGCTGAAGTTAGAGCCACATCTTGCAGGAAAGCTGGTGTCCAACTCTTCTTAGTCGAAGATAGTTGGGTAAATGTGAAGAGTAGCCAATTAATTGCTATCTCACCATTTGAAGACCCAAATCTCACTGAACTGGTTCAATCCTCAATGCTTATTGTTGGTGCTCTCCCGGAGCATATCAACATGATCACTAGGCTGCTGAAGGATGTCATTTTCCGGCTGAAAAAGCTAGTGATCAAGCAGAGAAGAACATTGCTTCCACCAGCAAAGCATCTGCTGAAAATTTTGAAGATAGTACTGAAACTGTAGCAGTGGGAACCATGACTGAAGGAGGTATGAAAATATGTTAGGAGAAGAAGAAGGAACTGAGGTGCTAGAACTGACTGACAAAGAACGTGAAACCCAACCTCAGGTGGTGATTGAAGTTCTAAATAGTTTAACCGGAAGTTCAACCGGAAACACAGGTTGAAGTTGTATTGATCGATGAAAATGATCCTAATCCAGTATATGGCCCTAACCAGTCAATCTTTGGATCTGATCAATTCCATGTGGTTCAACCGGAAGAACAGCCAAGTGATGAAGCTGAGGATATAGCAGAAACATTAATAGCTATGAGGAGCATTGAGCCAATTCAAGCTGAAGAGCTAGTTCAACCTGAAACTGTCAGAACTATTCAACAGGTTGTTCAAACTCCAGAGTCTGAAGCTGTGAGAAAAATTGTGGAAGAAGCCAGAGTAGCTGCTAAACATGAGAGGTTAGCCAGGGAGTTTCAAGATGATTTGGACGAGTATTCTCAAAACTGGGGTGTTGAGAGCTTGCATGAAGAAGCCAAGAAGAGGTCATTTGATTGGCGGTTGAAGGATTATAACTTGGGTGCAATGACTGAAGCAGAAAGGGAGAGGTTGATTGCCATTGCCTCCCAGATGCCCACTAAGTTAGTGAAGAATGATGAGAATTACCTATTGCTGAAAAAGGTAAAAAGATTCTTGATTGTCAGAAATTGGAAATCAAAGGATGAAGTCAACAATATGAAGGTTAAGGAGCTATGCCAACTGATTGATTCAACATTTCAATAGCTCAGAGGAAATGAAGTTGCTGTTAATCCAAAACTGGTGTTGCCCTCACCATTAGAGTTTACCTCAGGTATGGCAACTAACATTAATGTTAAACCAGAATTTATTGATGATACAGATATCCTTCCTCCACCTTCCTTCATATATGAACCAAACCCCACACCTACAGCTGTTCCATCAGCATTTCAGTCACTTGCCATCATACCATACAAGCCACCTTCAATATCCAAGAAAGTAGCCACCAAACTTTCAAACCTAAAATAAAGAATCGGAAATTTCACTCAAACATCTCTGTCACCTCTTACTATAGGAGAACCCTCATCCACCACTGTTCCCACACCTCCTGCCAAACCAACTGTTGATCAACCTGGTCCATCTTCACCTTCATCTAAAGGCAAAGCTCCAGTAGTACAAGACTCAGGAAGTGATGAAGAGAGAAAAATGAAGAAAAGGAAAATGTTGCATGCCAAGAAAAAGAAAGATCAGAGTCAAATAAGAAGAAGGCCACCAAGAGAGAACAAAATTATCGGGTGGAAAGTGAATGAAGACAACTTTGATTTCACTTTCAATTTGGCAAATGGCACAACTCAAGTGGTGAATGCTCACTAGGCCACTACACTTCTTACTATACTCCAAAGGACTGATATCATTCTGAAGCTTAGAAAATTCTAAGTCCTACAAGAGCTGAGCACCTGTTAAGTATTTGCATTAAACCTTCAGTGCTTGAATGTGGAATGCTCTACAAAAGCAATTTGGATGTTGATGATACATATGAAGAATAAGAACAGCCTGTTAGTGATATAAAATTCATTATTTGGGAAGAAGATAAGAAGCTGTTTTATGTGCACAAAGCCGATGGCACCTTCACTGCCCATGAATCCATCTCAGTTTAGACTGAATGGAGTGTAAGAGATTGGGAATCATTCAAACATGTGAAGGTGACCAAAACCAACTCTAAAGAGCTTTCTCAAAATCTAGATGCCAACATCAAGTCTGTTGACAAGTAGGTCAAGGAGAAGACTATTTTTGGGTACAAGTCAAATTTTTAATATAGCTTCGAGATGGAAAATAAATTTGACAGCATCAGCTTAGGGGGAGATTGTAAGGAATATCGCTTTGAAGATTTCCGGCTGAAAGCCAATTTTGAGCAGTTCCTGCTGAAGTTGAAGTTCGAGCGGAAGTCTCAAGTTCAAGTGGAACTGGCAGTTTAACCGAAAGAAGCCATTTTGTCCTATAGCGAATATTCCGGGTGAACTCGATTATCCACCGGATAATGAGTTCAACCGGACTTTTCCTGAGAAGTCTTTTCAGTCGTCCAATCCTGGAAAAGCTTCTCGGTTGCTTCCAAATCTATCAAAGTCGCTCTCCTAAAGTAGTATGTTGCTGATCACACGTAAGATATTCCATATGTCGAAGATTATTCTTTTGGTAGTTTGTATTTGACTTTTGTTGAACGGTTTTGATTAAATCGTTTGAGATCAATGGCTGTCATTGATCTCATTAGCATTATATATAGCTTAGTTAGCTTTCAATTTTAACACAGTTCTCGATCAACTTGTAATAGTGTAAACTTGAGTTAATGCAAATTGTGCCGAGTATTTCTTACTTCGTTGTTACTATCCTTATGCAATCAAACACTTACATTACACAAGAGAACTAAGACTTGCTAGGGTAAAGTGAAATATAACTTTAATTCCGCAGGGTTATATTTACAAGTAGAGTGTTTATTGTTAAGTTAAACAGTAATTAACACCGATCCTACAAAGCATCACAGGGCACGAGAATCTAAACGTCTAAGTGTATCAAAGTGGCAAGTCTATTATAATGATATATGTATAATTATATTAGAACTTATCCACAAATAAAAATGCTAAAGCAATTGGTAGCGGCAATCCATAAACAAACGGGAGGTTTAACAACACTTACAGGAACGTACCAAGCGGACAACAAACACCCGACGAGATCATGGGGCCCAACCGGGATGTACAATATCTTTACTGGAAACCATTATGCCCATATTCGTAAAAATAACCAAACCGGGTCGCTCGATATTTCCCAAGACACAAAACAAATAAAATCACTAATTCTGATCACAGAGTCGATCCGGGCCGCAAAGGGTTGCTGGCCAAGCAATGCACCACGCATCAGGTCAAAAGTACCCGGCTGATTTCTAGGGGTGATGCGGCCTGCGACAGGGTAATCCGAAAGCGATGCACCCCGCAACGACTATTCTTTCTTTTAGTGACTTTTTCCCATTTTGTATTTTTAGCTGGTTTCGACAACGGGGTTTTTTTTCAAACATGTTCCAGTAGCCAAAATATAAATTCTTCGATCCTCAGGTCCTACCATTCTCAGAATATAAGTCCTGGTTTGACCTGAATGTTACCCGAAATCATTTTACAAGCGGGTTTTACCATTTCTTTCAATTTTAACTTGTCAAATATCACTTAGGTACTGTTTTAGACTTATTTTAACCTTCAAAATGCTACTGGAACATCTGGGTGTCCGCATTCATTTGACAAAAGTCCCGTAACTCAGTTTTCGGGTCTTCTAAACACACAAATACAAATGTTGCCTCCACCCATTCACCAATCTCTTAACTTGTGATATTTTAATCACTGAGATGTAGGGTTTCCTAGGCCAAATTTCCAGATTCAAATTCTAGACCCGAATCATCACATGCATGCATTAAAGGCTTGCACCTTGAGCAATAAAATTGTACTAAAGCAATCCAAATGGGGTTTCTTGATTTCTAGCCTTTCCTCAGGTCTTATAGTGCAAATATAACCTTGCATGTGTCATCAATACCCATATTAGGCAATGGATCACCCAAATACTCGATTTAAAGCAAAACCGAACACAAACTAACCCTATTTCACCATGAATTTGCTCCCACAAGCCTTAGATCACCATGGATCGGACATGCAAGCCTCAAAATCTAGTAAATCCCACTGCTTAGTAAGAACCCACAACAAAACTTAAGTCAAAATGGAGAAACAAACGAACTAGATGCTTACCCAAGCTTCGTGGGACCATAATATGCTTGAGACTTGACCACCGGAACTATCTTTGGCCGGAATTATTCTTCCGTCCGTAATATGTTGTGTATTTAACCCGGGAACGATCTTTAACAGTTTTACAAAGGTGTTTATGACATCCGGGTCTATATTCGATCACGAACGAGGGTATGGGGGAACCTCATTCACTACCAAGTTCAAAGGCTTAGGGTATGATAATGAACCATCATGTGACATCAGGAATCAAAGGCCCAAGGTGAACAAAGTAACCATAAAGCATCAAACCTCTCTTCAAATAAAGATTGAAAGGCTCAAATTCACCATCAAGTCCCCAACTGAGGCATCTGCAACAGTGAACAACGAAGGTAAGCAGAAGAAGATTGCGAAGTCTTTAATCTCATTAGTGGGCTCATGCAGTGGCAGCCCAGCTTCATTATCAAACAAGTAGTGGGTCCAAAAGTTGCATTGAATTCAATTTTCTACTAACCAGACAAGAGTCAAGGGAAACTCATCAAGGTCAGGAAGATCTGACAATTAGAGATGTGGATTTTGTCTAACCATGCAACCAAATCTCAATGTTTTTTCCATCACTGCCTTACAACTCAAATGGCTACACAACTAACTTCTATCTCAACAAGTAGACATGTTACCACTATGGATTGCATGCCACATTGCTAGAAACCATCTCTATCGGCCCTATGTGCCATATTATCCCGTGAATCAGAAGTCTTTATCTCAAGAGTACTGCCAGTCTAAGCCAAAGAAGGTGCAACCACTGGAGGAAATGAAGACTATCGATCCTAAGGTTAAACCTTCTAATTAGCATTGGGGGGCGGCCAAAGAGCAAAGCAAGCCCTCAAAACAAAAACAAGTTTTTTGATAACTTTCATAAAAAAGGTGAACAAACCTCAAAAGTAAAAGGTTGCAAAGCCTAAAGTTATCACTCCAAAGGAAACTAAAACGGTTTATAAAATGGTTCTTAAGCAGAAAAAGGTTAAAATTTTTAAAGTCACTACTCTAAATGTGACTAAAACAACTTTTAAATCACCTCAGACATGCAAACTCAAAATAAAGGCACCTGTTCCCCCACTTCCTAATTTCACAAAGGGGTGTGCTTAAAGAAGTTTCTTTCATTTATTCTTTAGGTCTATCAAAACCACAATGGCCTGGGTACCATTGGCTAACTGATCTCTCACCTTATGCAGGAATAGTAAAGGAAGACATCCTATTAGAGCATGAAACAAAATGTGGGTTCGTCAGTATCCCAGTTAACGGTCAGCCTACATAGTATAAATAGTTAATTGTGTTGTAATCTTCGATAATGACTAAGTGAACTTCTGTGATTCTGAGTGTATTGTGTGTGTGTGTTCTGAAGTGTTTTCTCTCTGTGTCTGTGATTGTATTCATGACCTTTATTGATCAATAAAACAATCTTTTAATTTCGTTCTTGTGTATGAAATAGCTAGATCGAGTAGACAATCCACCGCTCATGCACTTTCAAGTGGTATCAGGGCTTTAGGTTCATTCTACTGATCATTTTCAAGCTGTTTTTCAAGTTTCAAACCTGTTTGGTATTGGTTTTTGGTAAATTGGATTGTTTTTGCTTCTATTGGATTATTTCATTCGCATTTTTGGTGTAAATTTCAATTCTAATTCAATTTATTCCATTGTATCTTGTCTACTACTGAAAATCTTATTCTAAAATGTCCAAAATCACGAAAATCAAATCCAAAATGTTTCAGTTCGTCGAGCTCGTCTAATCAGCTCCATTTCGTTAAAGTAACTGCCATGAAGTGCCAGTTGGTGACTCGAGTCCTAATATGTTACTCACTTTGTTGCCTAGTTCGTTACTCACTTTGTTGTCCAGTTTGTTGCTCACTTTGTTGCCCGATTCGTCACTCACTTTGTTGCTCGGTTCTTTACTCACTTTGTTGCCCGGTTCTTTACTTACTTTGTTGCGCAGTTCGTTACTCATTTTGTTGTTCAGTTCCTTACTCACTTTAGTGCCTAGTTCGTTACCCACTCTGTTTTTCAGTTTGTGATTCACTTTATAACTCAGCTCGTTCCTGACTCTGTCACTCGGTTCGTTTCCTACATTGTGACTCATTTCGTTGAGAGGTTTTTTAAAGTTCAAAATGGTTGATGATTCTGCGATGGCTGCCATCTAAACACAAATGCAAGCTTTACTTAACGTGGATATCTGGATTCCAATAGAAGAAGGGTATACATATCCATTACAAGCCAATGGTCAACCAAAGCTTCATCGTAGTCTTTCACCTAATGAAAAGGCTAAATATCAAGCAGACCAAAAGGCTTATGGTGTATTAACAATGGCATTGCCAAAGGAACTCTTACATCAATTCAGTGATTGTTATTCGGCAAAAGAGTTGTGGGATGCCTTGGTTAAACGTTGTGAGGGAAATGGGCAATATAAGAATAGTAAGCAAAAAGTTCTAAAGAAGGAATTTGAAAACTTTTGTCACTTCCCAGATGAAAGTCCACTGATTTGATCTCTCGATTTTCACATCTTATTAGTGAGCTGGCATTAGTTTCTATTACAAAAGATGCTACGGATAAAAAGGAGAAGTTATTGGAAGCATTACTTGAAAAGTGGAAACATTTTGTTTTGATTCTCACAAGGGATAAGGATTATCCAATATGACTTTCAACAGTTTGGTTGAGCAATTGCAAGCTCATGATCTTGAAACTTCAGTTCATAAATCTATGACTGCGTCAATTCAAAATCCAGTAGTTCATCATGGCGAAAATTCTTCATCCATTAGTGCAAAGAAATCAAATTTGGTTTCTTCTACTGCACCAACTACTGCTTTTGTAGCTGGACTTGATTCTGGATCATCTAGTTGATGTCTTGTGCACGTTCCGAGTAGTCCAAGGCAATCAGGTTTATCTACTACTAATTTGGAGTATATGGATCTGAATTGGTAGTTTGCAATGTTAACACGAAGAGTCAAGAACTACATTAAGAAGGCGGGGCAGAGATATGTTCAGCTTGGGCAGAGTAAACTGGGACTGCATAAGAGTCGGGAGCAATGTTTGAAGTGTAAAAATCATGGACATTTTTGCTAGAGAATGCATGAAAGATGGAGACAAAAAGGATGAAAAATCAAAGGAAACTAAGGCATTACTTGATGATTTGAATGCTGATAAAGAAAAGGGTTATAATTGGAAAAAGTTTGTCAAACATTCTGATAAATTTGCTTACATGACTTCCTGATCACAACAAGTTGTTGAATATATGAAAGAATCTAATTGTGAGTGTGATGATTCTACTATTTCCAAGAGTCATTCAGTGTTTATAAATGGTAATCAGGAAATGATTTCAACTATTTTAAGATCAGATGAAACTGTTTCTGAGTATAAGAAGATTGAAATTGTACCTAAGCTATTACAATGTGAAGTTTAGTTGTTCAGGAAACAAGACTTTGAGGCTTATGTACATGATCATTTCAATGATTTTCTAAACAATCGAGAAAAAGAGTTTGATTGGCCTACAGATACTCTTGGTACTCCGCTTCAATTCAGAAAATTCTCATTGGATGCCAAACCCATATTTGAATTAGAAGTAAAGGAATTCAATTTGTTGAAGAGTGCATTGTCACGTCTAATTTACAATCAGATGAGAATCTATACCTCCACACATAGTCTTTGGAAAGCTGTTCAAGAATTGTGTGAAAATGGAAAGTTAACTGCTGTCATGGAAAACATATAAAATGTTGCTCCCTCAAGGTGTAAACATTGTCAGGCTACTGATATGGTTAATGATCAACTTCTACAAGAGAATGTGGTGTTAGAGAAAAGATGTAATGATGATGAAGATAATTTGAAAATTTACAAGGAAAAGTTTGAATTTTATGAAAAGAAATTATTTCCTGAGTTTGACAAGATGAGGTTGCAAAAATATGAATATGGTCTACTTTCTAAAAGGCTTCTTGAAGTTGAAACGAAATTAGTAGTTGCTTAAACTGAACTGTCTAATAAAGAAGTTGATCTTCCTGCTTTAAAGAGGCAAGTTGAGAACAACAAATTGTCTGAAGCATTCACAAATTATCTTTACAAATCTACTTCAAATTCTAAGTCTGGATTTTATTCAGTTCTTGCTCCTGTGATTATCACTAATTCCACATCTGGTAATCAATTACCAGAACGACAGTTTGATTATTCTCAATTTGTGAAGAAGGAAATTGACAAGAAACATAAGAAGTCAAAGTGAAAGAACAAAGTTGAGAAACAGTCTGAGAAGATTGATTCAAAGGCTGAGAAACAAGCGAGGGATCCTAAGCAAGACAAAGCAAAGAAGGCTCAAAAGTCAAAGAAATCTATGAAGAAGGATACTACAAATGTTACAAAGGGTACCAACAAGAAGCAATTTTGTTCCAATTCTTCATATTTTGGTGGTTCGAATTCTGGGGGATCTTCAAGTGGAACTCCATGATTTTCTTCTGGTTTCTTTGGTCAGTCATCAATCAGGATTCATCATGCTACTGTCTTTGATAATTTTCATTATCCGGTACCTTTTGGTTAAACGTATGGTTTCTATGATTTGCCCACTGTGCGATATGTTCACAAACTGACGAGGTTGCGAGATGCAAGACTAGTTAATGAAAACATTGTTGATTACAAGAAACAACACAAATTGTGTTATGTATGCCGACATTATGGGAACTATGCTGCTGAAAGTTCATCGGCTACACATAACAAATCTAATGTTAAACTAATTCTTTGTGAGAAAAACATCAAATATGTTGATGCCAATGGTAAATTTTTGATAAACCACAAAAACTGACAAGTTTGTTGTGTCACTACACAAGTTGATGAGACTTGTTTTTGAACCCAAAAAAGCTAAATCATTTTCCAAGGTTCTCAAAAATGATCTTTCAAAACAAAAATTGAGACCTATAAACATCAAGGCCAACGGTGACTACGTTGAAGACATCGGGGAACCCAAGACTGTTGACTTGGGTCGATCCCAAGAGATCTAATTTTTATCCGGTGTATGCGGGTGATCAAGAAGACCAGTTGGTAATATTCTTTGTTACTAACTGTGGTTTTTGCATGTTTATTTAAACTAATTGATAAATCTTTTTTAAACTGACTTTTAAAGTTGAGTGTGTGTTTACATGTGGTTTTCATGTTGTGTCAAATGTCGATCGGTCAATTTTATTTTGTTCTTCATTTTATTTTCTTTCCTTGTTTTCGGGGGAGCAAATTTGAAAATTAAAAAAAAATAGTGTTTGTTGGAATTTTAGTGGGAGAAACTCATAAAAATTTCAAAAAGAGAAATTGATCCAACAAAAAGTGAGAAATGATAGTACATCAACATATACGTTATTTGCCATGGATAAAGTAGATGTAAAGGTTGTAGGTTATTGCTAAATATGAGAAAATGCATGACAAAATTTGATATATGCAAGTATGATAACAAGATAATGCATGCCTGATAACTATGGTTTATGATCTTGATGAGTATTATGTGACGAATTTGTAAAAATGGAATAAGAGATATCTTTTTATATGCATGCGTTCATTTTGCAAAAAATTAAACTTGTTTGATTTTCTTTATTTTCTCAAACGATTGGACTTTCTCTGAGTATTGAAAGATAGACCTGATTGTTGTTCGTTTGAGGTTTCATTTTATTTTTTTGGTGTATTCGTTCAACCATCAGACTTTCTCTGCGTATACGGAAGTATCGACTTGATTGTTCTTGGTTGAACAAATTTAACTTGTTTTTATTTTCTTAGTTTGTAAAATCCAAGGACTTATCTCCGTATCAAAAGATCAACCTTAATGTAGACGATTTAATGTTCTGCATTCTTTTTGCATGACACACAATGGACAACTTCATTTGTGAGAAAAATAAAATTAAAAAATGATGACTTGCCAATATTTCTGAAAGTGTGAGGACCATGTTATCAGTGCTTGATTAATTTACCATAAATATATCAGAAATCTTTAGAAATTGATTTGTCAAATGGTGAAAAAGGATTGAAATGAATATGTCTTGATTTGCATGCTGATGAAATTGAAACAGAAGTGTGTCTGATACTTTATGTCTAATATGATCTCACGTCTAGATCTTTCTCAGGAAAATAGAGTTTGTTCTGGTTTGTTGATTTCATCTCATTTCTGAAAATATCAAAAAGATTTTAGGTGTGCTTTTATAAAATGTTTAGAAAAGTAAAAAAGATTTTGTTTCTGCTTTATTCTCGATCTGATCAACACGAGATACAAGATTTTCAAAATGCTGAAAATATTTAAATATCTTGTACTCTCAAAGAGACGTTTTGCGTCAAGATTATTTATGTTGGCCAGGTACTCAAGTAAAGGGGAATATCACTTTTAATTACATTCTCGTGTATGAAATAGCTAGATCGAGTAGACGATCCACCGCTCACGCACTTTTACTTTCATTAACGTTTTGTTTGTGATAGTGATTGTTCCAGGCACAGGATAGGAGACACTCTCCAGTACATGACATGCAGATTTTCAATGGTGGGTATGTTCTGCTTGTGAGAGGTAAAACTAACAAAATCGGTAGAAAAGATAATACTGTTTAAATTGGTTGTTTCTTGATTGGTGGGTTACATGAGTTAGGTCATTACTTCAAACAAAACTCATTTCTGAAATTTTTGAAAGGATTAACTTTGAAGGGTACCTTGGCCAGTTTGTCAAAAGTGTTTTATATTTAGTTATGTGTCAGTGTGTTCGATATTAATAAAAAGTAAATATAATAAAAATTTGCTATTAAATATCAAAAAGCAAGGGGAAGGATAGAAAAGGTGGAAAAAGTGAACCCATCCTCTTTAACTTGTGCTTTTTAGTTTTTAACCGTTTATTTGTGTTAGAGAAGATGGAAAGTGAAATAAATTTCTGCTCCATGGATGGCTGACACGTGTAAGGCTGAAGTGAAAGACATGCTCCACGGTGATATGTTGGTAGGCTCTGTTTACGAATCACAAAAGGTATGTGTCACACACTTAAAGATAACATATGGAATATTATTGGAAACACACAGTTAGGTTTTGTGAAATTAAAGCTCAAAAGCTGGCGTTGTCTCTGCTTTATAAAAGCAATAAAACCTTCTCGTTAGTAATATGCTATATTTGTCTTATTTTTATTATTCCTTCGAGTCTTCTTAAGTTTATATTTTATATTTGACAACCATTGCCAGGTTAACATAAATGTTTTAATATGTTTTTGTGGGTCTTGTGCAAGAAGTTATCTCAGGGGAGTCATTAGCTGAGGGGAAGCTCAGCTAAGGGGAAGTGAGAAGAGTCCTCGGGTTCAAGAGAAGTATTTATATGAAACTCGTAACCTATGTTAGGGTTTTAGTTAAATAAAGTAATTTGCCTGCTAACCCGGTATGTAGTCATCAAGTGGATTGACGTGTGTTGTGGTGTACTTAAAATATGACAATATTTTTCAAACCTACTTTGGCAGTTGTAAGCTTTTAAATTTTAAAAAAAAAAACCGATTTTCCTGAGAACTACTATTTCACCACATTACATGGGCAAGTATACCCATCGTGGTGCAGTATAGTAGTGGTAAGTTGAATTGGGGTCATTCAGGACACAATGGAAAATGAGAGCTCTAGACCATCAGTCCGCCGTTATCATCTAGCCAGATCTAAGGTTAATTTAGAAGATAATATTTTTACAAGAGTATAAATAAAAGAAAATAAATAAGATGGTGTTTAAGAGTTATATAAATCAGAGTTAGTGTTACTTGGGAGAACTTACTAGTGGTTAAGATTGGGAAATGAGGACTCGTGGTCTTGCTTAAGATCATTTACTAGTAGAAGACCAGCCACCTTTCAGAATCTTAGGCTTATTCACCATCTCAACGATCAGCCGTCTACGAGGAGTAAGAACATCGTGGGAAGGTGCTGCGAGTAATCGAACAAAGTGGTATAACACCATTTAGTTATGAGGCCCCTCAAACCGGTGACTTACCGTACTCGACACGCCCTCATGAACCAGCAGGGGAACAACCCTGTGTGCCGGATTATTTTATAATGAAAATGATCTTTTTAAGGGACTCTGGTCCGTTTCATTCGCACCTAGCTCTCCGCATGTGTACGTCCGACGTAACAAGAGCCAAGTTTGAAAACACGTACCATCTCGACTTCCATGAAATGACAAAAAATTACGAACCCCCATTCCCAAACAAATACTCTCAGCCCGCACATGCATGGTCGACCGAGTTTGCATACATAGACATAAGGACCTTTATCATATCATGTAGCATGGGGCGCGAGTCACTTTTCGGATCATTGATCGTCCCCCTACCGGGTGTCACAAGTCCGGCATTTGGGATTTCGACTCCCCAAATGGTGTAAGGAATATCACTTTGATGATTCCGGCTGAAGTCTTATTTTGAAGAAGTTCCAGCTGAACAAAGTCCAAGCGGAATTCTGCAATTCAAGCGGAAAGAAAGCAGTTTTGTCACTTAGTGAATGTTCTGGGTGAACTTGATTATCCACCAGATAATGAGTTCAAACGGAATTTTCCTGAGAAGTCTTTTAAGTCGTCCAATCCCTGCAAAAGCTTCTCAGCTGCTTCTATATCTATCAAAGCCACTCTTCTAAAGTAGATAGTTGCTGATCACACACAAGATATCCCATCTGTCGAAGATTATTTTTCTGGTGGTAGTATTTGACTTTTGTATTGATTGGTCTAGATGATCGTTTGGAAATCAATGGCTATCATTGTTTTCTCTTAGCACTATATATAGCATAGCTCGTCTTCAACCTTGTAGACGGATGTTTCATCCTTATCAATGTGTAATATTTTTGAGATAATGCAAATAGTGTTGAGTATATTTTACTTCGTGTGTTACTATATTCATGCAAACAACTATTATTCACAAGTGTTAGTTGCTAAAGTAAAGTTGTCACACCCCAACCGACGGCGGAATACGTCGGGGCATGATGATTGTCCAGATGCACACAACACTAGTTAATGTTGCGATATTCTTAATCAACCCATTTCAAAGATAATTCAAGATTCATTACAATGCATTACATAATACATCAATAAAGAAAAAGTAGACTTAATTAATTTGGTCACACTAAGTCCGCATGCGATCCTATGGTGTCATCAGTAAGAAGTCATCAACTAATAGCAAATCCTGCAACATGTATAAAATAAAGGTCAACTACGAATAGTTGGTGAGTAATCACAGGTTTATATAGATATATGATCATAGCTTGAACATGCGAATCAATGTTAAATCTGTGAACACGAGTATAGCAAACAAGTAATGAACTAATGCACATGGGGGTCGACGTAACCCAAGCCCTCGGCATTTAGGCTTTCAATCACAAGGCGCCACACGCGAGGCAGGCTAAGTGGGTTGCCAGACCAACGGATCCATTATTGTAACCCCGACTCAAATGAGTTAATGGGATACGTCTATGAACATGAACATGAACATGAGCAACACACATAAGTCCAACACATACACAACATAATCCATAGCAATGATCCAAGCAAGTTCACACATACTAGGAACATAGATCAAACACAGAGTTCGCATGCTTTTTGAAAATGTATAAAGTTTAAGAACACGAACATGATTTTATACGGTACATGTTGCACCCCAAAATTTAAAAGGAAAAAGGGGCTATGATACTCACCTGATGGAGGAGACACAATCTGAGAGAAATAACACCACGAAACGAAGAAAGATAGACCCGATGATAATCTTGACGACTAGCGAGATAGAGGGATAATTAAATAATTAAATAGCTTAAATTTCACGACGCGACTGACTCGATGACTCGTTGGTGATTTGGTGAGGTGATACGTACGATAAGGGACGAATCCTAAACTAAAGGTAAGGTCAAAGGGTCCTAACTTGACTATTTATATGAAAGTTAAACATGGTCAAACATAAGTCAACATGGTCAAAGAAAGGTCATCATGGTCAAACATAAGTCAACATGGTCAAACAGGGGTCATCATGGTCAAACATAAGTCAACATGGTCAAACATGGTCAAAGTACTTCAAATTTTAACATACGGGACCATATCTAACATAATTTACCATGGATTATATATATATCTATATGAATATAGCATGAACCTAGTCAAAGCTACCATGAATTAGTCAAATCTAGCATGATAGTCAACTTTTGGGCATAAAACAAACCCTAATTAGCATGCATGGGTGAATCTAACTTCATCAACACATAAAAGCACATAATTTGATGATCTCACATGTAGATCTAACATTTCATATCACGAATATTATAGATCTAAACATTTTATGATGTAAAAATCTCATCTTGATGATTATGACACACAATTCTAGCCCTAGATGACACTCCTCTTGAGATCTAGTCATTTTAACACATAAAACCCAACCTTGGTGCTCATAACACATGGATCTGGTCCTAAACAACATAAATGAGGTAGATCAAGTTCATTTGAAACATAAAAATGGAATCTTGATGAGAAAATCCTTAGATCTAGCCCAAATTCACATGTAGCACATAGATCTATCATAGATCTAACCTAAAGGTGCAATCTTGATGACATATGACATGGATTTTGGTACATAAAAGCATGCAAGGTCAGATCTAATCAAATTCCAACATGAAAATCAAGTCTTGATGCATAAAACCCTAGATCTATGCCATAAAAACATGCATAATCATAGATTCAAGCCAAAAACACAATAAAGTTGCAATCTTGGACCAGGAAATCAATAGATCTAGATGAAGAGATGATTTAGAACATAGATCTAACCCTAAGAAGTCATAAAGGTCAGATCTTGATAAAACGGGATGAGGATCAACACTTACCGGTAAACCGAAAAGATGAAGAAAAGGGGTGAAGAGGGAGGATCCAAGCTTCAATCTTCAAGCTTTAATCTTTAAATATGGTATTAGGGTTTGTTTAGAGGATTTCCAGAGGTTTTGGGACGTTTTAGAGCTGATAGGGGCTGAAAGTGATGAGAAATGAGGCTAATGATGCTTAAATACCCGAATTCTAGGGTTTTGCTGATTGTTCACTTCCAGGCGTATCGCCTACGGCTCCTGGAAGTTCCAGGCGATACGTCTACAAGTCCCCCCGAACCAGAATTTTGCTGATTCACTGTTTTCGCTCCAGTTTCTTCGTTTTTCGTCGTTTTTGGGTCCCGTTTTTTTTGTTTTTCTCCATTTTTCATTTCCCATCATAATAACCACATTCAAGACGATAAAATTGAATATAAACATTTCATATATTAAATTATGATCAACAGTCAATCAAACATTTTTGGTCGGTTTTGGTGTACGTATCGATTTTGGCCAATTCACCAACGATTTGCGACTCGATCAAGTGTGTGATGACTCGTGACATGACAATTGATTATTAGGCACATAAAAAAGTTTAATTTGATATAAGGTGACCAACTACGAGGTTCCGGTAAAAGACGGATCGCGTACCGAAATTGCGTAAAAACCCGAAATTGCTTTATTTTCAATTCGAGACACCCAATTTGGTTCCAATTGATCGTAATTAAGTATTCGGTTTCAAAAATCAATTATAACTCATTTAAATTCACTAGTTAGTGTATAAACACCCAAAAATTCTTCCGGTTTGCAATAACTTGTAAATCTGTAATCGCGAAAGTTCAAAATGGATCGGGTTTCTCAATCGGGTAATTTACAAATGTTACAAAAGTGAAGATTAACTTAATTTCGCAAGGTTAATCTTGCAAGTAAATCTTGTAACTTAATTAGGTGTTAAGAAATATCGATCCTATAAATGGTATCAGAGCCTTGGCTCTCACTTTGAAGACTTCCACTGCTTTAAAGTTGATATTTACTTGTCTACTTTACTGTTTTAAGCTTTTCTTTCTCAAAGGATTTACAAAATGAACGATCTCAGTCTTGTAACCTCAAACGGTAGCACCAACAAACCTCCCATGTTCACTCCAGAGGACTTTGACACATGGAAGCTTCGTATGGTAGGGTTTGTTCGTAGCATAGATCACCGTATTTGGAAATATATGACTGTTGGTCCCATTGTTGTAACTGTACCATATGCTAATGATGAAAATGTTCACATTCCAAAACCACTTTACAAATTTACAGACATAGACCACAAACAAGTCGAGCCAAACTTCAAGGCCTACTGGACCTTGCAAGTTGCACTACCTAACTCCATACTAATTGGTTTTAAGGGGTACAAAACGGCTTTTGAAATATGGAATGCTCTTATTGAGATGTATGAAAGTACAAGTGAGGTAAAAGAAAACAAAAAGGACATTTTGAAACAAAAATATGAAAACATCAGTTGCAAATCTGGTGAAAGAGCTGGTGTAACTCTAGAACAAGCTGATGTAAACAGAAAATTTCTTAGGTCACTACCTTCAATATGGGTTGTTTATTCAGTAAGCATAAGAGAGTGCAAAAACCTAAAGAAAATAAAACTAAGAGAACTCCATGGCATCTTATGTGCCTATGAGATGGAGATTAACCTTAAACAAGGCTCAGCAGCTGAAGCAACTCAGCCTCAGTCCACTGCACTTGTAACCACTGGATTTCAAACTCAAAGTAGCATAAACTCAAATTTTTCTGAAGCTGTGTCTCTTAACTTTGAGAACAACCATCATGCTTTTGTAGTCTCTGACTCACACTCCAACTTCACACGTGAAGATCTTGAGTGTATTGGAGCAGATGACATATAAGAGATGGCCATTATGACACAACTTGCTATGGTCTCAGTAAGAACCCAACGTTTCTATAAATGAACTGGGAGAACTTATAAAGGAGCCAAGAATGCACCTATTGGTCTTGACAAAAGTAAATTCAAGTGTTATAACTATCACCAAATGGGTCATTTTGCAAGGGAGTGTTCAAGTTCAAGAAAGGAAGGTCAGTATCAGAATCAAGCTCATGGGAAGAATCAAGGAAGCAATCATCACAACAACAACAACTACAAGAACAATAACACCAATGGTTCCACAAGTTCAAAGCCAATACCACCAAAACCAAGTGGAAGTGGAAACAGCAGTAACTCAACTGCTATTGTGGCTAATCAAACATAGTTTGTTGAATAGGAAGATGTTATTGCAGACTTTGAGCCAATCAACCATGCACTCATGGCCAAGGAAGAGTCACCCTCTCTGTTAGAACATGTTATGATGTCTAATGCATGGTCTAGGTGTTTTATCTTTATATTAGTCATTTTGTAAGTTCTGGTCCCAACGTACCAGTAGACGGACCAGGTGGTACACAACCACAAACCATCTGGTACGTGGGTTAATTGGTACGCCGAGCAGAACCATATAGGTAGTTTAAGCTCTTGTGTTTGAAAGTAGTTGTGAGAGTTGAGTTCTTAACTGTGTGTATTCTGTAGTGTTTTGCTCTCTGTTCTCTCTCTATAAACTTGAGCTTGTTATCAATCAAACGGAACGTTATTTACCTCGTTTATTACCGAATCGATCGTGATCATGCATTAGTAAGATCCATATCAGTGTTTTACAAGTGGTATTAGAGCTTTGTTGCTCTTTTGCTGTGATCTCTGGTCGGTTTTTTCGTTTCTAGAGAGAGAAACAACACTTTTGGTTCAAATTTCATCATTTCTTCTCGTTTTCACGTCCAATCTATACAAAATTTGTTTCCAAAATGATCCGCGAGTGTTTTCATTGAGTGCTGTATCGAATTCTCGTCCGAAAAATCGTAAAACAGTGAAAATCAGTCGAGTTTCAGTTGGTACGTGTCTGGTCCGTGGCTGCGTACCACCTGGTCCGTCCACTGGTACGCTGGGACCAGAACTTAGAAAATGACTAATATAAAGACAAAACACCTAGACCTAGCATTAGACATCATAACATGTTCTAACAAACTCCCCCATTGTCTTATGCTAGTCTTAAGAAGCTTTTGTCTTCATCTCATTCCTGTCTTCGGTTATTTCCAGCATGAATCCCGAAAGCATAGCAAACTCTGATCACTCTTTGAAACTGCAAGGCTTGCTCAGCATCCTCAGCTTCAGACATGTTTATCAACCACATAGGATCAAAAATCCTAACCACCTTGTTCTCTTCCTTAACAACAATCACTGCTTCTCCCGTATACTCATCATAGTACCACCACCACAAAGTCTTGATGAAATTATGTTCTAGCCTTTTCAAAGGTATCTTCTTGAGTTGAATAGGATTTTTGTACTTTAATACCACCACTGCTCTTCCAGTTTTTGGATGAATATCGGTTGGATGATCAGTATACTTTGGCCTTTGAGGATTTAGAAATCTGAACCGCTTCTGACATTCTTCAAGCAACTTGTTTCTGAAGAATTTGGCCGATGGATGTTCACCATAATTCATGATAGGCTTTCTAGATAACTCTCTCACATCACAAACTGGTAAAGTATCAAAGTCTTTTTGTGTTCTTCAAGTAGATAATGCCAAATTCTTTCTTGATAGCGTAACACTTGAGTTGTGAGTCGAACATCCAACTGATAATATTACCAGTGGCTACACCTCTTTTTTCAAAGAATTTCTTCTGATCAACAGATTTTGTAGGCTTCACTACAAGTATCTTCTTTGATCTTTGTTCCTTCATCCACTCATCAAACAATCTTCTTTTCTCTTGTTCTTCAAAAAAACTATCAGATTCAGCAGTTTCAGGTTGTTCAGATTGTTTCTCAGCTTCTTTCTTCTTTAACTCCTTCTTACCTTCTTCCTCATCATCTTTTGCAAAGAAATTGAATCCTCCAGACTAATCATTATCGGTAAAATTTCCATAAACTTTCAGATCATCTGGATATTCTTCAGCAGTCATATCCTCAACTTCTACATGCTCCTCTTTATATACAAACTCATCATCTGAATCTTCTTCTCTGTGAGGCTCAGCGAAAGGAACCTTATCAACATCTTCAATATTTAGAGCATATATTGCAGCCAATTACTCTTTTGAATATTGATGCAGAAATTCTCCTTCTTCAATTGCAACTATTGTAATCGGAGTCACATCATAAACATCATTACCATTCGACTCCCCCTGGGATGCAGCAGCAGATGTTCCAGCATAAACAAATGTTCCAGCTGCACCGAAAACACCAGAACCATCTCCACCGACACCTCCCTCCGGGTCATCCATATCATTCAAATATCTTGACACATCATCATCTTCTCTGCAAGCCTCTTCAGGATTCGGTCTCATCTCCCCTGAGCAGGTAAAGCTTTTAACAAACGATTTAGCTGCTCACCCAGAGAAAGAGAGATTTGTTGAAGTCGAGCAATCTCGCGATCCTTTAACTGATCACGAGATATCAACTCTTTCACAGTATTCTTCAATCCTTGAATTTCATTAGCTTGTTGGTGATTGGTAGACTCTAATTCATCAAGTGTTGTTTGATGCAAAAGCAAGCTTTAAGTCAGTAGATGATATTGTTAATGTTGTGGGAGAAGCAACAGTTGAAGCAGAAGCAGAAGTTGACGAATTTCTGATAATCAACTTTCTAACAGGTGGAATTCTAGAACTTTGAACATTTGCAGATTTGGTTTGCGGTTTACTTGGAATAGAAGACTTTGAAGCAACTTTTTGCTTCTTGGTAGGCGGACTGCTACCAGCCCTTCAAGCATCAGCAAGGAACGAGCCCTGTTTTACCATCATCTTCGGTCTTGACATATGTTTCACACACTTTCCGGTAACGACCATTGGGGCATTTCCTTTATCATCAGTCATTGTCGGTCTCGCTGATTCCTCCACAGCTGGAGTATAAGATGGATCAACTTCTTCACCTCTATCAGCAGATCGTTTAGACATATGCTCAAATCAAGATATATCTTCATTTATTGAAGCCAGATAAGCCAAATGAGCTTTAGAACCTTTCTTCACCATAACACCTCTGGTATTATGCAAAATTTCCACATAATCACCAAAATTAGAACTTGGATCAGAAGAACTTTCATCATCATCATTTTCAGAAACATCTTTGGAACCAGCTACATCATCTCCTCTATCAGGAATGATTGGATCTTGTTGAACTTGCTCAGGTTGTTCTTGTTGTTGTCGTTGTACAGGTACAGAAGCAGTAGGTTGCTAATCTACTGGTTGTTGGACAGGCACATCTTGATCATCTTCTTCATTATCATCTTCCTCGGCTGGGTTACCATTTTCATCATATTCCAGTTCATCATCACTACTATCGGGATGTCTTGGAGCACCATCAGCTGGAGCCACATACTCAGGTTTTGCCAAATTGTCAATCAAACCTTTAACTGGAGGAGCCACATTCGCTCCTTTTCTTTTCTAATAAACTGGCAACTTCCCCACAGCTACTTCATTCATGTGCTTCAATATTAAGACAACATCTGGATTCTTTGGAAGATTAGGATGCATATCATTTAAGATCATTTGAAGAAACCGGGGATATATCACACTCTTGTTTTGTTTAGACAGAATGTTCTCTTTCATGTGGTCGAAAATCCAACCTGAGAAGTTGAACTCCCGATTCAACACCAAAGCAGTAATGAAAGATAACACCTTCATGTCGAATTTCATGACCCCTCAGCCGATTACCAAAACATCTGATTATCACGTGCAACAGATACTTATACGGAGGACTTAAATTTGCTTTAAGAAACCAGGATGCATAAAGATTTCCATCATACTTCACTCTTCTTAGCAAAGCAACCATATCAATCTGATCAAACTCTTTTGGAAATGCTGGTTGATCATTGAATCTCAACACTCTCCTAACATCGTCTTCAGATACAATAACATCGGTTTGAAGAATCCTTGCACGAATTACCGAAGGTACCACCGAACAGTCTACTTGGGCAGAAGTCCAAAACATGGTGAGTAAGTCTTTGTAAGGTTTACATTAGTGTGTAGCAGCATAATATACTCTCGATCGTCTCAAAAAATCAAATATGTCTCCAAAATGAGATCTCCACTTTGCAGACGCCCCGAGATAAGCATGAATGTTGTGTTCGTCGTTATACTTTAACGCTGCCATTTCTGAAACATTCACGAACACCAATTATCATTAAAATCACAATATATGAGCAAAATCGCTTACAACCAACTCTAGTTTGACTTTAAATGCTCAAACGATGAACTTTGTGAAAAAATTGTCAACGGACCACGTCATGGAACACATTTGTCAGACGAACCATATCTGGTACGGGACGGACCACAAATATTGACCACGTACCAGATAGTCAAATGTACCAGATACGGACCACATTGGCCGCGTACCAGATCTGGTACGCTGCGTACCATTTGGTACGGCGGAAGTGGTGGATTTAAGTGTCCAGACCCGACTAAATCAAGTACTCGACCCGGTTAAGACCCGTAAGAGTTACACCGGAGGTAACGGGTATTTAAGACCGCTTACTTTTATAACCGGCAAATTCGCAGAAGAATTAATTATTTGTTTATTAAATAGTTTAATAGATAAATAATTAATTACTTATTTAAATTACTATTAATCATTAAGATTAATTGAGCAACATAAGACGTTAAATACGCCATGGACGAAGATCGACAATATTAGTTTGACTAATATTCGGCTAGCGATAAACATTTAAAGAGTTTAAATGTTAATCTCGAAAAATAAAATGGTTCGATTAAGGATTAAGTAAAATCGAGGGGCTATACGAAAACTAAATCAGTTATAAATATAACTGATTAAAGGAGACAAAACCCTAATCCTCCAAGTGAGAATTTCGGCCCCCCTTCTCCTCCCTCTTGCGAATCCGACGCCGACGGCAACCCCGCCGCCGTCGTCCCCTTTGTTCTCCGACGATCCGATCGTGAGAACCCTAATCCTATATCGCCACCGCTGCCCCGTCGTTCCGCCACTGACCGCCGCTCAGGAAGCCGCCGCCGCGCGCCCTCCTCCATCGCGAGCCGCCGCAGCCGCCCGCCACCGAGTCGCTGCAGCAGGCCGCGACCAAGCCGCTGTAGCAGCAGCCCGGAGAAGCCGAGCCGCCGCTGCCTGCAGCCCAGCCGCAGCCGACAGACGCACCACCGCCGCCGTCACCGTTGCCCTCAGCCGCCGCCCGAGCCGGCCGCTGCCACTCCTCGCCGTCGCCGTTCCACCGCCGACAAACCCTAGCCGCGAACCGCATCACGCGCGTGTTCCGCTGTCGTCCGCGAAACCCTAATTTCACGCCTATCCGACGTACGGGATTTCAGTGCCGTGTCACCGAGGGAATTCCGTATCTGCGAGGTCGTTTCGATTTGCCCGTCAAATCGTCCTGCGAAACCCTAGCGTCACCCATTGACTTCCGGTGTCTCGAACGTCTGTTTGAATCACCGCTCAGGTATATCTAAACTTGTTATTAGTTTAGACTTAATCGTTTATTTATTTTATGATATGTAAATGCGTTTATGGTGTTCGCGCGTATGGTGATTGCCGAATCCTGTTTCTTTTTGGTTTACGCTAATTATCTGGTTTTCGCGTTAACATATTAAAACGTTTTTCGCTGCCAATTAAATTAATTGTTAATTTAATTATCAAATTAATATGTTCGGTAATTGATTAAATAATTATTCATCGTGAATAATTTTTCCAAAACAAAAAAAAAATTGCTATTACCGAGACCCGAATGCCACTGTCATAACCCAACAGTGTTATCAGAGCCTTGATCACCACACGCAAACCCAAACCGGTCATTTCAATCGGTGTGCTTTCGCGAACTGGGGTTCTGAACCCGAAACTCGCGAAATTGAATGAATCGCCTTTCAAATATGTTTAGTCGATTTGGATCCACTAAACATAATCCGATTCAATATAATTGATTGAATTATCTTTCATGCATATTCGGCCGAACCCCATTTAATTTTGTCATGGATTCGTTGTGGTTTGGCCCATTAGGCCCATGTTGTTTTGTTTTGGATTGGCCCAATTTTACTGGGTTCAAAGTTGTAATTCTTTAAAACAGAATAGTTTTATTTTAATTTGTTATCGCTCACCTTCGCCTGGACGAACAAGACGAGCTTGATACAAGGACCCATTTAAGATTATCCCTTTATAGGATTTTCAAAAATGGCTAGAAGGCAAAACGAAACCGACGCCTCCCGATGACGCGCAGGAGCTTGTTGAAGCTAGTGGGAGCAACTAAGTCGATCAGGGAGTTTTCTGTTCTCGTGGTTGATTTAGTTTTATGTCCCTTGCCCTTATTCGATATTGTCATAGGCTCTGACAATATCGAAGCCCCTGCATGGCCGGATATGTACATGTGTGTTTGCTTGTTTTGGTTGCTTGTCTTAATTTGATTAACGCGCCAACTAAAATCCAAACTTAGTTTTATCGATATAAAACTAATTTTTTAATCGATTAAATAAAAGTCCTAATTTTATTACGATTTCATAAAATTTATTAACCAATTTAATTCGACATTAAATTCGAATTTTTCGATAAAGTAATCGAACATTAATAAAATTGGTTATCGTCTCGCGACATTTAGATCATTAATACTTAGGTTATTTAAATGATCGTCCTGAGTGAGATAGGATTCATAAAATCTGTCGTCACATTAAATATGAAAATATGACCTAATAATCCTATCTGGTAAGCCTAAAACCGGTAGTCTATGCCATCCTATGTCAAGTCTAACTTGGAACATATTGACCGATACATCCGTGTTGGAGTATTTCAACACCGCACGTGGTGTTTAGTGTATCTTCTAAGGTGAGCATATTGGAGTATTTCAACACCGTACGCACACACTGACCACTTAGGACAACTACTATTTTCTTTACATGCACCTTTGGTATTGGAGTATTTCAACACCGTACCTCTGGTCGGCATGTAGACAGAATGGGCATAGATGGGGCTAAACGTATTTCATTGATCCGTTCGCGAAAGCCCCATAACGGGAGTTGTGACAGTCACAAGTGACAATCATTGTCCATTCAGCTACTTAGAAATTTTGAAAGCACTTTACGCTGTCTGGAGAAATTGTCTAACTAACTGAATTCCCAATTCCTATTCAAGATTAACTTGCCATTAAGGAGAAACTTAATGGCGCCAACTTCCTTGATTGGGAAAGAAATCTGAAAATTGTCCTGAAAATGGCTAACATGGAAATCGTGTTAGAGGCTGAGGTTCCTGAGGAACCTGAAGCTGACACGGTCGCGACACGAAACGCCCATAACACACTGCGAACAAATGCCAAGAATGTCGCGTGTCTTATGCTAGCCACCATGGATTGTGAGATCCAGAAGAACATGGTTGACAGGACGGCTTTTCAGATGATCGGTGATCTGAGGGGCATGTTTGAAACCCAGGCCTGACAGGAACGCTATGACACCGTTGTGACACTTATTAGTTGTCGCATGGCCGAAGGCGCTCCCGTCAGCCCTCATGTCCTAAAGATAAAGAGTTACATCGACCGTTTACCAAAACTGAATTACGTCATTCCCGCCGAAATGGCGACTGACCTGATTCTTCACTCACTGTCCAGTGCCTTCACCCCTTTCCGGGTGAACTTTAACATGCATAGCATGGTAAAGTCAGTGACTGAACTTCACGGTATTCTTAAGACAGCTGAAGTTAATTTTGTTAACGGTAAGGCACCCGATGTACTCGCGATCCGATCAGGAGGCGTCAAGAAGCCCGAGGTGAAGAAGGGCAGGCGTGGGAACAAGAAGAAAGGCAAGGCAACTGTTACCAGAGGGTCTGGAAGCTCCCAAAAGGGCAAGCCTAAGGCAATCAAGGCACCGCCGCCTGAACAGCGCGAGTGTTTTGAATGCCACAAGATGGGGCACTGGAAAAGGAACTGCCCAGAGTATCTTGCCAATGTGAAAAGCAGAAAAGCCCAGCCGGGTAATTCCTCAGGTATACAAATAAGTTCATGTTGTATGATGCTTCACTTATTCCTACAAAATATATGTTTGACATACTTTAGATTTTGTAGGTGCATGAAGCTGAAAGGAAGCAAACCAAGACGACACTGAACTACTCTGCGATTTTCGCACCTAAATAAAGTTTGTGTCATCACTTTTCGGTTCAAAACAATTCTTTGTGATTTTAAAACAACCTGTTTTGTTTGGTTTCCCTGTCTGTTTTCCAGGATGAACAAATTGCTTCCTCTGGATTTTGATTATGACATGTTTTGACAATGGTTGAATTTCGAAACATACATGATTGGTTTTAATCTACTTTGAATTTGATTCAACCTTTTGTTAGATTAAATTCAAAATCCCATAACAACATACCTTCTAGCCTGGTGCACTTGATTTGATCAGGGCTAGCTTAAATGCGACATGATACCCTTTTTAGGTATCATATCCCATCAAAGCTATAATGCCTTAAGCGTATATCGTAATTATTATGAGACAACGCACGACGCAACAATAGTTCGTGAAGTCCCATGACTTTGAACCATCCGACGTCAAGAATATTAAATCAAGACAAACAAATTAAAGATCGCCTTTTCGATCTACAATCTTATGAACAAATCAATCCTCTGCTTCAAGTAGACGTTTGTTCATATAAGTTCGATTCACCAACCGAATTACTACAGGAGTAATCACCTGATGATTACAACGTTGTAGAATGGTTACACCGATTCTGGTGCACATTACCATTACAAAAAAATGTGCATACCTACACACATCTTGGAAGTCTTAAACTACACTTGTTGTACTCACGTGTGTTTTGAATCCGACATGCACTAAAAGGTTTAGTACAACGATTGACTGTTTCATCTAGAAACCAATAAACACAAGACTGATGGCTTGCCACAACAAAAGCCCTTGACTTTCTATAACCATAACGCCCCTTCACACATCACTTGCATAACTAACTTCCAATCCCAAGGCCAGTATCTTGCGAAGATGGAATTTAGTAATTACATGTCCAAAGCTAGATCTTTAAATATCTAGAGAAAGGTGATTCTGATAAATCACTGGATCATGTAATGCAACTCTCGCATCTAAACGAGACGAGCAGACCAACAATGTTTCACCAACAGTGGATTGCTGCTTAACGAAACATAGTGACATTCTAATTAGAGTTTGTATGTTAACCTTACCTGAATAAGGGAAACATCCTCTAATGTCGGACCCGAGAATCCGATAGAATAAATCATCATCTCGACCACCACGAGATACTTTCAAACGATCATAGACGAACGCATCTTCATGCTATCAAACTCTGAAAGGACTTTGACAATCGTCTTTGAACTTATGAGTAAGTCATAACATCTGGATATTAAGCATTCAATTTCCGTACCACATATTACGGAGTCGAACATTTTCGTTCTTGGAAAACGAATTTAACTATCATATTTTCGTCGTGCAAATTAGATATCCAAACGGTTTGAAAGAAGAATGATGATAGGGAATGCCAATCTGCCTCAAGCAAGTGGGAGCATCGCCACTGATCCTTACCGGAATAACGATCAAGTGCCGATCTAAAGATCATTTAAATTTACTGGAGTAAAATTTCAAATGACACCTCAATTAATTATAAGTTTTAATATTAAATTAAGTATTGATCATCAAATGGCTGAGCAACCATTAATACGATCAATCTCTTGAAACGATTCGAATCATACTAAATGTGATCCGAAAATAAATCCAATACTTGGATATTGCATGGAGTGTTGCCGTAAAGTGTTACGCCATGACCATAGATGGAAAATCACATCATCACTACTAAACACTGATGAAAGGGAATATATGTTCATTAACCGAGTACCAATTGTACTCGTTGAACATCGATAGCCACCTTAATTGACTGAACTAAGAATGCCGTACAACATTCAAAGGGTTAATTCGACTATGTAAATAGTCGGTTAACATGCTCAAGTGATAACACAGTCGTACATGGGCTTACCAAGGGCACTACATTATCACAAGTTCAATTCACTTAAGAAGACTCACTGTTCAAGATAAACACTGAATCTTAAGAAACAACAGATATTGGCAATCCTAAAACGAAACTCGAGGAAATGATTGCAAGTTTATAGTTTTCAATGATCAGGTCAGATCACTGAAATGACACTATTGGATAGTGCATAAATTCTGCATCACATCGATGTTCGATTTTAGTGTTGGATGTCGAACATTATCGTTTGCACCATATCATTCGATCTCCTCTAAGCTGTTAGACGGGACTTTGAATTCTGCATAACGCGTTCGAATTTTATATGTTTTTGTTATCCATGAATATTTCTTCAATATTCTAAAGGTCCGTAGTCAATCATACATTGCGGGAGCAACGCCTGAAGCAAGACTATTCTGACTCTGGACTCAAGGTATTGACTTCCAGACTCACAAGGCCACATTAGAGAATGACGTCAGGACGTAACTCGCATCAGAGTATCTTCATGGATTTAATCATAAGACAATTCTGATTGATGGTATACTCATGGGTATCCTTCGACCTGAGATGCATGAGCGACCTCCCGTCTGCCAAAGAACGTTATTTGATTGTAGCTTAACGCTGTCGCGTAACTGCCAGCCATAACGGTTACTTTTGGGAACGGATCTGAAGCTTAGTGGGAGATGTATGTAGTCAATATGGGATTCTGTGCTCTTGCATTGATAATGTAACAGTTTGACATCGTGGGCCCTCTCGTTAGTTCCAAGTGTTAAGTGTAAGGCCTTACCCAAACAACTGTGTGTTTGATTGGACCACTTCGAACAGAACAACGAGAAATACAATGATCGAACATGATAGAGAATGAATAAATCCATGTCTCTAGTTCGATTGATGTCTCATATAGAAAGGATCTGATGACTTTAAAAATGCCATAAGTCTAAACTATATCACAAGTTTATTGATATGCCTTGGTTGTTTTGACTTGAAGGGTCATGACTGGTTGCGACAGCCACGTGTAGCTAGAGCACCTCTGACTGTATCTTGATTAATAGTCGCGCTCAGTGCAAGTGGGAGACTGTTGGATTTAAGTGTCCAGACCCGACTAAATCAAGTACCCGACCCAGTTAAGACCCGTAAGAGTTACACCGGAGGCAACGGGTATTTACGACCACTTACTTTTATAACCGGCAAATTCGCAGAAGAATTCATTATTTGTTTATTAAATAGTTTAATAGATAAATAATTAATTACTTATTTAAATTACTATTAATCATTAAGATTAATTGAGCGACATAAGACGTTAAATACGCCATGGACGAAGATCGACAATATTAGTTTGACTAATATTCGGCTAGCGATAAACATTTAAAGAGTTTAAATGTTAATCTCGAAAAATAAAATGGTTCGATTAAGGATTAAGTAAAATCGAGGGGCTAAACGAAACTAAATTAGTTATGAATATAACTGAATAAAGGAGACGAAACCCTAATCCTCAAAGTGAGAATTTCGGCCCCCCTTCTCCTCCCTCTTGCGAATCCGACGCCGACGGCAACCCCGCCGCCGCCGTCCCCTTTGTTCTCCGACGATCCGATCGTGAGAACCCTAATCCTATATCGCCACCGCTGCCCCATTGTTCCGCCACCAACCGCCTCTCACAAAGCCGCCGCCGCGCGCCCTCGTCCATCGCGAGCCACCGCAACCGCCCGCCACCGAGTCGCCGCAGCAAGTCGCGACCAAGCCGCCGCAGCAGCAGCCCGGAGAAGCCGAGCCGCCGCCGCCTGTAGCCCAGCCGCAGCCGACAGCCGCACCACCGCCGCCATCACCGTCGCCCTTAGCCGCCGCCCGAGCCGGCCGCTGCCACTCCTCGCCGTCGCCGTTCCACCACCGACAAACCCTAGCCGCGAACCGCGTCACGCGCGTGTTCAGCCGTCGTCCGCGAAACCCTAATATCGCGCCTATCCGACGTATGGGATTTCAGTGCCGTGTCACCGAGGGAATTCCGTATGTGCGAGGTCGTTTCGATTTGCCCGTCAAATCGTCCTGCGAAACCCTAGCGTCACCCATTGACTTCCGGTGTCTCGAACGTCTGTTTGAATCACCGCTCAGGTATATCTAAACTTGTTATTAGTTTAGACTTAATCGTTTATTTATTTTATGATATGTTTCTTTTTTATATAAATGCGTTTATGGTGTTTGCGCGTATGGTGATTGCCGAATCCTGTTGCTTTTTGGTTTACGCTAATTATCTGGTTTTCGCGTTAACATATTAAAACGTTTTCCGCTGCCAATTAAATTAATTGTTAATTTAATTATCAAATTTAATATGTTCGGTAATTGATTAAATAATTATTCATCGTGAATAATTTTTCCAAAACAAAAAAAAATTGCTATTGCCGAGACCCGAATGCCACTGTCGTAACCCAACAGGAAGAACAGTTCATCCGAAGAGTCAATCTCGATTTTAACCATCAAAACAGTGTTTGGAATGAAATTAACCACTGAGGTTTCATTCTATACTAAAAACCGTCCAAGACCATGTGATTTAAACAAGTTGAGATTGTCTCTAACACCCTTAACCAACCCTGTGTTCGGTTTCGTGAAAAACCGAATTTTCAATCTAAAAAATGAGAGATTGAGATTGTTAAAATGTAAACGAAGACCATGAGTAGATGTGCCATCCTCATACCTACCTGTAGCAACAAAAATCTCAAGCAGAGGTTCGTTATACATAGAGAAATCGAGAAAAATCAGTGTTGGGTGATTTAGGGTTCGCATAGAGCTTTTGATGTGGTACATAGGTTATCACAAACACGTACCACATTTGACCCTTTTATATGCAAAGTGGTCCGCCGGGCGTACCAAATGGTACGTCCGGACCACATTTCATGTAAAATTCCCATTTTTCCCTTAAATCTTTAAATTTGACATTTCACACCCAAAAATCCAAATTTTCCCAAATTAAAACATGTTGAGCCGATTCAAGCTTCGATTATGATTCTTTTAACAAAAATTTGCCGTTCCTGGATTCAGTTTATCGAAAAGAAAGCAGAAATAAAATCTTTTTGAATTTTAGCAACTTTATATCAAAACATACTAAAATCTTTTTGATTATTCGAACTTATGCTAAAACACACCTAAAATCTTTTTGATTTTTCTGAAATAAGAAATAAAATGCAAAACAGAAATATAAATGCAATAATTTATGTTTTTGTGAGAAAGATCGTAACATGAGATCATACCAGTGAGATGCACTTAACACATTTCAATTTCAATTTAATCAGCATGCAAGCCAAGCAGTCCACGAATACAATATTTTCATGTTTATTTCAGTCAAATCAAATCAATTATTACTTCTTTTTTATATGAATTACTTATATTTATCAAGCACAAAAATCATGGTAACCACAAATTCAAGTAATTGAGAATATGACTTATGATATTTTTGATTTTTCTCTTATTCATCACAGAATATGTACAGATATAAGTCGTTCATAGTGTTTCATGCAAAAAAATCAGAACCCAAAACAAACAAAAATAAGGTCGGCCTTCTGAGAACGCAGAGAAAGTCCGATTGTTTAGGAAAATAAGAAAGCAAAACAAGTTGAAATTGTATAACTCAACAACAATCAGGTCGGTACTCACGTACTCACAGAGAAAGTCCGATGAGTTATACGAAACACCAAGAAAAATAAAGTAGAATGTCAAACGAATAACGATCAGGTCGATCTTTCGATACACAGAGAAAGTCCGATCGTTTTACAAAATAAAGAAAATCAAACAAGTTTAAATCTTTCAAAAGAACACATGCATACACTAGAACACTTATTTATTCTATTTTTGTATTTTTCATCTTATATCAAGATTTCACAACCACAAGAATCATGTTACACCACAGATTTCAGGCAAGCGTTATGTTTATATCATACTAGCAAGTATCAGATATTGATTGACACGTTCAATGAAACAAACAAGAACCTACAGCCTTTCAATCTAGTTTATCCATGATCAGTAACATTAACCGATGTACTATCATTTCTCACGAGGTTGGATCACATTTCTCAATTTTAATTTTTCCATTTTTTATGCTTTTTAATTTTGAATACGAGAATCACACTATTTTTGTATTTTTCATAATTCTCCCCCTAAAAAGCAGAAATAAAAGAAAACATCAAAAGAAAGTAAAAATGATCAAATGAAATAGTTTACTTGGCATTCAACCGAGTAACCCCATTGATTTGCAATAAAAATTGAAAGCGAGTTTTATCAAACGCTTTAGTGAATAAATCAGCCCTTTGAAAAGTCGTGTGAATTTTCTGTAAATCAATTAGTTTCTTCTCATAGCAATCACGGATAAAGTTATATCTTATGTTAATGTGTTTAGTTTTTTGAATGTTGAACAAGATTATTTCGTGATTGAAATAGCATCTGAGTTATTAATATAAATGGGAGTAGTCAGAAAATTCAAACCATAGTCATGTAACTGCTATTGTATCCACATAACCTATGAAAAGTAACTGGAAGCAGCCACATACGCTGCCTCAACAGTAGACGTTGCAACCGCAGTCTGTTTCTTACATTGCCAGGACACTAGTCTCTCCCCCAAAAACTGACATCTAGCGGTAGTTGACTTGAAATTGATTTTACAGCCGCCATAATCTGAGTCAGAATAAGCTGATAACTCGAACTTATTATCATTAGGGTACCGGATACCGAGATCCGGATTACCCTTCAAATAAGCAAAGATCCGTTTTACTGCTACCATATTTGAAGCCTTCGGAGGTGCCTGGTACCTAGCACACAAGCACACAGCAAACATAATATCAGGACGAGAAGTAATTAAGTACATAAGGAACCTATCATGCCACGAAACAATGTCGGATCAACATTGTCACCAGACTCATCTGGTTCAAGGCCATGTGAAACCTGGATAGGTGTACCCGGAATCCGGACATATCCAATTTTAAAACGAGCCAAAATATCAGACACATATTTTGTTCGAACTCATCTCGAACTTTGTTTGCATGACACGCTCAAATTCCTTGCATAAGTTGTCATTTGTGCTTCCAAATATAGTATCATCCACATAAACTTGGACAAGTAGCAGATCCTTCCCAAACTTCTTTGAAAACAATGTACATCCACTTTGCCACGTTCAAATCCATTTTCAAGTAGGTGTGTAGAAAGAGTCTCATACCAAGCCCTTGGAGCCTGATGAAGACCATATAAAGCTTTGTCTAGCTTATACACCCGTTCAGGAAACTCTGGATCTTAAAAACCATGTGGTTGCTTCACATAAACTTCTTCACGAATTTTCCCATTAAGAAACGCACTTTTGACATCCATATGATATAATTTGAATCCATGATGTGCCGCGAAAGCCAGAAAAATCTTGATAGCCTCTATTCTTGCTACATGAGCATATACTTCATTGAAATCAATGCCTTCAATCTAAGAGAAACCCTGAACCACTAATCGCGCCTTGTTTCTGACGATGATACCATGATCGTCCTTCTTGCATTTGAAAACCCATTTCGTTCCACAAGGTTCTTTTGAATTAGCGCTTAAATCCACGAGATGCCAAACTCCTAATTTCTGAAATTGCTGCAATTCTTCCTGCATCGTTTCTACCCAAGAAGCATCTTCCAACGCTTGATCAACATTGGTAGGCTCAGCTTGAGACAGAAAACATGAGTGAAATACTTCATTCTGAACACCGGAATCCCTAATTTCAGCAATTAACGCATCAGCAGAATTAGCCAATTGATATCGTGTGCGCACCCGAGAATACGGATCTCTAATTTATTCTCTTGAGGATGTATGTTATGAATTCGAAGAGTGGTTGTATCAGGAACCACAATATTGTCTGCAAGATTATTCAAATTTGCATCTGCTTCCTCTGAGCTTGAAAGTTCACCAAAGTTCACCAATCGGTAAAGAAACCGGCACTGAAGAACTTGTACTTGGTAAGCTAATTGGATCATCAACCGGCGTTGATTCAGCTTCATGAAACGTACTCTCATCATCATCAGACGAATTCATTGTTTCTAAATTAGAAACATTCTGACTAGATGAAGCAGCATTAGAAACACTTGGAAGCTTTGGGACCCATGAACCAGGAGTAAGTATTGAATGTAACATAGCAGCAGCTAGAAGTTATTTAGTATGCTCATTAACAGAATCATTTTGTGCGGCCGAGAAAGAATTAAATTAATTCTTGTAGTCAAAAGTAGGAATATCAACCGATTTGGGTGTCAGAAAAGTGTGTCTTTAACAATCCACATTCAAATGACTCTCAAATTTTTTAGAAGAAGGAAAATAAACTCGTTTCATCGGATATTGGTACCCAACAAAGATGCCTTCAACAACTTTAGCTTCAAACTTCCCACCTTCCTTGAGAACCGTGCATAAATAACCAAATGGCTCTAAAAAATGTAGATTCGGCTTACGACCCTTATGAAGTTGATAGCTTGTCTTGTTTAACCGCTTGACAATCAGAACACGATTTAGCACATGGCATGCAATGTGAACTGCTTCAGACCAGAACTTGATCGGTAACTGTGCATCAGACAACATAGTTCGTGCCGTCTCAATCAATGTTCGATTCTTTCTTTCAGCAATTCCATTTTGTTGTGGAGTGTACGACACACTGAATTCTTGTACAATTCCAAGAGAATAAAAAAAAGCTGTCATTTTAGCATTCTTGAACTCAGTACCATTATCAGTACGAATGCGACATATTTTGTATTTATACATTGATCCAAACTTGGACAATAACTTATGAATAACATCTGGAGTTTCATCCTTTAAATGCATTGACGCCACCCATGAGAAACGAGAAAAATCATCCATAATCACCAAACAATAGAAACTTCCATCAACACTGCGAACATTCATAGGACCGAAGAGATCCATATGAATCAACTCTAAAGGAGTTATAATTGAATTAAGACTTATGGATGGATGAGACTTCTTCCTTTGTTTTCCTTTCTTACAGGAAACACACACATCATTTATTGAAAACCGATTCTTCGAAACGCCCTCTACCAAATTATGATTAATTAAATAGTTCATCTTGCGGTAGTTGATGTGTCCCATACGGCGATGCCACAAAATTGATTCTTTTTCAGTAGCCTTTGAGATGAAACAAGTAGCAGCTACAGCAGACAAAGTTTGATTCATGTTTAACACATACAGATCACGAAATCTTGGCGCACGCATCACAATCCAATCTTCAGGTTGTGTTGCAGTTCTTCCACACTCGGCATGTTGTGTTGCAGTTCTTCCACAAACTGTACTCTATCAAAAGTGACCTTCTCATTACCCATCTTTCCTTCTCCGGTTATTCTTCCACCTTTAATGCCAGCAAAGGTAACATTTCCTCCGTTAATTAGTTTGACGTCTGAAAGCAGAGAAATATTACCCGTCATGTGCCTGGATGCTCCACTATCAACTACCCAGAAGTTGTTGACAGCTGGCTTCGAGCACCCTGCACATATTAGCAAATAATTAGTGAGAATCTGGACCCAAACTTTCAGCTTTGGGTCGACCGGTATCTTCGGAAAAGTCTTCAGTGGCTTTTGAGGAAAATTTAGGCAGCCACTTTTGCCTTAACACCGGGATAGATGAATCAGTAGCAGAGTCACCCGAAGATGAACTTCCAAAATATTTTTGAGTTTTGAAAAAATTTTCTCGTTTGAAAAACTATTTTGTTACCACCTTTTCATCTATCTCTTTTGGCTTAGAAACGGAATAAGATTTATCTTTACTAACAGTGGAAGCTCGTTTCTTTGCCAAAATCGGACATCTGTTTCTGAGATGACCTTGTTGATAACAATGATAACACCGCCTACGATCAACAAAGACCATAGGAAAACTATTTCCTGAATCTGTCGAGGTGTTATCATCAGACATTTGCTTACCAACTCTCCTTGGTGCTTTAGCATTAAACCTTTGAGATTTATGCTTAGGAAGAGGTTTATGCAAAGGGGTAATATACCCAAATTGGTTATAAAAACCATATTCATCAACTCCACATTGATCCGCATAATCTTTTGGTTTGATCCTTTTAACTTTGTTTTGTTCAAATTTACCAAAATCATCCTAGAAGTTATAATCATCACAAAAACCATAGGATTTATAATCAAAATCATTAGTTTTTATTGAAAACTGACCACCAGATTTGTAAAAACTCTTTGGTGAGTATTTGGAAGTTTTTGGCTTTGAAACAAACTTCTGATCGTTTGGAGTGTATGACTTTTGAGAATTCTGATCATTTTGACTCGTTCTAAGTTTTAGCAACGATCCACTTTCCCCATTACCATGATCAGACACACAAATCTCCTCAGACTCAGCATAAAACACCTTAGCAACCCATTTTGGATCAACAAAGCATAACATGAACATATCATCAGAAAATATGGTATTACTACCTTTGAGACAATACATTCTCATTTTCTGAGATGATTCACCAACTTCCATTTTACTTTTCAATTTGTTATCATTTTTCTGAACTACCTGAGATTTCTTTTCATTGACCTCAGATTTCAGTAACTGATCCAAAACCAACACCAATAAATTTGGCAGACTTTAGAGGAGCAACCGGAATTGCATTAACATCCGGTGTGGTTATGTTGCTAGTTGTTACTAAGTCTTTTTTCATAAAAGAGATCTTGACCTTTGGCAAAATTTTCGTTTTCAAAAGTTTTCATTTTCTTCTTAGTTTCTTTTATCTTAATGGCCTGCTCCAAAGGTGTCAGTTTGACAGAACTAGTTGGTTTGCCACCTATAGAATCACTTGACTCATTTGGCTTTGGAGCCTCAAGGTTTACCTTGGACACATATTTTCCAGGCTTCTTTTTATAAGTGCCTTTGTGTTTGTCAGAAGTACCAACCAAGTTCTCAGTGACCTTTGAATAATCAAACACAATTGATGGTTTGGTTTCAGTATCAGTCGGTTCCAAACCATGCACAATCGGGGGTGGAACTGAATTGCATTTCGATTCTTTGAACACCTTTTTTAGAGTTTCATCTTTGCAAAGAAAACTTGCAAAGGAAGCTGAGTTTTTGAAATTTCCAGTTGTCTTTTAAGATCTAGAATTTCAATTTTCAGTTCAGAAATCTTAGTATTAGCTTCTGCAAGCTTCTTTTCACAAAAGATGTAATCTTCAGTTTTGTTATTTAATTCAATTTTGGTGCTCAAAGTCGATGCATGTTTACTTTTCAGTTCAGCCTTAACGGCCTCCCACCTTTGTTTGTATATTTTTGTGTTCTCCTCTGCTAACATGTATTTGTCATAATACATAACTTTCTCATTAGAAAGTTCCTTCATTTTGTTAGCAAAGGTCATGCAACGTTCACAAGGTTTAGAGTCAACCTGAATGTTAGCCATAAAGGCTTGTTGGCCTTCTGCAAAGAAGTCTTCACCTGGAAGTTCAGGATCATCTTCAATTTTCACATTTTTCTCTTCAGTACACAGAAACGTAGATTCATCAGGATAATTTGCACCCTAGTCATAGCCTTCCCCAGTTTGAGAGACCAATGCTTTAGAATCTTGATTCGAAGCATTTGCATTTGAACTCGATGGAGTAGAGTTGCTTCCTGATGCTTTTGAACTTTGAGCTGCATACTTCTGAAACAATTTTGAAGTTTCTTGCTTCTTTGCATTATTGCATTCCTTGGCAAAGTGACCATAATTCTGACAATTATAGCAACGAACTTTGGATTTGTCGAACCCAAGCTTTCCGTCAGGATTTAAATCTTTGGGTCTCGTTCTTTGCATATACCTCTTACCTCTCCGAATAAGCATTTCCATGGACCAATTGATATCCATAAGTTCTAGATCATCAGCATTAATTTGTTTATAGTCTTCATTTGTTAACTCAGCACTAGTCAACTTTCCTGCCACTACTCCATCGTATGAAGAAACCATTGCTGAAAACAGCGCCATGAAATCATTTGTAGTTTTGGCAGAAAAAGCATTTTGATTTGGTGCAGAAGCAGATTGATTTGAGTAACTAGATATGTCACTGCAGCTTTTTGAGTAGAACTCTCACCAGAAGAACCCCGAGATACACTAGCATGACCACTCGACGAATTTTCAACATAAAAGGCAGTAGTTGGTGGGTTTGTGCTAGTTTTAGCCTTAGCATTCATTGTTGATGCCTTAGCTCCAAAATATACATCTGGATTATGAACTTGTGCTGGAAGAGTCTTCACTTGCATCATATCTAGTTCTGGAGCCAACAAGTTCCTTCTTAGATCATCATACGAAATCTCATCAAAACTTTTATCATGAGTTAAAAGCAAGATATATCCTTCCTACTTTGCTTGTAAAGCATCTAAAAGCTTTTCTTTCAATTCACCTGCCTCCTTTTTCCCTCCAACTATTTCTAGCTCACTTACCAAGTGTGACAACCTTGATATGAGATCATTGATTGTCTCATTTTGGATGTGACAGAAGTTATCATATTCTCTCAACAACACCTTCTTTTTGCTTTTCTTATATTGAGCGTTGCCTTCAAACCGATTAAACAACGCATCCCACAATGTTTTAGATGTTGTATGCATTTTAAATTGATGCAAGATATCCTTTGGTAAATCCATTGACAAGTTAGAATAAGCCTTTTTCTCCAGTTTGAACGCTTCTTTCTCAGCATCATTAATTTTATTGTAAGGCTTCACTTGACCAACAAATTCACCACTTGTGAACTTTGGAACTTCATACCCGTCAAGCATAGGAGTCCATACTGTAACATCAGTTACACCGATATACGATTCATAACGATTCTTCCAGTTATGAAAATCTTCGAATTTCATCAACTAACTTTGTTCATTGTTCCGATTTCGTTATCGTAGTTCAGTAGGGCTTGAACGGTTGTAGACATTGCAGCAAAGGCTTGGAACGTATCCATTATAATTTTCTTAAAAACTGATCAGGCGTACCAAATTATTGATCTGCATACTAGAACAAACACAGCGTACCACTTCTCACGGCGTACCACACTCAGACCAGAATAACACAGATGTACCACCAGCGGATCACATTACTCACGGACCAAAACGGATCAGACTGGTACGGCGTAACTGCCAACGTACCAGTCAGTAACTATCACGGACCAACAAACGAGATTGCCTTACGGACCAAGTGCAACGTACCAATAACACGATGAAGATTGTCGTGCGTACCAGCGTCATACCAGTGTGCTCTGATACCAATTTGTTAGAGCATGTTCCGAGTGTGGTCATTACTATGCGAATTATGTAATTATCTAGATTGTTGAAATAACTAGGTTGCCAACGTACCATGAAGCGTACCAAATGGTACGTTGGTGTCACACTCCGGTCAACGGATTCGGGTATGAACGGGAATGGAATCATAGTCGAGGATACATAGAACAACATCTAACACATTTAAAACTTTATAAAACATTACGTCATTATATTGCAGCGGAAAGTGATAGTGGATAATGATAATGTCTTACATTCCGAAAATAAGTCTTAAATTAATAATAAAACATTTAACGGTTTATTTGGATAATCGGGACTATGACTCCAAAAGCAGGTCCGATAGCATAGATAAGCCCCATTTGCATGTCTTCCGGTGATTTCGTAAATTACCTAAGAAATCATGAATTTAAAACGGGTCAACATAAAGTTGGTGAGGTTCACGGGTTTATGATTTATCAGTTAAACATTTGTAAAACAGTTGTCGGTATACTTAATATTACTTCGGTTTACCGTTGTGGATGTATGATCTCACCTGAACCTTGATTTCAAATACTAACGGTTTACCCACCCAGCATCTCTTGCCTAGAGATGTTAAACAGAGCAGAATAACTGACGTGTACCCCCAGACAATCCGGAGTCAGAACTGGAGCTACCAGTTAGGGTAGGGTTGTCAACCCAAATAGATCTATTCACTAGCTATCGTTTCGTACAGAAATAATTGAAATCAATTAAATGGTGGGATTATGGTTGTACAAACGTTCATAACGATAATGTACCAAGTTGGGCAATAAGTAAGAGAACAAGTAGTCATACGGCTAACAGATAAACCATAATATTAAGTAAAAAGCATTTATCAGATTTCATGATTTCTCCCCCAAGTATAAAACAGTTAAAAGGAAAAAGGGGCCGTGAAACTCACTGGTTCAGCAGATAAGCAGAAATTTAGCAGGATAGGAACGGTAGCACGTAACGTCCAAAAATTAAGGAAAAATCGGTGGAGAGTGGTGGTGGATTTCCGGCGGTTGGCGGTGGTTCGGCAGGGTGGCGTCGCGGCTGCAGAGGGCTGCCGGTGGTGGCAGCCGGTGGTTGGGATGGACGGCGGTGGTGAGGCCGGCCAAAGGAGGGAGGGAGAGGGAGAGAGGAAAGCAAGTGCTTGGTGCAAGAATTTTGGGTGGGGGTGTGTTCTCTTTTATAGTCAAATGGGTGGTTACTAACTTTTGGTTTAAGCATAAATCCCATTGTAATTTCTCATTAAGATCCAATGGTCGTTGATGTGTTGTCAACACCACATTCACCCACCTTTGTAGGTGACTAATTTTTATAAGTTTTATAAAAGTCTAGGAGCTTTTATAAAATATGGAGGGGTTAAGAGTTTATAAAAATTATGATTTTTATAAATTTATTCCAAGCACAATTTATTACAAAGGTGGTGGGTTTTAAGAAATTATTTGGGCCAAAAGTTTATAAAATCAAGTGAGTTAATTTTATAAAAATCATTGGGCCAAAACAATTAAATTAAAAGGTTTGGGGTTTGGGCCAAAGCCCATGCGCATTTGGTTAAAGGGTCGGGTTCGGCCCAAGGCCGTTGGGCCGCGGGTCGGGCCTCCGGGTAGGCTTGAACGATCGGTTAGTCGGGTTGAGTCATCGGATCGAGTTTCGGGTTTGCTCGGATTATTTTGGGCTTATTGGGCCTAACCGGGCCCAATAGGGTGATCGGTTATCGGTTTGGCTAAGTCTTGACAATTTACCAATTTTCATAACATTTTTAAGTTTCCAGAATGCTCGTAACAGTTTATATCAGTTTTGGTAAAATATAAAAGTCAATTTTTATATTTTATTTCTTGTTATTAAAATTCCATATTTGACATATATCATTTCTCAAGTTGGTCCGGTTTGGTAAACGTGAATGCAACGAAGACTGTTTCGTTTGTTCGCGTCAGTTTTAAGCTCGATTACCATGAGTGCTTAGAATCCCAGTTATTTCTAGCCACGTAATCACTTAAAATGTTCCCGTGTCGATGGTGAATATCCGTGACACATGTTTAAGAAAAATATAAAAATTTATATTTTTATATTCGTTTCTTATTGTTAACATCCCATTAATTCCTTAATGGTCTTTCATGTTTATTAGGACGCGTTTTACAATACAAACGTGGGAATCAGTTTTACGTCCGGTTTTTATAGTTACGTACAGTTACCAAACAGTTAATCATAGATAAGATAAGCACATAAGGTCTAATCTAAGGTCAAAGTAAGGAGCGTTGACTTGACTTTTGGACGAGGTGTCATATTCTCCCCCAGTTAGAAGAATTTCGTCCCGAAATTCAATTCTGACCACTGGTGGATGTAACGTTTTCAAAAGTCAAGGATACTTCTGACGCATTGGGTTCTTGCGTTCCCAGGTGTACCTTGGACCTTGCCTAGAGTTCCATCACTCCTAAATGATGGGAATGCGGCTACGCTTCAGTTCTAAATTTATTGGTCAAGTGTCTCGACAGTTTCCTCGACAAAGCGCAGTGCGTCGTCGACTTGAATTTCATCAAGCAGGACGACAAGCGTTTCGTCGTACAGACACTTATTTACTAATCATAAAAATGTCATGAACGCTACTAAACAGGATAGGCAGGCGTAGCTGGTACGCCACTGGGCCAATCGTTTCAATGATCGGTAGATAAATCTAAATAGAATGAGGATTGACACACGGATGAGCGAGGTATTGAGGATGAAGGTTTCTGGACAAGTCATGGGCTCTACCAGGATTTTCATGTAGTTCAGATTACAATTATGTGTGCACCCACAATTGTGGTTTGCCTTACATGATCAGCCTAAGTTTTGCTCATACTTGAGTTTTCGGTTTGTCGGAAAATAAGTTGTGTCGGGGACTCCATTGGTCTTATGGAGTAGTTGAGGTCGATTAACTTTCGATCAGATTCTTCCTTGAATCTTGAAAGTTCCAATGCAAACAAGGAGCTTTCATTCCTAGTTTACTAGACCTAATTATCATCTTTTCAAGGCAATACACGTTATAAGGTTTTGATCCCCCTTATAATTTCTAAAGGTTTGCGTCAAGCGACAGCATAGACTTTCTAACGATTGCGGGCGTCCGTAAGTCCATTGCAGATCAGAGGTAACTTGCTTGCAATACATCGGAGGGTACTTAATTGAGACTAGTAGGCTGGTTCCTTCCAACCTTAGTCCGGAAAGTAGATGAATGATACTTCCTTTCATGACGTGACGTCAAGAGGGTGTAGTTCGATGCCTTATGCGATAACTACTGATGTAGGAGGTCTAACTGGTGTTAAACGATTTTCCTAACTATTTCCAAGATCAACATCCGGAAAACGACATATCTTCCATTGTTGGATCAGTCCTATTTCATCTATTGCTCCATATAAAACGGGAGCACCCATAGGGAGTGGCTTGGATGAAGCCTTTATCTAGCAACTCTTGTAGTTGATTAGATAACTCTTGTACTACGGATGGTGCCAGACGGTAAGGGGATGTGGTACCAGGGCGGCTCCGGGTGTTAAGTCGATGCGAAATTTCTCTTACCGAAGGGGTAAAACTGGAAAGCCTTCGGGAAAGACTTCTGGGTATTCGCGGTCCATAGGAACATTCTTGATACGTTTATCCCTAGGTTTCCACTAAGTGACATGAGCTAAGATAGCACGGCATCCTTTGCGAAGGAATTTACGTGCCTTTATACTAGATGTGAGATTTAGCTTGCCTTGCATGTATAGAGTGTTACTATCTGCAAGTGGCACTCCTACCATTTTCTCGTGACATGTGATTTCCGCATGGTTCTTTGACAACCTATCTATCCTAACGATTACGTCGAGGTTTCTGGATTCAATGGGTATTAGGTCGATGCTAAACGTATGAGCGGAGAGTCCTAGTGAATAACCTTGGTAGATTACGACGGATTTGATTAATTCTCTATTGGCTCATTCTATGGTAACTTAGTGTCTAAGGCAGAATGGCCGATTTCGAAGGATTACAAGATAAAATCGGTAGGCACAAGATTCCTACCAGCATTAGCATCGAATAAAATAGAAGCTTAATGGTTGTTTACTATGAACGTACCCGTTTCCGTGTTCGGGTCACGACAGGCATCTTTAGCGTTGATCACAAAGACTCTTCCTCTAGCCTGGTTAGTATTCTGGCCCTTGTTATTCGGGCATTCACTCTTGAAGTGTCCAATGGTCCCGCAACCGTAGCAAGTGCGTTTTGGGCAGCTACGTGCTACATGTCCGTAAGTCTTGCAGATATTGCAAAAGACATTTCCACAATCACGTGTGTGGTGGAGGTTGCATTTGTTGCACAGGGGTGCAGTACTGGTGTAACCGGTCTTTCGGAGGGACTGGACATGGGTGGTAGCAGCATAGACCTTCTCTGGTTTGGATTCCTCAACAGGGGTCTTCTCGAAGTTCTCGTTCCGATTCTCCCAGAATCCATGCTTACGTTTGCTTGATGAAGGGATGGAACTGACATCAAGGGATTCATGTTCAGGCGATTTCTTGCCAAAGTTTACACCTTGACGATTTTCCTGATAGACAAGGTTGTGTGCCAGATGCACAGCATCCTGAAATGCCTGAGGGTTTGAGGAGAGAATGTTTCCTTGAATGTGTGGCGCAAGTCCCCAGATGTACCGTTCGATCTTCTTGTATGTCGGGGTGACCATAGTCGGACAGAGGTGAGCAAGCTCGCGGAACCTCTTAGTGTAGCCAGCAACGTCGGCTCCAACCATGGATAGGTTCCAGAATTCGGCTTTAAGTTTATGCAGTTCCTCTCTAGGACAGTACTCATCGCTCAACAGTCGTTTGAGTTCGTCCCATGTCATGGCATAGGCCAAGTCAGTTCCCATAGCATCGGCATGGGAGTTCCACCAGGTTAGTGCATCGTCAGTGAACGTGCACGTGGAATATTTGACCATGTACTGCTCGGGACAGTTGCTTATGCGGAATACTGACTCCATTTTCTCAAACCAACGGATTAATCCAACAGCGCCTTCGGAACCCTTGAAGTTGGTGGGTTTGCAATTCATAAAGTCTTTATATGAACATTCACGAGGGTCGCGTGCCCCTTTGTCAGCGTGACGTTGGGTTTCGGCGGTGGCGACTGTTTCAGCAACGCGCTGAGCGATCATCTCCTCGATTTCAGCGGCGCTCATCGGAGGAGGAAGAGGAGCATTTCTGGTGGTTTGGCGTCTAGGCGGCATGATTTTTCTTTAAGTTGTGAATGTCAACATAAAGAAAAACTTTAGATAATATGTAAATGGGGTTATTAACGTACGGAAATAGCTGCCACGACATATACCAACGATACCGTGATACGCGCAAACACAACCAAGAAATATAAGATAGAAGGGATAGAAAGGGATATAGCATATGCGAATGATTAACATGCCATAACCAAACGAATAATATCAATAATGATAACAACCATCATGATCATTAGCATAACCATACTACTAATTTCTATTCCCACCATATTAACTACAAAACATTCGATGATCAAAGTGAGACATGTTTGGTCTTGGGCTTGCAGCCCAGAAATACCACATACAAGATATAGATATGCTAAAATGGTGGTCCACAAAGGCTAGATTTAAAGTTATCTAAAAAGGTGGAGGTCCTAGGGGTATGGCTAGGGTGGTCGTGATCTGTGACATGCGGGTCATGAAGGTCATTACACGTCTAATGAAATCCTCTACGGTTGCGAGCCTCGCATGGAGGGCCTCGCTTGACAGAAGGAGGTTAGTGACGGTTGTGTTGACACCAGTCATGTGAGCATGAAGAGTGTCCATGAAGTCCTGGATGACATTCATGTGACCAGCAATCCTGGCCATCCGGGTCTCGAGGGCCCGAAGGTTAGTCACAGTAAGGTGTCGAGCAATGTCTCTCTCAACTAATTAAAAGGCCAGCTCATGACGATGCAGACATGCTACCAGTAGCGGTACAGTGTCCGCTATCGGCTTGTCAGTGAGCACAGAGATGCCAGACAGAGGACGGCGCGTGTCACCTCCTCTGATTGAGGGCTCGCCTCGCTGGTAAGAGCTAGGCAGTCTCTCAAGCAGTCTCTAGAAATGGAGTTGCCCAGGCATCCATGATAAATGAGTGTACTCGGAGGCGTTATGCCGCTTGGGCACTGGCTCGTCCGGGGATGGAGTATAGTCAGATACATCTCTATTGTTGTCTTCTCCGGAATCGGGAATGCAGATGACTTCCTTAGAAGACATCTCTACGATAATATTCCAAGAGAACGAGACAGAGTTAGTAACTATATAATAGCAATTAAACTAAATGAATAACTGCTAAGGAAATAGTAAACATGTATAACACATAAGTTAACATAGGCCAATATGTTGGAGAAGCGGTCTTGCATGCAAATGGTAGCTTCGGAGCGGATTATAGTCCAGGTTCAGTTTTTGGTTCGTTTGTTTGTTTATCCTGGTTCGCTATAACCACGGCTCTGATACCAATCTGTCACACCCCGGTCAACGGATTCGGGTGTGAACGGGAATGGAATCATAGTCGAGGATACATAGACAACATCTAACACATTTAAAACTTTATAAAACATTACGTCATTATATTGCAGCGGAAAGTGATAGTGGATAATGATAATGTCTTACATTCCGAAAATAAGTCTTAAATTAATAATAAAACATTTAACGGTTTATTTGGATAATCGGGACTATGACTCCAAAAGCAGGTCCGATAGCATAGATAAGCCCCATTTGCATGTCGTCCGTTGATTTCGTCAATTACCTAAGAAATCATGAATTTAAAACGGGTCAACATAAAGTTGGTGAGGTTCACAGGTTTATGATTCATCAGTTAAACATTTGTAAAACAGTTTTCGGTATACTTAATATTACTTCGGTTTACCGTTGTGGATGTATGATCTCACCTAAACCTTGATTTCAAATACTAACGGTTTACCCACCCAGCATCTCTTGCCCAGAGATGTTAAACAGAGCAGAATAACTGACGTGTCAACCCAAATAGATCTATTCACTAGCTATCGTTTCGTACAGAACTAATTGAAATCAATTAATGGTGGGATTACGGTTGTACAAACGTTCATAACGATAATGTACAAAGTTGGGCAATCAGTAAGAGAACAAGTAGTCATACGGCTAACAGATAAACCATAATATTAAGTAAAAAGCATATATCAGATTTCATGATTTCTCCCCCAAGTATAAAACAGTTAAAAGGAAAAAGGGGCCATGAAACTCACTGGTTCAGCAGATAAGCAGAAATTTAGCAGGATAGGAACGGTAGCACGTAACGTCCAAAAAGTAAGGAAAAATCGGTGGAGAGTGGTGGTGGATTTTAGGCGGTTGGCGGTGGTTCGGCAGGGTGGCGTCGCGGCGGCAGAGGGCTGCCGGTGGTGGCAGCCGGTGGTTGGGATGGGCGGCGGTGGTGAGGCCGGCCAAAGGAGGGAGGGAGAGGGAGAGAGGAAAGCAAGTGCTTGGTGCAAGAATTGTGGGTGGGGGTGTGTTCTCTTTTATAGTCAAATGGGTGGTTACTAACTCTTGGTTTAAGCTTAAATCCCATGGTAATTTCTCATTAAGATCCAATGGCCGTTGATGTGTTGTCAACACCACATTCACCCACCTTTGTATGTGACTAATTTTTATAAGTTTTATAAAAGTCTAGGAGCTTTTATAAAATATGGAGGGGTTAAGAGTTTATAAAAATTATGATTTTTATAAATTTATTCCAAGCATAATTTATTACAAAGGTGGTGGGTTTTGAGAAATTATTTGGGCCAAAAGTTTATAAAATCAAGTGAGTTAATTTTATAAAAATCATTGGGCCAAAACAATTAAATTAAAAGGTTTGGGGTTTGGGCCAAAGCCCATGCGCATTTGGTTAAAGGGTCGGGTTCGGCCCAAGGCCGTTGGGCCGCGGGTCGGGCCTCCGGGTTGGCTCGAACGATCGGTTAGTCGGGTTGAGTCATCGGATCGAGTTTCGGGTTTGCTCGGAATATTTTGGGCTTACTGGGCCTAACCGGGCCCAATAGGGTGATCGGTTATCGGTTTGGCTAAGTCTTGACAATTTACCATTTTTCATAACGTTTTTAAGTTTCGAGAATGCTCGTAACAGTTTATATCAGTTTTGGTAAAATATAAAAGTCAATTTTTATATTTTATTTCTTGTTATTAAAATTCCATATTTAACATATATCATTTCTCAAGTTGGTCCGGTTTGGTACGCGTGAATGCAACGAAGACTGTTTCGTTTGTTCGCTTCAGTTTTAAGCTCGATTACCATGAGTGCTTAGATTCCGAGTTGTTTCTAGCCACGTAATCGCTTAAAATGTTCCCGTGTCGATGGTGAATATCCGTGACACATGTTTAAGAAAAATATAAAAATTTATATTTTTATATTCGTTTCTTATTGTTAACATCCCATTAATTCCTTAATGGTCTTTCATGTTTATTAGGGCGCGTTTTCCAATACAAACGTGGGAATCAGTTTTACGTCCGGTTTTTATCAGTTACGTACAGTTACCAAACAGTTAATCATAGATAAGATAAGCACATAAGGTCTAATCTAAGGTCAAAGTAAGGAGCGTTGACTTGACTTTTGGACGAGGTGTCACAGTTGGGTAGTCTGGTACGTTGGGCATGAACACCTATAAAGAGGTGAAGCTTAGCTGTACAATTTAGATTTTCTGGTCATTTGTCTTTGTGTTGAGAAGAGAGGTATGTCCAACCTCTCCCGAGCTTCATTGATGTAAAGTCCTTCGGTGTAACCATTTGACACAATAAATGACTAGATTTCTCTGTCCCTATCTTTCTTCTGATCTGGAAACGATCCGTATCACGATCTAACAGTGGTAGCAGAGCCGTTGGCTCAATTTCCAGATCCTATTTTCATCTTTGAAGTTTTTGAGACGTTAAAAGGTTCAATTAGGTGAGATTCAGTGAGTTTTAGATCGATTTTTGATAAACCGAAGCTTTTTGAGTCAGTTTCGCACCTAATATAAGTGAATGAGTGAAGAAATTCGAAGAATTCTAAATCTGGAGTAAAATTGAAGATTTTTGCGTTTTTGAGTGATGGTACGTCTCTGGTACGCTGGTGGTACGCAAGGCAATCTTCAACCACCGTACCAGTGTATTCTTCCGCTGTACCATGGTCCTCTGGTGGTACGCATATGAATCTTCATCGAACGTACCATAGTGGTCCGGAGCGGTTATGCTTGGTACGCAGTAGTTACATCGTACCAAATGGTACGCTACTAGTATTGGTCCGCTGAAGTTTTGGTACGTTGGAGCTTATGGTCCGCCGCAAATTTTTTGGTGCATTTTCTGTGAAGCAATTTTGGTCAGCTCGATGCCTGCCAGGGGCTCTGCCCCATGGACAACGTTTCTTGAGGGCGCTGCCCCCGAACCCCCATTAATCAGTAATAAATATCTGGGGTTGTTTTAAAGAATGGGGTGAGGTCATGAGAAGTTCAAAGAACAAATCAGTTATCGAGTTTACCCTTGATTAGGTAGCTGTGCATTTACAATCAAGAGTTACCAGATTCCGATGCTTATCATGAATTAGTCGTCGAATTTGTGAAAATTTTTGTAGGTAGTCACGGTTTTTTATGATGGGCATATATTCAAAAATAAGTTTCTGATGATGGACAGAGATTCAGAAACTGGGGTGTGATTACTTTGGAAGGTTTGTCGGAGATTATCTTTCTACACAAATATAAAATATGTGATTCCACTGCGAGCTACCTGAAGAACATATTGCTTGCAGGGTTGGAATCGGGAATTGAATACGTCACATGTTTAGGGGGAAATTTGTGATCTTCATGGAAAACGGAAAATTTGAATATTCAAAGTAATCAGTTCAGGGATGACGGTAATTTGTGATCTTCATGGATAAGTAGTGTTTTCTGATGTTCGTGCGAACCGATATGTCAAAGTTTTCATTTATGGTTTGGAACTTTCTGTCATATGCCTAATACTTTCTTGAGTCGTGAGATTCTCGTGTTGATTTACCGAGAGCACTGACGTGATGTTCTTCGAGTGCTGATATATTAGGAGAGACTTAATGCTGAGGGGAATTTCTGTAATTGAAGTTTTATTTGATGAAAAACGGAAAATGTGAATATTCAAAGCAATCAGTTCAGGGATGACGGTAATTTATGATCTTCATGGATAGGTAGTGTTTTCTGATGTTCGTGTGAACCGATATGTGAAAGTTTTCAGTTATGGTTTGGAACTTTCTGTCATATGCCTGATACTTTCTTGAGTCGTGAGATTCTCGTGTTGCTCTACCGAGAGCACTGACGTGATGTTCTTTAACTTCTGATATATTGGGAGAGACTTAATACTGAGGGGGAATTTTTGTAATTGAAGTTTTATTTGATGAAAAACGGAAAATGTGAATATTCAAAGCAATCAATTCATGGATGATGGTAATTTGTGATCTTCATGGAAAGGTAGTGTTTTCTGATGTTCGTGCGAACCGACATGTCAAAGTTTTCAGTTATGGTTTGGAACTTTCTGTCATATGCCTGATACCTTCTTGAGTCGTGAGATTCTCGTGTTGATCTACCGAGAGCACTGATGTGATGTTCTTCAACTTCTGATATATTAGGAGAGACTTAATGCTGAGGGTGTTGGAACTTAAAATCTATGTGACATACGCCATCAAATCTGTTTACCGAATCATTCGACTGAAGAATCCATGTGAATTGATTCATAGATGCGGGTTGTGATGCTCGAGGCTCGCAGTTTGGACCAAAGACCGTTTTCTGGAAAAGTCAACGATTCGGGTCAACGGTCAACGTAAAAGTCAACGGAAGATCGGTTCGAGCGAGTCAAGCTTCGGATTAATTAAATCAACTTTGATTTAATTAATATTTATGTTATTTGATTTACTTCTAATTTTTGATCATTTATGTTTCTGTTGTTAGTCACCCTCACTATATATAGTGAGGGTGCCCATTACAAAAGAGAGTCTCAAGAGAGAGAGTCTCCAAGATGAATGGATGATTTCTCTTAGAATGTTGAGTCTTCCATTCTAGAGAGAGTGAGTAAGTCATGGATTTCTAGAGAGAGAGTGTTGTTATGATTTCTTGATTGTAATCATTCGATTAATGAAATCATTCGACTTGTTCATCATCTTTCTCTTATATTATGATTATCTATGATTCTTCTCATCATCATCTTTTCATGGGTTTTTCGAATTCGATCCTTCGTTCTCGCTCAAAGTCATGATTCTTGATGTGAAAATCGGTCCTGACAAATGGTATCAGAGCGGGTAACCGATCAGATTTCATCTCACGATGAATCTGGTCACTCGAATCTGGATTTTGAGCTTGAATATGGTGAAGATTAAAAAACTCATTTTTGAGACTTTTTCTCATTTTTCTTCATTATTGATGGATTCTGAACATATATGATGTTGTTAGATGTTAGGTTATTGTTCATGGAGTCTATCTTGATGATTTTTATCTTCTACATATTCAAATCAGTGAGAAAATTGAAGATCCGAGCTGAAAAACGTAAATGTTGAGTTTTTCCCGTTTTTAGGGTTTTTGAAGAATTTTGGGTTTGATTCTCTGTTTTCTGTGCGATTCTTCATGTTTTCGGATGAAGTGAGGTATGAATCTTGATGGAATACGCGTTCCGGATCCATTGGAAGCATCCATTTCGTCTGAATCTCAACTGTTTGGGCATATCTAGAAAAAAAAACACTAGTGTGTGTTTTATGGTGTTCTTCGTGTTCTTGAAGATTACCAGAATTTGATGACTGTTTATGATCCGATTTGCTACTGTTTATGGGTTGTTGGTGGCCACAATAGTCTCGTGAATGGTTTAGCTTCTTATTTCGTGCATCATTACGGGTTCTCCATTCGTTTTTGGGCAGTTTCAAGATCACCAAGTAAGGATTCTTATTCTTCATCATTTTCCAGATTTCTCTAACTGTTTTGAAGATATGAAGATTGCCTTAGCGGACTTGTATCAGTTCTTAGCGAACTTGACGGACGTTAGCGAACTTCTACAGCTCTTAGCGGACTTAAATCTGGTCTTAGCGAACTTCATTAGTTCTTAGCGAACTTGTTTGCTTTAGCATACTTGTTTGCTTTAGCGGACTTGTTTAAGTCTTAGCAGACTTCTTTAAGTCTTAGCGGACTTCAGAGGAGTCTTAGCGAACTTCTAGAAGGCTTTAGCGAACTTCTTGAGCTTAGCGGACTTGTTTTTGGGTTTTTATTAAAGATCGTTTCAAGACTTTTTGTTCGTCCAGGGTTGTAGAGGATCGACTCACGAGTCCAACGGTATAAAATTCCTCGAAATTGGTCAAGTATCATGGAAGATATGAGGTTTTTACGGTTTTCCGATGATGCATGCGTTTTTCCGGCGATCTTATTAGGGTTTCAGGTGGTAGACGAGTTTTGTGGAGAAGAAGCTGACGTGTCAAGCATGTATTGGCGGTCAGGAGAATATTTATCTCTCCTCTCTTTATCGTGTCCATAAGTCAACCGACAATCTCTTTGGTACGTCGAATTCTGATTGGGCAAGAGCATTCATGCATGGGCCCTCTCTGACGAAAAGAGCCGTTAGAAGAATTTGAGCTGCCCGTTTCTGATTGGCCGGATCCTCTTTCACGCGGATTGCCATTTCCAGACCGTAGGATCAGTTTTTTCTGGTCCGTTGGATTGCATCGTGTGTTTTTTCAGCTGGATTTTGATTGGCCCACACAGCCTTCACGCGGATCATGCTCTCCAAGCCCTTGGATCTACCTGTTTTCCAGCCGTTGGATCAAGAGAATTCTCTAATCTGATTGGTTCATTTATTTTCACATGGATTAAGGTTTTTCTTGAGGGATTTAATTGATTTAATTAATTTTCCGCATTATTTCGTCAAATACGGGTATTTTCTTATCAGTTTCTCAACGAGACTTAACGAGATAACGCCCGAACGGAATTGCAAAAATTATTTTTATTAGTTTCGGATTTATTCCATTTTATTGGGGTTCTCGTTTATTGACGTCACGAGCAACGTTTTCTATCGATCACTGACGGGTTAGCTTTATTATCCGGTTAATTACTCAGCTTTCTCGTTATATCTCATGGTTTATTTTTAGTGGATGCATCGCGGATGTCAATTAACCGGATTAACTGGAATCTCAGTTAATTATTGGAATTTATCTGTTAAATCTCTCGGAAGGCCGTCACTTCACGAAAAGTGATGGAATTTTTCAGATCGCGTTGTTTTCGCCAGTTTAATTCAGAGATCTTCACGGAATATTATTCTGAGCTCATGTTTCTTCGGCCAAATTACGAAGACTCCGGTTATGATTATCTTCGCGCGGGATGTCAAGTTTTCTCCGATTTGACAATTATCTTTATTTTTCGCATCCAACCTCAGTCGCGCGGATTATTCACAACTGTCAGCATCCGACTTCCGGTTTTTCGCAAGATTGTCCGATTTCAAGATGGTTTATCTGGTTTCTCTAGGCAACCGATCGTGACGGTTCGACTCCCCGCTTCTGATTTTTACGCTTCCGACTTGATGTTTTTGGAGAGATTTAGAGAAATAAGAGGAATTATTATGGATTTGGATATCGGGTCGATTATTCGGAGTTGGAGCATTTTCAGTGTTTGATTGGTTTATCTGATTCAGTTTGTTGCGGTTTTAACTCCGATGTTCAGCATTTTCTCAGTATTGTACCCGACCGTGTGAACCGAGTGAGCTGCAGCACTTGGCTCTCAACTGGAGCAACGAGAACAGAAGAAGCATATTCAGAGGGGGAATCTCTACAACAGATTGTCTCCGGTTTATCAGTTACTCATTGAAGATGTACGACAGAGCGATTCTTCGGCAGTTGAACATATTTGAAAGCATCAGTTAAGGGGGAATTGTTAGAACTTAAAATCTATGTGACTAACGCCATCAAATCTATTTACCGAAGCATTCGACTGAAGAATCCATGTGAATTAATTCAGAGACGCGGGTTGTGATGCTCGAGGCTTGCAGTTTGGACCGAAGACCGTTTTCTGGAAAAGTCAACCGTTCGGGTCAACGGTCAACGTACAAGTCAACGGAAGATCGGTTCGAGCGAGTCAAGCTTCGGATTAATTAAATCAACTTTAATTTAATTAATATTTATGTTATTTGATTTACTTGTAATTTTTGATCATTTATGTTTCTGTTGTTAGTCACCCTCACTATATATAGTGAGGGTGCCCATTACAAAAGAGAGTCTCAGGAGAGAGAGTCTCCAAGATGAATGGATGATTTCTCTTAGAATGTTGAGTCTTCCATTCTAGAGTGAGTGAGTAAGTCATGGATTTCTAGAGAGAGAGTGTTGTCATGATTTCTTGATTGTAATCATTCGATTAATGAAATCATTCAACTTGTTCATCATCTTTCTCTTATGTTATGATTATCTATGATTCTTCTCATCATCATCTTCTCATGGGTTTTTCGAATTCGATCCTTCGTTCTCGCTCAAAGTCATGATTCTTGATGTGAAAATCGGTCCTGACAGAGGGGGAATTTCTGTAATTGAAGTTTTATTTGATGAAAAACGAATAATGTGAATATTCAAAGCAATCAGTTCAGGGATGATGGTAATTTGATATCTTCATTGAAAGGTAGTGTTTTCTGATGTTCGTGCGAACCGATATGTCAAAGTTTTTAGTTATGGTTTGGAACTTTCTGTCATATGCCTGATACTTTCTTTAGTCGTGAGATTCTCGTGTTGATCTACCGAGAGTAATGACATGATGTTCTCTGACTGCTGATATATTGGGAGAGACTTAATGCTGAGGGGGAATTTCTGTAATTGAAGATGTTGACGTGTTGGTTTTCATAAAGATCAGAATGTATTATAAGTTTGTGAAGATTATGAATTGTTGTCAACATGTAGTGATATTCGTGGATGTCTTTACAAGTATCCGAGTAACAACTGATGAAGTGAACCATTATCTTATATGCCGGTTCCAATTGGATATGATGTGCTTAAAGCTAGGGGGAACTTTGTTGGTTATGGAGATTGTACAAGATTCTAACTGTTTCCTGCATTCCTGATATTCAGTCCAAGGGGAGTTTGCTGAGCAGACTGACTGATGACGATTGCTAGAAGATAAAGATCTACATTCGATAGTAATATCCAAGGGGGAATGTGTTAGAGCATGTTCTGAGTGTGGTCATTACTGTGCGAATTATGTAATTGTCTAGATTGTTGAAATAGCTAGGTTGCCAACGTACCATGAAGCGTACCAAATGGTACGCTGCAGCGTACCAAATGGTACGTTGGGTAGTCTGGTACGTTGGGCATGAACACCTATAAATAGGTGAAGCTTAGCTGTACAATTTAGATTTTTTGGTCATTTGTCTTTGTGTTGAGAAGAGGGTCTGTCCAACCTCTCTCGAGCTTCATTGATGTAAACTCATTCGATGTAACCATTTGACACAATAAATGACTAGATTTCTACGTCTCTATCTTTCTTCTGATCTGGAAACGATACGTGTCACGTTTTAACAATCTCAGGTAAAACCTATTCTTGAAAATGTGCTAACACACCTGTGCTCTCCTGCTTGCATTGAACAAGTGGAAAGATACAGGAATCACAATCGTGAGTTAATTGAAGAAGTTTCAAACCTCAAATAATTAAAATAATGCTTTAGAAAGACAGAAATCATAAATTTCTAAAGTAACTGCTGTAAATGAAGAAACTGAGAAACTAAAACAAACAAACTCATATCTAGAGACTCAGATTGATGACTTAATCTCCAAGCTAAACACCTCAAGAAAGTAGACCCAACATGCTAAGGAAGATGTGGGTGCTCTTGAGGTGAAGCTAACTGAAGCTCAATTTACCTGTGATAAATTTCAAAAGGCCAATTTTGGTCAAAAATGGGATGTATGGCAACAATGGGAGACTCCTATGCTTGAGAAGGCTGAAAAACTCTGTAAGGGTCTTATGTATGGCAAAAATGGGATTGGTTACACTTATGTTAAACCACCAAGTGACTATTTACCTGTCATTGAGCCAATCCCTGCCCTATAAACTGATAGCAAATTCTCCTTAGTTGTTGATAACACTGCATCTGAAACAATTGTTGAAGAAAAATGTGACAATGTCAAAACGGAAATCACTGCTACAAATACCTCTGCAGCAGTTGATCAATCAAAGACTTTGAAACCAAGGCTTGAAGTACCTCCACCTAATTTTTATGAACCAAAAGATTCAAAAGTTGGAGGTAAACATGTAAAAAATGTTAAAACTGGCAAAGGTCAAAGTTTTGGAAGAATTGTTTTTAGTCAAGAAACTAATGAGAAGTCCCCTAGATACACTCAAGCATACGATTCTCCTAGAATCCCAGAGTGTATATTTTGTGGGAAAATTAGTCATTTGGCAGCAGATTGCTATTTTAATCCTCTGAACAGAAACTAAGATGTAAAACCTAAAACTGTGAAAAGTCAAAATTTGGCTAAGAAGCTAACAGGAAAAGTTTCACATGTTAAAAATCATACAGTTAAACATTTTGAGTCAAATTCAAACAAGGTTTTAATTGGTAACGAGAGAAATGGAAGTTTCTCAGTTTTCAAGAAAAATAAATTTCCGTCGGATCTAAGCGTTGGCTAGGTAAGCGCCCTGTAGTAAGAGGAGTAGTTATGAACCCTGTAGACCATCCACATGGGGGTGGTGAAGGGAGGGCCCAATTGGTAGAAAAAAACCCACAACCCCTTGGGGTTATCCTGCACTTGGAAAAAGAAGTAGAAAAAGGAATAAATATAGTGATAATTTGATTCTTCGTCATACCATACCAATGATTTGGGTGATATGCCCAAGGTTCTTTTTGTCAAGCGTGGCAACCCAACTCCAGAATAGTTAAGGAGTTTTTAGGTTTGATTCATCTCCTAAAGGCGGCTCTCGGCTAGAGTTATATTAAGTTAAGGTGGGCTTAGGCATTAATTACCCATGGTGTTTTTCTTATTACCTATTGTATTTCTAGTGCTTTTTTATTTCCTAAAGGTGACCGGGACCTATTATTTCTAGTTGGTTTATGAATCATTGGGTTATTTACACAGAGGTATAGAAAAATTGTGGAAAATCGAACCACTATACAATATTTTCCTTATGTAACACGTTGGAATTATTTAGCTACTATGTTCACAGAAGCAATAACTGTGAATGCGCCAGAGCAATTAGGCAATATTCAAGTCCCTAAAAGGGCGGGGATATATCGCTCGGAGACGTGGAACAAAAATTCGTTTATTTGCATCAAGCTTTCGGGGGGCTCATTCAAGACTTACTCGAACTGAAGTGCATTAACATAAATACGGCAGTAAGAAGCGGCAATACAAAAGTGTGTAAACTATAAAAACGAGTCAAAGTTGAAGTTCAAGCGGAAAACCTCTCTGCTCGAACTCAAGTTCAACCGGAAAACAAGAAAAACTCCAGGTCTGCCACAACTTTAAAACAAAGACCTTCTTTGAAGTTTAATGAAAGTTATGAAGTGTTTGAGAGTCAAGGAAGGAGAAATCCTTCAAGAGGAAAAATCAATCCTCAAAATTCTTTTCAAATAGAAAGAAATTTTGGTCAAAATGACTTTGTGGCTAGTTCAAGCGGAAGTTTCACTATTCCGCTTCAAAATGCTAAAATTATCAAAAATATCTTTGCATCACATAAGTATGCTGCTTCACCTGAAAAAACTCGAATCCAAATGGATGACCAATCTTCAACCCATAATTTCATTAAACTTGAGTCCAACAAACAGAGGAAGTTTAGAGAATTCAGAGAAAGAAAAGTCCTGGAAAGGAAATAAAAAATAGGAAGCGAGAAATTTCATCATCAAAGCCCCTATTAAAACTTGGATCTTGAAAATAATGACTTGCTCACTGAGCAACCTATTTTAAATACTTTTGTACTAAAAAAGTACAAGTATAATGATGCATTGGAAAGACCCAAGACCACAAAGGCTTGGGTCCCATACAAAAACTAATAAAGTTGTGGCATGTGCAGGTGCAGAATAAGATTCAAGATCGACTTTGGATCGTTGACAGGGGGTGCACCAGCACATGACATGAAATAAAAACATCCTAGAAAACACAAAAACATTCAATGGAGGAGCTGTTGCTTTTAGAAGCAACAAGGGGTACATTTCAGCTAGAGGAGATGTTACAAATGGTTCACTAAGTTTTGATAGAGTCAATATTGTTGGTACATTAAACTTTAACCTACTCAATGTCTCACAAATGTGTGACAAGAGGTTAAACGTGATTTTTAATGAGAAAGAGGCAATCATACTAAAGTCTGGGGTTAAAATTTCTGAAGAAATGGTTTTGCTACACCTAACAGTGGCACTGCTTGTTTTATATCCAAAGCCTCAGTTGATGAGTCCGATCTTTGGCATAGAAGGCTAGGACTTGTGAACTAGACGAACATGAACATAATTGTCAATCTTGGTTTAGCAAGGGTCTTCCTGCTAAACACTTTACATGTTCTGAGCACTATGTGCCTTGCCTCAAGGGTAAGCAACACAAGCCTTCCTTCAAGCCAAAAGCTGAAAGTTCTATCTCTCAACCCTTAGATTTATTGCACATGGATTTATTTGGGCCAACTAGGGTAATGAGTTTGGGAAAAAAGTCATACTGTTTTGTGATAATTGATGATTTCACTAGATACACTTGGGTTTTCTTTCTAAAAACAAAAGATGAAACTGCTGAAGTGTTGAAAACACTTGTTGTCAAAATTGAAAATCAGTCAAAATTAAAAGTCAAAACAATCAGATGTGACAATAGCACTGAATTTAAAAATCATTTTTAAATTCATTTTGTGAGGAAAAAGGGATTGTAAGGTAGTTTAGTGCTCCCAGAACTCCAAAAGAAAATGGAGTTGCTGAAAGGAGAAACAGAACTTTGATTGAAACTTTGGTTGACAATAAATTACCTATGATTTTCTGGGCTGGAGCAGTAAACACTGCATGTTATGTTCAAAATAGAATTTTAATTGTTAAAGGGAAAAACAAAACACCATATGAGCTTTGGTGTAATAGAAAACCTGACATTTATTTCTTTAAATCTTTTGGGTGCCCTGTCAGAATTTTGATGACCAATGAGCTATTGCCAAAGTTTGTTGAAAATGCAGATGATGGATATTTTGTTGGATACTCAGGTGTGTCAAAAGCATTTAGAGTATACAAAAAGAGAACTAAAGTTGTTGAAGAAACACTGAATGTGTTCTTTAATGAGAAATCAAAGAACAACTTTACTTCTCAGCCCTCCTGGTTATATGGCATTGATGGACTAACCACTGCATTCAACATAACAGTTGAGAAGCCTGTTAGTAATTTTGTGTAGGATCAGGTAATCAAAACTTCAGCTGGTGAGCATTGGAAGAATAGTACAAAGAACCTTTCAATTGACCCTCCATTCTTCTCATCAGTTAGCATGAAACCATTCAAGCCAACAGCTGTGAACTACACTCTTGAAGTCATTCAAATAGAAGCAGATGCCGTTCTGGTTCAAAATCAAACGGAAGAACTTCCGGTCCAAGTTCAACCGGAAAATGACATTTCAGAGTCCTTGGAGAACTACGATTCTAGGATCACTAAGCCTTCAAACTCAAATGATTTTCAATCAAATGACCTCAGTTTTGAACATGAATCCTATGGGTCAATGCCCAGTTCCCAAGAATTGAACACAATATCAGATCTCATCTCATCTATTGGTAATGTTAAGCTTGATGACATCCTTCCACAACTCAACTTTCCCACCAATGGAAGAAGCCATGAATTTCCATTATTCTCGGATAGAAGAGTCAGCAAGTACCATCCGTTGAAAAATGTTATTAGAGATGTATCAGCATCAGTGTTTATAATGAGAAAATATATTGATGCACATATTGCTTGCATGCTGACTTTCTGTCTCAAGAGGTTCCTACCAAGGTGATGGATGCTTTAGAAGATAAAAGTTGGGTAGAAGCTATGCAAGAAGAACTGTTTCAAATCAACAAATAGAAAGTTTGGTAATTGGTTGATTTGCCAAAGAGGGTAGAAACAATTGGTACAAAATGGGTGTTCATAAATAAAAAGGATGACAGAGGAATTGTGGTGAAAAACAAAGGAAGATTAGTAGTGCAAGGGTATGCTTAAGAGGAAGGAATTGACTATGATGAAGTTTTTGCTCTTTTAGCAAGACTAGAAGCCATCAGAATCTTTTTTGGCTTATGTTGCATTCAGAATCTTTTTGGATGTCAAAAGTGCCTTTCTCTATGTGCTGTTAGATCAAGAAGTGTATGTATATCAACCTCCTAGTTTTGAGGACCCACACCACCCTAACAAAGTGTGTAAGCTTACAAAAGCTTTATATGGTCTCAAACAAGCTCCTAGGACTTGGTATGAAACCCTTTCCAACTATCTATTGGAAAATGGGTACAGGAGAAGAGCAATTGACAAAACACTTTTCATCAAGAAGGTTTGTGAAGATATGTTGATGGTTCAAACTTATGTGGATGACATCATCTTTGGTTTATCAAATTTTGGTCTTTGCAAGGAGTTCGAGGCTCTTACGCAAGCAAAGTTCGAAATGTGCTCAATGGGAGAACTCAGCTTCTTCTTAGGGCTTCAAGTGAAACAAACTTCTAGGTCCAACTTAGACCCAAGGATCTAACAAGTACGAGACCGATCAAGTGCGGAAAACGGATCGATCAAGAAGCTTGGACGAATCAAACTAAGAACACAAAGAACAATCTTTAAATCTCAATGTTTATTGCTATATCAAGAACAATGGATTACAAGTGTTGAGAGAAAAGGACATTACACCATGGAAAACACACACTTAGCAGCCTCACTCTCTTCTCCCCTGCATAAAAATAACCTAAGTGTTCTATTTATAGCAACAACAAGGAGTGAAAAAACATTAAATCACATAAGCTTCGTTTGAGGTAAACAACCCGGTTGAGTTGTCTCGGCTAAAACCAACTCGTGTGTCGTCTTGAGTGTTGTTGAAGTTGTCTTGACGTTATCTCGAAGGTATTGGCTCGTTTACAGATCATATTCGAGTGTTGAATTGCTCCAAATCACCAAACAACTCCACGAGATCGCCAAGAACAAATCACAGCCTTCAGACCTTGGTGAGGTCGCCAAGACTATGGGTGAGATCGCCAAGCTTTGGCGAGGTCGCCAAAAGCAAGCCACAACCTTCAAACCTTGGTGAGGTCGCCATGGTTGGTGAGGTTGCCAAGAACAAACGAAATCTCCAAGGCTTATCAGCGAGATCTCCAAGAACAAATGAAATCTCCAAGGCTTATCAGCAAGATCTCCAAGAACAAACGAGATCTCCAAGCTTATCAGCGAGATCTCCAAGCTTATCAGCGAGATCTCCAAGAACAAACGAGATCTCTAAGGCTTATCAGCGAGATCTCCAAGAACAAACAAGATCTTCAAGGCTGAAAATACACCAACTAGGAATGACCAATGTTGTACACCGCCAATTTACTTTTGTATCTTCAAGATGTTAACTCCAAACTCAGGAAATAAGTCAAATCCTTGAAATCTTCGCGTTTCAGAGAGTTGACTCGTTTTGATCCATTTGGAACAAATACATTGAATGTCTTCATCTTCACTCATCTTAGATGTTCCAACAATTCCCCCTAAGATGATGATATTCAATGTGGGTCATCAAGAGCATGATCTACGTCTCGAAACATTTACAAAGATCAGAAGAGATACTGGATCTAGGATCCTTAAGATTTAAATTCGAACGATATATGTGTGGAAGCTATGGTTTTATTAAAAATTGTTAGTGCAAAATATGTGTGACGTGTGTGTATTCCAGTTAGCGTCGTTAGTTGATATAGTTAGAATAGTTAAATCAAGGTTAGGAGGTGGAAAGTGTCAATCTATTAAAGTGGAGGGCTTGATTGTGATTTAGTATAACTCACATATATGTGATACGTAAGATAAAGAATTGAAGCCATCCGAATGATCGCCGAACTTGGAGTTCGACACACTAATGACTACCGAATGAAGTCCGAACCTTGTGTTTGGCAATCACAAACTGGATTGATATATATATGGAGGTTGGAGTTCGGACGAGAAAACCTTTGCTAAAAACGTTTCTCTGAGTTTGATCTTAAAGGGAGGAGTTTTCGATTTTGTTTTTTCTGAGAGAATTGATGTTAGGATCATGATTAGGAACTGTTAACGAGTCTATTCATGTAATCGTTGATCCGATTCGAGCTATAAACGAGTGATTATTTACGTTTTTGTGTTCTTTGTTTCGGTGAACTTTCGATCTCATTTTCGGTGTACAAATTCACTAGATCGGGGCGATTTCAATTGGTATCAAAGCAATCCAGGTGGATTTTCCAAAACTCAACCATTTCATGTAATTCTGGTATCAGAAGTTTGTTTCGACCATAGAAACCATTGCAACAAACGGATTTCAATCGGGTTGTGTATTGATTAGATCACAAGTAGTAATAAAACGTGAGTTCATTGGAGCTCTACGTTCGGTGTTTTAAGATCATCAAAAGCATAGAACAATGGTGCTTTTTTTAATCGGTTCGTTGTCATGAGTTCATAGCACTTTTCGGAATCAAATTTCGTCAAGATTTGAGCAAGTTACGGATTTTCAAAGTTTGTGGTGAATTAAGAATTGTGTTGGCCGGAAAAGACTCTTACTCGCCGGAATTTCTTTCATTCGAGAGAATTTGATTTCAATTGCATATCACGACTAATTTGTCCTATTTGACAAATTTTTTAATTTCAGCCCTCAAGTTTGAATACTTACAAAACTAATTACATAACTTTTATTAAAAAAATCAAACAAAACAACAACAAAAAACTTAAAGTTTTAAATATAACTAAACAAAAAAAAAATTAAAATTTTTTTTTTCCAAATTTTAATCATCACAATTTTTTTATAAAAAAAAATTTACACAAGTTTTTGTGTTTGTTGGATTGATTTGTGAACGCAGATTCTTTTGCATTTGTTGAATCGATTAACAAACATAAACACGTTTGTTTTTACTTTTGTTTTTACCGTGTTATTTTTCTGTTGCTTGTTTCTTTTCTTAAATCCAAACAAAAATTATAAACATTTTGTCTTTCAAAGTTAATTTTTCTTAAAAGAAAATACTAAAATTTTTACAAAAATATAAAATCAAACATCAAAAACAAATTTTCAAGTGGAATCATTTCAAGGTGCATATTCAAGTGACTTTTTGGAAGGCTTGGGATTGTTCATCAAGTATTTTTTGAGATTCAAAGGAACCGGGTTCACAATTCAAAGTGTTTCTTTGGTGTGACTACAAGAAGATGGCAGTTTATTACCGGTATTCATTTTCTGATACTTTGATGATTTTCAAAAGGATTGACAGTGAAGTTCCAATGCTACTTCATTTTGATGATTATTGCAAATGGAAAGGTCAATTTGAAGTGTTCTTGGTTGGTTTACATAAATATCTTTGGAATCCAATTCAAAATGGATATGAGTTCTGTTAGAACCTATTTGTTAGCAACACAAACTTATTGTTTTCTTATCTTGTATTTGATACTTCATTTTGTAATTGTCTTTTGATATGTACTTGGTGAACTTTGTGTAAATGTTAGCGTACTTGTTATGCTTCTTAGCGGACTTGTGACTTATGCTCTTAACGGACTTGATTTACTCTTAGCGTACTTATTTGAATGTTATCTTATCGGACTTATTTATTCCTAGCGAACTTGTTTACTTAGAAGACTTGTTTTGTTCCTAGCGTACTTAATTTGTTCTTAGCGAACTTGTTAGCGTACTTGTTCAAGTTAGCATACTTGTTCATGTTAGCGAACTTGATAATGCTTAGCGTACTTGTTAGCGTACTTGTTGCTACTTAGCGTACTTGTTAGCGGACTTGTTAAGTGCTAGCGAACTTCATTTTAGTCTTAGCGAACTTGTTCTCAGTTAGAATATTTTGCTGAATTCTAGGTAACGATTGTGTCATGTCAAACATTCCTTTTGTCCCAGGTTCTCTAGTAGTATACATACCAATGAGAAAACCCTATTGGCAACGCTTGAAGGAGTATTATTCCTACAGAGAGCCTTTGTGTGTGTGTTCTTGGTGTTAGTGTGTGTTCTTGAGCTTTAGGAATCATCAATAGGTGAGCATTGATGCTGATCCATCCGGAATCGACCATCACACAAGATTTCCGCACTTGTGTGATGAATCATATGAGAACAACGTGCTCAAATATGGTTCTGACAATTGGTATCAGAGCCTTGTTCTTCATTTTTGAAGGTTTTCTCAAAATGGAGAAAATCTCATATGAGTTGTCGATTTTGAATGGATTTTCTTGTTGTTTGAGTTGATTCTTGGTAGAAATCACTCAATAAACTCAATGCCATACTCAGATTTCTGAAAATCTCAAGTAAAATGGTCCGATTTTCAGATTTCAGCCAAGAATGTCATTTTTCTTTTAAGTCCTGTTCTTGAGATAAATTTTCAAATTTGTCTTTCTGTTGAATCTATGCTAAAATTGATAAATGGCGAGTGTTAGACTACTAAAACTGAATCTATAGCCACTGATTTCTCTCAAAAACATCAAGTATTGAAGATTTTAGAGGCTAAAAGTGGTGATTTTTGGTGTTCTTCACATAAACTCACTATTCCATTGATTTAGGTCATTTAGAGTGATTTTTGGAGTTCATGACAGTTGAGTAATGTATATTTCGAAACTATTGATGATGTTAAACATTGATTTTGTCAACATTGATTTTTGAGTTTGAATTTGCTCAAGAACAAGCTGTTCAAAATTTGGCTAAGTCTGAAAATTTGACTTTTCAATTTTTTTGCTGAAATCTCATTTATGAATGACTAATGATGTTTATTATTGTTGGTCTTGTAGGATTTGGGTATTTTCAAGCAATTTACTACTTTGCAAGCAAATGAACTGATTTCGACTCGTTTGACCCGTTCGCTTACTTTGTCTCGAAATTGACAAGTGTTGATCATTTCAACATGTTGGATCACTTCACTCCTGCCACTCAAGGCAACAATAGGCCTCCTAAACTCATGGGGGCAAGTGACATCGATGATTGGAAGGCGAAATTCCTTCTTACTTGGAATTCGTTGACTTTGACCTGTTGACTTTTGTAGTCGAAGGTCCTGCTGTGTTTGAAGTGGAAGAGGCTACTGCTGCTGGCTCTGCAGCAGCTGTTGTCGCTGGTGCTAATCCTCCACTTAAGAAGATGATTCCCAAACCAAGAAACAAGTTAGACGCTGCTGAAAAGGTTCAATTGAAAACTGACATGCGTGCACTTGGTTGCATTAAGATGGCTATCAATGTTGAGTTGCAATACCAATTTCGTGCTGCCACATCGGCTCATGAAATATGGGAAAGGTTGGAAAAGAAGTATGAGGGAAACCCGGCTACTAAGGAAAGACGATTGGATAAGATCAAGTTGGCATTCAACACGTTCTCTCATAAGCAAGGCGAATCATTTGAAACACATGTTAATCGTTTCTGCCGCATAATCACTGAGATGACGACAAAGAACATCCGACCTGAAAACAGTGCCATCATCAAGAAGGTCCTTCACTCCTTTCCTCAAGAGTTCGCTTCATATGTGACTTACTTGATCGGCAGTAATGATCTCTCTACTACCGACTATATGGATATGACCGACAAGGTTCGTGAGTATGAAGTTCGAGCCGTTGAGCGCAACGGAAAATCTCTCATGGGTGCTGTAACTGTTAGGAGTTCTTCTATTGCTCCCAATGCTGCGTTCATTGCTCCAGACCTAGATGATGAGTTCCAGTTCTCTGTTCCTGCTAGTCCAAGCCCACCTGTCTCTACTTCTGTTCCAGCTACTCCTCCAACTGAAGCTGTCACTGCTCCCGTCACCAGTCAGACCCCAAATGTGACTTTTGTGCAACAATCTCCAACTGGTTACTTCATTCAGCAATCATCTCCTGTAACTCAACCGAACACAAGCATGGATTCCGACTTGTGCAACGCTTTTCTGTCTTGCATGAATTCTCAGATGTCCGGAAGTCTTGAGTCTATGACCGTCTGTCAAGAAGACCTTGACCAAGTTTCTGCTGATGATCTCGAAGAGATCGGCATTAAATGGCAAATGGCTATGATAGCTGCCCGAACTCGAAAGTTCTTCAAGAAGACTGGAAGAAAGCTTTTTCAAGCTCCTTCAAACACCAACATCGGCTTCGATAAGTCAAAAGTGCAATGTTACAACTGTCAAGAAATGGGTCACTTTGCACGTGAATGTCCTAAGCCAAGGACGTGGAACGGGCAATCCAATTCTGGTGGAAGTAACCAATCTTATAAGAAACAAGGTAGTTCGTCTTTCCAGAAGCCACAGGGCACTAGCTCAAATTTCTCTTAACGAGGATCGTCATCTTCTCAACAACCACAAAGATCGGAAGAAAGCAACAAGGTGTTGGTATCGCTTGAAGACTCCAACTACAACTGGACCTCCTCGTCTCAAAATCCGTCTTCTATCCAGACAAACTATGCTCTTGTAGTGAAGGAAAATGATGGAGAGATAGATGTGTCTAACACTATTGACCCTCTCTTTCCAACTAACTTTTGCTTAATGGCTGGAATTGATGATCTGACTGAAGACAATGCTCAAGAAAATGGAACTGCTACTGAAGTAAGCTCATCTGAAGTTCAATCTGAGGCAAGTAAGAGGCTTGTAGAACTCCAATGCGAAACCTGTTGGACTCAGTCTGCCCAAGACACATACTAGATTGATGTGGCTAGTACGTTATGATCCAAGACGGGTCATACCCAATAACGAGTTAGACAAACACTCAATGGATATTTATTTAGATATGATCAATTAAATAAATATCACATAAAGAAGATATTTAGAAATGGGTTTCTAAATAATTGCACTTATGATTAAATCATATGGATGATTCAAATTGAGAGAAGTATAACAATGTTATTTAATTGGTTAAATAAATTGTTACATAACATATAAAAGGTTATATGTTACAATATATTTTGAACATTCCACATGTCATGTAATATGTTACATGACATAAGATATGCATATTAGCACGATATTTCAAAATATAAAAGATGGTTAAAGTGAATGACTAGATAGGAGGGAAAGTGAAATTTTGAAATGGTTTTCCCCCTCCTTTGGACCCCTTGGCCGGCTCTACCTCTTTATGAGGGTAGGTGGGCTTTTGCTTATCCAAGACATGCAAAACAACAAGTGCATGTAAAGAAAAGCAATAATTTGGATTCAAGCTAAGAGGAAGAGTCATCTTCAAGAAATCCTAGCAACAAGGGTGGTTGTTGCTTGAGCTCGTGGGTATCATCACTTTAGGCTTTCAAGTTAGATAGCAAGCCGGTTCATCCACATCATCTTCTTCACAATCTTAAGCTTTGAATAAGGTATAAATCTAAACACCTTATGGTTGTTTTAGTTTTGATATCATGCATACATGTTTGGATCCTCGGTTTGGTTTTTTGATAAACAATG
>JBCNJP010000023.1:47284517-47444517 GCA_039602395.1 Deinandra increscens subsp. villosa
GAATGCGATTTCCATTAAGAATCATACCTCACTTCATCCGAAAACATGAAGAATTGCCCAGAAAACAGAGAATCAAAGCTCAAAAATCTTCAAAAACCCCAAAAACAGGAAAAACTCAACAGTTACGAAAAAACAGCTCTGATCTCTATTTTTCACCACAGATTTGAACAAGTAGAAGATAAAAATCATCAAGATATACTCCATGAACAATAACCTAACATCTAACAACATCAGATCTGTCCAGAATCCATCAAAAATGAAGAAAAATGAGAAAAAGTCTCAAAAAATGGGTTTTCATCATCTTCACCCATTCAAGCTCAAAATCAGATTCGAGTGACCAGATTCACGGTGAGATTAATCTGATCGGTAACCGCTCTGATACCATTTGTCAGGACCGATTTTCACTACAAGAATCTCGATCTTGAGCTAGAACTAGGGTCGGATGAGAAAACCGAGAGAGACGATGATGATGGAGAAGAATCTAGGATAAACAAAGACAAGAAAGATGATGATCAAGTCGAATGATTTCATTAATCGAATGATTACAATCAAGAAATCATGAAGAACACTCTCTCATGGAAATCCATGACTCTCTCTCTCTTTCTAGAATGGAAATCTCACACTCTACAAGAAAATCATCATCTCCACATTTGGAGACTCCTTTTACTTGTAATGGGCACCCTCACTATATATAGTGAGGGTGACTAACAACAGAAAACATAAACAAATGAACAAAATTACAAGTAAATCAAATAACATAAAATATTAATTAAATCAAAGTTGATTTAATTAATCCGAAGCTTGTCTCGCTCGAACTGATCTTCCGTTGACTTTTACGTTGACCGTTGATCCGAACGGTTGACTTTTCCAGAAAACGGTCTTCAGTCCAAACTCGCAACCCTCGATCATCACAACCCGCGTCTCTGAATCAGTTCACATGGATTCTTCAGTCGAATGCTTCGGTAAACAGATTTGATGGCGTCAGTCACATATTCCCCCTTGACTGATGCTTTTAAATCTTTTCAACTGCTGAAGAATCGCTCTTTCGTACATCTTCAATGAGAAACTGATAAATCGGAGACAATCTGATGTAGAAATTCCCCCGCCGAATAAGCTTTTTCTGTTCTCGTTTCTCCAGTTGAGAGCCAAGTGTTCCGCTCACTCGGTTCACACGGTCGGGTACAATACTGAGAAAATGCTACATCTCGGAGTCCAAACTGTAACAAACCGAATCAGATAAACCAATCAATCATCGAACATGCTCCAACTCCGGATAATCGACCCGATAATCCAAATCCATAATAATTCCTCTTATTTCTCTAAATATCTCCAAAAACATCCAGTCGGAAACGTAAAAATCTGATACGGAGAGTCGAACCGTCGCGATCGGTTGCCTAGAGAAACCGGATAAAAAATCTTGAAATCGGACAAACTCGCGAAAAACCGGAAGTTGGATACTGACAGTTGTGAATGATCTGCGTGACTCAGGTTGGATGCGAAAATAAAGATAATTGTCAAATCTGAGAAAAATTGAGATCCCGAGCGAATAATGATCATAACCGGAGTCTTCGTAATTTTGGACAAAGAAAATCGAGCTCGGAAAAATAAATTCCGTGAAGATTTCTAAGTCATATCGGTGAAAACGGCTCAATCTGAGAAATTCCGTCAATTTTCGTCAAGGAACGGCTTCTTGAGAGATTTAACGGATAAATTCCAATAATTAACTGAGATTCCAGTTAATCCGGTTAGTTGACATCCACGCTGCATCCACTAAAAATAAACCGTGAGACATAATGAGAAAGCTGAATAATTAACCGGATAATAAAGCTAACCCGTCAGTGGTCGATAGCTAACGTGCGCGTGACGTCAATAAACGAGAATCCCCAATAAAATGGAATAAATCCATGACCACTAAAAATTTTCGCAATTCCGTTCGGGCGATTAATCGTAAGTCTCGTTGAGAAACTGATAAGAAAATACCCGCATCTAACGAAAAATACTGAAATAATATTTAGTGGATTAAATCCTCAAAGAAACACAATCCATGTGAAATGATATGGGCCAATCAGAATTGAGTCTTAAAACCCATCTTACGGCTGGAATTAACTCCGATCCAATGGCTGCAATTTGCGATCCAGGTAATGGTCTGCTGACCAATGAGGAATCATCACAAAATGGATCCTACGGTCCAGATGAACTGCTGATCAACGGCCTGGAGTAATGATCAGAGTGAGGGAGATTTCAGCCACTCACATGGTGACAACGAGAAAGCTGTCAACGGCTCCTTTAATCAGGTAGGACCAAGCCTTCTCTCTTGACCAATCAACACTCGACAAACAGAAGGGAATGTCGGTGTGTCCGACAAAAGAAAGAGAGAATGATTCTCCATGCAGCCAGTAGAAACACGACACGTCCTCAGTGTCCCGACCTGCTTCTTCTTCCTCATGCGAAACCCTAATTGATCAGAAATCCCACCGGAAAATCGTAGGTCACCGGAAAAACGTAAAAACGTAAAAACATCATAACTCCGTCAAAACTCAACGAAAATCTTCGAATTTTATACCAATGAACTCGTAGAATCGTCCTCTACAAGTCTGGACGACAAAAATCTCTTGAAACGATCTTGAACGAAGACCCAGTAACAAGTCCACTAACCTCGAATCAAGTCCGCTAAGACGATTTGAAGTCCGCTAAGCTTACAGAGAAGTTCGCTAAGCATTAAAGTTCGTTAAGGACAACCAAACAAGTCCGCTAGGGGTTGCCGGAAACAAGTCCGCTAGGAACAAGATCGAGAAGTCTGCTAACGTTGAAGAAGTTCGCTAAGACTCAACTAAGTTCGCTAGGGCAATTTGTAAACCTTCAAAAACTTGAATAAATCTGGAAAATCGATGAACACAAAGAACACTTCTTTGGTGAACTCGAATCTGCCCAAAAACATAAGAAGAACCCGTAATGATGCACGAAATGAGAAGCTAAACCATTCACGAGACTATTGTGGCCACCAACAACACATAAACAACAGCAACTCGGATCAAATTAGCTCCCAAATCTGGAAATCTTCAAGAACACGAAGAACACCATGAAACACACACTAGTGTGTGTTTTTCCAGATCTGCTCAAATGGTTGAGATTCAGACGAAATGGATGCTTCCAATGGATTCGGAATGCGATTTCCATTAAGAATCATACCTCACTTCATCCGAAAACATGAAGAATTGCCCAGAAAACAGAGAATCAAAGCTCAAAAATCTTCAAAAACCCCAAAAACAGGAAAAACTCAACAGTTACGAAAAAACAGCTCTGATCTCTATTTTTCACCACAGATTTGAACAAGTAGAAGATAAAAATCATCAAGATATACTCCATGAACAATAACCTAACATCTAACAACATCAGATCTGTCCAGAATCCATCAAAAATGAAGAAAAATGAGAAAAAGTCTCAAAAAATGGGTTTTCATCATCTTCACCCATTCAAGCTCAAAATCAGATTCGAGTGAACAGATTCACGGTGAGATTAATCTGATCGGTAACCGCTCTGATACCATTTGTCAGGACCGATTTTCACTACAAGAATCTCGATCTTGAGCTAGAACTAGGGTCGGATGAGAAAACCGAGAGAGACGATGATGATGGAGAAGAATCTAGGATAAACAAAGACAAGAAAGATGATGATCAAGTCGAATGATTTCATTAATCGAATGATTACAATCAAGAAATCATGAAGAACACTCTCTCATGGAAATCCATGACTCTCTCTCTCTCTCTAGAATGGAAATCTCACACTCTACAAGAAAATCATCATCTCCACATTTGGAGACTCCTTTTACTTGTAATGGGCACCCTCACTATATATAGTGAGGGTGACTAACAACAGAAAACATAAACAAATGAACAAAATTACAAGTAAATCAAATAACATAAAATATTAATTAAATCAAAGTTGATTTAATTAATCCGAAGCTTGTCTCGCTCGAACTGATCTTCCGTTGACTTTTACGTTGACCGTTGATCCGAACGGTTGACTTTTCCAGAAAACGGTCTTCAGTCCAAACTCGCAACCCTCGATCATCACAACCCGCGTCTCTGAATCAGTTCACATGGATTCTTCAGTCGAATGCTTCGGTAAACAGATTTGATGGCGTCAGTCACATATTCCCCCTTGACTGATGCTTTTAAATCTTTTCAACTGCTGAAGAATCGCTCTTTCGTACATCTTCAATGAGAAACTGATAAATCGGAGACAATCTGATGTAGAAATTCCCCCGCCGAATAAGCTTTTTCTGTTCTCGTTTCTCCAGTTGAGAGCCAAGTGTTCCGCTCACTCGGTTCACACGGTCGGGTACAATACTGAGAAAATGCTACATCTCGGAGTCCAAACTGTAACAAACCGAATCAGATAAACCAATCAATCATCGAACATGCTCCAACTCCGGATAATCGACCCGATAATCCAAATCCATAATAATTCCTCTTATTTCTCTAAATATCTCCAAAAACATCCAGTCGGAAACGTAAAAATCTGATACGGAGAGTCGAACCGTCGCGATCGGTTGCCTAGAGAAACCGGATAAAAAATCTTGAAATCGGACAAACTCGCGAAAAACCGGAAGTTGGATACTGACAGTTGTGAATGATCTGCGTGACTCAGGTTGGATGCGAAAATAAAGATAATTGTCAAATCTGAGAAAAATTGAGATCCCGAGCGAATAATGATCATAACCGGAGTCTTCGTAATTTTGGACAAAGAAAATCGAGCTCGGAAAAATAAATTCCGTGAAGATTTCTAAGTCATATCGGTGAAAACGGCTCAATCTGAGAAATTCCGTCAATTTTCGTCAAGGAACGGCTTCTTGAGAGATTTAACGGATAAATTCCAATAATTAACTGAGATTCCAGTTAATCCGGTTAGTTGACATCCACGCTGCATCCACTAAAAATAAACCGTGAGACATAATGAGAAAGCTGAATAATTAACCGGATAATAAAGCTAACCCGTCAGTGGTCGATAGCTAACGTGCGCGTGACGTCAATAAACGAGAATCCCCAATAAAATGGAATAAATCCATGACCACTAAAAATTTTCGCAATTCCGTTCGGGCGATTAATCGTAAGTCTCGTTGAGAAACTGATAAGAAAATACCCGCATCTAACGAAAAATACTGAAATAATATTTAGTGGATTAAATCCTCAAAGAAACACAATCCATGTGAAATGATATGGGCCAATCAGAATTGAGTCTTAAAACCCATCTTACGGCTGGAATTAACTCCGATCCAATGGCTGCAATTTGCGATCCAGGTAATGGTCTGCTGACCAATGAGGAATCATCACAAAATGGATCCTACGGTCCAGATGAACTGCTGATCAACGGCCTGGAGTAATGATCAGAGTGAGGGAGATTTCAGCAACTCACATGGTGACAACGAGAAAGCTGTCAACGGCTCCTTTAATCAGGTAGGACCAAGCCTTCTCTCTTGACCAATCAACACTCGACAAACAGAAGGGAATGTCGGTGTGTCCGACAAAAGAAAGAGAGAATGATTCTCCATGCAGCCAGTAGAAACACGACACGTCCTCAGTGTCCCGACCTGCTTCTTCTTCCTCATGCGAAACCCTAATTGATCAGAAATCCCACCGGAAAATCGTAGGTCACCGGAAAAACGTAAAAACATCATAACTCCGTCGAAACTCAACGAAAATCTTCGAATTTTATACCAATGAACTCGTAGAATCGTCCTCTACAAGTCTGGACGACAAAAATCTCTTGAAACGATCTTGAACGAAGACCCAGTAACAAGTCCACTAACCTCGAATCAAGTCCGCTAAGACGATTTGAAGTCCGCTAAGCTTACAGAGAAGTTCGCTAAGCATTAAAGTTCGTTAAGGACAACCAAACAAGTCCGCTAGGGGTTGCCGGAAACAAGTCCGCTAGGAACAAGATCGAGAAGTCTGCTAACGTTGAAGAAGTTCGCTAAGACTCAACTAAGTTCGCTAGGGCAATTTGTAAACCTTCAAAAACTTGAATAAATCTGGAAAATCGATGAACACAAAGAACACTTCTTTGGTGAACTCGAATCTGCCCAAAAACATAAGAAGAACCCGTAATGATGCACGAAATGAGAAGCTAAACCATCCACGAGACTATTGTGGCCACCAACAACACATAAACAACAGCAACTCGGATCAAATTAGCTCCCAAATCTGGAAATCTTCAAGAACACGAAGAACACCATGAAACACACACTAGTGTGTGTTTTTCCAGATCTGCTCAAATGGTTGAGATTCAGACGAAATGGATGCTTCCAATGGATTCGGAATGCGATTTCCATTAAGAATCATACCTCAGTTCATCCGAAAACATGAAGAATTGCCCAGAAAACAGAGAATCAAAGCTCAAAAATCTTCAAAAACCCAAAAAACAGGAAAAACTCAACAGTTACGAAAAAACAGCTCTGATCTCTATTTTTCACCACAGATTTGAACAAGTAGAAGATAAAAATCATCAAGATATACTCCATGAACAATAACCTAACATATAACAACATCAGATCTGTCCAGAATCCATCAAAAATGAAGAAAAATGAGAAAAAGTCTCAAAAAATGGGTTTTCATCATCTTCACCCATTCAAGCTCAAAATCAGATTCGAGTGAACAGATTCACGGTGAGATTAATCTGATCGGTAACCGCTCTGATACCATTTGTCAGGACCGATTTTCACTACAAGAATCTCGATCTTGAGCTAGAACTAGGGTCGGATGAGAAAACCGAGAGAGACGATGATGATGGAGAAGAATCTAGGATAAACAAAGACAAGAAAGATGATGATCAAGTCGAATGATTTCATTAATCGAATGATTATAATCAAGAAATCATGAAGAACACTTTCTCATGGAAATCCATGACTCTCTCTCTCTCTCTAGAATGGAAATCTCACACTCTACAAGAAAATCATCATCTCCACATTTGGAGACTCCTTTTACTTGTAATGGGCACCCTCACTATATATAGTGAGGGTGACTAACAACAGAAAACATAAACAAATGAACAAAATTACAAGTAAATCAAATAACATAAAATATTAATTAAATCAAAGTTGATATAATTAATCCGAAGCTTGTCTCGCTCGAACTGATCTTCCGTTGACTTTTACGTTGACCGTTGATCCGAACGGTTGACTTTTCCAGAAAACGGTCTTCAGTCCAAACTCGCAACCCTCGATCATCACAACCCGCGTCTCTGAATCAGTTCACATGGATTCTTCAGTCGAATGCTTCGGTAAACATATTTGATGGCGTCAGTCACATATTCCCCCTTGACTGATGCTTTTAAATCTTTTCAACTGCTGAAGAATCGCTCTTCCGTACATCTTCAATGAGAAACTGATAAATCGGAGACAATCTGATGTAGAAATTCCCCCGCCGAATAAGCTTTTTATGTTCTCGTTTCTCCAGTTGAGAGCCAAGTGTTCCGCTCACTCGGTTCACACGGTCGGGTACAATACTGAGAAAATGCTACATCTCGGAGTCCAAACTGTAACAAACCGAATCAGATAAACCAATCAATCATCGAACATGCTCCAACTCCGGATAATCAACCCGATAATCCAAATCCATAATAATTCCTCTTATTTCTCTAAATATCTCCAAAAACATCCAGTCGGAAACATAAAAATCTGATACGAAGAGTCGAACCGTCGCGATCGGTTGCCTAGAGAAACCGGATAAAAAATCTTGAAATCGGACAAACTCGCGAAAAACCGGAAGTTGGATACTGACAGTTGTGAATGATCTGCATGACTCAGGTTGGATGCGAAAATAAAGATAATTGTCAAATCTGAGAAAAATTGAGATCCCGAGCGAATAATGATCATAACCGGAGTCTTCGTAATTTTGGACAAAGAAAATCGAGCTCGGAAAAATAAATTCCGTGAACATTTCTAAGTCATATCGGTGAAAACGTCTCAATCTGAGAAATTCCGTCAATTTTCGTCAAGGAACGGCTTCTTGAGAGATTTAACGGATAAATTCCAATAATTAACTGAGATTCCAGTTAATCCAGTTAGTTGACATCCACCCTGCATCCACAAAAAAATAAACCGTGAGACATAATGAGAAAGCTGAATAATTAACCGGATAATAAAAATAACCCGTCAGTGGTCGATAGCTAACGTGCGCGTGACGTCAATAAACGAGAATCCCCAATAAAATGGAATAAATCCATGACCACTAAAAATTTTCGCAATTCCGTTCGGGCGATTAATCGTAAGTCTCGTTGAGAAACTGATAAGAAAATACCTGCATCTAACGAAAAATACTGAAATAATCTTTAGTGGATTAAATCCTCAAAGAAACACAATCCATGTGAAATGATATGGGCCAATCAGAATTGAGTCTTAAAACCCATCTTACGGCTGGAATTAACTCCGATCCAATGGCTGCAATTTGCGATCCAGGTAATGGTCTGCTGACCAATGAGGAATCATCACAAAATGGATCCTACGGTCCAGATGAACTGCTGATCAACGGCCTGGAGTAATGATCAGAGTGAGGGAGATATCAGCCACTCACATGGTGACAACGAGAAAGCTGTCAACGGCTCCTTTAATCAGGTAGGACCAAGCCTTCTCTCTTGACCAATCAACACTCGACAAACAGAAGGGAATGTCGGTGTGTCCGACAAAAGAAAGAGAGAATGATTCTCCATGCAGCCAGTAGAAACACGACACGTCCTCAGTGTCCCGACCTGCTTCTTCTTCCTCATGCGAAACCCTAATTGATCAGAAATCCCACCGGAAAATCGTAGGTCACCGGAAAAACGTAAAAACGTAAAAACATCATAACTCCGTCAAAACTCAACGAAAATCTTCGAATTTTATACCAATGAACTCGTAGAATCGTCCTCTACAAGTCTGGATGACAAAAATCTCTTGAAAGGATCTTGAACGAAGACCCAGTAACAAGTCCACTAACCTCGAATCAAGTCCGCTAAGACGATTTGAAGTCCGCTAAGCTTACAGAGAAGTTCGCTAAGCATTAAAGTTCGTTAAGGACAACCAAACAAGTCCGCTAGGGGTTGCCGGAAACAAGTCCGCTAGGAACAAGATCGAGAAGTCTGCTAACGTTGAAGAAGTTCGCTAAGACTCAACTAAGTTCGCTAGCGCAATTTGTAAACCTTCAAAAACTTGAATAAATCTGGAAAATCGATGAACACAAAAAACACTTCTTTGGTGAACTCGAATCTGCCCAAAAACATAAGAAGAACCCGTAATGATGCACGAAATGAGAAGCTAAACCATTCATGAGACTATTGTGGCCACCAACAACACATAAACAACAGCAACTCGGATCAAATTAGCACCCAAATCTGGAAATCTTCAAGAATACGAAGAACACCATGAAACACACACTAGTGTGTGTTTTTCCAGATCTGCTCAAATGGTTGAGATTCAGACGAAATGGATGCTTCCAATGGATTCGGAATGCGATTTCCATCAAGAATCATACCTCAATTCATCCGAAAACATGAAGAATTGCCCAGAAAACAGAGAATTAAAGCTCAAAAATCTTCAAAAACCCCAAAAACAGGAGAAACTCAACAGTTACGAAAAAACAGCTCTGATCTCTATTTTTCACCACAGATTTGAACAAGTAGAAGATAAAAATCATCAAGATATACTCCATGAACAATAACCTAACATCTAACAACATCAGATCTGTCCAGAATCCATCAAAAATGAATAAAAATGAGAAAAAGTCTCAAAAAATGGGTTTTCAACATCTTCACCCATTCAAGCTCAAAATCAGATTCGAGGGAACAGATTCACGGTGAGATTAATCTGATCGGTAACCGCTCTGATACCATTTGTCAGGACCGATTTTCACTACAAGAATCTCGATCTTGAGCTAGAACTAGGGTCGAATGAGAAAACCGAGAGAGACGATGATGATGGAGAAGAATTTAGGATAAACAAAGACAAGAAAGATGATGATCAAGTCGAATGATTTCATTAATCGAATGATTACAATCAAGAAATCATGAAGAACACTCTCTCATGGAAATCCATGACTCTCTCTCTCTCTCTAGAATGGAAATCTCACACTCTACAAGAAAATCATCATCTTCACATTTGGAGACTCCTTTTACTTGTAATGGGCACCCTCACTATATATAGTGAGGGTGACTACCAACAGAAAACATAAACAAATGAACAAAATTACAAGTAAATCAAATAACATAAAATATTAATTAAATCAAAGTTGATTTAAATAATCCGAAGCTTGTCTCGCTCGAACTGATCTTCCGTTGACTTTTACGTTGACCGTTGATCCGAACGGTTGACTTTTCCAGAAAACGGTCTTTAGTCCAAACTCGCAACCCTCGATCATCACAACCCGCGTCTCTGCATCAGTTCACATGGATTCTTCAGTCGAATGCTTCGGTAAACAGATTTGATGGCGTCAGTCACATATTCCCCATTGACTGATGCTTTTAAATCTTTTCAACTGCTGAAGAATCGCTCTTTCGTACATCTTCAATGAGAAACTGATAAATCGGAGACAATCTGATGTAGAAATTCCCCCGCCGAATAAGCTCTTTCTGTTCTCGTTTTTCCAGTTGAGAGCCAAGTGTTCCGCTCACTCGGTTCACACGGTCGGGTACAATACTGAGAAAGTGCTACATCTCGGAGTCCAAACTGTAACAAACCGAATCAGATAAACCAATTAATCATCGAACATGCTCCAACTCCGGATAATCGACCCGATAATCCAAATCCATAATAATTCCTCTTATTTCTCTAAATATCTCCAAAAACATCCAGTCGGAAACGTAAAAATCTGATACGAAGAGTCGAACCGTCGCGATCGGTTGCCTAGAGAAACTGAATAAAAAATCTTGAAATCGGACAAACTCGCGAAAAACCGGAAGTTGGATACTGATAGTTGTGAATAATCTGCGTGACTCAGGTTGGATGCGAAAATAAAGATAATTGTCAAATCTGAGAAAAATTGAGATCCCGAGCGAATAATGATCATAACCGGAGTCTTCGTAATGTTGGAAAAAGAAAATCGAGCTCGCAAAAATAAATTCCGTGAAGATTTCTAAGTCATATCGGTGAAAACGGCTCAATCTGAGAAATTCCGTCAATTTTCGTCAAGGAACGGCTTCTTGAGAGATTTAACGGATAAATTCCAATAATTAACTGAGATTCCAGTTAATCCGGTTAGTTGACATCCACGCTGCATCCACTAAAAATAAATCGTGAGACATAATGAGACAGCTGAATAATTAACCGGATAATAAAGCTAACCCGTCAGTGGTCGATAGCTAACGTGCGCGTGACGTCAATAAACGAGAATCCCCAATAAAATGGAATAAATCCATGACCACTAAAAATTTTCGCAATTCCGTTCGGGCGATTAATCGTAAGTCTCGTTGAGAAACTGATAAGAAAATACCCGCATCTAACGAAAAATACTGAAATAATATTTACTGGATTAAATCCTCAAAGAAACACAATCCATGTGAAATGACATGGGCCAATCAGAATTGAGTCTTAAAACCCATCTTACGGCTGGAATTAACTCCGATCCAATGGCTGCAATTTGCGATCCAGGTAATGGTCTGCTGACCAATGAGGAATCATCACAAAATGGATCCTACGGTCCAGATGAACTGCTGATCAACGGCCTGGAGTAATGATCAGAGTGAGGGAGATTTCAGCCACTCACATGGTGACAACGAGAAAGCTGTCAACGGCTCCTTTAATCAGGTAGGACCAAGCCTTCTCTCTTGACCAATCAACACTCGACAAACAGAAGGGAATGTCGGTGTGTCCGACAAAAGAAAGAGAGAATGATTCTCCATGCAGCCAGTAGAAACACGACACGTCCTCAGTGTCCCGACCTGCTTCTTCTTCCTCATCCGAAACCCTAATTGATCAGAAATCCCACCGGAAAATCGTAGGTCACCGGAAAAACGTAAAAACGTAAAAACACCATAACTCCGTCAAAACTCAACGAAAATCTTCGAATTTTATACCAATGAACTCGTAGAATCGTCCTCTACAAGTCTGGATGACAAAAATCTCTTGAAACGATCTTGAACGAAGACCCAGTAACAAGTCCACTAACCTCGAATCAAGTCCGCTAAGACGATTTGAAGTCCGCTGAGCTTACAGAGAAGTTCGCTAAGCATTAAAGTTCGTTAAGGACAACCAAACAAGTACGCTAGGGGTTGCCGGAAACAAGTCCGCTAGGAACAAGATCGAGAAGTCTGCTAACGTTGAAGAAGTTCGCTAAGACTCAACTAAGTTCTCTAGGGCAATTTGTAAACCTTCAAAAACTTGAATAAATCTGGAAAATCGATGAACACAAAGAACACTTCTTTGGTGAACTCGAATCTGCCCAAAAACATAAGAAGAACCCGTAATGATGCACGAAATGAGAAGCTAAACCATTCACGAGACTATTGTGGCCACCAACAACACATAAACAACAGCAACTCGGATCAAATTAGCTCCCAAATCTGGAAATCTTTAAGAACACGAAGAACACCATGAAACACACACTAGTGTGTGTTTTTCCAGATCTGCTCAAATGGTTGAGATTCAGACGAAATGGATGCTTCCAATGGATTCGGAATGCGATTTCCATTAAGAATCATACCTCAATTCATCCGAAAACATGAAGAATTGCCCAGAAAACAGAGAATTAAAGCTCAAAAATCTTCAAAAACCCCCAAAACAGGAAAAACTCAACAGTTACGAGAAATCAGCTCTGATCTCTATTTTTCACCACAGATTTGAACAAGTAGAAGATAAAAATCATCAAGATATACTCCATGAACAATAACCTAACATCTAACAACATCAGATCTGTCCAGAATCCATCAAAAACGAAGAAAAATGAGAAAAAGTCTCAAAAAATGGGTTTTCATCATCTTCACCCATTCAAGCTCAAAATCAAATTCAAGGGAACAGATTCACGGTGAGATTAATCTGATCGGTAACCGCTCTGATACCATTTGTCAGGACCGATTTTCACTACAAGAATCTCGATCTTGAGCTAGAACTAGGGTCGGATGAGAAAACCGAGAGAGACGATGATGATGGAGAAGAATCTAGGATAAACAAAGACAAGAAAGATGATGATCAAGTCGAATGATTTCATTAATCGAATGATTACAATCAAGAAATCATGAAGAACACTCTCTCATGGAAATCCATGACTCTCTCTCTCTCTCTAGAATGGAAATCTCACACTCTACAAGAAAATCATCATCTCCACATTTGGAGACTCCTTTTACTTGTAATGGGCACCCTCACTATATATAGTGAGGGTGACTACCAACAGAAAACATAAACAAATGAACAAAATTACACGTAAATCAAATAACATAAAATATTAATTAAATCAAAGTTGATTTAATTAATCCGAAGCTTGTCTCGCTCGAACTGATCTTCTGTTGACTTTTACGTTGACCGTTGATCCGAACGGTTGACTTTTCCAGAAAACGGTATTTCGTCCAAACTCGCAACCCTCGATCATCACAACCCGCGTCTCTGCATCAGTTCACATGGATTCTTCAGCCGAATGTTTCGGTAAACAGATTTGATGGCGTCAGTCACATATTCCCCCTTGACTGATGCTTTTAAATCTTTTCAACTGCTGAAGAATCGCTCTTTCGTACATCTTCAATGAGAAACTGATAAATCGGAGACAATCTGATGTAGAAATTCCCCCGCCGAATAAGCTTTTTCTGTTCTCGTTTCTCCAGTTGAGAGCCAAGTGTTCCGCTCACTCGGTTCACACGGTCGGGTACAATACTGAGAAAATGCTACATCTCGGAGTCCAAACTGTAACAAACCGAATCAGATAAACCAATCAATCATCGAACATGCTCCAACTCCGGATAATCAACCCGATAATCCAAATCCATAATAATTCATCTTATTTCTCTAAATATCTCCAAAAACATCCAGTCGGAAGCGTAAAAATCTGATACGGAGAGTCGAACCGTCGCGATCGGTTGCCTAGAGAAACCGGATAAAAAATCTTGAAATCGGACAAACTCGCGAAAAACCGGAAGTTGGATACTGACAGTTGTGAATGATCTGCGTGACTCAGGTTGGATGCGAAAATAAAGATAATTGTCAAATCTGAGAAAAATTGAGATCCCGAGGGAATAATGATCATAACCGGAGTCTTCGTAATTTTGGACAAAGAAAATCGAGCTCGGAAAAATAAACTCCGTGAAGATTTCTAAGTCATATCGGTGAAAACGGCTCAATCTGAGAAATTCCGTCAATTTTCGTCAAGGAACGGCTTCTTGAGAGATTTAACGGATAAATTCCAATAATAAACTGAGATTCCAGTTAATCCGGTTAGTTGACATCCGCGCTGCATCCACTAAAAATAAACCGTGAGACATAATGAGAAAGCTGAATAATTAACCGGATAATAAAGCTAACCCGTCAGTGGTCGATAGCTAACATGCGCGTGACGTCAATAAACGAGAATCCCCAATAAAATGGAATAAATCCATGACCACTAAAAATTTTCGCAATTTCGTTCGGGCGATTAATCGTAAGTCTCGTTAAGAAACTGATAAGAAAATACCCGCATCTAACGAAAAATACTGAAATAATATTTAGTGGATTAAGTCCTCAAAGAAACACAATCCATGTGAAATGATATAGGCCAATCAGAATTGAGTCTTAAAACCCATCTTACGGCTGGAATTAACTCCGATCCAATGGCTGCAATTTGCGATCCAGGTAATGGTCTGCTGACCAATGAGAAATCATCAAAAAATGGATCATACGGTCCAGATGAACTGCTGATCAACGACCTGGAGTAATGATCAGAGCGAGGGAGATTTCAGCCACTCACATGGTGACAACGAGAAAGCTGTCAACGGCTCCTTTAATCAGGTAGGACCAAGCCTTCTCTCTTGACCAATCAACACTCGACAAACAAGGGGAATGACGGTGTGTCCGACAAAAGAAAGAGAGAATGATTCTCCATGCAGCCAGTAGAAACACGACACGTCCTTAGTGTCCTGACCTGCTTCTTCTTCCTCCTGCGAAACCCTAATTGATCGGAAATCCCACCGGAAAATCGTAGGTCACCGGAAAAACGTAAAAACATCATAACTCCGTCAAAACTGAACAAAAATCTTTGAATTTTATACCAATGAACTCGTAGCATCGTCCTCTACAAGTCTGGACGATAAAAATCTCTTGAAACGATATATCTTGAACGAAGACCCAGTAACAAGTCCTCTAACCTCGAATCAAGTCTGCTAAGACGATTGAAGTCCGCTAAGATTACAGAGAAGTTCGCTAAGCATTAAAGTTCGTTAAGGACAACCAAACAAGTCCGCTAGGGGTTGCCGGAAACAAGTCCGCTAGGAACAAGATCGAGATGTCCGCTAACGTTGAAGAAGTTCTCTAAGACTCAACTAAGTTCGCTAGGGCAATCTGCAAACCTTCAAAAACTTGAATAAATCTGGAAAATCGATGAACACGAAGAACACTTCTTTGGTTAACTCGAATCTGCCCAAAAACATAAGAAGAACCCCTAATGATGCACGAAATGAGAAGCTAAACCATTCACGAGACTATTATGGCCACCAACAACACATAAACAGCAGCAACTCGGATCAAATCAGCTCCCAAATCTGGAAATCTTCAAGAACACGAAGAACACCATGAAACACACACTAGTGTGTGTTTTTCCAGATTTGCTCAAATGGTTGAGATTCAGACGAAATGGATGCTTCCAATGGATCTGGAATGCGATTTCCATTAAGAATCATACCTCACTTCATCCGAAAACATGAAGAATCGCCTAGAAAACAGAGAATCAAAGCTCAAAAATCTTCAAAAACCCCTAAAACGGGAAAAACTCAACAGTTACGAAAAAACAGCTCTGAACTCTATTTTTCACCACAGATTTGAACAAGTAGAAGATAAAAATCATCAAGACATACTCCATGAACAATACCTAACATCTAACAGCATCAAATCTGTCCAGAATCCATCAAAAATAAAGAAAAATGAGAAAAAGTCTCAAAAAAATGGGTTTTCATCATCTTCACCCATTCAAGCTAAAAATCAGATTCGAGTGACCAGATTCACGGTGAGATGAATCTGATCGGTAAACGCTCTGATACCATTTGTCAGGACCGATTTTCACTACAAGAATCTCGATCTTGAGCTAGAACTAGGGTCGGATGAGAAAACCGAGAGAGACGATGATGATGGAGAAGAATCTAGGATAAACAAAGACAAGAAAGATGATGATCAAGTCGAATGATTTCATTAATCGAATGATTACAATCAAGAAATCATGAAGAACACTCTCTTATGGAAATCCATGACTCTCTCTCACTCTTTAGAATGGAAATCTCACACTCTACAAGAAAATCATCATCTCCACATTTGGAGACTCCTTTTACTTGTAATGGGCACGCTCACTATATATAGTGAGGGTGACTAACAAAAGAAAACATAAATAAATGAACAAAATTACAAGTAAATCAAATAACATAAAATATTAATTAAATCAAAGTTGATTTAATTAATCCGAAGCTAGGATAAATAAAGACAAGAAAGATGATGATCAAGTCGAATGATTTCATTAATCGAATGATTACAATCAAGAAATCATGAAGAACACTCTCTTATGGAAATCCATGACTCTCTCTCACTCTTTAGAATGGAAATCTCACACTCTACAAGAAAATCATCATCTACACATTTGGAGACTCCTTTTACTTGTAATGGGCACGCTCACTATATATAGTGAGGGTGACTAACAAAAGAAAACATAAATAAATGAACAAAATTACAAGTAAATCAAATAACATAAAATATTAATTAAATCAAAGTTGATTTAATTAATCCGAAGCTAGGATAAATAAAGACAAGAAAGATGATGATCAAGTCGAATGATTTCATTAATCGAATGATTACAATCAAGAAATCATGAAGAACACTCTCTTATGGAAATCCATGACTCTCTCTCACTCTTTAGAATGGAAATCTCACACTCTACAAGAATATCATCATCTCCACATTTGGAGACTCCTTTTACTTGTAATGGGCACGCTCACTATATATAGTGAGGGTGACTAACAAAAGAAAACATAAATAAATGAACAAAATTACAAGTAAATCAAATAACATAAAATATTAATTAAATCAAAGTTGATTTAATTAATCCGAAGCTTGCCTCGCTCGAACTGATCTTCCGTTGACTTTTACGTGGCCCGTTGACCCGAACGGTTGACTTTCCAGAAAACGGTCTTCAGTCCAAACTCGCAACCCTCGATCATCACAACCCGCGTCTCTGAATCAATTCACTTGGATTCTTCAGTCGAATGCTTCGGTAAAAAAGATTTGATGGTGTCAGTCACATAGAGTTTTGTTCCAACACGAAGAGGTTCCTTCAGGAGGCCGAGCCTCTTCCTTCAATTTCTCCAAGGGGATTACTTCATCTTCTTCTGAGTGCCAAGGATCATCGTCTTTATAGGGATGTTGGAGTGCTAGCTATACCTCCATGGATAACTTGTTGCCTCCGAGTTGCTGGTTGTTTGCTAGTACTTCTTAGATGGCATCCCATCGCTTGAAGGGAACCCAATTTGTTGCGTCCAAATCCTTGGTCTCTGAACAACTAGATGTCCCGGGGGCATTTTGAGGTTCCTCTTTTAGGGTGACTTCTTGGTTTGCATGATTTCGTGCTTCATCTTCTTCCGCCCATATTCTTTTGAAGTACTCTTCTATTTTCTTGATGTGTTCTAACATTTTTTGTGTTGTTTCTTCAAGGTCACTTTTCTGAGGGGAAGAAGGTGTCTCTATTGTATATGGTGGGTATTTATTTCTAATTTTTTGGGTTGTTCATCCCTATAATGATTTTCACTACACCATAAACAAAATAAAGCGAAACCATGTATACACTTAGAAATTGAAGGTGGAAAATCATCCTCCACAACCGACATTCTCATGTGTTTCTTGTTCAAAGTTGTGTTTTGTCATTTGTAATGGTGGAGAAGAATATGAAAAATACCTTGGACCTTCCTCTAGTGGTGTATCATCTAATCGCAAGAATGCAAGCGTTCTCACTAATATGTAATAGTCCCTAAAGTAATGGGGACCGCCGCAGATTTTACACCAAACAGACTGAGGCTATCCATCATTGTAACCAAAATATTCCTCCGGATTATTATCCATCCTTGCAATATTTCTCAGAGAAAGATAGATGAATAGAAGGAACGGCTTCTTGAGAGATTAAACGGATAAATTCCAATAATTAACTGAGATTCCAGTTAATCCGGTTAGTTGACATCCGCGCTGCATCCACTAAAAATAAACCGTGAGACATAATGAGAAAGCTGAATAATTAACCGGATAATAAAGCTAACCCGTCAGTGGTCGATAGCTAACATGCGCGTGACGTCAATAAACGAGAATCCCCAATAAAATGGAATAAATCCATGACCACTAAAAATTTTCGCAATTCCGTTCGGGCGATTAATCGTAAGTCTCGTTAAGAAACTGATAAGAAAATACCCGCATCTAACGAAAAATACTGAAATAATATTTAGTGGATTAAATCCTCAAAGAAACACAATCCATGTGAAATGATATAGGCCAATCAGAATTGAGTCTTAAAACCCATCTTACGGCTGGAATTAACTCCGATCCAATGGCTGCAATTTGCGATCCAGGTAATGGTCTGCTGACCAATGAGAAATCATCAAAAAATGGATCATACGGTCCAGATGAACTGCTGATCAACGACCTGGAGTAATGATCAGAGCGAGGGAGATTTCAGCCACTCACATGGTGACAACGAGAAAGCTGTCAACGACTCCTTTAATCAGGTAGGACCAAGCCTTCTCTCTTGACCAATCAACACTCGACAAACAAGGGGAATGACGGTGTGTCCGACAAAAGAAAGAGAGAATGATTCTCCATGCAGCCAGTAGAAACACGACACGTCCTTAGTGTCCTGACCTGCTTCTTCTTCCTCCTGCGAAACCCTAATTGATCGGAAATCCCACCGGAAAATCGTAGGTCACCGGAAAAACGTAAAAACATCATAACTCCGTCAAAACTGAACAAAAATCTTTGAATTTTATACCAATGAACTCGTAGCATCGTCCTCTACAAGTCTGGACGATAAAAATCTCTTGAAACGATATATCTTGAACGAAGACCCAGTAACAAGTCCTCTAACCTCGAATCAAGTCTGCTAAGACGATTGAAGTCCGCTAAGATTACAGAGAAGTTCGCTAAGCATTAAAGTTCGTTAAGGACAACCAAACAAGTCCGCTAGGGGTTGCCGGAAACAAGTCCGCTAGGAGCAAGATCGAGATGTCCGCTAACGTTGAAGAAGTTCTCTAAGACTCAACTAAGTTCGCTAGGGCAATCTGCAAACCTTCAAAAACTTGAATAAATCTGGAAAATCGATGAACACGAAGAACACTTCTTTGGTGAACTCGAATCTGCCCAAAAACATAAGAAGAACCCCTAATGATGCACGAAATGAGAAGCTAAACCATTCACGAGACTATTATGGCCACCAACAACACATAAACAGCAGCAACTCGGATCAAATCAGCTCCCAAATCTGGAAATCTTCAAGAACACGAAGAACACCATGAAACACACACTAGTGTGTGTTTTTCCAGATTTGCTCAAATGGTTGAGATTCAGACGAAATGGATGCTTCCAATGGATCTGGAATGCGATTTCCATTAAGAATCATACCTCACTTCATCCGAAAACATGAAGAATCGCCTAGAAAACAGAGAATCAAAGCTCAAAAATCTTCAAAAACCCCTAAAACGGGAAAAACTCAACAGTTACGAAAAAACAGCTCTGAACTCTATTTTTCACCACAGATTTGAACAAGTAGAAGATAAAAATAATCAAGACATACTCCATGAACAATACCTAACATCTAACAGCATCAAATCTGTCCAGAATCCATCAAAAATGAAGAAAAATGAGAAAAAGTCTCAAAAAAATGGGTTTTCATCATCTTCACCCATTCAAGCTAAAAATCAGATTCGAGTGACCAGATTCACGGTGAGATGAATCTGATCGGTAAACGCTCTGATACCATTTGTCAGGACCGATTTTCACTACAAGAATCTCGATCTTGAGCTAGAACTAGGGTCGGATGAGAAAACCGAGAGAGACGATGATGATGGAGAAGAATCTAGGATAAATAAAGACAAGAAAGATGATGATCAAGTCGAATGATTTCATTAATCGAATGATTACAATCAAGAAATCATGAAGAACACTCTCTTATGGAAATCCATGACTCTCTCTCACTCTTTAGAATGGAAATCTCACACTCTACAAGAAAATCATCATCTCCACATTTGGAGACTCCTTTTACTTGTAATGGGCACGCTCACTATATATAGTGAGAGTGACTAACAAAAGAAAACATAAATAAATGAACAAAATTACAAGTAAATCAAATAACATAAAATATTAATTAAATCAAAGTTGATTTAATTAATCCGAAGCTTGCCTCGCTCGAACTGATCTTCCGTTGACTTTTACGTGGCCCGTTGACCCGAACGGTTGACTTTCCAGAAAACGGTCTTCAGTCCAAACTCGCAACCCTCGATCATCACAACCCGCGTCTCTGAATCAATTCACTTGGATTCTTCAGTCGAATGCTTCAGTAAAAAAGATTTGATGGTGTCAGTCACATAGAGTTTTGTTCCAACACGAAGAGGTTCCTTCAGGAGGCCGAGCCTCTTCCTTCAATTTCTCCAAGGGGATTACTTCATCTTCTTCTGAGTGCCAAGGATCATCGTCTTTATAGGGATGTTGGAGTGCTAGCTATACCTCCATGGATAACTTGTTGCCTCCGAGTTGCTGGTTGTTTGCTAGTACTTCTTAGATGGCATCCCATCGCTTGAAGGGAACCCAATTTGTTGCGTCCAAATCCTTGGTCTCTGAACAACTAGATGTCCCGGGGGCATTTTGAGGTTCCTCTTTTAGGGTGACTTCTTGGTTTGCATGATTTCGTGCTTCATCTTCTTCCGCCCATATTCTTTTGAAGTACTCTTCTATTTTCTTGATGTGTTCTAACATTTTTTGTGTTGTTTCTTCAAGGTCACTTTTCTGAGGGGAAGAAGGTGTCTCTATTGTATATGGTGGGTATTTATTTCTAATTTTTTGGGTTGTTCATCCCTATAATGATTTTCACTACACCATAAACAAAATAAAGCGAAACCATGTATACACTTAGAAATTGAAGGTGGAAAATCATCCTCCACAACCGACATTCTCATGTGTTTCTTGTTCAAAGTTGTGTTTTGTCATTTGTAATGGTGGAGAAGAATATGAAAAATGCCTTGGACCTTCCTCTAGTGGTGTATCATCTAATCGCAAGAATGCAAGCGTTCTCACTAATATGTAATAGTCCCTAAAGTAATGGGGACCGCCGCAGATTTTACACCAAACAGACTGAGGCTATCCATCATTGTAACCAAAATATTCCTCCGGATTATTATCCATCCTTGCAATATTTCTCAGAGAAAGATAGATGAATAGAAGGAACGGCTTCTTGAGAGATTAAACGGATAAATTCCAATAATTAACTGAGATTCCAGTTAATCCGGTTAGTTGACATCCGCGCTGCATCCACTAAAAATAAACCGTGAGACATAATGAGAAAGCTGAATAATTAACCGGATAATAAAGCTAACCCGTCAGTGGTCGATAGCTAACGTGCGCGTGACGTCAATAAACGAGAATCCCCAATAAAATGGAATAAATCCATGACCACTAAAAATTTTCGCAATTCCGTTCGGGCGTTTAATCGTAAGTCTCGTTGAGAAACTGATAAGAAAATACCCGCATCTAACGAAAAATACTGAAATAATATTTAGTGGATTAAATCCTCAAAGAAACACAATCCATGTGAAATGATATAGGCTAATCAGAATTGAGACTTAAAACCCATCTTACGGCTGGAATTAACTCCGATCCAATGGCTGCAATTTGCGATCCAGGTAATGGTGTGCTGACCAATGAGAAATCATCACAAAATGGATCCTACGGTCCAGATGAACTGCTGATCAACGGCCTGGAGTAATGATCAGAGCGAGGGAGATTTCAGCCACTCACATGGTGACAACGAGAAAGCTGTCAACGGCTCCTTTAATCAGGTAGGACCAAGCCTTCTCTCTTGACCAATCAACACTCGACAATCAAGGGGAATGACGGTGTGTCCGACAAAAGAAAGAGAGAATGATTCTCCATGCAGCCAGTAGAAACACGACACGTCCTTAGTGTCCTGACCTGCTTCTTCTTCCTCCTGCGAAACCCTAATTGATCGGAAATCCCACCGGAAAATCGTAGGTCACCGGAAAAACGTAAAAACATCATAACTCCGTCAAAACTGAACGAAAATCTTTGAATTTTATACCAATGAACTCGTAGCATCGTCCTCTACAAGTCTGGACGATAAAAATCTCTTGAAACGATATATCTTGAACGAAGACCCAGTAACAAGTCCTCTAACCTCGAATCAAGTCTGCTAAGACGATTGAAGTCCGCTAAGATTACAGAGAAGTTCGCTAAGCATTAAAGTTCGTTAAGGACAACCAAACAAGTCCGCTAGGGGTTGCCGGAAACAAGTCCGCTAGGAACAAGATCGAGATGTCCGCTAACGTTAAAGAAGTTCTCTAAGACTCAACTAAGTTCGCTAGGGCAATCTGCAAACCTTCAAAAACTTGAATAAATCTGGAAAATCGATGAACACGAAGAACACTTCTTTGGTGAACTCGAATCTGCCCAAAAACATAAGAAGAACCCCTAATGATGCACGAAATGAGAAGCTAAACCATTCACGAGACTATTATGGCCACCAACAACACATAAACAGCAGCAACTCGGATCAAATCAGCTCCCAAATCTGGAAATCTTCAAGAACACGAAGAACACCATGAAACACACACTAGTGTGTGTTTTTCCAGATTTGCTCAAATGGTTGAGATTCAGACGAAATGGATGCTTCCAATGGATCTGGAATGCGATTTCCATTAAGAATCATACCTCACTTCATCCGAAAACATGAAGAATCGCCTAGAAAACAGAGAATCAAAGCTCAAAAATCTTCAAAAACCCCAAGTACGGGAAAAACTCAACAGTTACGAAAAAACAGCTCTGATCTCTATTTTTCACCACAGATTTGAACAAGTAGAAGATAAAAATCATCAAGACATACTCCAGGAACAATAACCTAACATCTAACAACATCAGATCTGTCCAGAAGCCATCAAAAATGAAGAAAAATGAGAAAAAGTCTCAAAAAAATGGGTTTTCATCATCTTCACCCATTCAAGCTAAAAATCAGATTCGAGTGACCAGATTCACGGTGAGATGAATCTGATCGGTAACCACTCTGATACCATTTGTCAGGAACGATTTTCACTACAAGAATCTCGATCTTGAGCTAGAACTAGGGTCGGATGAGAAAACCGAGAGAGACGATGATGATGGAGAAGAATCTAGGATAAACAAAGACAAGAAAGATGATGATCAAGTCGAATGATTTCATTAATCGAATGATTACAATCAAGAAATCATGAAGAACACTCTCTTATGGAAATCCATGACTCTATCTCACTCTTTAGAATGGAAATCTCACACTCTACAAGAAAATCATCATCTCCACATTTGGAGACTCCTTTTACTTGTAATGGGCACGCTCACTATATATAGTGAGGGTGACTAACAAAAGAAAACATAAATAAATGAACAAAATTACAAGTAAATCAAATAACATAAAATATTAATTAAATCAAAGTTGATTTAATTAATCCGAAGCTTGCCTCGCTCGAACTGATCTTCCGTTGACTTTTACGTTGACCGTTGACCCGAACGGTTGACTTTCCAGAAAACGGTCTTCAGTCCAAACTCGCAACCCTCGATCATCATAACCCGCGTCTCTGAATCAATTCACTTGGATTCTTCAGTCGAATGCTTCGGTAAAAAAGATTTGATGGTGTCAGTCACATAGAGTTTTGTTCCAACACGAAGAGGTTCCTTCAGGAGGCCGAGCCTCTTCCTTCAATTTCTCCAAGGGGATTACTTCATCTTCTTCTGCGTGCCAAGGATCATCGTCTTTATAGGGATGTTGGAGTGCTAGCTATACCTCCATGGATAACTTGTTGCCTCCGAGTTGCTGGTTGTTTGCTAGTACTTCTTAGATGGCATCCCATCGCTTGAAGGGAACCCAATTTGTTGCGTCCAAATCCTTGGTCTCTGAACAACTAGATGTCCCAGGGGCATTTTGAGGTTCCTCTTTTAGGGTGACTTCTTGGTTTGCATGATTTCGTGCTTCATCTTCTTCCGCCCATATTCTTTTGAAGTACTCTTCTATTTTCTTGATGTGTTCTAACATTTTTTGTGTTGTTTCTTCAAGGTCACTTTTCTGAGGGGAAGAAGGTGTCTCTATTGTATATGGTGGGTATTTATTTCTAATTTTTTGGGTTGTTCATCCCTATAATGATTTTCACTACACCATAAACAAAATAAAGCGAAACCATGTATACACTTAGAAATTAAAGGTGGAAAATCATCCTCCACAACCGACATTCTCATGTGTTTCTTGTTCAAAGTTGTGTTTGGTCATTTGTAATGGTGGAGAAGAATATGAAAAATGCCTTGGACCTTCCTCTAGTGGTGTATCATTTAATCGCAAGAATGCAAGCGTTCTCACTAATATGTAATAGTCCCTAAAGTAATGGGGACCGCCGCAGATTTTACACCAAACAGACTGAGGCTATCCATCATTGTAACCAAAATATTCCTCCGGATTATTATCCATCCTTGCAATATTTCTCAGAGAAAGATAGATGAATAGAAGGAACGGCTTCTTGAGAGATTTAACGGATAAATTCCAATAATTAACTGAGATTCCAGTTAATCCGGTTAGTTGACATCCGCGCTGCATCCACTAAAAATAAACCGTGAGACATAATGAGAAAGCTGAATAATTAACCGGATAATAAAGCTAACCCGTCATTGGTCGATAGCTAACGTGCGCGTGACGTCAATAAACGAGAATCCCCAATAAAATGGAATAAATCCATGACCACTAAAAATTTTCGCAATTCCGTTCGGGCGTTTAATCGTAAGTCTCATTGAGAAACTGATAAGAAAATACCCGCATCTAACGAAAAATACTGAAATAATATTTAGTGGATTAAATCCTCAAAGAAACACAATCCATGTGAAATGATATAGGCTAATCAGAATTGAGTCTTAAACCCCATCTTACGGCTGGAATTAACTCCGATCCAATGGCTGCAATTTGCGATCCAGGTAATGGTCTGCTGACCAATGAGAAATCATCAAAAAATGGATCATACGGTCTAGATGAACTGCTGATCAACGACCTGAAGTAATGATCAGAGCGAGGGAGATTTCAGCCACTCACATGGTGACAACGAGAAAGCTGTCAATGGCTCCTTTAATCAGGTAGGACCAAGCCTTCTCTCTTGACCAATCAACACTCGACAAACAAGGGGAATGTCGGTGTGTCCGACAAAAGAAATAGAGAATGATTCTCCATGCAGCCAGTAGAAACACGACACGTCCTTAGTGTCCTGACCTGCTTCTTCTTCCTGCTGCGAAACCCTAATTGATCGGAAATCCCACCGGAAAATCGTAGGTCACCGGAAAAACGTAAAAACATCATAACTCCGTCAAAACTGAACGAAAATCTTCGAATTTTATACCAATGAACTCGTAGCATCGTCCTCTACAAGTCTGGATGACAAAAATCTCTTGAAACGATATATCTTGAACGAAGACCCAGTAACAAGTCCTCTAACCTCGAATCAAGTCTGCTAAGACGATTGAAGTCCGCTAAGATTACAGAGAAGTTCGCTAAGCATTAAAGTTCGTTAAGGACAACCAAACAAGTCCGCTAGGGTTTGCCGGAAACAAGTCCGCTAGGAACAAGATCGAGATGTCCGCTAACGTTGAAGAAGTTCTCTAAGACTCGACTAAGTTCGCTAGGGCAATCTGCAAACCTTCAAAAACATGAATAAATCTGGAAAATCGATGAACACGAAGAACACTTCTTTGGTGAACTCGAATCTGCCCAAAAACATAAGAAGAACCCCTAATGATGCACGAAATGAGAAGCTAAACCATTCACGAGACTATTATGGCCACCAACAACACATAAACAGCAGCAACTTGGATCAAATCAGCTCCCATATCTGGAAATCTTCAAGAACACGAAGAACACCATGAAACACACACTAGTGTGTGTTTTTCCAGATTTGCTCAAATGGTTGAGATTCAGACGAAATGGATGCTTCCAATGGATCTGGAATGCGATTTCCATTAAGAATCATACCTCACTTCATCCGAAAACATGAAGAATCGCCAAGAAAACAGAGAATTAAAGCTCAAAAATCTTCAAAAACCCCAAAAACGGGAAAAACTCAACAGTTACGAAAAAACAGCTCTGATCTCTATTTTTCACCACAGATTTGAACAAGTAGAAGATAAAAATCATCAAGACATACTCCAAGAACAATAACCTAACATCTAACAACATCAGATCTGTCCAGAATCCATCAAAAATGAAGAAAAATGAGAAAAAGTCTAAAAAAAATGGGTTTTCATCATCTTCACCCATTCAAGCTAAAAATCAGATTCGAGTGACCAGATTCATGGTGAGATGAATCTGATCGGTAACCGCTCTGATACCATTTGTCAGGACCGATTTTCACTACAAGAATCTCGATCTTGAGCTAGAACTAGGGTCAGATGAGAAAACCGAGAGAGAAGATGATGATGGAGAAGAATCTAGGATAAACAAAGACAAGAAAGATGATGATCAAGTCGAATGATTTCATTAATCGAATGATTACAATCAAGAAATCATGAAGAACACTCTCTTATGGAAATCTCACACTCTACAAGAAAATCATCATCTCCACATTTGGAGACTCCTTTTACTTGTAATGGGCACGCTCACTATATATAGTGAGGGTGACTAACAAAAGAAAACATAAACAAATGAACAAAATTACAAGTAAATCAGATAACATAAAATATAAATTAAATCAAAGTTGATTTAATTAATCCGAAGCTTGCCTCGCTCGAACGGATCTTCCGTTGACTTTTACGTTGATTGTTGACCCGAACGGTTGACTTTCCAGAAAACGGTCTTCAGTCCAAACTCGCAACCCTCGATCATCACAACCCGCGTCTCTAAATCAATTCACTTGGATTCTTCAGTCGAATGCTTCGGTAAAAAGATTTGATGGCGTCAGTCACATAGAGTTTTGTTCCAACACGAAGAGGTTCCTTCAGGAGGCCGAGCCTCTTCCTTCAATTTCTCCAAGGGGATTACTTCATCTTCTTCTGAGTGCCAAGGATCATCGTCTTTATAGGGATGTTGGAGTGCTAGCTATACCTCCATGGATAACTTGTTGCCTCCGAGTTGCTGGTTGTTTGCTAGTACTTCTTAGATGGCATCCCATCGCTTGAAGGGAACCCAATTTGTTGCGTCCAAATCCTTGGTCTCTGAACAACTAGATGTCCCGGGGGCATTTTGAGGTTCCTCTTTTAAGGTGACTTCTTGGTTTGCATGATTTCGTGCTTCATCTTCTTCCGCCCATATTCTTTTGAAGTACTCTTCTATGACCTTGATGTGTTCTAACATTTTTTGTGTTGTTTCTTCAAGGTCACTTTTCTGAGGGGAAGAAGGTGTCTCTATTGTATATGGTGGGTATTTATTTCTAATTTTTTGGGTTGTTCATCCCTATAATGATTTTCACTACACCATAAACAAAATAAAGCGAAACCATGTATACACTTAGAAATTGAAGGTGGAAAATCATCCTCCACAACAGACATTCTCATGTGTTTCTTGTTCAAAGTTGTGTTTGGTCGTTTGTGATGGTGGAGAAGAAAATGAAAAATGACTTGGACCTTCCTCTAGTGGTGTATCATTTACTCGCAAGAATGCAAGCATTCTCACTAATATGTAATAGTCCCTAAAGTAATGGGGACCGCCGCAGATTTTACACCAAACAGACTGAGGCTATCCATCATTGTAACCAAAATATTCCTCCGGATTATTATCCATCCTTGCAATATTTCTCAGAGAAAGATAGATGAATAGAAGGAACGGCTTCTTGAGAGATTTAACGGATAAATTCCAATAATTAACTGAGATTCCAGTTAATCCGGTTAGTTGACATCCGCGCTGCATCCACTAAAAATAAACCGTGAGACATAATGAGAAAGCTGAATAATTAACCAGATAATAAAGCTAACCCGTCAGTGGTCGATAGGTAACGTGCGCGTGACGTCAATAAACGAGAATCCCCAATAAAATGGAATAAATCCATGACCACTAAAAATTTTCGCAATTCCGTTCGGGCGTTTAATCGTAAGTCTCGTTGAGAAACTGATAAGAAAATACCCGCATCTAACGAAAAATACTGAAATAATATTTAGTGGATTAAATCCTCAAAGAAACACAATCCATGTGAAATGATATAGGCTAATCAGAATTGAGTCTTAAAACCCATCTTACGGCTGGAATTAACTCCGATCCAATGGCTGCAATTTGCGATCCAGGTAATGGTGTGCTGACCAATGAGAAATCATCACAAAATGGATCCTACGGTCCAGATGAACTGCTGATCAACGGCCTGGAGTAATGATCAGAGCGAGGGAGATTTCAGCCACTCACATGGTGACAACGAGAAAGCTGTCAACGACTCCTTTAATCAGGTAGGACCAAGCCTTCTCTCTTGACCAATCAACACTCGACAAACAAGGGGAATGTCGGTGTGTCCGACAAAAGAAAGAGAGAATGATTCTCCATGCAGCCAGTAGAAACACGACACGTCCTTAGTGTCCCGACCCGCTTCTTCTTCCTCCTGCGAAACCCTAATGATCGGAAATCCCACCGGAAAATCGTAGGTCACCGGAAAAACGTAAAAACATCATAACTCCGTCAAAACTGAACGAAAATCTTCGAATTTTATACCAATGAACTCGTAGCATCGTCCTCTACAAGTCTGGACGACAAAAATCTCTTGAAACGATCTTGAACGAAGACCCGATAACAAGTCCTCTAACCTCGAATCAAGTCTGCTAAGACGATTGAAGTCCGCTAAGATTACAGAGAAGTTCGCTAAGCATTAAAGTTCGTTAAGGACAACCAAACAAATCCGCTAGGGGTTGCCGGAAACAAGTCCGCTAGGAACAAGATCGAGATGTCCGCTAACGTTGAAGAAGTTCTCTAAGACTCAGCTAAGTTCGCTAGGGCAATCTGCAAACCTTCAAAAACTTGAATAAATCTGGAAAATCGATGAACACGAAGAACACTTCTTTGGTGAATTCGAATCTGCCCAAAAACATAAGAAGAACCCCTAATAATGCACGAAATGAGAAGCTAAACCATTCACGAGACTATTATGGCCACCAACAACACATAAACAGCAGCAACTCGGATCAACTCAGCTCCCAAATCTGGAAATCTTCAAGAACACGAAGAACACCATGAAACACACACTAGTGTGTGTTTTTCCAGATTTGCTCAAATGGTTGAGATTCAGACGAAATGGATGCTTCCAATGGATCTGGAATGCGATTTCCATTAAGAATCATACCTCACTTCATCCGAAAACATGAAGAATCGCATAGAAAACAGAGAATCAAAGCTCAAAAATCTTCAAAAGCCCCAAAAACGGGAAAAACTCAACAGTTACGAAAAAACAGCTCTGATCTCTATTTTTCACCACAGATTTGAACAAGTAGAAGATAAAAATCATCAAGATATACTCCATGAACAATAACCTAGCATCTAACAACATCATATCTGTCCAGAATCCATCAAAAATGAAGAAAAATGAGAAAAAGTCTCAAAAAATGGGTTTTCATCATCTTCACCAATTCAAGCTCAAAATCAGATTCGAGTGACCAGATTCACGGTGAGATGAATCTGATCGGTAACCGCTCTGATACCATTTGTCAGGACCGATTTTCACTACAAGAATCTCGATCTTGAGCTAGAACTAGGGTCGGATGAGAAAACCGAGAGAGACGATGATGATGGAGAAGAATCTAGGATAAACAAAGACAAGAAAGATGATGATCAAGTCGAATGATTTCATTAATTGAATGATTACAATCAAGAAATCATGAAGAACACTCTCTTATGGAAATACATGACTCTCTCTCTCTTTCTAGAATGGAAATCTCACACTCTACAAGAAAATCATAATCTCCACATTTGGAGACTCCTTTTACTTGTAATGGGCACCCTCACTATATATATTGAGGGTGTCAAACAACAGAAAACATAAACAAATAAACAAAATTACAAGTAAATCAAATAACATAAAATATTAATTAAATCAAAGTTGATTTAATTAATCCGAAGCTTGTCTTGCTCGAACTGATCATCCGTTGACTTTTATGTTGACCCGAACGGTTGACTTTTCCAGAAAACGGTCTTTAGTCCAAACTCGCAACCCTCGATCATCGCAACCCGCGTCTCTGAATCAGTTCACATGGATTCTTAAGTCGAATGCTTCGGTAAACATATTTGATGGCGTCAGTCACATATTCCCCCTTGACTGATGCTTTCAAATCTTTTCAACTGCTGAAGAATCGCTCTTTCGTACATCTTCAATGAGAAACTGATAAATCGGAGACAATCTGATGGAGAAATTCCCCCGCTGAATAAGCTTTTTCTGTTCTCGTTTCTCCAGTTGAGAGCCAAGTGTTCTGCTCACTCGGTTCACACGGTCGGGTACAATACTGAGAAAATGCTACATCTCGGAGTCCAAACTGTAACAAACCGAATCAGATAAACCAATCAATCATCGAACATGCTCCAACTCCGGATAATCGACCCGATAATCCAAATCCATAATAATTCCTCTTATTTCTCTAAATATCTCCAAAAACATCCAGTCGGAAGCGTAAAAATCTATTGCGGAGAGTCGAACCGTCGCGATCGGTTGCCTAGAGAAACCGGACAAAAAATCTTGAAATCGGACAAACTCGCGAAAAACCGGAAGTTGGATACTGACAGTTGTGAATGATCTGCGTGACTCAGGTTGGATGCGAAAATAAAGATAATTGTCAAATCTGAGAAAAATTGAGATCTCGAGCGAATAATGATCATAACCGGAGTCTTCGTAATTTTGGACAAAGAAAATCGAGCTCGGAAAAATAAATTCCGTGAAGATTTCTAAGTCATATCGGTGAAAACGGCTCAATCTGAGAAATTCCGTCAATTTTCGTCAAGGAACGGCTTCTTGAGAGATTTAACGGATAAATTCCAATAATTAACTGAGATTCCAGTTAATCCGGTTAGTTGATATCCGCGCTGCATCCACTAAAAATAAACCATGAGACATAATGAGAAAGCTGAATAATTAACCGGATAATAAAGCTAACCCGTCAGTGGTCGATAGCTAACGTGCGCGTGACGTCAATAAACGAGAATCCCCAATAAAATAAAATAAATCCATGAGCACTAAAAATTTTCGCAATTCCGTTAGGGCGTTTAATCGTAAGTCTCGTTGAGAAACTGATAAGAAAATACCCGCATCTAACGAAAAATACTGAAATAATATTTAGTGGATTAAATCCTCAAAGAAACACAATCCATGTGAAATGATATGGGCCAATCAGAATTGAGTCTTAAAACCCATCTTACGGCTGGAATTAACTCCGATCCAATGGCTGCAATTTACGATCCAGGTAATGGTCTGCTGACCAATGAGGAATCATCACAAAATGGATCCTACGGTCCAGATGAACAGCTGATCAATGGCCTGGAGTAATGATTAGAGTGAGGGAGATTTCAGCCATGGTGACAACGAGAAAGCTGTCAACGGCTCCTTTAATCAGGTAGGACCAAGCCTTCTCTCTTGACCAATCAACACTCGACAAACAGAAGGGAATGTCGGTGTGTCCGACAAAAGAAAGAGAGAATGATTCTCCATGCAGCCAGTAGAAACACGACACGTCCTCAGTGTCCCGACCTGCTTCTTCTTCCTCATGCGAAACCCTAATTGATCGGAAATCCCACCGGAAAATCGTAGGTCACCGGAAAAACGTAAAAACGTAAAAACATCATAACTCCGTCAAAACTCAACGAAAATCTTCGAATTTTATACCAATGAACTCGTAGAATCGTCCTCTGCAAGTCTGGACGACAAAAATCTCTTGAAACGATCTTGAACGAAGACCCAGTAACAAGTCCACTAACCTCGAATCAAGTCCGCTAAGACGATTTGAAGTCCGCTAAGCTTACAGAGAAGTTCGCTAAGCATTAAAGTTCGTTAAGGACAACCAAACAAGTCCGCTAGGGGTTGCCGGAAACAAGTCCGCTAGGAACAAGATCGAGAAGTCTGCTAACGTTGAAGAAGTTCGCTAAGACTCAACTAAGTTCGCTAGGGCAATCTGTAAACCTTCAAAAGCTTGAATAAATCTGGAAAATCGATGAACACAAAGAACACTTCTTTGGTGAACTCGAATCTGCCCAAAAACATAAGAAGAACCCGTAATGATGCACGAAATGAGAAGCTAAACCATTCACGAGACTATTGTGGCCACCAACAACACATAAACAGCATCAACTCGGATCAAATTAGCTCCCAAATCTGGAAATCTTTAAGAACACGAAGAACACCATGAAACCCACACTAGTGTGTGTTTTTCCAGATCTGCTCAAATGGTTGAGATTCAGACGAAATGGATGCTTCCAATGGATTCGGAATGCGATTTCCATTAAGAATCATACCTCACTTCATCCGATAACATGAAGAATTGCCCAGAAAACAGAGAATCAAAGCTAAAAAATCTTCAAAAACCCCAAAAACAGGAAAAACTCAACAGTTACGAAAAAACAGCTTTGATCTCTATTTTTCACCACAGATATGAACAAGTAGAAGATAAAAATCATCAAGATATACTCCATGAACAATAACCTAACATCTAACAACATCAGATCTGTCCAGAATCCATCAAAAATGAAGAAAAATGAGAAAAAGTCTCAAAAAAATGGGTTTTCATCATCTTCACCCATTCAAGCTCAAAATCAGATTCGAGTGACCAGATTCACGGTGAGATGAATCTGATCGGTAACCGCTCTGATACCATTTGTCAGGACCGATTTTCACTACAAGAATCTCGATCTTGAGCTAGAACTAGGGTCGGATGAGAAAACCGAGAGAGACGATGATGATGGAGAAGAATCTAGGATAAACAAAGACAAGAAAGATGATGATCAAGTCGAATGATTTCATTAATCGAATGATTACAATCAAGAAATCATGAAGAACACTCTCTTATGGAAATCCATGACTCTCTCTCTCTTTCTAGAATGGAAATCTCACACTCTACAAGAAAATCATAATCTCCACATTTGGAGACTCCTTTTACTTGTAATGGGCACCCTCACTATATATAGTGAGGGTGTCAAACAACAGAAAACATAAACAAATGAACAAAATTACAAGTAAATCAAATAACATAAAATATTAATTAAATCAAAGTTGATTTAATTAATCCGAAGCTTGTCTTGCTCTAACTGATCATCCGTTGACATTTATGTTGACCGCTTACCCGAACGGTTGACTTTTCCAGAAAACGGTCTTCAGTCCAAACTCGCAACCCTCGATCATCGCAACCCGCGTCTCTGAATCAGTTCACATGGATTCTTCAGTCGAATGCTTCGGTAAACAGATTTGATGGCGTCAGTCACATATTCCCCCTTGACTGATGCTTTCAAATCTTTTCAACTGCTGAAGAATCGCTCTTTCGTACATCTTTAATGAGAAACTGATAAATCGGAGACAATCTGATGTAGAAATTCCCTCGCTGAATAAGCTTTTTCTGTTCTCGTTTCTCCAGTTGAGAGCCAAGTGTTCTGCTCACTCGGTTCACACGGTCGGGTACAATACTGAGAAAATGCTACATCTCGGAGTCCAAACTGTAACAAACCGAATCAGATAAACCAATCAATCATCGAACATGCTCCAACTCCGGATAATCGACCCGATAATCCAAATCCATAATAATTCCTCTTATTTCTCTAAATATCTCCAAAAACATCCAGTCGGAAGCGTAAAAACCTGATGCGGAGAGTCGAACCGTCGCGATCGGTTGCCTAGAGAAACCGGATAAAAAATCTTGAAATCGGACAAACTCGCGAAAATCCGGAAGTTGGATACTGACAGTTGTGAATGATCTGCGTGACTCAGGTTGGATGCGAAAATACAGATAATTGTCAAATCTGAGAAAAATTGAGATCCCGAGCGAATAATGATCATAACCGGAGTCTTCGTAATTTTGGACAAAGAAAATCGAGCTCGGAAAAATAAATTCCGTGAAGATTTCTAAGTCATATCGGTGAAAACGGCTCAATCTGAGAAATTCCGTCAATTTTCGTCAAGGAACGGCTTCTTGAGAGATTTAACGGATAAATTCCAATAATTAACTGAGATTCCAGTTAATCCGGTTAGTTGACATCCGCGCTGCATCCACTAAAAATAAACCGTGAGACATAATGAGAAAGCTGAATAATTAACCGGATAATAAAGCTAACCCGTCAGTGGTCGATAGCTAACGTGCGCGTGACGTCAATAAACGAGAATCCCCAATAAAATGGAATAAATCCATGACCACTAAAAATTTTCGCAATTCCGTTAGGGCGTTTAATCGTAAGTCTCGTTGAGAAACTGATAAGAAAATACCCGCATCTAACGAAAAATACTGAAATAATATTTAGTGGATTAAATCCTCAAAGAAACACAATCCATGTGAAATGATATGGGCCAATCAGAATTGAGTCTTAAAACCCATCTTACGGCTGGAATTAACTCCGATCCAATGGCTGCAATTTACGATCCAGGTAATGGTCTGCTGACCAATGAGGAATCATCACAAAATGGATCCTACGGTCCAGATGAACAGCTGATCAATGGCCTGGAGTAATGATTAGAGTGAGGGAGATTTCAGCCATGGTGACAACGAGAAAGCTGTCAACGGCTCCTTTAATCAGGTAGGACCAAGCCTTCTCTCTTGACCAATCAACACTCGACAAACAGAAGGGAATGTCGGTGTGTCCGACAAAAGAAAGAGAGAATGATTCTCCATGCAGCCAGTAGAAACACGACACGTCCTCAGTGTCCCGACCTGCTTCTTCTTCCTCATGCGAAACCCTAATTGATCGGAAATCCCACCGGAAAATCGTAGGTCACCGGAAAAACGTAAAAACGTAAAAACATCATAACTCCGTCAAAACTCAACGAAAATCTTCGAATTTTATACCAATGAACTCGTAGAATCGTCCTCTGCAAGTCTGGACGACAAAAATCTCTTGAAACGATCTTGAACGAAGACCCAGTAACAAGTCCACTAACCTCGAATCAAGTCCGCTAAGACGGTTTGAAGTCCGCTAAGCTTACAGAGAAGTTCGCTAAGCATTAAAGTTCGTTAAGGACAACCAAACAAGTCCGCTAGGGGTTGCCGGAAACAAGTCCGCTAGGAACAAGATCGAGAAGTCTGCTAACGTTGAAGAAGTTCGCTAAGACTCAACTAAGTTCGCTAGGGAAATCTGTAAACCTTCAAAAGCTTGAATAAATCTGGAAAATCGATGAACACAAAGAACACTTCTTTGGTGAACTCGAATCTGCCCAAAAACATAAGAAGAACCCGTAATGATGCACGAAATGAGAAGCTAAACCATTCACGAGACTATTGTGGCCACCAACAACACATAAACAGCATCAACTCGGATCAAATTAGCTCCCAAATCTGGAAATCTTTAAGAACACGAAGAACACCATGAAACCCACACTAGTGTGTGTTTTTCCAGATCTGCTCAAATGGTTGAGATTCAGACGAAATGGATGCTTCCAATGGATTCGGAATGCGATTTCCATTAAGAATCATACCTCACTTCATCCGATAACATGAAGAATTGCCCAGAAAACAGAGAATCAAAGCTAAAAAATCTTCAAAAACCCCAAAAACAGGAAAAACTCAACAGTTACGAAAAAACAGCTTTGATCTCTATTTTTCACCACAGATATGAACAAGTAGAAGATAAAAATCATCAAGATATACTCCATGAACAATAACCTAACATCTAACAACATCAGATCTGTCCAGAATCCATCAAAAATGAAGAAAAATGAGAAAAAGTCTCAAAAAAATGGGTTTTCATCATCTTCACCCATTCAAGCTCAAAATCAGATTCGAGTGACCAGATTCACGGTGAGATGAATCTGATCGGTAACCGCTCTGATACCATTTGTCAGGATCGATTTTCACTACAAGAATCTCGATCTTGAGCTAGAACTAGGGTCGGATGAGAAAACCGAGAGAGACGATGATGATGGAGAAGAATCTAGGATAAACAAAGACAAGAAAGATGATGATCAAGTCGAATGATTTCATTAATCGAATGATTACAATCAAGAAATCATGAAGAACACTCTCTTATGGAAATCCATGACTCTCTCTCTCTTTCTAGAATAGAAATCTCACACTCTACAAGAAAATCATAATCTCCACATTTGGAGACTCCTTTTACTTGTAATGGGCACCCTCACTATATATAGTGAGGGTGTCAAACAACAGAAAACATAAACAAATGAACAAAATTACAAGTAAATCAAATAACATAAAATATTAATTAAATCAAAGTTGATTTAATTAATCCGAAGCTTGTCTTGCTCTAACTGATCATCCGTTGACATTTATGTTGACCGCTTACCCGAACGGTTGACTTTTCCAGAAAACGGTCTTCAGTCCAAACTCGCAACCCTCGATCATCGCAACCCGCGTCTCTGAATCAGTTCACATGGATTCTTCAGTCGAATGCTTCGGTAAACAGATTTGATGGCGTCAGTCACATATTCCCCCTTGACTGATGCTTTCAAATCTTTTCAACTGCTGAAGAATCGCTCTTTCGTACATCTTTAATGAGAAACTGATAAATCGGAGACAATCTGATGTAGAAATTCCCTCGCTGAATAAGCTTTTTCTGTTCTCGTTTCTCCAGTTGAGAGCCAAGTGTTCTGCTCACTCGGTTCACACGGTCGGGTACAATACTGAGAAAATGCTACATCTCGGAGTCCAAACTGTAACAAACCGAATCAGATAAACCAATCAATCATCGAACATGCTCCAACTCCGGATAATCGACCCGATAATCCAAATCCATAATAATTCCTCTTATTTCTCTAAATATCTCCAAAAACATCCAGTCGGAAGCGTAAAAACCTGATGCGGAGAGTCGAACCGTCGCGATCGGTTGCCTAGAGAAACCGGATAAAAAATCTTGAAATCGGACAAACTCGCGAAAATCCGGAAGTTGGATACTGACAGTTGTGAATGATCTGCGTGACTCAGGTTGGATGCGAAAATACAGATAATTGTCAAATCTGAGAAAAATTGAGATCCCGAGCGAATAATGATCATAACCGGAGTCTTCGTAATTTTGGACAAAGAAAATCGAGCTCGGAAAAATAAATTCCGTGAAGATTTCTAAGTCATATCGGTGAAAACGGCTCAATCTGAGAAATTCCGTCAATTTTCGTCAAGGAACGGCTTCTTGAGAGATTTAACGGATAAATTCCAATAATTAACTGAGATTCCAGTTAATCCGGTTAGTTGACATCCGCGCTGCATCCACTAAAAATAAACCGTGAGACATAATGAGAAAGCTGAATAATTAACCGGATAATAAAGCTAACCCGTCAGTAGTCGATAGCTAACGTGCGCGTGACGTCAATAAACGAGAATCCCCAATAAAATGGAATAAATCCATGACCACTAAAAATTTTCGCAATTCCGTTAGGGCGTTTAATCGTAAGTCTCGTTGAGAAACTGATAAGAAAATACCCGCATCTAACGAAAAATACTGAAATAATATTTAGTGGATTAAATCCTCAAAGAAACACAATCCATGTGAAATGATATGGGCCAATCAGAATTGAGTCTTAAAACCCATCTTACGGCTGGAATTAACTCCGATCCAATGGCTGCAATTTGCGATCCAGGTAATGGTCTGCTGACCAATGAGGAATCATCACAAAATGGATCCTACGGTCCAGATGAACTGCTGATCAACGGCCTGGAGTAATGATCAGAGTGAGGGAGATTTCAGCCATGGTGACAGCGAGAAAGCTGTCAACGGCTCCTTTAATCAGGTAGGACCAAGCCTTCTCTCTTGACCAATCAACACTCGACAAACAGAAGGGAATGTCGGTGTGTCCGATAAAAAACAGAGAGAATGATTCTCCATGCAGCCAATAGAAACACGACACGTCCTCAGTGTCCCGACCTGCTTCTTCTTCCTCATGCGAAACCCTAATTGATCGGAAATCCCACCGGAAAATCGTAGGTCACCGGAAAAACGTAAAAACGTAAAAACATCATAACTCCGTCAAAACTCAACGAAAATCTTCGAATTTTATACCAATGAACTCGTAGAATCGTCCTCTACAAGTCTGGACGACAAAAATCTCTTGAAACGATCTTGAACGAAGACCCAGTAACAAGTCCACTAACCTCGAATCAAGTCTGCTAAAACGATTTGAAGTCCGCTAAGCTTACAGAGAAGTTCGCTAAGCATTAAAGTTCGTTAAGGACAACCAAACAAGTCCGCTAGGGGTTGCCGGAAACAAGTCCGCTAGGAACAAGATCGAGAAGTCTGCTAACGTTGAAGAAGTTCGCTAAGACTCAACTAAGTTCGCTAGGGCAATCTGTAAACCTTCAAAAGCTTGAATAAATCTGGAAAATCGATGAATACAAAGAACACTTCTTTGGTGAACTCGAATCTGCCCAAAAACATACGAAGAACCCGTAATGATGCACGAAATGAGAAGCTAAACCATTCACGAGACTATTGTGGCCACCAACAACACATAAACAGCAGCAAATCGGATCAAATTAGCTCCCAAATCTGGAAATCTTCAAGAACACGAAGAACACCATGAAACACACACTAGTGTGTGTTTTTCCAGATCTGCTCAAATGGTTGAGATTCAGACGAAATGGATGCTTCCAATGGATTCGGAATGCGATTTCCATTAAGAATCATACCTCACTTCATCCGAAAACATGAAGAATTGCCCAGAAAACAGAGAATCAAAGCTCAAAAATCTTCAAAAACCCCAAAAACAGGAAAAACTCAACAGTTACGAAAAAACAGCTCTGATCTCTATTTTTCACCACAGATTTGAACAAGTAGAAGATAAAAATCATCAAGATATACTCCATGAACAATAACCTAACATCTAACAACATCAGATCTGTCCAGAATCCATCAAAAATGAAGAAAAATTAGAAAAAGTCTCAAAAAATGGGTTTTCATCATCTTCACCCTTTCAAGCTCAAAATCAGATTCGAGTGACCAGATTCACGGTGAGATGAATCTGATCGGTAACCGCTCTGATACCATTTGTCAGGACCGATTTTCATTACAAGAATCTCGATCTTGAGCTAGAACTAGGGTCGGATGAGAAAACTGAGAGAGACGATGATGATGGAGAAGAATCTAGGATAAACAAAGACAAGAAAGATGAAGATCAAGTCGAATGATTTCATTAATCGAATGATTACAATCAAGAAATCATGAAGAACACTCTCTTATGGAAATCCATGACTCTCTCTCTCTTTCTAGAATGGAAATCTCACACTCTACAAGAAAATCATAATCTCCACATTTGGAGACTCCTTTCACTTGTAATGGGCACCCTCACTATATATAGTGAGGGTGTCAAACAACAGAAAACATAAACAAATGAACAAAATTACAAGTAAATCAAATAACATAAAATATTAATTAAATCAAAGTTGATTTAATTAATCCGAAGCTTGTCTTGCTCGAACTGATCATCCGTTGACTTTTATGTTGACCGTTTACCCGAACGGTTGACTTTTCCAGAAAACGGTCTTCAGTCCAAACTCGCAACCCTCGATCATCGCAACCCGCGTCTCTGAATCAGTTCACATGGATTCTACAGTCGAATGCTTCGGTAAACAGATTTGATGGCGTCAGTCACATATTCCCCCCTTGACTGATGCTTTCAAATCTTTTCAACTGCTGAAGAATCGCTCTTTCGTACATCTTCAATGAGAAACTGATAAATCGGAGACAATCTGATGTAGAAATTCCCCCGCTGAATAAGCTTTTTCTGTTCTCGTTTCTCCAGTTGAGAGCCAAGTGTTCTGCTCACTCGGTTCACACGGTCGGGTACAATACTGAGAAAATGCTACATCTCGGAGTCCAAACTGTAACAAACCGAATCAGATAAACCAATCAATCATCGAACATGCTCCAACTCCGGATAATCGACCCGATAATCCAAATCCATAATAATTCTTCTTATTTCTCTAAATATCTCCAAAAACATCCAGTCGGAAGCGTAAAAATCTGATGCGGAGAGTCGAACCGTCGCGATCGGTTGCCTAGAGAAACCGGATAAAAAATCTTGAAATCGGACAAACTCGCGAAAATCCGGAAGTTGGATACTGACAGTTGTGAATGATCTGCGTGACTCAGGTTGGATGCGAAAATAAAGATAATTGTCAAATCTGAGAAAAATTGAGATCCCGAGCGAATATTGATCATAACCGGAGTCTTTGTAATTTTGGACAAAGAAAATCGAGCTCGGAAAAATAAATTCCGTGAAGATTTCTAAGTCATATCGGTGAAAACGGCTCAATCTGAGAAATTCCGTCAATTTTCGTCAAGGAACGGCTTCTTGAGAGATTTAACGGATAAATTCCAATAATTAACTGAGATTCCAGTTAATCCGGTTAGTTGACATCCGCGCTGCATCCACTAAAAATAAACCGTGAGACATAATGAGAAAGCTGAATAATTAACCGGATAATAAAGCTAACCCGTCAGTGGTCGATAGCTAACGTGCGCGTGACGTCAATAAACGAGAATCCCCAATAAAATGGAATAAATCCATGACCACTAAAAATTTTCGCAATTCCGTTAGGGCGTTTAATCGTAAGTCTCGTTGAGAAACTGATAAGAAAATACCCGCATCTAACGAAAAATACTGAAATAATATTTAGTGGATTAAATCCTCAAAGAAACACAATCCATGTGAAATGATATGGGCCAATCAGAATTGAGTCTTAAAACCCATCTTACGGCTGGAATTAACTCCAATCCAATGGCTGCAATTTACGATCCAGGTAATGGTCTGCTGACCAATGAGGAATCATCACAAAATGGATCCTACGGTCCAGATGAACTGCTGATCAACGGCTTGGAGTAATGATCAGAGTTAGGGAGATTTCAGCCATGGTGACAACGAGAAAGCTGTCAACGGCTCCTTTAATCAGGTAGGACCAAGCCTTCTCTCTTGACCAATCAACACTCGACAAACAGAAGGGAATGTCGGTGTGTCCGACAAAAGAAAGAGAGAATGATTCTCCATGCAGCCAGTAGAAACACGACACGTCCTCAGTGTCCCGACCTGCTTCTTCTTCCTCATGCGAAACCCTAATTGATCGGAAATCCCACCGGAAAATCGTAGGTCACCGGAAAAACGTAAAAACGTAAAAACATCATAACTCCGTCAAAACTCAACGAAAATCTTCGAATTTTATACCAATGAACTCGTAGAATCATCCTCTACAAGTCTGGACGACAACAATCTCTTTAAACGATCTTGAACGAAGACCCAGTAACAACTCCACTAACTTCGAATCAAGTCCGCTAAGACGATTTGAAGTCCGCTAAGCTTACAGAGAAGTTCGCTAAGCATTAAAGTTTGTTAAGGACAACCAAACAAGTCCGCTAGGGGTTGCCGGAAACAAGTCCGCTAGGAACAAGATCGAGAAGTCTGCTAACGTTGAAGAAGTTCGCTAAGACTCAACTAAGTTCGCTAGGGCAATCTGTAAACCTTCAAAAGCTTGAATAAATCTGGAAAATCGATGAACACAAAGAATACTTCTTTGGTGAACTCGAATCTGCCCAAAAACATAAGAAGAACCCGTAATGAAGCACGAAATGAGAAGCTAAACCATTCACGAGACTATTGTGGCCACCAACAACACATAAACAGCAGCAACTCGGATCAAATTAGCTCCCAAATCTGGAAATCTTCAAGAACACGAAGAACACCATGAAACACACACTCGTGTGTGTTTTTCCAGATCTGCTCAAATGGTTGAGATTCAGATGAAATGGATGCTTCCAATGGATTCGGAATGCGATTTCCATTAAGAATCATACCTCACTTCATCCGAAAACATGAAGAATTGCCTAGAAAATAGAGAATCAAAGCTCAAAAATCTTCAAAAACCCCAAAAACAGGAAAAACTCAACAGTTACGAAAAAACAGCTCTGATCTCTATTTTTCACCACAGATTTGAACAAGTAGAAGATAAAAATCATCAAGATATACTCCATAAACAATAACCTAACATCTAACAACATCAGATCTCTCCAGAATCCATCAAAAATGAAGAAAAATGAGAAAAAGTCTCAAAAAAATGGGTTTTCATCATCTTCACCCATTCAAGCTCAAAATCAGATTCGAGTGACCAGATTCACGGTGAGATGAATCTGATCGGTAACCGCTCTGATACCATTTGTCAGGACCGATTTTCACTACAAGAATCTCGATCTTGAGCTAGAACTAGGGTCGGATGAGAAAACCGAGAGAGACGATGATGATGGAGAAGAATCTAGGATAAACAAAGACAAGAAAGATGATGATCAAGTCGAATGATTTCATTAATCGAATTATTACAATCAAGAAATCATGAAGAACACTCTCTTATGGAAATCCATGACTCTCTCTCTCTCTTTCTAGAATGGAAATCTCACACTCTACAAGAAAATCATAATCTCCACATTTGGAGACTCCTTTTACTTGTAATGGGCACCCTCACTATATATAGTGAGGGTGTCAAACAACAGAAAACATAAACAAATGAACAAAATTACAAGTAAATCAAATAACATAAAATATTAATTAAATCAAAGTTGATTTAATTAATCCGAAGCTTGTCTTGCTCTAACTGATCATCCGTTGACTTTTATGTTGACCGTTTACCCGAACGGTTGACTTTTCCAGAAAACGGTCTTCAGTCCAAACTCGCAACCCTCGATCATCGCAACCCGCGTCTCTGAATCAGTTCACATGGATTCTTCAGTCGAATGCTTCGGTAAACAGATTTGATGGCGTCAGTCACATATTCCCCCTTGACTAATGCTTTCAAATCTTTTCAACTGCTGAAGAATCGCTCTTTCGTACATATTCAATGAGAAACTGATAAATCGAAGACAATCTGATGTATAAATTCCCCAGCTGAATAAGCTTTTTCTGTTCTCGTTTCTCCAGTTGAGAGCCAAGTGTTGTGCTCACTCGGTTCACACGATCGGGTACAATACTGAGAAAATGCTACATCTCGGAGTCCAAACTGTAACAAACCGAATCAGATAAACCAATCAATTATCGAACATGCTCCAACTCCGGATAATCGACCCGATAATCCAAATCCATAATAATTCCTCTTATTTCTCTAAATATCTCCAAAAACATCCAGTCGGAAGCGTAAAAATCTGATGCGGAGAGTCGAACCGTCGCGATCGGTTGCCTTGAGAAACCGGATAAAAAATCTTGAAATCGGACAAACTTGCGAAAAACCGGAAGTTGGATACTGACAGTTGTGAATGATCTGCGTGACTCAGGTTGGATGCGAAAATAAAGATAATTGTCAAATCTGAGAAAAATTGAGATCCCGAGCGAATAATGATCATAACCGGAGTCTTCGTAATTTTGGACAAAGAAAATCGAGCTCGGAAAAATAAATTCCGTGAAGATTTCTAAGTCATATCGGTGAAAACGGCTCAATCTGAGAAATTCCGTCAATTTTCGTCAAGGAACGGCTTCTTGAGAGATTTAACGGATAAATTCCAATAATTAACTGAGATTCCAGTTAATCCGGTTAGTTGACATCCGCGCTGCATCCACTAAAAATAAACCGTGAGACATAATGAGAAAGCTGAATAATTAACCGGATAATAAAGCTAACCCGTCAGTGGTCGATAGCTAACGTGCGCGTGACGTCAATAAACGAGAATCCCCAATAAAATGGAATAAATCCATGACCACTAAAAATTTTCGCAATTCCGTTAGGGCGTTTAATCGTAAGTCTCGCTGAGAAACTGATAAGAAAATACCCGCATCTAACGAAAAATACTGAAATAATATTTAGTGGATTAAATCCTCAAAGAAACACAATCCATGTGAAATGATATGGGCCAATCAGAATTGAGTCTTAAAACCCATCTTACGGCTGGAATTAACTCCGATCCAATGGCTGCAATTTACGATCCAGGTAATGGTCTGCTGACCAATGAGGAATCATCACAAAATGGATCCTACGGTCCAGATGAACTGCTGATCAACGGCCTGGAGTAATGATCAGAGTGAGGGAGATTTCAGCCATGGTGACAACGAGAAAGCTGTCAACGGCTCCTTTAATCAGGTAGGACCAAGCCTTCTCTCTTGACCAATCAACACTCGACAAACAGAAGGGAATGTCGGTGTGTCCGACAAAAGAAAGAGAGAATGATTCTCCATGCAGCCAGTAGAAACACGACACGTCCTCAGTGTCCCGACCTGCTTCTTCTTCCTCATGCGAAACCCTAATTGATCGGAAATCCCACCGGAAAATCGTAGGTCACCGGAAAAACGTAAAAACGTAAAAACATCATAACTCCGTCAAAACTCAACGAAAATCTTCGAATTTTATACCAATGAACTCGTAGAATCGTCCTCTACAAGTCTGGACGACAAAAATCTCTTGAAACGATCTTGAACGAAGACCTAGTAACAAGTCCACTAACCTCGAATCAAGTCCGCTAAGACGATTTGAAGTCCGCTAAGCTTACAGAGAAGTTCGCTAAGCATTAAAGTTCGTTAAGGACAACCAAACAAGTCCGCTAGGGGTTGCCGGAAACAAGTCCGCTAGGAACAAGATCGAGAAGTCTGCTAACGTTGAAGAAGTTCGCTAAGACTCAACTAAGTTCGCCAGGGCAATCTGTAAACCTTCAAAAGCTTGAATAAATCTGGAAAATCGATGAACACAAAGAACACTTCTTTGGTGAACTCGAATCTGCCCAAAAACATAAGAATAACCCGTAATGATGCACGAAATGAGAAGCTAAACCATTCACGAGACTATTGTGGCCACCAACAACACATAAACAGCAGCAACTCGGATCAAATTAGCTCCCAAATCTGGAAATCTTCAAGAACACGAAGAACACCATGAAACACACACTAGTGTGTGTTTTTCCAGATCTGCTCAAATGGTTGAGATTCAGATGAAATGGATGCTTCCAATGGATTCGAAATGCGATTTCCATTAAGAATCATACCTCACTTCATCCGAAAACATGAAGAATTGCCCAGAAAACAGAGAATCAAAGCTAAAAAATCTTCAAAAACCCCAAAAACAGGAAAAACTCAACAGTTACGAAAAAACAGCTCTGATCTCTATTTTTCACCACAGATTTGAACAAGTAGAAGATAAAAATCATCAAGATATACTCCATGAACAATAACCTAACATCTAACAACATCAGATCTGTCTAGAATCCATCAAAAATGAAGAAAAATGAGAAAAAGTCTCAAAAAAATGGGTTTTCATCATCTTCACCCATTCAAGCTCAAAATCAGATTCGAGTGACCAGATTCACGGTGAGATGAATCTGATCGGTAACCGCTCTGATACCATTTGTCAGGACCGATTTTCACTACAAGAATCTCGATCTTGAGCTAGAACTAGGGTCGGATGAGAAAACCGAGAGAGACGATGATGATGGAGAAGAATCTAGGATAAACAAAGACAAGAAAGATGATGATCAAGTCGAATGATTTCATTAATCGAATGATTACAATCAAGAAATCATGAAGAACACTCTCTTATGGAAATCCATGACTCTCTCTCTCTTTCTAGAATGGAAATCTCACACTCTACAAGAAAATCATAATCTCCACATTTGGAGACTCCTTTTACTTGTAATGGGCACCCTCACTATATATAGTGAGGGTGTCAAACAACAGAAAACATAAACAAATGAACAAAATTACAAGTAAATCAAATAACATAAAATATTAATTAAATCAAAGTTGATTTAATTAATCCGAAGCTTGTCTTGCTCTAACTGATCATCCGTTGACATTTATGTTGACCGCTTACCCGAACGGTTGACTTTTCCAGAAAACGGTCTTCAGTCCAAACTCGCAACCCTCGATCATCGCAACCCGCGTCTCTGAATCAGTTCACATGGATTCTTCAGTCGAATGCTTCGGTAAACAGATTTGATGGCATCAGTCACATATTCCCCCTTGACTGATGCTTTCAAATCTTTTCAACTGCTGAAGAATCGCTCTTTCGTACATCTTCAATGAGAAACTGATAAATCAGAGACAATCTGATGTACAAATTCCCTCGCTGAATAAGCTTTTTCTGTTCTCGTTTCTCCAGTTGAGAGCCAAGTGTTGTGCTCACTCGGTTCACACGATCGGGTACAATACTGAGAAAATGCTACATCTCGGAGTCCAAACTGTAACAAACCGAACCAGATAAACCAATCAATCATCGAACATGCTCCAACTCCGGATAATCGACCCGATAATCCAAATCCATAATAATTTCTCTTATTTCTCTAAATATCTCCAAAAACATCCAGTCGGAAGCGTAAAAATCTGATGCGGAGAGTCGAACCGTCGCGATCGGTTGCCTAGAGAAACCGGATAAAAAATCTTGAAATCGAACAAACTCGCGAAAAACCGGAAGTTGGATACTGACAGTTGTGAATGATCTGCGTGACTCAGGTTGGATGCGAAAATAAAGATAATTGTCAAATCTGAGAAAAATTGAGATCCCGAGCGAATAATGATCATAACCGGAGTCTTCGTAATTTTGGACAAAGAAAATCGAGCTCGGAAAAATAAATTCCGTGAAGATTTCTAAGTCATATCGGTGAAAACGGCTCAATCTGAGAAATTCCGTCAATTTTCGTCAAGGAACGGCTTCTTGAGAGATTTAACGGATAAATTCCAATAATTAACTGAGATTCCAGTTAATCCGGTTAGTTGACATCCGCGCTGCATCCACTAAAAATAAACCGTGAGACATAATGAGAAAGCTGAATAATTAACCGGATAATAAAGCTAACCCGTCAGTGGTCGATAGCTAACGTGCGCGTGACGTCAATAAACGAGAATCCCCAATAAAATGGAATAAATCCATGACCACTAAAAATTTTCGCAATTCCGTTAGGGCGTTTAATCGTAAGTCTCGTTAAGAAACTGATAAGAAAATACCCGCATCTAACGAAAAATACTGAAATAATATTTAGTGGATTAAATCCTCAAAGAAACACAATCCATGTGAAATGATATGGGCCAATCAGAATTGAGTCTTAAAACCCATCTTACGGCTGGAATTAACTCCGATCCAATGGCTGCAATTTGCGATCCAGGTAATGGTCTGCTGACCAATGAGGAGCACTCAATATGAGAACTTAAATTTTGATAATGATGATCTGCTCACTAAAGCTCCGATTTTAAATACTCTAAGTACTCAAGGAGTACAAGTATAATGATTCTTATGGCAGACCCAATACCACTCAGGCTTGGGTCCCCTATAAAAATTGATCAACTTTTATATGTGTAGGTGCAGAATAAAGGCCAAAATAGCCTATGGGTAGTAGACAATGGATGCACTTGCCATATGACAGGGAATAAGCACATACTGGAAAATTAAAAAAGAATTAACGGAGGACCAGTTGCCTTTGGAAGCACAAAAGGCCATATCTCAGCACAAGGAGATGTGAGTAATGGACTGGTAAGCTTTAATAGAGTCAATTTTTTGATACATTTAATTTGAATCTTCTCAGTGTCTCACAGATTTGTGATAAGAATTTAAATTTGATGTTTAATGAGAGAGAGGCTATAGTTCTCAAACCTGGTGTTAAAATTCATGATGAGCTAATCATGCTTAAAGCACCTAGGAGAGATGGACTATACATTTTGGATATGTCAGTTGATGCACCCTCATGTGGCACTGCCTATTTCATATCCAAAGCCTCAAGTGATGAGTCTGATTTGTGGCATAGGAGGTTAGGACATGTAAATTACAAGAACATGAACCGAATTGTCAATCTTGGCTTGGTTAAGGGTCTTCCTAACAAGCATTTTACATGTTCTGAAAATTATGTACCTTCTCAAAAGTTGAATCTTCAATTTCACAACCTCTAGAGCTACTACACATGGATCTCTTTGGTCCAACTAGAGTGATGAGTTTAGGAAAAAGGTCATACTGTTTTGTTATAATTGATGATTTTTCTAGGTAAACTTAGGTCTTCTTTCTTAAAACAAAAGATGAAACTTCTGAATTATTGAAAACCCTTGTGATCAATTTAGAAATTAAATCCAATCTTAAAGTTAAAACAATCAGATGTGACAATGGCACTAAATTTAAAAATCATGTTTTGAATTCATTTTGTGAAGAAAAGGGAATTGTTAGACAATTTAGTGCTCCTAGAACTCCACAACAAAATGGGGTTGCTGAAAGGAGAAATAGGACACTAATTGAAGCTGCTAGGTCAATGTTAGCAGACTCTAAACTCCCTGTGATATTTTGGGCAGAAGCAGTGTTATGTCCAAAACAGGATTTTGATTGTCAAAGGCAAGAACATGACACCCTATGAGCTTTAGAGAAAAAGAAAGCCCAATATTTATTTCTTTAGGCCATTTGGATGTCCTGTTACCATATTGATAACCAATGAGCTATTGCCAGGATTTGCAGAAAAGGCAGATGAGGGATATTTTGTTGGATAGTCTGGTCCGTCTAAGGCATACAAGGTATACAAAAAGATAACCAAAATTGTTGAAGAAACAATAAATGTGTCTTTCAATGAAAAATCTTCCAACAATTTTGAATCTCAGCCCACTTGGTTATTAGATATTGGTGCACTAACTACTGCATTTAACATAACTGTTGAGAAGCATGTGAGTTCTTCAGTGCAGGAACAAAATCATTACAGGTCAGCTGATGAACATTGGAAGAGCAACCATGTTGGACTCAAAAAGCCAATCTCCTTCTCTTCAATGAGCATCAAACCTATCTTGCCAAACAATGGAAACAAACCTTCTGAAATAATTCAAATTGATACTGAAACAGTTCCGGTTGAAGTCCAAGCGGAACCTGTTTCTCCGGTTCAAGTTCATCCGGAAAACTCCATTTCAGAAATTGTCGAGAACACTGATTCAAGGTCAAATGAACCTGAAAATTCATATGATCTTACATCAAATGGGCTTAATTTTTAGCATCTGACTCACAATTCAGTAACCAGTTCTCAGGAAATAGTTGAAGTTTCAGATCCTATGTCACACATTGGTGATGTTGAGCTTGATCACATACTTCCTCGGCTTAATATACCCTCAAATGGAAGAAGCCACGAATTCCCTATGCTTCCAGACAGAAGAATCAACAAGAATCATCCTTTGGAAAATGTTATAGGAAATGTGTCAGCACCAGTGTTGACAAGAAGTAAATCTGTTGATGCAAACATGTGTTTGCATGTTGCATTTTTGTCTCAAGAAGTACCCAACAACGTAGCTGATGCCTTGAAAGATAATAGCTGGGTAGAGGCAATGCCAGAAGAGCTATTTCAAATCAACAAGCAGAAATTTTGGGAATTGGTAGATCTGCCTGATAGAGCGGAACCAGTTGGTACTAAGTGGGTGTTCAGAAACAAGAAAGATGACAGGGGAATTATAATTAAGAACAAATCAAGACTAGTTGTGTAATGCTATTTACAGGAATAGGGTATAGATTATGATGAAGTATTTGCACCTGTGGCTAGATTAGAAGCAATCAGAATCTTTCTAGCCTATGCTGCCTTCAAAGACTAAGTATTTCAGATGGATGTCAAAAGTGCCTTCCTGTATGGCCTGCCGGAACAAGAAGTGTATGTTAATTAACCTTTTGGCTTTGAAGACCCTCACCATCCAAACAGGTTGTGCAAGTTGATCAAAGCTCTGTATGCTCTCAAACAAGCACATATAACCTGGTATGAAGCTCTTTCAAACTATCTTCTAGAGAATGGCTAAAGGAGAGGAGCAACTGACAAAACACTTTTTGTTAAGTGTGTTGGTTAGGGAAAATTGATGGTACAAATTTATGTGGATGATATTATTTTTGGTTCATCTAATACTGTTTTGTGCAAGGAGTTTGAAACTTTGATGTAGTCAAAATTTGAAATGAGTTCCATAGGAGAATTAACATTCTTCTTGGGATTACAAGTGAACCAAACTGTAGTTGGGATTTTTCTGAACCAGTCAAAGTACATTCAAGATACGCTGAAGAGATTTTGACATGCATGCATCAAAAAGTGCAAGAAATCCTATCTCCACTTCCCACAAGTTAACCAGTGACTTAAGTGGCAAACAGGTGGATGTACACATGTACAGGGAAATGATAGGATCAATGATGTATCTTACTGCTAGTAGACCTGACATTATGTTCAGTGTCTGCTTATGTGCAAGATATCAGTCCTCACCAAAGGAGTCTCACATGCTAGCTGTTAAGAAAATTTTCAAGTATTTGAAGGGTCAACCAAAACTGGGTTTGTGGTATCCTAAAAATTTTGACTTCTCCTTTAGAGCATTCACTGATAGTGACTATGGAGGATGTGATATAGATAAGAAATCAACATCAGGAGGATGTAAATTTTTGGGTGAAAGACATGTCTCTTGGCAGTGCAAGAAACATACTTGTGTTTCTACATCAACTGCTGAGGCTGAATACATTGCTGCAGTCAAGTTCTTTGGATCCAAAATCAGATGCTTGATTATGGGATCACCTTCATGGAAACTCCAATGTTTGCAGACAACAACAGTGTCATCTCCATCATCAACATCTAGTCAAGCACTCCAAAACAAAGCACATGGATATAAGGTATCATTTAATTAGAGACTGTGCAGAAAAGAATCTGATCAAGTTATTCAAAGTTCATACTGTTCATCAACTGGCTGATTTGTTTACCAAAGCTTTTGATGAGGCAAGATTTTTCTACCTCATCACAGCCATTGGCATGATGAACTTTGATTAACACAAAAGTTTTCACAACCTTAATAAAAGAAAGATTTGTATCTAAGAGCTCGTCTCTTGATAAGAAAAAGAAAAAGAAAATGAAAATCTCTTGTGTTAATTAGAAACCATTTCAGTTCATAGTCAGTTACTGCTGTCAAACTATGAAAAAATTAACACAAATTTTCAAAAATCATGTGTTTTGGTTTTCCGCTTCAAGTTCCTGTTCAACCTGTGAGAAAAGAACTTTTGAAAATCTCCGGGTAAACTTCAACCGGAAAAATGCTTTGTAACCTACGTGGCAAAAAGTTTTTAAAAACAATTCTTCCAAGCGGAAAAATCATCTGCTTGAAGTTCAAACGGAAGAAATTTAGTTTTTAAAATAAAGGAGAAAATGGGTTCCGCTTGAACTTCCGGGTCAATAAGTCAAAGTCACTTTTCATTAAATTACCCGGAGGGCACAACTTTTTAAGCGGATACACAATAAATTAATCATTAAGTTTTTAACCATTAAATATCTGAGGTTTCAGTAAATATCCTTTTGGATAATGACATGCTTTAACGTGTTGTACCGTATGAACCGCTAAGCACAAGTCACATCAGTTACTGAACGGTTGCGTTAAAACTTCTCCCCTTCACGTCACCGACAAAAAAGGTAAAAAGCCCTAGCTTACCGTCATTTCCCCATTTCTTACAAACCCCACTCCTAAATTTCTCTCCAAACCTCTTCGTAACTTCCCAAAACCGTTGATTTCTCTCTTGAAACTCAAATCAACAATGGCTCCCAAGGCGAGTACAAGTGGCAAGAAGCATGCCAGTGATTCGAAGTTCCCATTTGAACACAACCTAACCGATACTTACAATGGCATGATCGAATTCCTGAAGAAGTCCCATCTTCATCACGCGCTAACTGTTCAAGCGGTGATTTTTGAAGAGATTATGAAGGAATTTAGGTCTCATGCCTGGGTAGTTGAAGATAGCAAGGGCGGTGAAGCAATCGTGTCAACAGTTGAGGGCATGACAGTGGAAATAGATGAAGCAAAGGTGAGAAAAGTGTTAAAGCTGAGGGATGAAAATAGATATGTGGTTGTGGATTCCAAGAAGTGCCTACCACTATTCAGAGATATTAGATACGGTGGTTCTTTGCAAAGCAAGACCATCAAAAAAGGGCAACTGCCATATAACTGGAAGTTTCTGGCCCACACAATTTTGGTGTGTCTCACTCCAAAGAAGGGTGGCTTTGACGAACTCGCTGCTGAACAGGCTTCAGGTTTCTATGCAGTGGTAAAGGGTGAGAATTTCAACTTTTCAAAACTTATTTTCCATGCCCTAAAAATGAACACCACACCTGCATATGTTTATCTCTATACCAAGTTTTTAACCTGCATTCTCAAAGAAGAATACCCTCAAATTATTTCGGGTGGTTAAATTTTGCATCAAAAGCTTCTGAATGAGAACAATTTTTCTAACCTATCTTTAAATAAGACAGTATTTCTTGGAAGGGATACAGACCATCCCCTGCCAATTCCAAGGCAGTTTCCTGATGAACCTGCATAAACTGAGGTTCAAACGGAAACTGTTGCTGCAACTGAGCACCTTGCTTAAGATAATAGGACTACAAGCCCCATAGTTCCTGATCCCACATATGTCCCCACTTCCTCTACATTAAAAACTTACCATTCCAAAAAGAGGAAGTCTACTGTTGAAACAACCACCACTGCCACTTCCTCATCCAAATCCCCACCTATCATTTGTAAAAGACAGAGAAATGTGGTTGCTAGGTCTCGTCTACCTATGCCCACCAACCAACCCCGAAGCTTCAAGCCCCGCTAAAGGCAAAATTCCCAAGCGGAAGCTAACCAAACTGGCATTATCTCTTAGGGATGAACCTTCTTTTGAGGGGGAGTCAATAGACAAGGATGTACAATCCCCATCCGAAAGGTTTTCACCCCTACATCCCTTATCACCCAGGAGTGACAATGTATTCAATCTGGATCCAAATGAGGGTTTATTAACTCACTAACCTCATTACATGAGAACATTCTGATGGATCTAGACCCTGTTACATTGAGCCCCCATCCTTTACCAGACGTGTATCTCAGGAGTAATGATGAGATTCATACAGAAAGGGCTGCTGTTGCCCATGAGTCCCCACTACACCTTGGTGCTAGCAGTAACATCAATAAGACTCAATATGTGGCAATCTTCTCTGAATCAACACCTACGGGCCCTTCATTGGAACCAAGGGTTGCTAAGACACTTGAGGAGAATCCCATGTTCCAAGAAGCCATGGGTACCAAGGTTGATCAATCTAGGATTGATAACCCGGTTTCGTCCAAGGATACTGGTAAAAGGCCAGTTGAGGACAGTTATACACTACCCGAACTGACAAATCTATACAAATCTCTCCAACAACAGGTTGACTTATTAAATGTCACTGTTGCATCATTGGTCAAAGTTGTTCCTATTCAAGCTGAAGCAGGTCCTTCAAACCCAACCATCTCTGAAGCTGATACTGTCAAATTTGGGGAGAAGCTTATCTCAACACCTGCCATAAGGGAGAAAGAGCAAGAGAGAATTCCGGCTGAAGTCAGAGCCACTGCTTGTAGAAGAGCTGGTGTTCAACCTTTCTCAGTTGAAGAAACTTGGGTGAATATGAAGAGTAGCCAAATGATAGCTATCTCACCATTTGAAGACCCCAACCTCACTAAATTGGTTCAGTCCTCCATGCTGATTGCTGATTCTCTCCTTGAGCATCTGAACATGATCACAAGGCTGCTGAAGGATGTAATATTTCAAGCTGAACATATCACAGCCTCCACCAGCATAGCAACAGCAGAAAATGTTGAAGTAAATACAGAAACTGCACCTGTAGGAACAATGACTAAAGGAGGAGATGAAAATGTGTTAGGAGAAGGAGAAGGGACAGAGGTGATTGAGTTGACTGATAAAGAACCTGAAGTCACCAAACCCTAGGTGGTGGCTAAAGTTCAACCTGAAGTTCAACCTGAAGTTGAAGCTGAGGTTTAACCGAAAGTTCAACCAGAAACACAGGTAGAGGTAATTGAAATAGATGAGAATGCACTTGACCCCGTGTTTGGCAGGAATCACTCAATCTTTGGGACTGATCAGTTCCCAGTGATTCAACCAGTTGAACAGTCCAGGGATGAAACAGAAGATGTTGTTGAAACCCTAGTGGCTAGGAGGAGTGAAGAGCTAGTTCAACCTGAAAATGTTCTGACTATTCAGCGGGTTATTCAAACTCCAGAATCAGAGGCTGTAAACAAAATGGTGGAAGAAGCCAGGATGGCTCTGAATATGAAAGGCTTGCAAAAGAGTTTCAAGAGGAATTGGACCTGTTCTCACAAATTTGGGTTGTTGAGAGTCTTTTTGAAGAAGCCAAGAAAAGGTCATTTGATTGAATGTTGAGGGAATACAATTTGGAGGCTATGACTGAAACTAAAAGGCTAAGGCTGATTGACATTGCCTCAAGGATGCCCACCAAATTGGTGAAGAAAGATAAAAATTATGCATTGCTGAAGAAGGTTAATAGGGTTCTGATTATCAGAAATTGGAAATCAGAGGAAGAAGTAACTCAAATGAATGTTAGGGAGCTATGCAGTTTAATTGATTCTATCTTTCAAGAGTAGAGAGGAGACAGTGTTGCTGTTAACCCAAACCTGGTGTTGCCCCTGCCATCAGAAATCTCTTCAGGTATGCCAACTAACATTTTTGTAAAACCAGAGATTGATGATGTTGCAGATATCCTACCTCCACCTTCCTTCATTTATGAGCCAAACCCCAAACCTACAGCCTTTTCATCAGCATCTCAGTCACTTGCTCTCATACCTTACAAACCAGCCACAATATCCAAGAAAGTTGCCACCAAACTCTCAAACCCAAAATACAAAACTGATAACTTCACCACAATCATTCCTTTCAAGAAGAAACAAGCTCCTGTCATGGAATTTCAGATATATTTCCACCATCTCCTCCCACTAGCCCAACACCTGAAGCCAACAGACCACCAACTCCAAGATCCCCGCCACCTCTTACCATAAGAGAACCTTTAACCACCATTGCTCCTACCCCTCCAACCAAACCAATTGATGTACAACATAGTCCCTCTTCTCCATCATCAAAAGGGAAAGCTCTTGCTGGGCAAGAATTAGAAAATGAATCTGATGATGAGAAGAAGAAGAAAAAGAGGAGACTGATGCATGCCAAGAAAAAGAAGGATTAAAAGCCAAAGAAGAAAGGCCCACCCAGACTATACAAAGTCATTGAGTGGACAACCAATTAAGACAATTTTATTTTCACTTTAGAACTTCTCAATGGCACATCCGGAGTGGTAAATGCTCATGAAGCCACCAGAATGCTTGATATGTTCTAGTTAACTGACATCTACGTAAAGATGAGAGAAATTATGAGCCCAACCAGAGCTGTGCATCTGCTAAGAATGAGCATAGAAACTGCAGTGTTCGAGTATGGGTTGCTTTACAGATCTCAAGGAGACACTGATAATGAAAAAGAAGAACCTATCAGTGAGATTAAATTTTTCATACTGGAAGAAGAACAAGAGCTATTTTATGTTTGAAAAAGCAAGTAATCACCGGATTCGATAGATCGCTAAATCAGGATTAAGAGTAATAGAAAAGCTAGAATGATCGAGGAAGAAGAAGTAATTTTATTGATATTTGTGAAGAAAGAGAATACAGGCGCATATGTAAAATATGAGATTTACAAGTGAATCCAAAGTCCTAAACTACACTTCTCGTCGGGTATTTATAGGACTCGCTCTTGATTCCTTGATCCGCATCTGCTTAATCACACTTGTCTAAGGCCTGCACAAACACTTCCGACGAACATCATACCCGGAGGACTTGGAAGTGAACGATTGGATGTGTAAAACACATCCAATGCATCGTTTACTTCATCAAGTCCCCCAAGTCTATTAAGTGAGTAAATGAAGTTAATAGACTTACTTCTATATATAAAGATTATTTTACTATTTCAAATATTTTGTACTTCCGAATTCGAACGGTTTCTTTCATATGCGCCAGCTGTTCCTGCATGGACTGACAAACATTATTGATGGTACAGTTTTCTAGTACCCTCTAATGACGCGTGGCGCATCTTTTCACCCTTTCAGTTACCTGTCACAATCAGTCATAATGAAAAAGTAAATTTTCGAAAATTTTCAAAAGGATCTATTCCGTTGTCACCCTCGTAAAAACCGCTCTTGCAAAAAACCGTCTCGCAAAAACCGTCGATTGAAAACCGCTTATTACTCTTCTATATATATATATACCTTTCCCCTTAAAAAAATTACCAAAAAATTTTATCTTCTTCACCATACTCCTGCAACACCCTGCACCCGTATCTTCTTCTCAGGTCAACATTTCTTCTTTCACTTCTTTTCCATCTACTTTTACTATTCTCTTCTTATGGCTGAACCTAAGAAAATCTCATCAAAACATAATCTCTCTATTTCTTACTCCTTAATTTCTGAATCTGAACTGAATGATTTTGTGAAAGAATTCCGTATCCCTAAGGAACTTAACCCCCTTCCTGCCACCGAGGGCACACCAATCCATCCTTTCCCCCAACAAGAAATTTGGAGTTTACTTTGATTTCTTTCGTCAAGCCAATTATCGAATTCCTTTTACCCCTTTCCTTATTGAATCTTTGACTTACTTTGAAATCCATATATCTCAATGTAACCCTACTGCACTGAGTATTTTGAACCATTTCGAACTTTCTTGTAGAGCTTTAAATTTTGAACCCCAACTGATCCAATTTCGTGCGTTTTATCGTCGATCCGGCGACTGGTATACCTTTGAGAAGCGTCGCGACATCACCCAATTGTTTAGTAGAAAACCCCCCCAAAATCGCCAATGGAAAAATCAATTCTTCTATTTAGATGATTCATGTCTTCCTAAAGAAATGACTTGGAGGGACATTCGCTTGACTGTTCATGATGTGATACCCAAGGCAGCCGAGGTTCACCAGGCTACTTATGAAAGCATCAGCAAGTTTATACTTCCTATTCGTAGTGTTCCGGAAGAAATTCTAGTCCTGGCCAAAATTAGTAGAAACTGGTTCTTCCCACAGATGCGACCTGTAATCTTGTGTGGGAAAGAAAGTGCGTTTATTTTCCATAAGATTTACATTTTTCATTTTGTTACTTTTCCTTTTTATATTCGTTCTAACTTACTAATCTTTCACATGCAGTTATGGATCTATCAGATGCGCTCTTGGTGAAGGATTTCAGCCAACCTGAACCATGACTGATACTAATGCTACCACGGATGTGTCTAACACCATCCCTGTTGAAGCTTCTTCTCCTCAGAAGGTATCACAACCTCCTTCTCCATTGATCCAAAAGAGGAAGAAAAGATGCGCTAAACCCAATAAACATGCCCCATCGATGGATGAAGAAGGAAGCGATGCTGCACCCAAAAAAGCTAGAAAGTCACCAGTCACTCGCTCAATAGCTAAGTCTTCTCCTACCATTGAAGCTTTTTCTGAAAACTTTGATAATGAAACCACCGAAAGAACACCATCTCCAGTATCTGATGACGGAAACACCCTTATCATGTCTCCACCTAGCCTAGCTCATTTGATCAATTCTACAGTTGCAGAATTCATGCAATCACCTTGCCCCACCATTGATCTGACAAGTACACCATCTCCTACTGTTTCACCTTCTGAGGGCAACATCACCACATTTTCTACTCAAACAATGATACCATCCCATGTTATTTCCACTACCCCGCTAAACTTGCCGCCGTTTCAAAACTGGATATGCAGGAGAAAAACCAGGCGCTTCAGAAAGAAAACCAAGAGCTGACCCGATCTTTCTCTGTTGTTTCTACCCGCTTGTCGGATGTGGAAAAATCCCTGAGCCATTCCAGAACCATGATAGAAAGTCTTGAGAAACAAAAGCAGGATCAGTTTTCCGAGTATACATCGGAACTGAAGAAAAGAGATGATAAGCTCGAAGACATGACCCTTCAACTACAGCGATCAAAGACTGGTATCACTTAATCGCACTTTCCTTACTTCCAATACCACTCTTTATCCTTGTACTTATAGGTTTTACATTCCTTTCAGAACATGATACTGTCAAATCCATGCTTGATGCTGAAACACAGAAGTTGGAGGAACTCCAAAGAGTTTTTGCAGAAGAGAAAAAATGGTTGGTTGGTGAGGGTATCCCTGAAGTGGCAAATAAGATCCTAAAAGGCCCAACCCTAAAGACAACTATTGCAGCAACGATCAATGCGAGGAATGCATGTGGGTACAATGAAGGAGTGAGGTCAGGGTTATTCCATGCAGCTAAAGACCCACAAATTACTGCAGAAGCCTGTCAAGGTTTTGATCCTAACGCTGGCAAGAAACTTCATGAAGCCAATGTCTCATTTCAGAAACTATCATTTCCATTTGTTGAAGTTTGCAAGACCCTTTATGATGCCCCGCTGGATGTGATCAAGGAAACTTTGGCAACTGACTCAACCAACCTGCCTCCACCATGATTCTCCCAGGTAAATCTCTTCATATCAACCCCCCTTTTGAACAATGAACAATTTGCTCCACCTGCGAGTGGACTTTCCTTTTGATTGCCCGTATGTGTATGGCTTTTAACTTTCAAACAATTTCTACCTTTATGCACTTGTCATGACATATGATATGTTTTTTTAATTTTGGGATGGAATGTTATGACTTTATTATGTCATTACAATAATTATATTTTGCATTTACTTGTTCACATGTGCATGAATTACGTTATCAACTTAAGTGGTCACATGCGTCCATGTTAACACATTAGGTTCCTTAACTATAATTATACACATGCATCTGAACTTAGCAATTAGTAATACGTAATTACTTTTTCGGTCTTATGGACCACTTCCAGTGTCACAAGAGTAACCTTAGCCTCTTTTGTGATTTTTCCCAGAATTTTTTGGATAGTGCATGACTACTTCTTATGACCCCATAGGTCGCATCTTTACAAGGATGCTTTTTGTTGATCAATTTGACTTCGCATCTATTTTTAGATACATGGTAGCCAACCATACTTTAATCCCTTGGACTTTAGTTTATTATATGCAAACTCAGCATATATATTATTATATATATATATATATATATATATATATATATATATATATATATTTAAAAACATCAATTGCCCATAGCAACGAAACTTTTATACTAATATAGGAACATATCCGTTTTCGCATGTTTTTTGTTTACAACCATCTTTTCAAGGAAAAATTACAAATATTATCTTTTCAAATGTACTCCATTCCATGGTCTTACTAGCACATTGCCGTTTCCATCCTCCAACAACTAAGACCCCTTGCCTAAAACTTCAATTATTTTGTATGGACCTTCCCACTATGCAGCTAACTTTCCTTTTGGTTCCATCCTACTAACATCATTGTTGCGCAGAACCAGATCTCCCTCTTTAAATTGGTAAAGTTTGACATGGGCATTATAATATCTTTCCATTTCCGACTTATACTTACCCTCTCTTATGGATGCCATCTCTCTCCTTTCCTCCAATAAATCTAAATTTGCTCTTAACTACTGATCACTATTTATAACTTCCATCATCCGTTGAGTAGGTAACCCCATTTCCGCTGGGATGACGGCCTCAGTCCCATATGTCAAACTGAATAGAGTTTCTCCGTTGCTTGTTTTGGGCATGGTTCTGTGCGCCCATAACACATGTGATAACTCGTCCACCTAGCCACCTCCAGCTTTTTCCAAACGTACCTTAATTCCTTCAACCAAACTTCTATTAACTCTTTCAACCTGTCCACTGGCCTGCGGATATGCGATAGATGCAAAAATTTGCACTATTCCCAACTCCTCACACTAGCTCCGAAAGGGATCATCTGCAAATTGTTTTCTATTATCTGAAACAATGTATAAGGGTAAACCAAATCAACAAATAATATATTCCCATACAAACTTTTTCACATGCTGCCCAGTAATACTTGCAACCGCCTTCGCCTCCGTCCATTTTGTAAAGTAGTCACCAGCTACAATAAGAAATTTTATCCGCCCAGCTGCTTCCGGAAATGGTGCTACAATGTCTATTCCCCACTTTTGAAAGGGCCATGCTGTTGAAACATGAACAAGCTCATGTTTGGCTTTTAAACTTACTGGGGCATGTCTCTGGCAACTGTCACACTTTCTAAGTTCTTCTGTAACGAATTTATGCATACCCGACCAATAATATCCTAGTACTACCAACTTGTTGACAATCATGCGGGGACCCATGTGATTCCCACAGATCCCACTATGCACTTCCTGCACCACTCTTCTTGCCTCTTCTTTAGTTAACCACCTTAAAAGCGGTCCAAGGTATGTTTTTCGATACAAGATCCCATTCTGTAACTGATATTGTAAAGCATTTACGCGAATTTTTCTTGCTTCTTCTCTTTCCTCCGGAAAATATCCTTCTTCCAGATATTTCCAAATTGGCCAGAACCAAACTTCTTCATTGAAAGATACAACCACCACTTGTTTAACCAGAACCGATGGTTCTTCCAAAACTTCTACTCTTAATTTTTTTAGCCAAATGCCGGAATGAAGTAGATGCGAGTTTACTAAGCACATATGCTTTCTTGTTCTTTCCCCTTGATATATGTTCCACCTCGCATGTTGCAAAAGTACGCATCAATTCCTTCACTTGCGATAAATAAAGAGCCATTATGGCACTCTTTGCCTCATAATCTCCCTTGATATGATTTGCCACTAGCAGAGAATCCACGTGTGATCTCACATCTGTAGCACCCAACCTCTTGGCTAATCTTAAACCTGCCAATAACGCCTCATATTCTGCCTCATTATTAGATACATTAAAATCAAATTTAAGCGCATATGTCAACTCATCTCCATCCGGACTTATTAACAATAGCCCTGTTAAACACATGAATTATGTCTTATTTTATGAACACAATTATGTTACTAGTTTATAAAAGATTTAAAAAATTCATTTGCAAACCTGCTCCTGCACCATCATCACCTGAGGAACCATCAGTATACAACTTCCAAATGCCCGTCGACACTTTCGACGAAACATCAAAATTATTATTTTTACCACTGCTGTCCCCACTTCCAATGGGCATTTCACCTAGAAAACCCGCAACAACTTGCCCTTTCACGGCTGTTCTTGGCTTGAACTGAATATCATATAGCCCTAACTCCACAGCCCATTTTACCATCCGACCTGACACTTCTGTCTTTCTTAACACTTGATTTATAGAAGATGTCGTGAGCAATTCAATTATATGAGCTTGAAAATAACGCCTCAAACGCCTTGCTGATAGCACAAGGGCATATACCAACTTTTCCATGAGAGGATATCGTATTTCATAATCTTTCAAAACTCGACTTACATAATAAATGGGCATTTGCTTTTGCCCCCTTTCTGCTACCAAAACAGAGCTCAGTGCTCCTTCGAAACCGCCAAATACATTTGCAAAACCTCTCACACTATTGGTGCAGTCAAAGTCGGTAGTGAAATAAAGAATTGCTTGAATTGCTTGAATGCTTCCTCTGCTTAAATGGTCCAACAAAAATAAGATTTCCCAATACCTGATTTCAACACCTGCATAAAGGAAGTGACCTTTCCGCAACCTTTGACACAAATCTTTGGAAGGCAACTGATGAAGAATAAAATCCCACTCGCACATAAAATGAAATTCTAGACCTCACTCTTGAATTCGTAGAAAGAAGTAGGAGAGGATTATGGTGAACGAACGTATTGTATTGATTGAATAGTTTGTACAAATTCAGAGTCTAGAGAGAGAAACACACACTAAAGGTATAAAATCTCTTATCGTTCAAAAGCTCTTTCTATGATTCATGAATGTTCTATTTATACTAACAAACTTGGTTCGCAAGTTCCTTAGTGTGAAGCAGATGCACTTGCTGTCGGCTCTGTCGCAACTGCATCTTTCTGTCTTGGGGATATTTTAGTTTGATTGTCACATGCGAGTTATCTTTGTTGTTACACTTGCATATCCGATTTTGACCTCTCCTCATCAACTCCCCCTAGTCCATTAATTATTTATACAATGATAATGGACTATGTGCTAGAAAAATCTAGGCTTTGTACACTTTCGTTTGCTTTAAAAAGGTGTTATCTCGTTAAAAAACCTTGCTTGGAAACCCTTTGGGAAAAACCAAAGCTTAGGATAAAAAAGAGTATAACTATAACCTTTTACTTTGAGAAAAATTTTATAAAATTTTTTACCGAAAGGGTCCTCCAGTCCCCCTAGTCCTTTATGTTATAGGTACTATAACTTGAGGACTTTAGTAATTACAGTATTGGAAACACAATTTTTGGTTGAGATTTGCATCCGCAAATGTTAGGATAACCGACTGTTGGTTATTGCAAATGCAAACGGCATACGTGAGCATCTGTCAGGAAGTCATTAAGCGTGATGGTACTTTTTGCCAGTTTTTTCAGAACACGTGTCAGCACGAGGTTTGCTGACGAGATAGTTATTCTTTTTCGAATTTTAAATAATGGATTTAAACCGTTTTAAGGAGGTTTATATCCTCTTTTCCTTCATAAATTCCCAAACACTTTCCATTTTTTCCCCAAATCTTCCTCCGGGATTCTCTCTCAATCGTCTTCTTCGTTTTACATTCTTAAGGTTAGTTTCCATAACTTTCTTTTTAATTCCTTTCAACGATGGCTTCTCCTGTTATCAAAATTGATGAAGAATCATCGAAACATAATATGCATTCATCTTTTTCCACTTTAAGTCCGAGCGATTTAGATAATCTAATTGAAAGGTACCACATCCCATTATCTCTCCACCCTGTTTTGCCAGAACCCAATTTATCGATTTTTTCTTTCCAAGATGGCAAAATCGGTGTGTATGCCGACATGTTTCGATTTGGGAATTATAGGCTTCCTTTCACTAAGTTTTTAATTCGAGCCCTATCGTACTTTGGAGTGCACATTTCCCAGATGCACCCTCAAGGACTTTCTCGCTTAAGTCATTTTGAAGTTTCTAGTAGAGCAGTAGGTGTATCCCCAAGTGTTGCACTATTTAGGGCTTTTTATCGGATAACCATGGCTGGTGATTGGCATACTTTCGAACGCCGCCACGGGGTGTCTAGTATTAGTACTACTCTTCCCCCAAACCCTATGTCTTGGAAGAACCAGTTCTTTTATGTGGATAATCGATGTATCCCTCCCACCATTCGTGAACTTCCAGAATGTATATTGCTTATTTCTAGGATTAGCAAGGCTTGGTTTGAGCCGGAATTGTGGCCTATTTTACAGTACCACCAGAGGGGTAAGTTTTACACTTGCGATCCTTTTAGTGATAGTTTGTATATACTGACATAACAATTTTTCTTTTGCTTTCAGAAATGGAGTTGTATAATGCCCTGGGCTTGAAGAGTTTTTCTGGTTTGGAGTTGTCTGCAGAAAAGATTGATGAAACTACAAGTCTGTTTCTTAACCAAACTTCGTCTTCATTTTATGAGGTTCGCACTGAAGCAAAAACCATGGATGTTGATGGCATAAGTGTAACTGAGGGTAATCAAGAAGTTTTGTCTATTGAAGACATGTATGACCAGATTGTTGGGTCAAAGACTGAAGAAGCCCCTTCTACAACCTCTTCACAACTGAATATCGTCTTAACAAGCGATGCAACTGGAAAAGGGAAAGATATCGCAAATGATGCTACCGTTACTACCAACGTGTCTCATACTGCCGAAGGAAAAATGGTGAAGCGTCCTCCCAAGCCTCATACCGGGAAGGACACTCATGCTTCTAAAAGGAAATCTCCTAGATTAACCATTCAGTCACCCTCCAAGAGCACTTCTGGAGTTTTGGAAGTGGTTGATGAGGAAACTATGGCTAACACTGCTGAAACACCGGTAACCCCTCCTTATGATAGGGAATTTAATATTTTTGATTTTTTGCTGAATTCACCCGATATGACCGACCAAACTTTAATTAACACCCCTCTTTTGCAGAACATTCAACCAATTTCCTCTGTTGTTGCCAAAACTTCAAGTTCATCTTCCTTTCACAATCCTTCCCATCACTTGGTGTTCCTGTTTCGAAATGGCTTAAGAAAGACATTGAACTAGTTAGCATGAGGACAAGCTCAGCTAAAGAGATTTCACATGCATTCGTCACTGAACCCTTTGCCCCCAAGTGGGATGTGCCATCAAGTCAGTCATACAAAGACCCATTAGTTGCAAAGAAGCTTTCCCTGCTAAGTAGCACACCAACAAATGTGTCTAGCATTCACCAAGTTCCTCATGAAGTGTTCTCTAATGAATTCATGACATCACATGCGAAGCAGTAGAACTTGGTGGCAGATTTGTATGAAAGATGGGTGATTACTGAAGCTAAAGTGGAAGAACTTGCAGATGCTCAAAAGAGGCACATGCTCTCGAAACTAAATGCCAGTTCCATTGATTCGCAACTGAAGATCAACACTTTATCAGGCGAGGTGGAAAGTTTGAGGGTGCATAACCGGAAGTTGGTGGCCTTGGAACAAGAGGCAAAAAGAAATTTGAAACAGGCTCAAGACAATGAGCTTTACTTGAAGAACCAATTTCTGGAAGAAAAACCAAGCTTGAGGAATCAGCGGCTGATGCTAAGAAAGGTAATGTTTTCACATCTTTTACTATATCTAGTTCATTGTATAGAAATGCGTAAGTAACATTCATTTGTATTGGATCCACTTGTGTATAGAGGTGGGAAGGTTAGAAGAGACTATGAAAGCCATGATTGAAGAGAGGGAGGTTCTACAGTCTGAGAACAATACTTTGAAGGACAAAAGCAAGTGGCTCATCGCTGAAGGTCTTGGCCTGCTTTCAAAAAGAGTTCACTCAGAAGTTATCCCGATGGCTTTAAGTCTTAATCAAGCTGTGAATGCTGTGGGTTTTAATGAGGGCATCAAATGCGGACTCGCACACGCATCAAAGAATGAAATGGACATCAACTATCAAGGAATACGATGCTAATGCACGAGACAAGGTGTTTGATCATCTAAAATCTCTTCAATCCATGACCTTTGATATTATAGAGCAGGTGTCTAAGTTGGATGTGTCAGACGTGTAGAAAATGAAAGAGATGCTCAAGCCCATCAGCAGTTCCAAGCCCTTCCCTTCCTCAGGTAACCAAAGTTGATTTGTGATCAACTGTTTAGCTTTTTGTGAAGAACAATCATTCTCCAAAGTCCACCTATGCAGTGGCATCTTAAACAATTTTTTTAGCACTCGTATGGATTGATACATTAGGTTATTTTTGTAGGTCGGTTGTGCATGTGTTTGTACTTCCGACTTTGAACAATGCCACTGATGAACTTACATATGCTGTTTTTAGGATTGAAATGTTATCATGCTTGCTCTAGAAACATTATGATGTTTTGACAACTAATGTTTGGTCCTTATGATCCATTTTTTCATAAATCACTTTCGTAAATTGCCTAGGAACAGTACATTTGCGATGGAAGTGTAAGTTATACACTTACTTTTGCAAATGGAGTTTAACCATTCTTTGTTGTAGGTCTTGTGATGGTTTTATTATTTTGTATAATTGTACAGCCTTTCTTTAGTTTATGTGTCTAATTTTATATAAATGTCAGACTTCTAAGGACATTATGAGTCCTTCTTCATAAGTACCATGACTTAAATTTTTGGTGAAATTTTTATAAATCATAAGAAAAATCCAACATATGCGTTTCCCTCCTATGAAATGCGTCCACCTCATAAGATTACTAACAACATGAATATTGAACTACCTTATTCATTACATATTTTCACGTATAGTTGTGAGCCACTTCTTTATGGTATTCTCTTCTTACATTCTTTGGTAGGAAATGATTAACTCATCGCTTGGATGGCTAATCCGCAAATTCAATTTTATAAATTAAATTATAAAGTGACATTTGCGACCCTTGGGATGCTCAATAGGAAAGTATACAGATGCAATTCCTGAAAGAGTTTGCCTTCACCCCTTGGGCTTTTGTTAACAAAAATTATGTTAACAAGGTGTCCGGCATGATCACCTCTTCTTCACATGCACTCTTGTCTTATTGAGACAGTAAAGGACAAGATGAAACTATATATTCATCTTGGGTTATTATTCTTTTTATAAGAAATAACAACTCAACTCCACCATCAAAGAGTATTGAATAATCCGTTTATCAGATTGGTAAGTGACTTTATGGATCATGTATAAATAATTAATGGACTATGTGCTTACGAAAAATTGTATACATATGCTCATGTGCATATGTAATATATTAATAGTGTTAAACACATTCATAATTTCGGAATTGGAATGTCATTTTATTAAGAACACTCTGTTCCTTATTCTAAATACAAGCAATTCAACAATCTTGCAACATTTCAACACTTGCCTACATGTAACATTTCCGAAGATGAACTCCATTCCATACTCTTGCAAGTTCAGCACCATCAATTTGCTTGAGTATATAAGATCCATTTCCGATAGCTTTCTTAATGATATATGGACCTTCCCACTTTGGAGACATTTTCCCCAACGGGAGAGCACGGCTAACTTCATTGTTTCTCAAGACATATTCTCCCACCTTATATTGGTGCACCTTTGCTTTTGCGTTATAGTACTTTGCCATTTCTTTCTTGTATCTACTTTCTCGAATAGCTGTTATCTCTCTTCTTTCTTCTAACAAATCCAAGTTGGTTCTTAAAGCTTCGTCATTATCAGGTACTAACACTTGCAGTCTGGGACTAGGTAGCCCAATTTCTGCAGGTATAACTGCTTTAGTTCCATACACTAAACTAAATGGAGTCTCTCCATTGCTTGTTTTGGGCATGGTTCTGTGTGCCAACAACACATGCGGTAGTTCATCTACCCAACTTCCCCCATATTTTTCTAATCTCATTTTTATTCCTTCTACTAAGCTTCTATTAGCCCGTTCCACTTGTCCGTTCGCCTGTGGATGTGCCACAGATGTAAAGATCTGATTGATGTGCAAATCTTCACACCAGGCGCTGAATGGATTTCCGGCAAATTGCTGCCCATTGTCAGTTATGATGTACAATGGTAAGCCAAACCTGCATACAATATGTTCCCACACAAATTTCTTTACTTGTTTTCCGGAGATGTTAGCTAAAGGTTCTGCCTCAACCCATTTCGTAAAATAGTCAATAGCAACTATGAGAAACTTCACTCCCCCACTTGCGACGGAAATGGCCCTACTATATCCATACCCCATTTTTGAAATGGCCAAGCGGATGTCACAGGGATAAGTTCATTTTTAGCTCGCATACTCACTGGCGCGTGTGCTTGACATGCTTGGCATTTTTGAAGCTCTTCAAATGTACTTCTATACATGCCTGGCCAATAATAGCCAAGACTCATAATTTTTGCCACTACCATTTTGGCTCCTGCATGAATACCACAGATTCCTTCATGCACTTCTCTAACAACCCACTCTGCCTCGCTTGGCAACAAACATCTCAAGAGGGGACCCAAAAAGCTCCTTCGATATAAAGTATCATCTTGCATTTGGTATTGAAGTGAATTTACTCTCACTTGCCTGGCTTGCTCTTTGTCATCTGGAAGTTCTCCTTTTGTTAAGTATTTTATTATTGGCCACATCCAAATTCCTTCGTACATTTGCACATCCGCTGTTAATTTCAGATTAATAGTAGGAGCTTCCAACAATTCCACTGATTTCCTTTGCGAGGTGCTCAAATGCCACAGATGCTAATTTACTTAGAGCATCAGCTTTCCTATTTTGGCTTCTAGATATGTGTAACACTTCGCATTTGTCGAAACACTTTATAATTTCTTGCACTTATTCCAAGTATAACGCCATATACTTTCCTTTTGCTTCATATGTTCTGGCAACTTGACTTGCCACTAACAGCGAATCCACATACGCTATTAATTGCTTAGCTTTCATCTTTTTGGCCAACCTTAAACCTGTCATGAATTATCAACTTACAATGGTAAGTTTTGTTTTTGTATAAAAACAATCAATTGTGCAAATGAATATTCATAAGATGCATGATTATATCTATATACTCATACTCTTCTCCCCCATCTTTCTTTTTAAAATAACTTACAAATTTTTAAGAATCACACAGCCTGACCTGCTAGTAGCGCTTCATATTCTGCTTCATTATTTGAGGATATAAAGCCAAATCTGATTGCATATGTCAACTCATCACCTTCAGGGCTTTTCAAAATCAATCCTGGAAGCTTTAAGGAAATGATTAACATAACATATGCATATGCGATTTATAAAATAGAAGGTACTTGTAACAAAGTTTCACTTGCTCCTGACCCATCAGAGTTGGATGATCCATCTGTATGTAAAATCCATGTTTTCTCAATGGGTTCAAGAACGGTAATGCTATTTACACTTGCTCCTTCTGGCACTTCGGCTAAAAAGTCAGCTATCACTTGGCCTTTAATTGATGTACGTTGCTTGAATTCAATATCAAAAGGTCCCAACTCAATAGCCCATCTCACCAATCTTCCCGACATCTCAGGTTTCCTTAGGATGTTTTGAATAGGAAAAGAAGTATGAACGATGATAGTATGAGCTTGAAAGTACCTTCTCAAGCGTCGAGTTGCTTGTACCAATGCCAAAACTATCTTTTCCACTTAGGATATCTTGTTTCATAATCTTTTAACATCTTACTGATGTAATAGATTGGTATTTGCTTCTCTTCCCTTTCTACCATCAACACAGCACTAACCGCATTCTCAGTAACCGCCAAGTACATAACCAACTTTTCTCCCAGCTTCGGAGCGGTCAAAGTCGGAAGTGTAACAAGATCCATCTTTAAATCTTCAAAGGCTTTGTTAGCCTCACTTGTCCACTCAAAATGGTTTCCTTTCAAGCTTTCCTTTAACACTTTTATAAACGGAACTGTTCGCTCCGCTGCTTTTGAAAGGAACCGATGTAATGCCACCAATCGACCATTTAAAGTCTGAATTTCTTGAATGGTTTTTGGTGGAGCCATTTCTAATACCGCTTTTACTTTTCCAGGATGTGCTTGTATCCCATTATTATTTACCAAAACTCCCAAAAATTTTCCTTCTTCCATAGCAAATGAACACTTCTTCGGATTTAGTTTCATGTTGATCCTTCTCAAGTTTCCAAATGTTTCCTCAATGTCATCAATCATATCTTTTTCCTTGCAACTTTTGAACACCACATCATCAACATATGCTTCTAAATTTCTTCCCACTTGCTTTTGGAAAGTTTTATCCATCAATCTTTGATATGTTGCCCCAGCATTCTTTAAGCCAAAAGGCATTTTTTGTAGCAAAAGAGACCTTCATTTGTAATGAAAGCCGTTTTGTCTTCATCTTCCTCGGTCATGGTGATTTGATGATACCATTTGTAAGCATCAAGGAAACACTTCCATATATATCCAGCCAAAGAATCGACTTTGAAGTCTATCTCTGGTAAGGGATAACAATCTTTAGGACAAGCTTTATTTAGATCTTTAAAGTCTATGCACATGCGCCAGGAACCATCTGGTTTCTTGACTAAGACTGGATTTGCAACCCAAGTTTGGTAATGTACCTCTCTTAGTATTCCAGCTTCGACAAGTTTATCAACTTCACTTTTTATAACTTCATTTCTGACCTTATCAACAATTCTTCGCTTCTGTTGTATTGGCTTGGCACCAGCAAGCTTTTATTTCCGATCAGAAAATCTACATCAAGCTCATCTAACTCATCACATTCTAATACACGTAGGTCTTTACCGTCAGTGTCATGATTTACCAAAGCAAACCGCTTCAATGAGCCAAAATCACTACGATCATCTTCCTGTACCTGCTTACCAGACGACTTTAGTTCTGTAAGTGTCTTAGAATTCGGCGTAACAACATTCTGCTCCTTCTGTAACATCGCCGAATGCTTTGACTTCGACGAAGAGGATAAACATTTCCGGTTTAGATAAATTTTCCTCTTTATTCTTCTCTCCCGACGAAGAATTGACGAACGATTTCCTCAAATCATCAAACGACTCCATTACTCAATGTTTGTGTCAACTATTGGATGGCGCCAATCACCGGATTCGATAGATCGCTAAATCAGGATTAAGAGTAATAGAAAAGCTAGAATGATCGAGGAAGAAGAAGTAATTTTATTGATATTTGTGAAGAAAGAGAATACAGACGCATATGTAAAATATGAGATTTATAAGTGAATCCAAAGTCCCTAAACTACACTTCGCCGGGTATTTATAGGCCTCGCTCGTGATTTCTTGATCCGCATCTGCTTAATCGCACGTGTCTAAGGCCCGCACAAACACTTCCGACGAACATCATACCCGGAGGACTTGGAAGTGAACGATTGGATGTGTAAAACACATCCAGTGCGTCGTTTACTTTATCAATGTTCATAGAGCAGATTTCACCTTCACCACTCATGAATACATCTCTGTTCAAGATCAGTGGAATTAATGAGATTAGGAAGCTCTTAAGCAAGTAAAAGTAACCAAAACAAACATGAAAGAGTTGTCCCAGGATATGGATGCAAGCATCAAGCCCTTGGACAAGTAGGTTAAAGAGATGAAATTTTTGGTACAGAGTCAATTTTGGAGATAGACTTCGAAGATAAAGAATAATCTGACAGCATCAGCTTAGGGGAGATTGTAACGAATATCTCTTTGAATATTTCCGGCTTAAAGCCAATTTTGAAGTGTTCCGGCTGAAGTTGAAGTTCGAGCAGAAGTCTCAAGTTCAAGCGGAACAGGCAGTTCAACCGGAAGAAGCAAATTTTGTCTTATAGCGAATATTCCGGGTGAACTCCATTATCCACCAGATAATGAGTTCAACCGGAATTTTACTGAGAAGAGTCTTTTCAGTTGTCCAATCCTGCAAAAGCTTCTTGGTTGCTTCCAAATCAATTAAATTCGCTCTCCCAAAGTAGAATGTTGCTGATCACACACAAGATATTCCATATGTCGAAGTTTATTCTTTTGGTAGTTGTATTTGACTTTTTGTTTAATGGTTTTAATTAAATCGTTTGAGATCAATGGTTGTCATTGATCTCATCAGCACTATATATAGCTTAGTTAGCTCTTAGTTTACACACGGTTCTTGATCAACTTGTAATAGGGTAACTTTGAGTTAATGCAAATAGTGCCGAGTATTTTATACTTCGTTGTTGCTATGTTTATGCAATCAAACACTTACATTGTACAAGAGAACTAAAATATGCTTAAGTAAAGTGGAATATAACTTCATTCCGCATGGTTATATTTACAACTAGAGGGTTTCTTCCTAAGTTTCAGTCTTATTAACACCGATCCTACATTGCTTTTCCATTGTATATTCACTTTTTCAAACATGAAACTTTTAAGTTTTTAGGTCCCTCATTCCCCACTAAACAAGTGAATTATTCAATCTTCTTGACTGATTTCACTAGCATCACAATCTTGTAAAATTCACCGTCTCGTATGCCCCCGATACAGTAAATCGAGTATCCAAATTCTAAGATTATTCCAATTACCAGCAAAATCGTCAAGGAATTCCAAATGATTTAATTATGGTGGATACACATCCTTAGTAATCACCATGCAGTTTTTTAATCAATGCTCCTCAACAAAAACCATGATTACCCCACAAATTTATTATCTCTTATCTTCAGAACTCATCTCTGAAAAACTGCCAACAATTATTGAAACAAAGGAGATTCCAATATTTGACTTATTTTCTTAAAAACCCCAAATCATCTCATCTGAATAGTAATCAACACCCTGAATCTGATAATTTGATGTTGATGCGAACGGACCACCCAATGAGAGAATCATCCACCCAATTGTAAAATCATGGAACGGATCTTACTACTGCATGATTCGGTTAATCGATGATAAACGAGAGTAAATAAAGCTTTACTTTATTGATTCACAAAGAGTTACAATGTAGAGAGAGAAACACACTCATAACACCTAGTTAAGAAGATGAAGAATGACAGAACTAATGAACTCTCTCTAACAAAAACTATTTATAGTAGTCATTAAAAGCAGCGTACCACGTTACGTACCAGTTGGTACATCCGTACCAACTGGTACGGCGGACCATATGGTACGACCTCTAATAGATGTTGACTACTTTGACTCACACAAACGCTCTATACTAGATACAATACATGAGACACACTGTAGCATAGGAATATGCTCTAACAAACTCCCCCTTAATGTGTAGTGTATCTAGTTATCTATCTATCCAACTAAACTTCAGTCTTCAATCTTCAGCATCACTGCGTCCGATCTTTAACTTGAAATCTTGTCAGAAATAGAGCATGCATGGCTGGATCAATCTTGAACAATCTTTGAACTTCAAGATCCACTTGTGAAAGTTATTTCATACTCCCCCTTTCACCATGCTTGATTCTTGTCACACAGAATAACCTGCAATTTCAGAAGACAGAAACACGACTTTCTTTTTCTTTTTAAGTTTACTTTAATCTTGGCACAAAAACTTCTCTTCGAGAATCCAAGATATAGTTTTGAAATCAGAAATTTTGTATCTTGTATTGATCGGTCGAAAACAAATAAGAAACAAAATATTTTTGGCTTTTTCTGAAACTTTACATCAAAACATACTGAAAATCTTTTTGAGTTTTCTAAGTTAATGCTAAAACACACCTAAAATCTTTTTGGATTTTTCAAATATGAAACATAAATGCAATACAGAAATGAAATACTGAATCACACACTATTTTTGTCTTTTGCGAGAAAGATCACGACCTGGGATCATATTGATCATGACATGCTGAACTACACTTCAATTTCAATTACTTCAACACACAAGTCATGTCGATTGCTGGTATAATTTCTCCATCTTAAACTCAGGCACAAGCATACTCATAACATCTGGATATGTTATTGTATTGATTAGATTTGCTTTGACCAGTGTACCCCACACTATCAGACATTCTCAGATATGTATTTGCTTATCACGCTTTATGATTTCATTTGTGATTTGATCACATAATGATTGTATTCATGATTTAGTCAAATGTGTTCCATGCAAAAAGAAATAAGAACGTTAAATCGTCAACCTTAAGTTCGATCTTTCGATACACAGATAAGGCCTCGGATTTAACAAAATAAGAAAATAAAAACAAGTTGAAATTGTATAACCCAACAACAATCAAGTCGGTACTCCCGTACACGCGGACAAAGTCCGATGAGGTATACGAAACACCAAAGAAAATAAAGCAGAACGTCAAACGGACAACAATTAGGTCGGTCTTGTGAACACGTAGTGAAAATCCGATCGTTTGATAAATTAAAAGAAAATTAAACAAGTTTAAATTTTTGCAAAATGAACATATGTATACACAGTGACTTCTTATTTTTCCTTTTCACATATCTTTTTCCTTGATATCATGAGACATGCATCAAGATGTTCTCCACTTGGTCAAGCATTAGAATTTTAATGTATATCAAATTTGAATACATTCTGATTTAATGTCGAGCCTACCAAGCACATCAAGGAATGATCTTATGGCTTTTTCATCTAATTTATCCACGAGTCAGACACGTAAGCCAATGTACCATTATTTCCCAACCATGTCGGATACAATTTCTCATTTTTTAATGTTTTTGAATTTTCTGTTTTTCAATGTTTTTGTATTTTTCCACCCCCCCCCCCCCTTAAAATGAAAAGTCTATTTTTTTTATAACAAAAAAACACAAAGACACTATTTTTTGTTTTTCAATTTTCTCTTCCTAAGCTAAATACAGAATGTAAAAGAAAGAAAATTGACCAATCGATACTAATACCTTTCAGTATTTAGCCTTCAGAAAAATTCAGTTTGAAATTTGATGTTTCTTCAAATTTAAGTTAAAAACGCAGAATACTTCTCCATCAACAACTTTTTCAATTACCTACGGGTCTTCTAGAAGTACATGCACACTGATTTAAATGATTAGTATTCTAATGACCCGAAGCACACAGCTTCTGGTCGACCAGTGTCTTCAAGAAAACCAGTTGCAGCCGTGCTGACCACCTTAGGTCGCCACTGCATTTTTGCTTTTTCATTTTTAACAGAGTCATCATCATGTGATGAACCAATAACACTTGAGTCAAATTTTAAATAATTGTTTCGTTTTAGATTTTGATTTGGAGGGTGGTGAGTCAGTAAAGGTGGCAGATTTGTTAGAAAATGATCTTTTTTCCATTTCAGGACAATCCTTTGCCATGTGTCCCTTTCGGCGACACTGATAGCACAAACGATAAGATCGTTGAGATTGTGGTTTGTCCTGAAATGAAGGACATCTATCATCAGATTCATATTCATCAGAATAATCATCAAAAACCTGAAACCTGTTCGCCTGCACCCATTTGGAAATAGGACTTCGAGGGGTAGAATTAGATCCAGATGAAGATTCTTTTGGAGAACTTTTAGATGAATCATGCTTCTTTTGTTTGCCTCGAAATCCCTTTTCCATGGTGGAAATGAATACTTGAGCCAGGTGATAAATTTTATCCAAACTAGTGTCTTTCTTTTCTTTCTTAACCTTCTTTGACATACTTTTCTGATTTTTCTTCTAAAACTTCTTGCCTTCACTACCCAAACCAGAACGTTTGTAACCCGGTAGCTTTGACAAATTAACTTGAGAACTTGAAGGACCAGCTTTAGTAGTGTGATAGAATGAAGATTTAATATCCATCAACTTGTTTGCTTCAACCAATTTTGCAGCAACTTGTGCTACATTCAAATTCTTTTTCATCTTTTTCATCTTTTTCAATTTGTTTCCTAGCAGAAATAACTCCCTCATCAGATATAAACCCACCAGATACAAACTTTGAGGTAGATTTATCAATCAAACTTTCCTCCTTTTCCCTTGTCTTATTTGAAACCATAGAATCCTTCTTCCCAGATTTTTCAGACACAAATTCAAAATAATCCCAGTTATATCAGAAGAATGAATATCAGCTAGAGCATCCGATTGAATAACTAGATGTGGAATTTGATTATGCTCTTCATGAACGGATCTTACTAATGCATGATTCGGTTAATCGATGAAAAACGAGAGTAAATAAAGCTTTGCTTTATTGATTCACAAAGAGTTACAATGTAGAGAGAGAAACACACTTAGAACACACAGTTAAGAAGATTAAGAATGACAGAACTAATGAATTCTCTCTAACACGAACTATTTATAGTAGTAATTAAAAGCAGCGTACCACGTTACGTACCAGTTGGTATGTCCGTACCAACTGGTACAGCTGACCATATGGTATGACCTCTAATAGATGTTGACTACTTTGACTCACACAGACGCTCTAGACTAGATACAATACACGAGACACACTGGTAGCATAGAAGATCATGAGATTAACCTGGGAATTAGGTCAAGACCAGCACCTCAAGATGAAAGAGCTGCTTCTCCTCCTCCAATCTGGACTACTGTAGAAAATCTGAGAGCTCTTAATGAGCCAGTCAATGTTGCGGTACTCGGAGACTGACTACTAAAGAAAAGGGAAAGAGGAAACTTACACCTCAGGAGGTATATGATTAGGAAGAATTAAAGAGAAAAGCCAAAGTGGAGAGATACAGAGAAGCACGTGAAGTCAGAGAAGGAGCCACCCTGGAAACTTTTTTGAAGCACGATGAAGAAATTTAAAGGCAAACTGCCAATCTCGCTACTTCTATGAGAATCGGGCGAGACTCTGTTCCTATCAAGTCGAATGATAACTAATATCATACCAAACTAAGATGGCACCAGTGTTGATCCTTCATATACTTCGTAAGCATCAAAGTATGTCCGATCTCCCGTGAAAAGAGGTTTACCTTTCGAGTACCTTATCCAACTGACAACTTACCAGATCGTGGAGTTGTACACCGATGAACAAGAAAAGGTAACTCACTTGAATAACACTATTGAAGGAAGACCACAAGATCCTCTGGTTAGTCCCTATGCCGATACTGATAAAGACATTGAATATGTGCAATTCAATGATAATCTGAGGGAAAACTGTATGAAATTCACTAACACTGAACCTCTGCCTGAGGATCCTTCTGATAAAATTCAACCACCTCCTAGTCCAAATTATGTCAAGGAGATTGTCCAGAAAATGACAAAGGAACAACTCCGCGACTTTCTTGCAGTCAGAAATGTTTCTAGAAAAGACTATATCGGAAAGCAACTGCATGGTCGTCGTAAGACAGTTACTTAATACATGAACGAAGAAAACACATGTAGGAATTGCAAAATTGATGAGAGGTAAAAGAAGTGTGTTGAGGAACACAGAAAGAAAGATGAACCCACCCTGGTAGATGACTGGAAGGCGATGGCTCCTCACAGATGAGATCTTATTCAATTCACTTCTAAGAAGCTCAAAGACATGCCTGCCAATGCAAAAACCACTGATGGGATGAAGATCTTGGGCTAGAAGTATGATCACGAGTTTGATGCATTCATTGTTAAATGGAGAGATATGTTCGATTAATCTTTTGCCGCTATTGCAGATCTGCTAAAGCTATTCTCTTGGGATCTGAGACAGCTGAGAAATTTTGATATCATCAACCACTCAAATGCAGAAAAAGACAGAATGGGTTAGTAGATGGTACATCTAGCTTTCAGAAGAAGACTGATGAAGCAAACCAGGGAACATGAACAAACAAAATATGAAAATTGGTTTAAGAAACGAGCCTTTATCTCGTACAGATAGATCTACTCAAATATCAGCAGTAGTGTGAAGAAGAAGAAGATTTTGGGAAAGGAGAGTGAGTTCCCCATCAAAGACTGGTACTACAATGGACAAACTCATGAGCTGATAATTGAAAGGGAAGGTGCTGTGGCTATAAAGTTGTTTGCTACTGTTGAAATTCGATTATTGCATTGGAGCTATCTGAAATGGATCTTCTACGGTCGCATAGAGACTATTCTGTTATGGTTGAAGCCCTATGAGGTAGTCGATGCCAATTACTTCCTGATCTTCCTTAAATGGTGGAGCTAGGAATGTATAAATGATGGGAAGATGTCGATGGAAAGTATGAAGAATGTGAAGACATGGATCATGGGTGGTCGTGGTATTTGCCACTTGCTTTGTGGTTCTGAAAGGAAGCTTGTTGTGGCATTACAGTGACTTGAAGAAATTCAAGAAAGATAACCTTTGAGAGCTTTGGAAGATCCAGATTTTATGCCTTGATGAGAACTATGAAAATATTGCAAGGAAGTATTGGAGATTCCTGCTAAAGCTTCTAGATCAATTTAGATGATGTTGCTTCAAGATGTTTGTATTGCCACCGAAAGGGGAATTGTTGGAACATATATGTTGGTGGCAACTCAAATGCTTCACTGTTGAGCCTTACTGGTGAAGTCTTCCTGAAGAACTGATGCTGAACAGAAGAAATCTAAAGACTTGTGTTTTGATATTTTTCTATTTTACATTTGTGTAATTTCTCTAAGTGTAGGTCGTATAGTGTTACGTTCATACGATCAAGATTTATCTTGTATACGAGCTGGACTTGTAATTTTTTACTAACACTTCTGTTCTCTACGACCTGCATTTACTCTATACGAACTGGATTTCTTCTATACGATCTACCTTTACTTGTTTTTCTAAATGCTCTAACTGATAGGTTTGTCTATACAACCTAGACTAAACCTATACGATCTGGAACTCTTGGACTGAGAATCAGACTTTTGTTTATACGATCTAACTAACACTATACTGTCTAGAACCTAGACCTTGTGGATTTACCGCATACGATCTAGGCAGACGGTCTGACATAGACAATACCATACGATTCAGACTTGTATTATATGGTCTACACCTTGCTCTATACGATCTAGACCTTTAGTACTTGTCCATACAATTTAGAATTGCTCAATACAATCTAGGATTGTTCCATAAGATCCAGGACTGATACTTAGAATATTTTTGCAGAATTTCAGAATATTCTCTTGTAATCAGTGCATTAACACTTGTTCTCCTAGGTAGTACAAAGGAACTGATGAAGTTAAGGAAGACGTTTTGAAACAAAGATATGAGAATTTCTCTCACATAAATGGTGATAGTATGAGTGCTCGGTACATTAGTATCGTTCACTTCTTGACGAACTACAAGGAAATGACGTCAAGATGGAAAATGATGACATTATCAGAAAGTTCCTGAGGTCACTACCTGATGTTTCGACAGTTTACACTGTAAGCATCAAGTACAATAAAGATCTCAAGACTTTGAAATTGAGTGGACTACACTGGATGCTAAGTGCCCATGATATGGAGATAAAAGAAAAGTCTGGTGTTCTTAGCAAACCTGCAAATTTAACACTTCCCACCTCTACAGCACTCATCACTTCTCATGAAGATAGAAATCAATTCATTGATTAAGCTCCTGTGATCACCTATCCTACATCACCACAAGGTAATGAAATCATGTTTCATATTTATTAAAAAATTTGGTCATGTTGCAGATTGCAGACATGGAGGTTTCACCAGATTTGATCTAGAATGCATTAGTGCTAATGACCTTCAAGAAATGGACATCAACAGTCAACTGGCGATGGTCTCTATAGGAGCTCAAATATTCTACAAGAGAACGGGTAGAAAATATAATGGAGATAAAAGTGCCCAAATTGGTTTCGAAAAAGGGAAAGCCAAGTGCTACAATTGTCACCAACTTAGACACTTTTCCAGGGAATGTAAACAACCGAGAAGGAATAATATGAACCATGATGGAGGAAGCAAATACACAAGATCTCATAATGCATACACAAAGCCACAACCCTCAAATGCATCAGCTGAAGGTCTATCTACTCCTACACCTGGTTCAAACACTCAAAACCATGTTACTGCTACTGCAAATCAAACATGTTGTGTTGATTGGGAAGATATCATGCAAGAATTTGCTCCCATCAATCATGGTCTGAAGGCTAATGAAGTTTTAGTCTTTGATGATAACTCTTTAACTTCATCTCCTGATGATACCACTTCAAACAGTATGGTAAATTTCGAAATTCATACTGAAGTACATTCTCTGCTTTGCAAACTTGCTTGTGCAGAAAAAATTTAAAACTATAGAAAGCATAATTTGGAACTTATTGAGGAAATGGTCAGTCTTAAGGAAATAAAAGAATACTCTAGAAAGGCTCACATTGCTTATACTAACAAGATTGAGGAACTAATTAACAATATTAGAACTCTTAAACATGATAAAACCAATCTTATTACTCAAATTAAGGACATTCATTAAAAGTTAGAAGTTGCAAACAAAGAATGCGAGGATGTTAAATCTGAATTGAGTATCACAGAAATCAAACTTCCTGATGCTATTACTGACTGCGAGGAACTCCGAGCTAGTAATGAAAGCATCTAAAGTTATGGCAAAACCAGAAGGTAAAATGGAACAAAAATAATAATAGGATTGGCTATAACAAAGTCACTTACCCTGATTTCTATACTGAGTTTGTAGAAAGGGTTAAAAATGAACAAAAAAAAGTTCATGTGACACCCCGGCCCTTGGGAGGCCAAGATAGCCAAGATCGTATCCATTTGAAATCACAAAATGAATACATTTCTATTAAATTTTCGAAGTACTTGACACAATTTAAGAAAAATACTATAAATATAATGATTTAAAATAAAGTCTAAAGTGAAAAGTAGAGTCTTCTAGGGTTTTTCTTCATGCGCACGTGGGCGAATCTACTTAATGGTCTTCTATTTCAACTTGTCCAAGCTAGGTACCTGATTGTAAAATCTGTATAGGTTTGGTCGCAACTCAAACATAGCATCCTTAGTTGTTATGCTCAAATTGTAAATCTTTCACTTTACTTGTATTTTGTACTTGGACAATTCTCTTGATGTTTATGTTAATCATTCAAGTATTTGATGTTTTGTATTCTATATGTAATGTCATAACTTGTGTTGATCATTCAAGTATTTGAATATGTATATATATTATATAGGTTTAGTTACTTCGGGTATAACCCGATTACTTTAGGCGACTGACCCAGCCGATGTACTACTTCGGATAACATTCGGGTTCCCTTTTAGATTTACCGGATCCATACCCGAGACCCGAAGCCCATGAGTAAGAGTATTGGGACTGCTTTAACCCGTAGCTTGAACTGGAAGTGCACTGGTCTTCAGGTTTGGATTGTTTGCTGGCCCAACAGTGGGTTTAGCCCAGAGTGGTGTCTTGGCTTTTATTGGGCTGGCCCAATTAACTTACTTGAATGGAACAGTGGGCTCGATCCCAACTGCTACAACACCCGAAAGTGTTTTTTAGGCCTATCTGATGTCCTGACCCGATGGTTCAAGCTACAGCCAACTGGGTTGGGTTGTGGATACCAACCCGACCGGTGTGTTGTGTTCAGTTCGACCCAACAGGTGTTACTGATCCGTCTGGTCAGGTCCAACATGGTGGTTTTCTGAGTTTCGATCCGAATCAGTTGGGCCTATTGGGCATGTGGAATTGCTTGTTCATTTTAACTTGTTTCCCATATGTGATTTAATGGTGTTAATCGGTTTGGTTTAGTGATACAAGTAGTGGATTTTGACATATTTGGTGACACATTAAAATGAGATTTATGTATGTAAATATATATACGGAGTTGTTATAGTGATCTTGTATCTAATCCGATTCAAGGCATGTCATGGTTATTAGCTAATAAGATTTATTCATATTCTAGGGATTAGTTTATCACAAAAATGTTACATGCATGTGTGTTTTATGGATGTTGTGACTAGCTAGCATGATTGCATGTGTTCATGGTACATATATTAACGTTGATATAGATGATTGTAGTGCATGCATGTGTGATTGTAATAGTGTTATAGTGTGTGTGTGTGTGTGTATGTGTGATTAATCTAGCTCTCAACCGAATGAAGGGAATAGCAAACAATGGATTAGACTTAAGATAGAATGGAATTCGAAAGGAGCAACTTTTTACCTAGAATGCCAGTTACATGGACTTGGTGCCCGTATAGCTAAGAAAGGATCCATGCATGGCCTTCATGCATCATAAGGTATGTGGACGGTAGAAGTCTTGGGGTCCTCAAGGTGGTGGATGATTGTGTGGGTTGCGTGCATGGTGATGAAGGAGGTTGTTGAATATGGGAGATGGTCGAAGGAGTTTGGCCGATGGGGTGTAATGGTGATGTGTGGTTGTAACCCGTAGGTGGCCTAGGAGTCTAGGAGAAGAATGGAGGAGTTGTGAAGGATGTGGTGATTGTACAGTAGGTTGCATGATGGTAGGACGGTGGTAGAGTGGTGGTGTGGGGAGTAAACCCGTAGCCGTGTGAGAGGAAGAAGGAGAGGGGTGTCATGAAAGTGAGTGAGGTGGTAACTTATAGCCGGTTGGGGGACATGGAGCCGTTACCATCGCCCCTTGATGGCCAATGGGTGTACTTGACTTGACAAGTAGCTAAAGAGGTCTCATGTAATTGCATGAATTCCTATTGGACGTTTGGAAGATTTGCTTGGATTTACAAGCAATCTCCCCCCATTGGGTGGCTTGCCATGCATGTGATCCTATTGGCCTAAATTGGTGGCAATATTTAAATCTAGTCCCTTGTATTTAGATCTGGTCCTTAGTGATTCTAGGATAGTCGGATTCTTGGCATTAGGCTCGGTTTGGGCTTGTGGGTGTAACCGGTTTGTAACCAAAATGGTTGTCGGGCTTTGTTAGCTTAGTCGGCCCAAAGGATTTGGGCCCAATGCGGCTAATTAATGCTTATGGCCCAATGTGGGTTTGGGTAAGACCATACACTTATATATAAGTGTTTGCCCAAACTTAGAGTTTTATTGGGCCTTTGTGACCAGTAGACTCTAATTTGGCTCATTGGGCTTTTACGGCCCAATTATAGTAAGTGGATCAATCCAATGGGCTTTACGGTCCATAGTTTACTTATTGGGCCTTGGTGGCCCATAAGTGTTTTGTTAGGCTTACTATATGCTCAATGGGCTTAGTGGTGAACTAATGGACTTGAGATTGAGCTATTAGGCTTGATAGGTAAAAGATGGATAGTGTTGAGAATTGGAATTGAGGGTGGTTGAGATTACTAGACGGGTGATCATGTGTGTAAATGTGTTTGTGTGTATGCAACTTAAAATATATTTTTTTTTGTTATTGTTTATGGTTCTTATATTCCTATTGTGGTGGCATAATTGTCAATAAAATAGCGCGAAAAATTTACTATGATGAATATATGGGTATTTTTTGGTGTGGGTGTTACATTCTCGTCATGTTTAAGGAGTTTCGTGCTGAAACTAAGGTTGTTGTAACGTATGTACCAAATGTTTGGTACTTCAGACAACTAAGTTAACATTTGGGAAATGTAACCAAGGGACACACCTATTGGGGACATAGATTTTGTATAGACGCGAGCGTAAGGGAGAGTTAGATATGAGTGTGGTAATAAGAAAATCATAGAGGAAAAGTACGAGGGAATACATAACTCATACGAAATCGTTGAAGTTATGGTAATGTGTTGAAATCGAGTTGGAATAGAAATATACACATTGTAAGAGTTTGAGAGTATCCTAAATAACTAGGGATGTTTGTGTAGAAGGTGGATTAATTCTTCGCCAAGCATCGGGTAGCTTTTGCCGATGTTGTTGACGTTGGTCTTGAATCTTTGTAGTCTTTTGTATAGCCACTTTTGTCACCGACTCGAGCGGTTGACTAGGCTTTCTAATTTGTTGAGCTACCGATGTCTTCATAGGGTTAGCGTCGGTCCGTCGTCGTCGAGTGAAGAGGATGAAGATTGTTTGAAGTCATTGAAGGCGAGTACGTGGTTTCAAAAACGGGCTTCCCATGTTTAAGGATTTGTCATATTGTTGTCCACGGGGAGGAGAGAGGCTGGGAAGGAAGTATTATTTTGAAGGACAGAGAGGTTGAGACACGAAATGATCAAAGAATCATCACGAGTCCGAGTCGTAGAAAGTGTGAAGTTATTTTATGAAGGAAGTTTAACCCACGAGAGGCGGAAGACCTGCTCTTCGTTGTGTAGCATGTCGTTCTTTCCCCAAATGACTTGCTTCCTACGAAGAGACAAGATTTTGAACAAATCCTAAGAATAGGCGAATAAATCGAGGATTCATGAAGCATAAGAAAATATTATTACAAGAAGGCATATATATATGAGTATGTATTTATATATGTATAGGTATACTTAATATAGATGAGTTCCTAAGTGTTATAGTCGTAAGAGAAATAGGCGTTTGTAGAAAGCGTAATGATTTCAGGAAGAAGGTATTAAGTAGGTTAAAGAACCATAGCGCTTTAATTCTCCAAGCTTGGTATTGATCTTAAGGTTGTACTTCTAGATTTGTTGTTCATTCCAAGTCTTACGAATCATCGTATTAGCCGTTTCCGTTGGTGAAGTTGACAGTTTTCATATGGGAGTTATTTTTCCCATTTTCTCTTTATGAGGTGTCGTTGGCGTCTTCTTGCGTTATCCTCTGTTGTTGCACTCTTTGTTGTTTCCGCTTTTGAATCATCTTCTCATGTATTTTTCTAATGCATTTCTCTCAGTTCCATCATAACATATCTTATCTTTAGCTTCCTTGCATTTTGTTGTCGTCATTGCGTGGGATTCTTTGGAAACCTGTGGGTTATGGGCCTACTTGTCGTTGTCGGTGGGGATGAAGGAAGTTGTCTCATTCTTCTTCTGAAGATGGCCAACACCTCTCTTGTGTTTTTAGTGCCACCTTCAAAAACTGCAACTTGTTCATCTAATAGCTTCCTTTTCGATCTCCGTCATTGATGAGGTTATCCTAAACGGGTGGGTATGTGATTTGAATGGTAAGCTTCCCATATTAAGAGGTTGGTCCTACGTACTTTTGAGGGAAAAAGTGAAAGGGGAGAGTGATTTTACTAAACGAGAAGGGATAGGTAAGTGTTCACTTGACATCAAGTCAAAGGTTCACGAAGAATAGGGAAGAAAGATGAGGTTGAGAAGAGATTAGACCAAAAGTCCATAGGCGTAGTCGTAGAGCGAAAGGTGAAGAAAAGAAAAGAATGTCGTTGCGGCGAAAGTTCTAAGTAATCTTATCTAAGTTATCGTCCATCTCAACACCTAATGTGTTGGTCTTGTATTCTCTTATCCTTCCAGCGTGAGCACACATATACAAGTCATTGTTCCTTTGTGGTCGTGCTTTAAGTGTTGAGTAGATTTCTTCACGATGTAGTGCGTCGCAAGAAGAATAGAGAGGGAGAAAGTTAGAATAGGAGGCGTGCTTCTTATGAGAGAGTGTATAGTTCCTAACTAAGTCGAGAGGTTTTAGATATGAAAAGGTCAAAGGAAGGTCATGGGTTTCTTGTAAGAAGTAAAAAGCTATTTTAGGAAGGAAGTCTAACTCACATAAGGTAAAAATTCAATCGAAAATTGAAAGGAGAAGGGTTTAGGTAGTGTGATTCCTAAGGTAGTAGTATCTACAAAAGATGAAATATCAAAAGGAAAAAGTCTTAATGTAGCCACCGTCATCCAAAGTTGAGAAACTATCGTAGTTATTTGTCGTTTATCCACGTTGTTTGTCGAAGAATGGAAAAGGAGTGGTAGAAAATTAAAGAGATTGTGTAAAAATTAAGGATGAATCGTGTCTTTAAAGGATATTGAATGGTAATCTTTTTCTCTTGTCGCACATTTTTATGATTTCTATGTACAATTAGCATCTAGGGAGGTGCTAAATTCGTAGTTTGTACATGCATTGTTGCTTATTTGATTAAATTTTGTTGTTTTGGTTGCATATCCATAGGGTAAATATTCATGTTTTCATATGTATGTTTAGGATTTCTGGTGTGCAAGTAGTGATTTTTCTGTATAACTGCGTGTAAGAAGCAATAAACTTAAGATCTATAGAGCAATTTGTAAGATGTGAGAGGTAGAAGTCATACTCACAAGTGTATGTAGATATGATTTGTTGAGTATTTTGTGTGTTTATGGGTTGAGATACAACTTAATGGCGTGCATAAACTAGTGTGCTACAAAAGCATCGTTGTCATTTTGTTTATTGCATCTAGGATTATACTCTTGGGTCACTTCTAGAATTAGATTCGTATGTCAAATCCACGATTGCATGAGCTCTTATACAATCGTCCATTTGCCTCACAAACGCACTCCATTAGTTTCCCTTAGTAAATCTGTGTTTGGTTTTGTTTTTTGATTATCCTTGGATAGTTGTGCATTGTGTGTTTTTAAGTTTATTGGTCATCAATACTTTATTGGCTTGGTGCATCGGCGTTTGACCGTCTAAAACTAGAAGCACAAGTAAATATTCTAAAGTGCTAATTGGTAGTCTACCCTATGGGAGCATGCAAAGGTCATACGATTTCAAAATAGAGTTGGCAAATAAAAACAAAGTAGAAGTATTTAGCTAAGTAATCAAATCAATTGAGAAAATAGTGGTACTACTAGGTTACATAAACAAATCAAATTTTGCATTTTGGAGGAGTGAGTATGTATAGGTACTAGTGTTGGCTAAGTGTGGTACCTTATCATCCAAGGAATTTCTAAAGACCAAGTTGCTACATGTGAATCATAGTAAAGTTTCCAAAAACTTAGTGAGCATATAAGGTTGTGTATTACACATGGGGTTGTGAATTTTTGTGTTATTCTAAAATAACATTTTAAGTTTGAGAAAGATTTTACTTTAATACAATGTTTCAAAACATTTATTAAAAGTTTTGCTTGAAAAGAGTTACCGATTTGATAATCATAAAAACATTTATGAAATGTGTTTGAAATTTTAAACATATTCCAAAAGTTGTTTTGCAAAAAGGTTTTTACTTAAAATGTTGATTGTTTTACAAAAATAGAGTTTTGCAAGTTGTACGAAATAGTTTTAAAAGTATAACCTAAGAGCCATGATCAAGGGTGATCATTAAGAACTTTCTATGCTCGGCGCGGCGCATATCTTAGAAGACGCTTGAGTTTTGGGTTCCTATGTAGTTTTGGCCGGGGGTTCCTATGTATCCATTTTGTCTTTCAAACATATTCTCTAATACCAATCTATGACACCCCGGTCGTTGGGAGGCCGAGATAGCCAAGATCGTATCCTTTTGAAAGCACAAAATGAATATATTTCTATTAAAATTTCAAAGTACTTGATACAATTTAACGAAAATACTATAAATCTAATGAATTAAAAAAAAAAGTCTAAGGTGGAAGCTAGAGTGTTCTAGGGTTTTGTCTTCATGCGCACGTGAGCGAATCTACATCATGGTCTTCTATTTCAACTTGTATAAGCTAGGTACCTGATACATACTCAATAAGGATTTGTGTCAACTAAAAAGTTGAGTGAGTTCCCATGGTTAGTAAAAATTAATTTTCGTATGAAAATGAGTTTTGTTTTGGTTTTCCAAAGGTTTAGTTTTACCGAAAAAGGAGTGTTTTGATTTAGTAAAAAGTATGAAAGTTGTTTTGTTTGCCATAAATATGATTTTCGCGTACATAGTTAAAATATATGTTTTTATCGTATGTCGTCACAATAGATTTCAAATAGATGGTCCGTCAATCATGGGATGCTATGGATCAAAATGAATATAGTTTCATAATCAGCCATTCTTTACCCGTCATGGTCATACTCGATAATTATGTGCGTAAGACCACTCGCCAAAAGAGACTTCCCGTGTATTTTAAAATGCCTAATATGAACCCAAACATGGGATTTCGATGTGCCAATGGCCAAAATGCCGTTCCTTGTGAGGGTGTCCCGAAAATAGCTTGGGCACACGGACGTAAGAGCATTATCCCCAAATAGCACTATCCATTTTACCCGTGGTCCTATACCAAGGACTAAGATTGTGTACGTGTGGGACTAACCGAGGTAAGTATCACTAGTACAAACATATGTGTATCAAGCATCTAAATACAATCAAGTACAACATTTAAATAAAGAAAGTATGATAATTGAAATAAATGTATGTTTGAAGTAAAAGAGAGTATGTATCAACTCTAAAATATTTAAAAGGAAAAAGGGGAGAATAGTTAGAGCTCACTCAAGCACTTTCATTTCCCAAGTAGTTTGGGTTTCCTTGACTTCCAATATTTGGCACCTAAAGTAATGATTTATGACCAATTAATTTATAGATTCGGGTGATTAACCCATTGTTTGCATTTCCATATTCGATTGAGATTCCTAAATTATTTCATAGCTAAATGTTTGTATTATGTTGTGTGTGAACGCTTATTTATGTGTATGCATGAGTACATGTGTATTTGGGCTTTACTTTGGTTATGGCTTTGACCCAATTTGCCTAAGGGTTGGATTGGGCTTTGGGCTCCAAAGGGTTTATTACAGACTTTTTAACTTAGGTGTATGCATATGGATTTAGAATAAATAATAAGTTATGAATATTTAGTAAAAATAGGGATTGTCACATATTTAGTAAGAATATGTACCAAAAACATTTTACTGTAACCTAAGTACTTAGGTTTCAAATATATCACCAATTGATGTTACTTGTTTATAAATAATAGGTTATCCGCATAATGGAAAATGATTACCAAATAAATAAATATATAGGTTAGATAATTAGGAAAGCCACAATGTTGTGTATAAGTGGATTTTTATAATAAGGTTTATTTTATATAGATTTAGTTACTTCGGGTATAACCCGATTACTTTAGGCGACTGACCCATCATGTGTACTACTTCGGATAACATTCTGGTACCCTTTTAGATTTACTGAGTCCATACCCGAGACCCAAAGCCCATCAGTAAGAGTATTGGGCCTGCTTTGACCCGTAGCCCGAACTGGAAGTGCACTGGTCTTCAGGCTTGGATTGTTTACTGGCCCAACAGTGGGTTTAGCCCACTGTGGTGTCTCGGCTTTTATTGGGTTGGCCGAGATAAGTTACCTGATTGGAACAGTGGGCTCGATCACATTGGCTATAACACCCGAAAGTGTTTTTTGGGCCTACCCGATGTCCTGACCCGATGGTTCATGCTACACCCAGTTGGGTTGGGTTGTGGATTCCGACCCGATAGGTGTTACTGACCCGTTTGGTCTAGTCCAACATGGTGGTATTCGGACTTTCGATCTGACTCAGTTGGGCCTATTGGGCCTGTTGACTTGCTTGTTCATTTTAACCTATTTCCCATATCCGATTTAATGGTTTCAACCAGTTTGGTTTAGTGTGACAACTAGTGGATTTTGACATATGTGGTGACACATTAAATTGAGATGTATGTATGTAAATATATATATATATATGTGGAGTTGTTATAGTGATCATGTATCTAACCCGATTCAAGGCATAACAAGGTTATTAGCTAAAAAGATTTATTCATATTCAAAGGAATAGTTTATCACAGAAATGTTACAAGCATGTGTGTTTTATGGATGTTGTGACTCGCTAGCATGAGTGCATGTGTTCATGGTACATATATTAACGTTAATATGGATGATTGTTGTGCATGCATGTGTGATTATACTAGAGTGTTATAGTGCGAATGTGTGTGACCCGTCTGGTCCGGTCCAACATGGTGGTATTCTGACTTTCGATCCGAATCAGTTGGGCCTATTGGGCCTGTGGACTTGCTTGTTCATTTTAACATGTTTCCCATATCTGATTTAATGGTTTTAACCACTTTGGTTTAGTGTGACAACTAGTGGATTTTGACATATGTGGTGACACATTAAAATGAGATTTATGTATGTAAATTTATATATACGGAGTTGTTATAGTGATCATGTATCTAACCCGATTGAAGGCATATCAAGGTTATTAGCTAATAAGATTTATTCATATTCAAAGGACTAGTTTATCACAGAAATGTTACATGCATGTGTGTTTTATGGATGTTGTGACTAGCTAGCATGAGTGCATGTGTTCATGGTACATATATTAACGTTAATATGGATGATTGTTGTGCATGCATGTGTGATTATACTAGAGTGTTATAGTGCGAATGTGTGTGACCCGTCTGGTCCGGTCCAACATGGTGGTATTCTGACTTTCGATCCGACTCAGTTGGGCCTATTGGGCCTGTGGACTTGCTTGTTCATTTTAACTTGTTTCCCATATCTGATTTAATGGTTTTAACCAGTTTGGTTTAGTGTGACAAGTAGTGGATTTGACATATGTGGTGACACATTAAAATGAGATTTATGTATATAAATATATAGATATACGAAGTTGTTATAGTGATCATGTATCTAACCCGATTCAAGGCATATCAAGGTTATTAGCTAATAAGATTTATTCATATTCAAAGGACTAGTTTATCACAGAAATGTTACATGCATGTGTGTTTTAGGGATGTTGTGACTAGCTAGCATGAGTGCATGTGTTTGATGAGGATGGGTCAACATTAGATGCACTTGGACTTGGAAGTGCACATGAAGGATCAGCAGATGCTGATGAGCGAAGCCCATACGGAAGTGCAAGTGATACAACTCCGAGAACGCAAGCACAAGTGTCAAGAGACAGTTACAGCTAAGAGACTATAAATAGGCATTTATAGGCTTATAAGAAAGGATCCCAGATTTTACACCTTTAACTAGGTGTTTTACCTAGATCTCTTGTATTAATCTCTTCACTTGTAACCTTGATTTAATCAATGAAATGTTACATGATCTCACTCTTTCCTCTCCAATTCTCTTAATCTCTATCTAATCCATGAAGGACCGAATCTTACCTCGATGGCGGGATTTTGTTCTTCATCAGTGTTCATGGTACATATATTAACGTTAATATGGATGATTGTTATGCATGCATGTGTGATTATACTAGAGTGTTATAGTGCGAATGTTTGTGACCCGTCTGGTCCGGTCCAACATGGTGGTATTATGACTTTCGATCCGACTCAGTTGGGCCTATTGGGCCTGTGGACTTGCTTGTTCATTTTAACATGTTTCCCATATCTGATTTAATGGTTTTAACCTGTTTGGTTTAGTGTGACAACTAGTGGATTTTGACATATGTGGTGACACATTAAATTTAGATGTATGTATGTAAATATATATATATATATATATATATATATATATATATATATATGGAGTTGTTATAGTGATCATGTATCTAACCCGATTCAAGGCATAACAAGGTTATTAGCTAAAAAGATTTATTCATATTCAAAGGAATAGTTTATCACAGGAATGTTACATGCATGTGTGTTTTATGGATGTTGTGACTAGCTAGCATGAGTGCATGTGTTCATGGTACATATATTAATGTTAATATGAATGATTGTTGTGCATGCATGTGTGATTATACTAGAGTGTTATAGTGCGAATGTGTGTGACCCGTCTGGTCCAGTCCAACATAGTGGTATTCTGACTTTTGATCCGACTCAGTTGGGCCTATTGGGCCTGTGGACTTGCTTGTTCATTTTAACTTGTTTCCCATATCTGATTTAATGGTTTTAACCAGTTTGGTTTAGTGTGACAACTAGTGGATTTTGACATATGTGGTGACACATTAAAATGAGATTTATGTATGTAAATATATATATACGGAGTTGTTATAGTGATCATGTATCTAACCCGATTCAAGGCATATTAAGGTTTTAGCTGATAAGATTTATTCATATTCAAAGGACTAGTTTATCACATAAATGTTACATGCATGTGTGTTTTATGGATGTTGTGACTAGCTAGCATGAGTGCATGTGTTCATGGTACATATATTAATGTTAATATGGATGATTGTTGTGCATGCACGTGTGATTATACTAGTGTGTTATAGTGCGAATGTGTGTGACCCGTCTGGTCCGGTCCAACATGGTGGTATTCTGACTTTTGATCCGACTCAGTTGGGCCTATTGGGCCTGTGGACTTGCTTGTTCATTTTAACCTGTTTCCCATATCTGATTTAATGGTTTTAACCAGTTTGGTTTAGTGTGACAACTAGTGGATTTTGACATATGTGGTGACACATTAAAATGAGATTTATGTATGTAAATATATATATAAGGAGTTGTTATAGTGATCATGTATCTAACCCGATTCAAGGCATATCAAGCTTATTAGCTAATAAGATTTATTCATATTCAAAGGACTAGTTTATTACATAAATGTTACATGCATGTGTGTTTTATGGATGTTGTGACTAGCTAGCATTAGTGCATGAGTTCATGGTACATATATTAACGTTAATATGGATGATTGTTGTGCATGCATGTGTGATTATACTAGAGTTATATATTGCGAATGTGTGTGACCCGTCTGTCCGGTCCAACATGGTGGTATTCTGACTTTCGATCCGACTCAGTTGGGCCTATTGGGCCTGTGGACTTGCTTGTTCATTTTAACCTGTTTCCCATATCTGATTTAATGGTTTTAACCAGTTTGGTTTAGTGTGACAACTAGTGGATTTTGACATATGTGGTGACACATTAAAATGAGATTTATGTATGTAAATATATATATACGGAGTTGTTATAGTGATCATGTATCCAACCCGATTCAAGGCATATCAAGGTTATTAGCTAATAAGATTTATTCATATTCAAAGGACTAGTTTATCAAAGAAATGTTACATGCATGTGTGTTTTATGGATGTTGTGACTAGCTAGCATGAGTGCATGTGTTCATGGTACATATATTAACGTTAATATGGATGATTGTTGTGCATGCATGTGTGATTATACTAGAGTGTCATAGTCCGAATGTGTGTGACCCGTCTGGTCTGGTCCAACATAGTGGTATTCTGACTTTCGATCCGACTCAGTTGGGCCTATTGGGCCTGTGGACTTGCTTGTTCATTTTAACCTGTTTCCCATATCTGATTTAATGGTTTTAACCAGTTTGGTTTAGTGTAACAACTAGTGGATTTTGACATATGTGGTGACACATTAAAATGAGATTTATGTATGTAAATATATATATACGGAGTTGTTATAGTGATCATGTATCTAACCCGATTCAAGGCATATTAAGGTTTTAGCTGATAAGATTTATTCATATTCAAAGGACTAGTTTATCACATAAATGTTACATGCATGTGTGTTTTATGGATGTTGTGACTAGCTAGCATGAGTGCATGTGTTCATGGTACATATATTAATGTTAATATGGATGATTGTTGTGCATGCACGTGTGATTATACTAGTGTGTTATAGTGCGAATGTGTGTGACCCGTCTGGTCCGGTCCAACATGGTGGTATTCTGACTTTTGATCCGACTCAGTGGGCCTATTGGGCCTGTGGACTTGCTTGTTCATTTTAACCTGTTTCCCATATCTGATTTAATGGTTTTAACCAGTTTGGTTTAGTGTGACAACTAGTGGATTTTGACATATGTGGTGACACATTAAAATGAGATTTATGTATGTAAATATATATATAAGGAGTTGTTATAGTGATCATGTATCTAACCCGATTCAAGGCATATCAAGCTTATTAGCTAATAAGATTTATTCATATTCAAAGGACTAGTTTATTACATAAATGTTACATGCATGTGTGTTTTATGGATGTTGTGACTAGCTAGCATTAGTGCATGAGTTCATGGTACATATATTAACGTTAATATGGATGATTGTTGTGCATGCATGTGTGATTATACTAGAGTTATATATTGCGAATGTGTGTGACCCGTCTGTCCGGTCCAACATGGTGGTATTCTGACTTTCGATCCGACTCAGTTGGGCCTATTGGGCCTGTGGACTTGCTTGTTCATTTTAACCTGTTTCCCATATCTGATTTAATGGTTTTAACCAGTTTGGTTTAGTGTGACAACTAGTGGATTTTGACATATGTGGTGACACATTAAAATGAGATTTATGTATGTAAATATATATATACGGAGTTGTTATAGTGATCATGTATCCAACCCGATTCAAGGCATATCAAGGTTATTAGCTAATAAGATTTATTCATATTCAAAGGACTAGTTTATCAAAGAAATGTTACATGCATGTGTGTTTTATGGATGTTGTGACTAGCTAGAATGAGTGCATGTGTTCATGGTACATATATTAACGTTAATATGGATGATTGTTGTGCATGCATGTGTGATTATACTAGAGTGTCATAGTGCGAATGTGTGTGACCCGACTGGTCTGGTCCAACATAGTGGTATTCTGACTTTTGATCCGACTCAGTTGGGCCTATTGGGCCTGTGGACTTGCTTGTTCATTTTAACCTGTTTCCCATATCTGATTTAATGGTTTTAACCAGTTTGGTTTAGTGTAACAACTAGTGGATTTTGACATATGTGGTGACACATTAAAATGAGATTTATGTATATAAATATATAGATATACGGAGTTGTTATAGTGATCATGTATCTAACCCGATTCAAGGCATATCAAGGTTATTAGCTAATAAGATTTATTCATATTCAAAGGACTAGTTTATCACATAAATGTTACATGCATGTGTGTTTTAGGGATGTTGTGACTAGCTAGCATGAGTGCATGTGTTTGAAGAGGATGGGTCAACATTAGATGCACTTGGACTTGGAAGTGCACATGAAGGATCAGCAGATGCTGATGAGCGAAGCCCATACGGAAGTGCAAGTGATACAACTCCGAGAACGCAAGCACAAGTGTCAAGAGACAGTTACAGCTAAGAGACTATAAATAGGCATTTATAGGCTCATAAGAAAGGATCCCAGATTTTACACCTTTAACTAGGTGGTTTTCCTAGATCTCTTGTATTAATCTCTTCACTTGTAACCTTGATTTAATCAATGAAATGTTACATGATCTCACTCTTTCCTCTCCAATTCTCTTAATCACAATCTAATCCATGAAGGACCGAATCTTACCTCGATGGCGGGATTTTGTTCTTCATCAGTGTTCATGGTACATATATTAACGTTAATATGGATGATTGTTGTGCATGCATGTGTGATTATACTAGAGTGTTATAGTGCGAATGTTTGTGACCCGTCTGGTCCGGTCCAACATGGTGGTATTATGACTTTCGATACGACTCAGTTGGGCCTATCGGGCGTGTGGACTTGCTTGTTCATTTTAACGTGTTTCCCATATCTGATTTAATGGTTTTAACCAGTTTGGTTTAGTGTGACAACTAGTGGATTTTGACATATGTGGTGACACATTAAATTTAGATGTATGTATGTAAATATATATATATATGGAGTTGTTATATTGATCATGTATCTAACCCGATTCAAGGCATAACAAGGTTATTAGCTAAAAAGATTTATTCATATTCAAAGGAATTGTTTATCACAGAAATGTTACATGCATGTGTGTTTTATGGATGTTGTGACTAGCTAGCATGAGTGCATGTGTTCATGGTACATATATTAACGTTAATATGGATGATTGTTGTGCATGCATGTGTGATTATACTAGAGTGTTATATTGCGAATGTGTGTGACCCGTCTGGTCCAGTCCAACATGGTGGTATTCTGACTTTCGATCCGACTCAGTTGGGCCTATTGGGCCTATGGACTTGCTTGTTCATTTTAACTTGTTTCCCATATCTGATTTAATGGTTTTAACCAGTTTGGTTTAGTGTGACAACTAGTGGATTTTGACATATGTGGTGACACATTAAAATGAGATTTATGTATGTAAATATATATATACGGAGTTGTTATAGTGATCATGTATCTAACCCGATTCAAGGCATATTAAGGTTTTAGCTGATAAGATTTATTCATATTCAAAGGACTAGTTTATCACATAAATGTTACATGCATGTGTGTTTTATGGATGTTGTGACTAGCTAGCATGAGTGCATGTGTTCATGGTACATATATGAATGTTAATATGGATGATTGTTGTGCATGCATGTGTGATTATACTAGTGTGTTATAGTGCGAATGTGTGTGACCCGTCTGGTCCGGTCCAACATGGTGGTATTCTGACTTTTGATCCGACTCAGTTGGGCCTATTGGGCATGTGGACTTGCTTGTTCATTTTAACCTGTTTCCCATATCTGATTTAATGGTTTTAACCAGTTTGGTTTAGTGTGACAACTAGTGGATTTTGACATATGTGGTGACACATTAAAATGAGATTTATGTATGTAAATATATATATACGGAGTTGTTATAGTGATCATGTATCTAACCCGATTCAAGGCATATCAAGCTTATTAACTAATAAGATTTATTCATATTCAAAGGACTAGTTTATCACATAAATGTTACATGCATGTGTGTTTTATGGATGTTGTGACTAGCTAGCATGAGTGCATGTGTTCATGGTACATATATTAACGTTAATATGGATGATTGTTGTGCATGCATGTGTGATTATACTAGAGTTATATATTGCGAATGTGTGTGACCCATCTGGTCCGGTCCAACATGGTGGTATTCTGACTTTCGATCCGACTCAGTTGGGCCTATTGGGCCTGTGGACTTGCTTGTTCATTTTAACATGTTTCCCATATCTGATTTAATGGTTTTAACCAGTTTGGTTTAGTGTGACAACTAGTGGATTTTGACATATGTGGTGACACATTAAAATGAGATTTATGTATGTAAATATATATATACGGAGTTGTTATAGTGATCATGTATCTAACCCGATTCAAGGCATATCAAGGTTATTAGCTAATAAGATTTATTCATATTCAAAGGACTAGTTTATCAAAGAAATGTTACATGCATGTGTGTTTTATGGATGTTGTGACTAGCTAGCATGAGTGCATGTGTTCATGGTACATATATTAACCTTAATATGGATGATTGTTGTGTATGCATGTGTGATTATACTAGAGTGTTATAGTGCGAATGTGTGTGACCCGTCTGGTCCGGTCCAATATGGTGGTATTCTGACTTTCGATCCGACTCAGTTGGGCCTATTGGGCCTGTGGACTTGCTTGTTCATATTAAACTGTTTCCCATATCTGATTTAATGGTTTTAACCAGTTTCGTTTAGTGTGACAACTAGTGGATTTTGACATATGTGGTGACACATTAAAATGAGATTTATGTATGTAAATATATATATACGGAGTTGTTATAGTGATCATGTATCTAACCCGATTCAAGGCATGTCAATGTTATTAGCTAATAATATTTATTCATATTCAAAGGACTAGTTTATCACAAAAATGTTACATGCATGTGTGTTTTATGGATGTTGTGACTAGCTAGCATAAGTACATGTGTTCATGGAACATATATTAACGTTAATATGGATGATTGTTGTGCAATTGCATGTATCCCTATTGGGTGTTTGGAAGATTTGCTTGGATTTGCAAGCTATCTCTCCCCAGTGGGTGGTTTGCCATGCATGTGATCCTATTGGCCTAAATGGGTGGCAATATTTCATTCTAGTCCCTTGTATTTATATTAGGTCTTTAAGGATTCTAGGATAGTCGGATTCTTGGCATTGGGCTCCGATTGGGCTTGTGGGTGTGACCGGTTTGTAACCGAAATGGTTATCGGGCTTTGTTAGTTTAGTTGACCCAGAGGATTTAGGCCCAATGCGGCTAATTAATGGTTACGGCCCAATGTGGGTTTGCATTAGGCTCATACACTTAAATATAATTGTTTGGCCCAAACTTAGAGTTTTATTGGGCGTTGGTGACCCGTAGACTCTAAATTGGCTCATTGGGCTTTACGACCCGATTATAGTAAGTGGATCAATCCAATGGGCTTTATGGTCCATAGTTTACTTATTTAGTAAATGTAAACAAGGGAGACACACCTATTGGGGACATAATTTTTTTCTAGAGGCTAGTGTAAGAGAGAGTTAGATATGTGTGTGGTAATAAGAAAATCATAGAGGAAAAGTATGAGGGAAAACATAACTCGTACAAAATCGTTGAAGTTGTGTTAATTTGTTGAAATTGAGTTGGAGTAGAAATATACACATTGTAAGAGTTAAGAGTTTCCTAAATAACAAAGATATTTGTGTAGAGGGTTGATTAATTCTTCGCCTAACATCGGGTAACATTTTTTATGCCGTTGATGTTGGTCTGGAATCTTTGTATTCCTTTGTGTAGCCACTTTTTTCACCGACTCGAGCGGTTGACTAGGCTTTCCAATTTGTTGAGTTATCCGTGTCTTGGTAGGGTTGGGGTCGTTCGTCGTCGTCGAGTGAAGAGGATGCTTTTGTTGACTGTGAGAAACTCCAAGCTAGTAATGAAAAACACCTGAAGTTATGGCAAAACCAGAAGGTAAAAGGGAACAAAAATAATAATGGGAATGGGTATAACAAAGTCACTTATTTATACTGAGTGTGTTGAAAAAGTTAAAAATGAAGAAAAAAAAGTTCAAAACACTCCTAACCCCATTACTGATGCTGGTGATGATAAAAAAAATTATGTTAAGACACCTGTGTTGAAATGATGAAACAATATTAGAAAGTGTTGTGTTAGAAAAGGTAGTGACCCAAACTTTTAAACTGCATTAAGCCTACAGTTCTGATAAAATTGTCAAAGATCTCAAGAAACTAAAATCAGTTGAAAAGACTGAATCGGTTGATTTACAAAACATTTTAAATAAAATCAAGAAAACACCACCAGTCACTTTTTCTGAGTAGAATGATGAAATTCTTAAAGCTAAAGTGTTTAAGGAATGCATCATTAGTGTAAAAATTAGTCATGATGCAATTGACTATCACCACAAACTATTTTTCGAAATTAGTCAAACTCTCAAAAGTCAAATAGTGAACAAATGAGATAATTCAATGAAACTACGGGTTGTTGGTGATAATCATATTGTTAATAAGAATGTCAACTTCAAAGAGTCAATTGATCCATGTAAATATTACTCCGGAAGAAGTTTTGAGCACCCAAGAAAACATTACCGGAGTTGTAGACAATCTAGATCTATCGGCAAACAAACACTAATTTATTTTGAAAATGATGTTTATGAGGACTTGGGATACAATGTTTCCTTAAGACCTCATAAAAATCAAAATTCTAGGAGTATATCTGCTCCTAGAGGAAGAAAATGGGATCCCGAGTTACAATTTACCTCGGACGGCCAAAGTTACTATCCCGAGGTAAATATTAACTTGGAGTGGAGAAATTACTCCGGAAGACATCTCAGAGATAGAAAATGGGCTCGGGAGGTAAATTTTACCTCCTGAAGATCAAATTTACTATCCGGGGGTAAATATTACCTCAGATGAACAATTATACTCCGGAATAAATTTTACACCTAAAACAAGAAGTTTTCATACTAATCAAGAATAAATTGGTTTCAATAGCCAAAATAAACCATTGTTTCAAAGGAATCATTCAAAATTATATGACCATACTTCTGGTTTTTAAACAATACCATTTGAATATTCAAAGGCTAGAAAACAAAGGGGGTATAGACAAAGAAAAGCTGTTGAAAAATGAAAAAAATTAGCTTTTAGTCTGACCAAGACTCTTCTTTCCTTATTCCCAAAAAGAGTCAACATATTTCAAATCATGATCAGTCAAAGGCTGAATCGTCAAAAACAAAAGAGGTGACTCTAACACTTGTACTCAAGGAGTATAAGTACAATGATGCTATGGGCAGACCCAACAACACACAAGATTGTGTCTCCCTCAGAAAATAACTCATTTGTCTTATTATGTGCAGGAGACATCCAATAAATCTTAGAGTAGTATATGGGTTGTAGATAGCGGATGTTCTTATCATATAACACAAAATAAAAACTTGTTGAAAAATACAAAAAGAGTTAATGGAGGACCAGTTGCTTTTGGAAACACTGAAGGTCACGTTTTTGGACAGGGAATGGTAACTAATGGGAAGCTAACCTTTGATAAGGTAAATTTTGTTGAGGTACTTAACTTCAATCTTATAAGTGTCTCACGAACGTGTGACAAGAAATTAAATGTTATGTTCAATGAGTCAGAGACTATTATTCTTAAACCTGGTGTCAAAATACCTGAAGACATGATTTTAATAAAAGCTCCAAGAAAGGATGGTTTATACATTTTGGATATGGCACATACTACATCTAAGGATGGTATCACTTGCCTTATATCCAAGGCCTCTATAGATGAATCGGATCTTTGGGACATAAGGCTAGAACATGTTAACTTTAAAATAATGAACAAACTTGTAAAATATGGTTTGGTTAAAGGTTTACCTAATAAAATGTTTACATGTGCTGAGCAATATATTTCTTGCCTAATGGGTAAGCAACATAAATCTTCGCATAATCCCAAACTTGAAAACTCTATTTCGATGCCCTTAGAACTCTATTTCTAATAATGAAATAATCATATTGTTTTGTATTAATAGATGATTTTTCAAAATACACTTGAGTTTTCATTCTTGCGACCTATAGCATCCTAAAATTTCATAAAACGATAAATACGTGATTATATATAGTTATATATATATATATATATATATATATATATGAAAGACGTGGTTATATGAATACGTATTTAATAATTTCATTATTAGAATATTGATGTATATGTGTTCAATATAGATGAAACGTATTTGATAGTTAGCGAGAAAGAAAATAAGTAAATACGTGAATTATACGCATATATACGTGTTTATATTTCTCATTATACATGACCTGAACCTTATAAATTATTAGAAATAAGTTTTGGAGAGTTTTAGGGCATAAAATAATAACTATGTCAAAGTAGGAGGGGTCTAAGTGCATTATATAGAACATGAGGGACTAGAAATGTAAATTTGAAAAAGTATCACGTATGGCCTTTGATACGGACCGCCTGACGTAGTGTGTACAGATGGTCCGCATGGACTGAGACCTGCACATAGTCGCAGTTTTGATAAGTTCCAGCCCCTTTTTGCTTCGAATACGTGTCGTTTTTTGATGGATTAGCACCATGAACGTGTCTAGGGTCTAGGGCCCTCCATACCAGTATAATTAGGCCCTTTGGTTCCTCTTAACAATTGCTAATCATGAAATAAAGTCCTAAAAACCCTAAAACGCCCAAGAACATTCATCACACAAATTTGGTTAATCTAGAAGGTCCTAGGAGCTGAAAATCTGCAGTAAAGCATTATTTGGTATGTAAAACAAAAGCCCTCAATCAATTTTATGATTCATAACAATTTGGTATGTGTAGGATCGATACTTAGATCATACACGATATCAGTCACACGAGAGGTTGCGGAATAACACCTCGTCGATGATTTAAGGTAGATATAACTAGTAGAAAACGCAAATAACAATAACCACTTACTTGAATACGATTAAAGGCTGCAGAATTTGTATTAGAATAATCAAGGTGAACAAAACTGGGTTGAGGAAAACTAGGATCAACAACCTAAACATGTAGGTGATGATTTGCTTATATACAGTTCGCAAAACACCACCTCCTCAACCCTAAATTCGACCAGGCTCCTTTATAGGCCCACTAAACCCTTTACAATTAACCCCAAAACCTCTAATTAAGCCCACTATTAGTTACAAATGAAAGACCAAATAACTATCAACCAAAAACTAATGCGTAAGCCTCTAAAATAATCCTCTACAATCTTCCCCTAGGCTTACGACATTAGTGCTTCACGGCAAGCTAAAACTGAATGTATGATTCTCTTTGGATTCCCACCACTTATTATGCACGATCGTCATTGCAGCAACAGAAAAAGCATTTATCTGATCATCATCTTCCTCGTTATTAGTGATTCGGGAAATAGGAGTAGCAGCAAGGATCTTGATGTCATTTCCACCAAATCTGATTAGATCCAGTGTATCATAGAATATGTAGTCAAAACCTTCACAAACAACCACAGCTTCACCAGTGGTTGGATCAAAATGCCATATCTTAAAGAACTACACCAGGGTTCCATCTTCAATCCATCTAACAGTGGTACCACCTAAGATTTTATGGTAGGTGGCTAATAGATTTCACGTTTGACTTCTCCAGTTACTAGATCTTTTTTATAGTGACCTTGTCTTTAGCAACTTTAAAATCCTTCAATCCATTCTTTAAAGCCTTTCTAAGTGCATCGCTAACATAATTACCATTTGAACTTCCCGACCAGTTGAAAAAAGGAGCTTCCAAAAGGGCATTCAAATCTACCATGGTCCATGAGTGAAATTGATTAATGTCTGTATAGTATTCCACGTGATTGTGCCCCTTGAGCAAAACTACAAACAATTTCTTGAGATTATCATAATGCCAGGCACGTATGCCGTTTCTTATTCCTTTCCTGTCATACTCACCTTTACCCAATTGCAGTGAATATTGAGGTGGTGGAGTTTGTAGCTCTCTAAACTAATTTATAGAATCTGCTAGTCGCGAAGCAATCATGTTTACACGCTTTTGACTTGCCTCCTCAGTCTTCCTCATTTCTTTAATAAGCTGATCATTCTCGAATAATTCACTAAAGTTTACATTTTTGAGCCCAGCAAAGTCACCAGCATCATCTGGTAGGTTAGGAAAATCATTCTCAAAGTCAAACTCAAGATTGGGAGTGGAAGATCCAGCAACATGGTGACCTGACGTTGGGTCATGCAAAAACCTAACTTTACCTATAGACAGGGTAAGTCGGGTGTCGTATCCACGAGGAGCATGTGTTTAGTGTTACAGGTTTTATTTGATTATTTATACTAAATTATCTAAAAAACTAAAAAGTGTAAAAGTTGGTTTTTGATTTTAAATAGAAATTAATAATGAGAAAGATAATAAATAAAGATATGATCACACCTAGGGTTCAGGTTATATGTTCTTAATTGCTTAACTAGGACTTCCTTAAGGGGGGTGGTGCAAAGGAATAGCATGTGATAACCCGAGTTCTAACTTAAGTGGTTATAACGTGCGAGTTACTGGATTCATTCACAATTAACGGTTGTGACGTGTGAATCTTTTACAAAAGTTGAACCAGACTCGATTTACCCACTAAAGCGATCATAGGGTACATAAACAACCAAGAAATTGAAAACCCTACATCCAGATATGACCATAAAAATATCTAGCCAATCATCATAATAAATGTTGAGGGTATATTTTCAGGATGCTCGTAGGAAGCTCACATAGTTCAGGAATCCTATTACCGTCTGGGAATCTCACTAGTCCAGGTATCCTGATTTGTTTTATTCGACTAACCCTTATAATTGCCACGCGTTTATTTGACCAGGTACCGTTGAAGTCATCAACTACCTCCGAGATTCAAGTTCCATCTGAATGAGATCGTGGTCCAAGTGGATGAAAGTGGCTCTAACGGTTATATTAGTTGGGCGATAGGATCCCGGGAATCCCGGACAGTTTGTTATTTTTGTAATCTTTATATAATTGATGATTCGATCGAATTAGACACACAACTCGTTCACACTTTAGCTCTGATAGTAAACAATCTCTGTAACACTTAGCTCGATCGATCAAACCTCCAAAACACGTGTAATTCTTCATTTCGTATCAATAAATTGCTAGGCAGCACGCTCTTTAGGGCGGCTCCCAAGGTTTTTTTACTAGGATTCCTAGAGGCAACTCGAAGGATCCTAGATTTTCCCCTCGTTACATCCTTGTGTTCAACTTTACATTTGGAGCATATTGACAAGCACACTACCACACATTCTAAGTTTGGAATACGAAATTCCTTTGTAAATTTTTTACCAAAACAGTTTGGTGCCCACCGTGGGGCAAGTGGTGCTTCATTTTACCAAAATTCCATTATTCATCCACTCCATTTGATCTCCAATCCCAAAGTTGTCAAACCAACAAAAGTCTGTTTCGGCCTCTACATCGTCCTCCATACCTCCTCTTCCTTCCGCTCCAGGAAGCCAGAAGAAAAATAATGATCGTCAAAAGAAAGTGGACGAGCAGCCGAGAAAAACTTACTATCCTATCTTCACAGGATCCCAGGTTCAATCTGTTGATCCTGTTATTACTAACAATGATTTGTTTGCTTTGATCAGGCATGTGAAATGTCAGATGGATCAGCAAGAAAAGACTAATCAAACGGTGATGAACGAAATTGAGGAACTTAAGAAGTCTAAGAAACCTGTGGAGGAACAAAGTCCTCTATTTCCCAGGCATATCGATTTCAACGCCTCAGGATCCTCAGATCCGGCTCGCTACAATTATAGATCGGCACCAGGCTTCACTACAGCCTCTACAATGACTTCTCAGGCCGCTGGATATGCAGGGAGTACAGCTGGATTCTCAGGAGCCGTCCCACCAGAATCCTCGCAGTCGTGCTCCAAGGATCCTTGGATTCCACTATCGTTGGGATCCCTAGCCACACCATTTCAAGGATATCTTTTTTCTGCTGGGAACCCAGGCCAGAACCCCCAAGGATATCAACATTCTAGCCCTTCTGTTTCTGTAGGAATCTTCAAGACCAGCTCCTCAGATGTGCATGATGGTGACTTTATCCCTATGCAAGCAGCAGCCACTACGGAGCCGAGCATCCCAACAAGCTATGGATACACTCCCAGGATCCCAGTCCAGAATCCTGGCCCAGGTAATATGTCAAATTCAGTTCCTGTCGTTTCTAACCAGGGTGCTCCTTATGATGTAGGTATTCATCCAAGTATCGCCAGGGAGCTCCAGAAGTTGAAAGAGATGATATCAAATGTTCCAGGGATCCTGAAACCTATTCCTGAAGTTCCTTTGGAAAGCGACAAGATCTCAAGACTTACTTGGCTGATTTCTCAAGTGGAGATCCCTAAACGTTTTCAAACTCCAAGCATGAAGCTTTACTATTGAACTACGGATCCTAAAGAACACGTGGCACATTACAGGGAGCGTATGGAGATCAACCCTATTCTGATAGTAATCAAAGAAGCCTGTTTGTGCAAAGGCTTTGGTTCAACCTTAACAAGACCAGCCATGAAAAGGCTACTGAGCATCCATCCTAACACTATTACGTCATTTTCTCATTTAGTTAACCTGTTTAACAATCAGTTTTCTTGCAGCAGAACCTTTGAGAAGCTCACAGGTGACCTATACCGAATAGTTTAGAAGCCAGATGAGCAGCTCAGAGAATATATTGCTAGATTCGGACGAGAATGCCTCGAGATCCCTAATCTGGATATGGCGGCAGCCGTCGAAGCCTTTAAGATGGGGCTCTCTAAAGATTCACGTTTTTATGATGATCTTGTCATGACTCCTTGTAGGAATCTCGACGAAGTACGAAGTAGAGCCTTAAGGTTTATTCGTTTGGAAGATGACAAAAAGATCCACCAAAGATTGGATGTTCCTAAATATGATCCTAACAGTAAGAAGGCGGAATCCCCCGGGAAGCCGTATAGATCCCGTCCATACTCCAAACCAGATAATCACAAAGTCAATGCTGTAGAGCAGGATGACGATGATGAGGAGTATCCTAACGTATCTGAGTATTGTTTTTCTGTTGATATTGGTGGCCTGATGTGTGTAATGCAGGATCTTGGTGAAAAGGCAAGATGGCTTAGAAAAAATGATAAGCAGGGATCCTGGAAATACAAAACCAAGTGGTGCGCCTTCCATGAATATTTTGGCCACCTAACAGACGAATGCATAACGCTCCGAAAGGAAATTAGCTATCTACTCAGTAAGGGGTATCTTAAAGAGTTGATAGGCAGAAAAAAGATCAAGACTCAAGAAGCCGACAAGGTTCCTCAGAGAGCCGCTTCTCCGCCTCAGGATGCTCAGATAATCAACTTCATCTCAGGAGGCTCAGACATATGCGGCACTTCGTATTCCTCATCAAAGAAGCATGCTAAGGAATCTAAATTTGAACAGGGTGATAGACCCATCCGGACGTCAACCCTAACCCATGACAAGCTCATATCCTTTGATGAGAGCGACCGTTCACATGTTCAGGATCCTCATCATGATAGTCTTGTAGTCACTTTATATATTTCTAACCATTTTGTACGCAGGATTCTGATTGATCGATAATGGAAGCTCAGTAAACATAATCCGTCTTGATGTGCTAAAAAAGATAGGGACCCGAGAAACTGAGATAGTTACAAGATCCTTAGTCCTAGTTGGCTTCAGCGGTGAAACTAAAAGAACCGTTGGGGATATCAGGTTGCCGGTATACATAGAAGGGGTAAACTCTATGCAAAAAAATTGTGTTATAGATTCTCTTTCTTGTTGCAATATAATTCTTGGCAGGCCATGGATACATAAGATGAAAGTGGTCCCTTCAACCTATCATCAATGCATCAAGCTTCCTACACCTTGGGGATTTGTGGGATTGAAAGCGACCAACCGGAAGCCAAGAAATGATACTCAACGTCAATGAAGAATACCATAAAGGTGACGAAGGGATAGCAATTACAGAAAAGGGCACTTGAAGTACAGGAGGACATGGAGCTTGATGTTAAAGAAGTCATTCTTGACCCTGAGAATCCTGAAATCAAGGTGCTCGTAAGAGAAGGCTTCCTAGCGAATGTTGAACAAAAATTAATTCAGCTTCTCTAGGCTAGAACCTCAACTTTCACCTGGAAGCACGAGGACATGACAGGTATCCCTAAACATGTTATTACTCACAAACTTGGTTTAGATCCTTCTTTCAGGCCCATACAGCAAAAAAGAAGGAAGTTCGCTCCAAGAAGAATATAATCATCCACGAGGAAGTTGACAAGCTTCTCAAAACCAAGATGATTAGAGAAGTCAAGTATCCTAAATGGCTAGCAAATGTGGTGGTGGTCCAGAAGAAGAATGGAAAGTGGAGAGTCTGGTTGATTACACGGACTTAAATATGGCCTGTCCTAAGGATCCTTTCCCACTTCCCCATATTGGTGCAATGGTGGATGCCACGGCTGGCCACGAGATGCTCACTTTCATGGACCCCTCAGCAGGATTCCAGCAAATTCAGATGGAACCATGTGACCAGGAGCATACGATATTTATGACTCCTACATGTATCTATTGCTATACTGATATGACTTTTGGTCTAAGAATTGCAGGTGCCACCTACCAGAGGCTCGTCAATATGATGTTTAAAGAGCAACTGGGGGGACACGATGGAAGTCTACATAGATGATATGGTAGTGAAATCCAAGAAAGCAGAAGATCACATCAAGGATCTCCAAACTGCCTTTGGCATCTTTGACTAGTATAACATGAAGCTCAACCCCTCCAAATGCCACTTTGGGGTGCGAGCTAGAAAATTCTTAGGCTACATGGTTACCAAAAGAGGGATCGAAGCAAGTCCAGAGCAGATTAAAGCAATCCTAAATTTGAAGTCTCCATCAAATGTAAAAGAGGTACAAAGGTTGACAGGAAGAATCGCAGCACTCAACAGGTTCATTTCGAGATCCTCAGAAAAAAGTATGGATTTCTACAATATCCTAAGGAAAAATAAGAGATTCGAATGGACTGAGAAGCACGAAGAAGCCCTGAGATGCCTGAAAGACTACATGTTAGCAGCCCCGTTGCTGATGAAACCAGAGGATGGGGAGCCACTATATTTATATCTTGTCGTTTCCGGAAGCTCAGTCAGTGCAGTCCTGGTAAAATACCATCAAGGTCAGCAGCATCCAGTATATTACATAAGTAAACTCTGCTAGACGCAGAGTCCAGGTATTCTCACCTTGAAAAACTAATTCTAGCTCTTATAATGGCTTTCACTAAACTTAGACATTATTTTGAAACTCATGTTATAATCGTGAAATCTAACTATCCTATTAAAGTAGTTCTCAGGAAGCCGGAAATGTCAGGTAGCATGGCTAAGTGGGCAGTCAAGTTGAGTGCCTACGACATCAAATATGAGCCAAGGACAAAAATCAAGTCCCAAGCCTCGGCTGACTTTGTGGCTGATTTCAGCAGCGACATAGAACCAGAAGTTGAGAAGGAAGTCCAGCAGCTTGAGAAGCTCGAAAAAGACTGGATCCTTTACACCGATGGATCCTCAAATGTTAGAGAAACATGACTAGGCATCCTGCTAAAATCGCCATAGGGGGACATAATACCATTATCCATATATTGTAAGTTCCAGGCTACCAACAATGAAGCTGAATATGAAGCTTTGATTGCTGGGTAGCAATTGTCTAGAGATATAGGCATCCGGTGCATTCAAGTGTTCATTGATTCTCTTTTATTAACTAACCACTTTAATGGATCCTATACAGTGAGAGGGGAGAATCTAATCAAGTATCTTGATATTGTTAAAAATTGTCTTTGTTTTTCGAAAGTTTTAACATCTCATAGGTGCCAGGAGAAGACAATTCGGAGGCCGATACTTTAGCAAACCTGGCTTCATCTCTTAGGATTCCTGAGGATATCAGGATTCCCATCACGCATATTCTGATGTCGGAAATAGCTCAACAGGAAGCTCACGCTATCAATGATAATGAGGAAGCAGATGTTGGGAATCCCGAGGATATCCAGGAATCCTGGAGCCATCCTATTATTAATATCTTAAAAACGGGGAAATTCCTATGGATGAAAATCCTAGGGCTTTTCGTGCCAAGGTAATTGTTAGGGGTCAATTTCAGGATGCTCACAGAGAAGCTGCGTAAGACTAGGAACCTCGCTATGGTTTGGGAATCCCGTCCAGTCAGGTATCCTGAAATTTTATTATGGACTAACCCTTATTTTTGCCATGTGCTTTATTTGTTTTCAGGAACGTTATGGAGCCTAACTATCTCCTGAAGACTCGGTCCAAAACTGACTAGCACGTGGAAGAGTGGGTCGCATCTCCTTCAACGGTCACAAGAAGTGGAGAAAGAGGATCCCGGGAATCCCGGATAGTTAGTTAGTCGTTAGTTTGTTATATAAACGAGGACTCGATCAATAGGAACACACACAACACACTTACATTAGCTTGCTTGTGAGTACAAACCATTGTAACACTTAGCTCTGATCGATCAAACCTCCAACCCGTTGTAACGAATTGCTTGATCATTAATAACGTTGACTTGGTGGCGGTTTTTCAGCCGGCACCCGAGGTTTTTATCCAGGATTCCTAGAGGCGACACGAAGGATTCTGGAGTTTTCCTCGCTAAAATCCTTGTGTTATTATCCCAACTTGGATTACTTGCTCATTTGATAGTTAAGCACACTACCTCACAATCTAAGTTTGGAATACAGGATTCCTAAGTGAATTTTTGACCAAAACAGTTTGGCGCCCACCGTGGGGCAAGTGGTGCTTAATCTTACCAAAATCCCATATCTCATTCACTTCATTTGATCTCCGATCCCAAAAATGTCAAACCCGCAAAAAACTGTCTCGGCCTCTACATCGTCCTCCATTCCTCCTCTTCCTTCCTTTTTAGGAAGCCAGAAGAAGACCAATGACCGTCAGAAGAAAGTGGATGAGCCGCCGAGTAAGACTGATCCTGTCTTCACAGGATCCCAGGTTCAATCGGTTGATCCTGTTATTACTACCAATGATTTGTTTTCCTTGATTAAGCAGGTGAAAAATCAAATGGACCAGCAAGAAAAAACCAATCAAACGGTGATGAAGGAGATTGAAGAGCTAAAGAAATCTAGGAAGCCCATGGAAGAGCAAAATCCTCTGTTCCCTAGGCATCTTGATTTCAATGCTTCAGGATCCTCAGATCCGTCTCGCTACAATTACAAATCAGCATCAGGCTTTACTACAGCCCCTACAATGACTTCTCAGGCCGCTGGATATGTGGAAAGTGTTGCTGGATTATCAGGAGCTCTCCCACCAGAATCCTCGCAGCCACGCTACAAGAATCCTTGGATTCCACCATTGTTGGGATCCTCTGCTTTACCGTCCCAAGGATATCAATACTCTAACCCTTCTGTTTCTGCATGGATCTTTAAGACCAGCTCCTCAGAAGTGCATGATGGTGACGTCATCCCCATGCAAACAGCAACCGCCACAGAGCCGAGCTTCCCAGCGGGCTATGGATACGGTTCCGGGATTCCAGTCCAGAATCCTGACCCAGGTAACATGGCCAATTCAATCCCTATCGTTTCTAACCAGGGTGCTCCTTATGATGCAGGTATTCATCCAAGTATCGCCAGGGAGCTCCAGAAGTTGAAAGAAATGATATCAAATGTTCCAGGGATCCTGAAACCTATCCCTGAAGTTCCTTTGGAAAGCCACAAGATCTCTAGATTTGCCTGGCCAATATCCCAGGTAGAGATCCCGAAGCGTTTCCAGACTCCAAGTATGAAGCTCTATGATGGAACCACAGATCCTGAAGAACACGTGGCACATTACCGGGAGCGTATGGAGATCAATCCCATTCCGACAGGGATTAAAGAAGCCTGTCTATGCAAAGGCTTTGGATCAACCTTAACAGGACCAGCCATGAAATGGCTACTGAGCATTCCTCCTAACACTATTACATCATTTTCTCATTTAGTTAACTTGTTTAACAATCAATTTTCTTGTAGCAGGACTTTTGAGAAGCTCACAGGTGACCTGTACCGAATAATTCAAAAGCCAGATGAGCCTCTCAGGGAATACATTGCCAGATTTGGACGAGAATCTCTTGAGATTCCTAATCTGGATATGGCAGCAGCCGTGGAAGCCTTTAAAATGGGGCTCTCCAAAGATTCACGTTTTTATGATGACCTTGTCATGGCTCCTTGCAGGAACCTTGACGAAGTCCGCAGTAGAGCCTTGAGATTCATCCGTTTGGAAGATGACAAGAGGATCCACCAAAGATTGGAGGTTCCTAAATATGATCCCAACAGCAAGAAGGCGGAATCCCCCGGGAAGCCGTATAGATCTCGTCCATACTCCAAACCGGAAAATCACAAAGTCAATGCCGTTGACCAAGACGATGATGATGAGGAGTATCCTAAGGTATCTGAATACTGTTTTTCCGTTGATATTGGTGGTTTGATGTGTGCTATGCAGGATCTAGGTGAAAAAGCAAGATGGCCCAGGAAGGATACCAAGCAAGGATCCTGGAAAGACAAGACAAAGTGGTGTGCCTTCCATGAAGATTTTGGCCACCTAACAGATGAATGTATAGCACTCCAAAAGGAAATCAGCTATCTACTCAGCAAGGGGCATCTTAAAGAATTGATAGGCAGAAAGAAGGTCAAGACTCAGGAAGCCGACAAGGCGCCTCAGAGAGCAGCTTCTCCACCCCAGGATGCCCAGATAATCAACTTTATCTCGGGAGGTTCAGACATCTGCGGCACCTCATAGCGGCACCTCGTATTCCTCAGCCAAGAAGCATGCTAAGGAGTCCAAATTTGAACAGGGTGACAGACCTGTCCGGACGTCCACTCTAACTCAGGACAAACTTATATCTTTTGATGAGAGTGACCGTTCTCATGTTCAGGATCCTCATCATGATAGTCTTGTGGTTACTTTATATATTGCTAACCATTTTGTTCGCAGGATCCTGATTGATAATGGAAGCTCAGTAAACATAATCCGTCTTGATGTACTCAAAAAGATGGGGATCCCAGAAACTGAAATAGTTGCGAGATCCTCAGTCCTAGTTGGCTTCAGTGGTGAAACTAAAAGCACCGTTGGGGATATCAGGCTGCCGGTATATATAGAGGGGGTAAACTCTATGCAAAAATTATGTGTTATAGATTCTCTCTCTTGCTGCAATATTATTCTTGGCAGGCCATGGATTCACGAGATGAAAGCAGTCCCTTCAACTTATCACCAATGTATCAAGCTTCCTACACCCTGGGAGTTGTAAGAATTGAAAGCGACCAGCAGGAAGCTAAGAACTGTTATTGTAAGGATCAAATAAACCCTCACGCGATATCTGAACTAGTGAAACCGTGCGGAATCCGGTTTAACCAGTTGATTCAAGAAAAACAGTAAAAGGCTATAATCAAAAAGTACTAGAAAGCAATTAAAGACAAACCGATTGAAAGAACACTTGTATTGAACACCGATTACTGCTTACACCTTGATCGAATTCTCTATGGAGAATTCGATGATCACCTTGAACACCTTCAACACTCAAAAAGACTAGCAACCCTAACACATTCTAGGAGGGGACTATTTATAGTAGAGATTGACTTGGTAAACAAGTCAATCTCTTTACAATTTCGAAAACCCCTAGGCCCACCTAACAAAATCGGACCAAGCCCCTATACAAACTAGCCCAATTACATATTAAAACTAGCCCAATACAACTAAACAAGCCCAAAATAATCTAATGCAAAAGCCTCAAAATCCAGGTCTTTACAATCTTCCCCTAGGCTTTAGCATTAGACAGTCTTCACATTCTGAACTTCTTGGACAAATTCACAGTGGCTGGATCATACCAGAGCTCCTTGGCTACGATCTCAGCTACAGCCCGAGTCTAACACTTAGCATACTCTTCAGTGTCTGGGCTACACTCAATCTAATGTTTAGATAAGACCAGGATGTCTTTCTTGTGGAACCGCATCAGATCATGAACCTCCATGACATTGATGGTCTGGGACTTGCAGAGAATCTTTGCTTCACCAGAATAATCACTATATGCCCATGTCTGAAAGTCATGCAGACAGTCTTCAGGATGTCTCATTGGAAGAGGAATAGTCTTTGTCTTGTCTGTGGGAGGATACAAGACATTTGTAAATTTCTTGAGCTTCTCATCTTCCTTCCCTGAGATACTCTTCTTACCATCCCATTTGAACACTTTCCTGTATTTCATCACATACGACTTCTTGTGAGGAAACTCTTCAAACTTCCTGAACTTGCTCCTCACAGCTTTCTCCAATTTCTTATAGAAATATGTAGCCTGATCATTGTTTGACGGGTTGGAGAATGGAGCCTGATACAACATAGTCAAATCCACGTTCGTCCAGGAGTAGAATTGGGTCCAGCTTTTGTAATACTCCAATGGATACTGACCCCTTCTTCGTACTACGAACATGTTCTTTTCACCATCAAACATCCACGTCTTGACTGGTGCAGTAATGCCTTGCCTATCATGATAATGCTCTCCTAGTTGAATGAGATACCTCTCAGGTGGATAGGCAAATGTTTGTGACTCCCAACCTCCATCAAAATCTGAAGCGGGAACAGTCATATAATCTCTATCTCTGGTATCTTTGGCTTCACTAGAGGCTTCTGGCAATACTGGTTGTGTATCCTCAGGAATATCAGCTTCAAAATCAAACACTGGTGACTGAGAAGAATCACCTGCACCTGAACCTCTTTCTGTCTTAGATTTCTCTGAATTTAGCTGCCTGATCAGCTTGTGAAGTTCTCTCAACTGCCTTGTGAACTCTCTGTTAACTTTCTTCTGATTCTCCAATTCAGTATTGTGCACCTTCTGAATATCTATCAGATCACCAATAACTTCACTCTGGGTATCATTCTGGGCTTTCAACTCGGCTATTTCAGCTCTGAGTTCCTTCTCTAATCTGAACTCCGGGGTTTCTACTGCCTTCCCCTTATCTTGAGCTGTGGGCTTTGAAGAAGATGGACCAGTACTTGAGCTTGTAACTGGTGGAACATATGAATTCAGTCTTCTTCTGATAGGGTCACTGGGGCCTTCGGTGTGGTGTAGTGTAGCAGCAGATTCAGTCTCGGTTTCATTTGTCTCATCAGTCTCTTCAAATGTAGCAGAAGCACTGAGGGGAGGATCCTCTGTGACTTTCCGCTTTCTGATCAATGGAGTCTCAGTTATCTCAGTCTCATCTTCCGGGATGTCAACATCGTCCAGATATGTATCATAGTTGATGGACTCATCACCTTCAAAGTTAAGTGCTCCAATCCGCACATCTTGCAAATCAAACTCTTCCCAATCAGAGTCATCAGGAAGATCAACCACTTTCTGTTGTTGAGGGGTCATATAATGTTCTTCAGCCACAGTTGCATTTCTGTTAATCGGAACCTCTTCTCTCACAATCTCTGCAAATTCTCCAAACTTGTCTCCAAACGACATCTTATCTGACAACTTCTTCTTCGGATTGATCATAGGAAACACCTCAATACCCATTGGTTTAGTATCATGTGTATCATTTGACTTTCTCAGTGCTGGATATCTTGAGTCCAGAACTAGCTGGACTGAACCTTGGAACTGCAGCAAACTTTTTATCTCTTGAAACAACCGACTTCACATCTTCAAATATCATCCTAGACCAGTTGAACCGAACGCCTCTGATGAGTGATACCATTGCATGTGTGTGCACTTGGTTCAGCTGATCCGTAGAGCTCTTTTTGGCAATGACACATTTCTGTAAATAATGTGCCAGCATTCTCCAGTACGGAGGAATGAGAGCTTTCATCGTGGGAGGAGATAAAGTGAGATATCCCATTTCCTTCAGACATTTGGACACCATTTCTTTATCAAGACCAATGGGATCACCAGCAACATCCTTAAGTCTGAGAGCCTGTCGGAAATTCTCTTCAGTTAAAATCACATCAGAAGCCTGAATCCTGGCAATTATCTGCTTTCCGTCTTCAGATACATTTGCTGTCTTCCAAAACTCTTGCTGCATCCGTTTGCATATAACGGGACTTGCTGTTAATGCATAGTGTAAACAACACTTCTTCAGCCCTGCAATCATTGATAGGTACTTCTCTTTGTATTCAGCAGGTGGGTCCAACAAATACGCCACCTGATTATGATCCTTCACAAACTCCAAGTCCTCAAGCCGATCAACAAGGGGGCGGGCTGCACGCTTCAGTCGAGGAGCCATAACCCGAATCTAAACACAGGGGAGTGCTCAGATGTGGATTCCGGCTAGACAGAGGGAGTCGGACGGTGGCTTCGGTGGTGAATCGGAAAGGTAGAGGTGGCGGGGCTGTGATGGAATAGGGTCACTGTGGTGATCGGAAAGTGAAATAGATGGTGGTGGTTGAGTCGCAGGGTGATGGCGACGGTGGTGGTGGCTACCGATGGTAGCGGCAGTAGGTGGTAGTGGCGATCGGAAAGTAGGAGGGGTGCTAGGGTTTGGAGTCGAAAAGGGTGAAGGAAGAAGTGAGGGAGGAGGGGACCGGCCTCCTCTTTTTGTTTCAAAATTTTTTTTTTTAAAAAAATTTTACACCCACACCCCCTCTACTTTGAGATTGAACAAAAACTTACCCAAAACTTTCAAACACACTCATTTTCACTTCAACAAAGTTCTAAAAGTTGACAAATTAAACCCAATTCCTTAAAAAATAACTTCCCCTGAAATCAAGCCCGAGAGTTTTACGATCTGGCAATATTTACTTAAAAAAATAAAAATTGAAAATTAATGAATTACCACAAATACCATAAATCAAAAAAAATTAATAAAAGATAAATATAACACCTGGAATTTGAGTGGAAAGGCGTTGTCAGGGATCATACCAGATTGTCTGTGACTGAGGAACCCTTTTCAGCTTCGGTTACTTCACGTGTTCAGGCGATTGCCGGTATTTTGGTCCAATTTTTAAACTCATGCTGCTTTCGCTTACTCAAGTAGCTTCATCACATTATTTATCTTTTAAAGTTTATTAATTATGAAAATCTATCCAGTTCACACACATAATTCCTAGGTATATGTTGTACATTCTATCAAGCGCATCTGGTTACCGTACAACCTTTTTCACGACACCTTTCCTTAAGCTCAACGTCATGCTCCAGAGGGATTGAGAAAAGAAAAGAATAGATCACCGAGGTTTTGTTGGATAATATACAAGGTCAACTGAATTTTTTGAAACATTTTTAACAACGTTCTCATCAGTGACAAAGGCTGAGGGTTTTGGACGCTTGAGGGTCTCTTTTGATTGTGCACTAGGCATCTTTTGGTTTATTATATATACAATGTGATCTTGAAATGTACGTGGATCAGGGTGGTTCCAGGTCTCTGCTTTCGCAGAACAGAGGAGTCCTGACTCACGTACGACATTCCCAGGTCATTGCTTACGCAAAGCAGAGGGAATGGGATTTTTGAGCATGACATCAATACTCAGAACCGGGCGTGTGTCTCAGGATACTTGATGCACAGTCAAATAGAAATTGTACTAACCTAAGTGTGTGTTCCCTTTCAAGCATCATACGTTATCTTCAAGTGTTGTGATAAAACATACCTTTTGATTGATCGTCAGCAGAGCCTACCAAGCACATCGACCATGAATCACTGCTTTTCACTTCCACCTTACACGTGTCAGTCGACAAACACCTGGAAATTTATATCACGTCCCACCTGGTCACTCAAAACCAGAAAAATTTAAAAGCACACACTTTAGAGAAAATACTTGATATTTTCTTATATCTTCCCCTTGCTTTTAGATTTTTTAAATAACAAAAGGGACACTATTTTTGTATTTTATTTTTTTTTATTTTTTTTTTTTAATTAATTTTTTTTTTTTTTTTTTTTAGATAACTAAAAAAAACTAATAACTACAAAAGATGATAAAGTTGCCAGACTACTCATCAAAGGCTATCATCCGGAGGCCCTTGAGACACATTTCAAAGTTTGCACTCGGAAGGGGTTTGGTGAACATGTCCGCCACATTGTCATCCGATGCCACCCTCTCCAAATGAATGAGCCGTCGGTCATAGCAATCCCGAATAAAGTGCGTTTTGATGTCTATGTGTTTGGTTTTTGAATGCTGCACGGGATTTTTCACAATCTGCAAAGCAGCATTATTATCACAAAAAATGGGAGTATCGAAAAAATTCAAACCGTAATCTCCCAATTGATGCTGCAACCAGACCACCTGTGAACAACAGGCAGATGCAGCAACATACTCTGCCTCGGCTGTCGACTGGGACACTGTGTGTTGTTTCTTACTCTGCCAAGACACCAGCCTATCGCCTAGAAATTGAGCTCCAGCAGACGTGGATTTCCTGTCTAGCTCATTGCCACCATAATCACTGTCAGAAAAGGCATACAGGTTAAATCCAGACTCTTTAGGGTACCAGAGGCCTAGACGAGGCCGACCCTTTAAATATTTAAAAATACGTTTCACAGCAGAAAGGTGAGAGAGTTTAGGATTAGCCTGGTAGCGTGCGCATTGGCACACAGCTAGCATGATGTCTGGACGGCTGGCAGTCAAATACATCAAGGACCCAATCATGGACCGGTACATGTGCTCACTCACTGGTTGCCCATCTGGATCCCTGGTAAGTGCGGGTCTTGCTGCCATGGGTGTGGAAACCGGCTTGGCATCCACCATTTTGTATTTCTCCAAAATTTCAGTAACATATTTAGCTTGATGGATCAGGATGCCACTGTCACTCTGTTTCACCTGCAATGCGAGAAAAAACTCCATCTCGCCCATTTGACTCATCTCGAATTTTGTGCGCATAACTTTCTCAAAGTCTTTGCACAAATCATCATTTGTCGACCCAAAGATGATGTCATCAACATAGACTTGCACCATTATAATGTCTTGCCCAACCTCCTTTCTGAAAAGTGTCTGATCAACAATGCCCCGTGTGTAACCATGAGCAAGAAGATGATCAGTCAGAGTCTTGTACCATGACCGAGGAGCCTGATGCAACCCATATAAAGCCTTGTCAAGCTTGAAAACATGATACGGGTGCTCCTCATCAATAAACCCTGGAGGTTGAGTGACGTAAACTTCTTCATCCATCTCAGCATATAGGAAAGCAGTTTTCACGTCCAACTGGTAGACAGTGAAATTCATATATGAAGCATATGCTAAGAATACCCTTATGGCCTCTAAGCGGGCCACCGGTGCGTACACTTCATCATAATCCACACCTTGAATTTGCTTGTGGCCTTGAACCACCAATCTGGCCTTGTTTCTGACAATCACACCATTATCATCCTTTTTATTCTTATACAGCCACCGAGTAGTGATGACCTTCTTGTCAGTTGGCCTTTCTACTAACCTCCAAACTTGAAGCCGAGAAAATTGATTGAGTTCTTCATGCATAGCTTCCACCCAACTAGGATCAGTCAAGGCCATAGTAATGTTGGGTGGCTCAATCTGTGAGATGAAACAGGAGAACATACAATGATTGATGTCTCCTGACTGGCTTCTTGTGACCACCCCAGATGCTAAGGGGCCAATGATGTTATCTAAGGGGTGGTATTTCTGAATCCTGGTCTCTGCAGTAGCTTGTACTGGAATTTCCGGAGGCAGATTTGAGAGATCGGGTTCTTCTTGAGTATCAGCTTCATTTTCAGGATCAGCTTCGAGTATTTGGGGAGAGTCGGGAGCTGGGTCACCTTCTGCATCTGTTTCTTGTGAGTGAAGCTCCACAGTATCCACAGACTCCTGTTCAGATGTGGGATCTGTAACAGGAGCAGGGACTGGAGCCTTCGTGATGGAGTGTGAGACAGATGGTCCTGAAATTGTTTCTTCATAAAGTTCTTCTGCAAGAACGGGGTCTAAACCCAACGGGCGGAAGAATTGATTGTAGTCGAAAGCTTGAGGAGGACCAATTCCGCCATCTGAAGGATTCTCTTCTAGCCAGTCCACATTTGTGGACTCCATCACAATCCCGGAAGTCTTGTTGAACACCCTGTAAGCGGAGCTGGCTGAGTAACCTACAAAATAGCATTCATCAGCCTTAGCAGCAAATTTAGGAACATCAGTATTAACTAAGACTGTGCATAAACACCCAAAAGCCCGAAGGTGACCAATTCTGGGCTTATCATTGTAGATTAGTTCATATGGCGTTTTCTGATGCCGCTTATTGATAAGCACCCTATTCTGGACATAACAAGCAGTGTTAACTGCCTCTGCCCAAAACATGGTTGGCAATTTAGAATCACACAACATGGTGCGAGCAGCTTCAATTAAAGTTCTGTTTCTTCTTTCTGCTACGCCATTCTGCTGGGGTGTGTAAGGAGCACTGTATTGATGCTCAATCCCCTTATCAGCACAGAAACTATCAATCGTCTGATTCTTGAACTCCGTGCCATTATCGCTCCTAATGGTCTTCACTTTGTGCTTCAGTTTATTCTCGATCAGCTTGATGAAGGCAATGAGGATACCTGCAACATCACTTTTCTTGGACAAGAAAAATACCCAAGTGAAACGAGAAAAATCATCAGTAATAACCAAACAAAAAGCACATCGGTTAAGGCTTAACATACTGACGGGACCAAACAGGTCCATGTGAAGCAGCTCCAGCGGTGTTGATATTCGACTGTAGATCTTCGGTTTATGTGGGCGTTTGTGCTGCTTCCCCTTAGCACAGGCCACACATTTCTCCTTTAGAATAAACTCATTAATTGGAAGATCTTTGACAAGCCCTCCTCTGGCAAGTCGATTCAGGTTTTTCAGATTCATGTGCCCCAATCGTCGGTGCCACAGCTGTGCATGATTTTCAGCTGTCTTAGATATGAGACAGGCCACCTCAGATGTGGGGGGCTTCTGCATGTTTAGAACATAAGAGTTACCATATCTGGGTGTTCTCATAAGCACCCAGTCGTCGGGAATAGAATATCCAGGTTTAAGAATAAGGCATTCTTTGTTATTGAATAAGACTGGATAATCCCGATCACATATTTGTGAAACACTCAACAAACTGTGCTTCAATTCCTCCACGAAATTGACATCATGGAAACTGAGACAACCATTTCGAACCGTTCCCTTCTGACTGATATGACCACCAACTCCTCCGGCGAACGACACATAGCCTCCATCAAAATTCTCCAAGTCATGCAGAAGAGATATGTCGCCCGTCATGTGCCTGGAACAACCACTGTCAACATACCATAGGTTGCTGACAGGCCTCCTTGGCTGTTCCTGCATTCAGAGAAGATCAGTTAGATTTTGGTACCCAGGCCTTAACTGGTCTGGGTGAGACTGGTCTGTCCTTGATAGGACTGTGAATGTCTTTGTTTTGGACATCACTGTGGTGATTTTCTTTCCCAAGCCCCTTTTCAGTTTTCAGGTTTGATTTAGACTCTTTGACCTCTTGAAAAGACATTGAGTGTTTTTTGTACACTCCTTTAGGCTTGAAAGACAAATTGACAACCTTTGGAACATTCCACATTTCATCTTTTCTCTTTTTGACTGAATGAGGTATTGAGAAAAGTGGTGTTTCAGAAAACCTTCTTACAACAGGTTGAGGTGACACAGGTGATTTTTGAAAATTTTTCTGCTTAGGACGAGGAACAGGTTTTGAAGGTTTAGAAGTCCTTGCAGGTTTTGTGAACATCTTTTGTTATTTATTTTTTGAGATGTCTGACTGGGTGACCTAGGCTTTGGCCCCTGTTTGTGGACCTGTGTTGGGCCTGGCTGCACCTTTTGGTTTGACGATGCAGACCTTGCCTTAGGTCTAGAATGAATTCCCGCCTGTGATGGTGGGAATGTGAACTTCTGCACCTTTTGATTTGAAGGTCCAACTTTGGGCTTTGTGCCAACATGTGATTGGCTCAAAGGAACAGTGTTTTGTTGGACCCTCTTAGGGTAGTAGGGCTCATAGGGTCGGTGCAGACAGTTTCTTGCCATGTGTCCTGGTTGGCCACACACATGGCAGGACTGTTTCCTTGGGTACATGGGAGCCTGTGGTTGGTTCCGCCCAGTGGATATCCAAGTTGGCTTTGAAGCGTTTTTATGGATCCAATGGGCTTTACCATGGGGCTTAGTGGTCAGAACATACTCCCGCTGTACAGGTCGAAATTGGTCATATGCAGAATTGACCTCAGGGTACGGGATAAAATCTTGTGGTTTTGCATCCCGTACTTTCTGCACATTTTTAATGGGACAGGTCACACTGTCCTCAGATTTCTTCACATCACCTGTGGTTTTGGGACCATCAGCTTGTGGTCCCTTACCCCTTCTCAAGATTCTAACTGTTCTAAGGGGTTTCACAGGTTTCAAATCACCTTTACCAACATTAAACACACCACAAACAGAAAATTTAGCACAATCATTAGACTCAGACGACTCAGAGGTGTTTGACTCAGACATAACACAAGTTTCAGTTTTCTCAAAAACAGAATTTTGAACAGAAAAATCAACTTCTGACTTCAAGGGACTTTTAGTGGACTCCTGGCATTTTATTACCCCTGCTTCATGTTTACCTTTATCTGCACAAGAAGTAAAAGGGTTAGTCTGGTTAGAAACAGGTGCAGAAATTTTAATTGGACATGCTGCCAATTTCTTTTCGATCTCAGCTTTAGCATCCAAGTTGGTCTTGGAAACCTCATAATCTGAGATCATATCATGCATTAATGGCATTGGTACTGTATGAGTGGATTTTTCATCTTTGATTTCAGTACCGAGTCCCAAACCAGAGTTGGCTTTTAAATGACGCATACGGGTGTCTGTGTTATAGAAAAGTGAGCTAGCCTTCATCATTTCAGACACAATCTTATCATTTCGCTCAACTTTGGTTTGTGATGTTTCTAATTGCCCTTTAAGTTGCTCAAGTTCAGTTTTTAATGTGGCAATTTCTTCATTAGCAACAGTCAGATAAGTGTTTTTGTTACTTAAGTCTCTTTGAAGGTTTTTTATGTCAATTTTAGCAGCTTCAAGTTTTTCACTTAAGTTTTTACTTCTTCCCTTATATTCCCTCAACTCTCTATCAACAAATTCACGATTCAGGGTTTCATTGAAAAACTTAGTTTGCCATTCTTTGGATTCGGTAAGAATGGTTTGACATTTGGAGTTGAAACATACCTCAGAGCTGCTTGCGGAGGATCCTGGAGTGATGTCTGCCATGAATGCATGTTGATATTCCTCAGCTTCTTCCTTTTGTGCTTCCTCTTTAGCTAACAGGGCCACATGGTCAAGTGTAAGACTGAGGTCCTCCACCTGAGTTGTCCAGTCATATCCTGGCGTATGCTGAACCACCAGTGCCTTATCATTCTTTCCTGCCTCCTTCTTCATGTTCTCACTTCTGCTATCAGTCTTGCCTTCTCTATCCACTTTTGGTTTGGTGCACTCTCTGGCATAGTGCCCATACTCATTGCAGTTGTAACACCTCAGATTAGCCTTATTGAAGCTCAACTTGATTCCTTTTCCCCTATTCCAATCCTTTTGTCCCTTCTTTGCCATGAACTGTCTAGCACGGAGGGCAGACATTCCCATCTGATACGATATGTCCATATGCTCTAGATCATCAGGATTCACTTGATTCACATCATCAGGTGACAGATCCGTGGGAAGAAGTGAGCCTGCTACGAGTGCCTGATAGCAACTCATAATTCCCACTCCAAGAGCAAAGCTGGGATCTTTGGTTAGAGCATTTACATCCAGTGAAACAATGTTTGATGCTCCAGATGAGCTTGAACCAGTAGCTTGTGCAATGAATCCCATTGGGGTTGAAGGTGGATTGGCTGGAGCGACAGCTGGCTGAGAAATGAAAGCTTGGTTTAATTGATTCATGAATGCTCCATTACCAGACTTTCTGGCCCTCTTTTGTTTCTTCTCCTCATATGCTCTGATTGTTGACATAAGCTCATTTAGTGATGCGGTGGACATTTGAACAGTCTTCTCAATTAGCTCAATAGTGCTGTCCCAATTAGGTGGAAGAGAGTTAACGAGCTTTCTGTTGACCTCCACTTGAGTGTATGTTACTCCAGCATCCTTCATTCCAGTGACTATCTTGATGAACCGCTGTAGTAACGTCTCAATATTCTCACCCGGGGCATAGTTGAACTCATTAAACATCTCCCTCAGACTCTCTTTTCGGGATTCCTTCATGTCATCATTTCCCTCATAGGCTGCTATAAGGGCATCCCACAATGTCTTTGCCGAAGTGTATTCCTTGAAAGCTTCAGCAACTTCTGGAGATAGGGCCATGGTTAAGCCAGCTAGAGCCTTTCGATCTCGTTCAACCCTTTCCCAGTCCTCATCTATCCATTCTGGCTTGGGTTTAGGAACAGGAGGTTGACCTTGTGCCCCCGGAGTTGTTGGAACATAGTCTCCCACCTCGATTGATCGCATGATCTTAGCATCATGATAGTTGACATAGTTGACGAATCTGTACTTCCAGCTCATAAAATCTTTGCCAGACATCAGACGTGGCGGTCTGGCAGATGTCCCAATCTTAGAATCCATTTCCAAGGTTGCACTTGAGAGGCTTGACATGTCGAAGGCCATTGCTTAAGGATCGAAAAGTGGGTTAACAAACGAAAGTCTTGATCGAAAAGTGGTTTTCGGCTGAAGGATGGACAGATCGAAAAGTACTTTTCGATCGAAATGGATTGGATCGAAAAGTATCTGCTGATCGAAAAGTGAAATCTGGATCGAAAAGTCTCGAAGGGGGACTTTTCGATCAGGGAGCACAACGGATCGAAAAGTCTCAGGGGACTTTCCGATCAATGAAGACTGATCGAGAAGTCTCAAGGGGACTTCTCGATCGAAAGGGTCGGATCGAAAAGTCTCGAAGGGACTTTTCGATCGAAGAAACAGATCGAGAAGTCACAAAGGGGACTTCTCGACTGGGCAGGCTTGGTCGAAAAGTCACTTAGGGGACTTTTCGAGCAAGGGCAGAGGATCGAAAAGCCACAAAGGGGGCTTTTCGATCAAGATAAGCGGCTGAGGAGGCTTTTCGACCAGAAATTCTGATCGAGAAGTACTTGAATGGATCGAAAAGCTTCCAAAAACACTCCGAACCCTTCTGTCACGAATTGTAACCTGCACAAAACACCTCCGAAAGTGCTAAAAGCTGAAAATCACCAGAAAACTCAAATCGTTAGTACTCAAAACCTTGAATCTGATATCGCGAGAGCCTCGAAACTTACGTTTCTTGGCTCTGATACCAATTGTAAGGATCAAATAAACCCTCACGCGATATCTGAACTAGTGAAACCGTGCGGAATCCGGTTTAACCAGTTGATTCAAGAAAAACAGTAAAAGGCTATAATCAAAAAGTACTAGAAAGCAATTAAAGACAAACCGATTGAAAGAACACTTGTATTGAACACCGATTACTGCTTACACCTTGATCGAATTCTCTATGGAGAATTCGATGATCACCTTGAACACCTTCAACACTCAAAAAGACTAGCAACCCTAACACATACTAGGAGGGGACTATTTATAGTAGAGATTGACTTGGTAAACAAGTCAATCTCTTTACAATTTCGAAAACCCCTAGGCCCACCTAACAAAATCGGACCAAGCCCCTATACAAACTAGCCCAATTACATATTAAAACTAGCCCAATACAACTAAACAAGCCCAAAATAATCTAATGCAAAAGCCTCAAAATCCAGGTCTTTACAGTTATTCAACTTCGATGAAGAACACCACTAAGGTGACGAAGGGATAGCAATTACAGAAAAAGGCACCTGAAGTGCAGGAGGACAGGGAGCTAGAAGTCAAAGAAGTGCCTCTAGACCCTGAGAATCCTGAAATCCAGGTGCTCGTGGAAACAAGCATCCCAACAAATGTTGAGCAGGAATTATTCCAGCTTCTCAAAGCCAGAACTTCAACTTTCGCATGGAAGCATGAAGATATGACATGTATCCCTAAACATGTAATTACTAATAAACTTGGTTTAGATCCTTCTTTCAGGCCTATACAGCAAAAAAGGAGGAAGTTCGCTCCAGAAAAGAATATAATCATCCAGGAGGAAGTCGACAAGCTTCTCAAAACAAAGATGATTAGAGAAGTCAAGTATCCTAAATGGCTAGCAAATGTGGTGGTGGTCCAAAAGAAGAATGGAAAGTGGAGAGTTTGTGTCGATTACACAGACTTGAACAAAGCCTGTCCTAAGGATCCGTTTCCACTTCCCCATATTGATGCTATGGTGGATGCCACGGCTGGTCACGAGATGCTCACCTTCATGGATGCCTCAGCAAGATTCCAACAAATTCAGATGGAACCATGCGATCAGGAGCATACGGCATTTATGACTCCAACAGGTATATATTGTTATACTGCTATGCCCTTTGGTTTGAGAAATGCAGGTGCCACCTACCAGAGGCTCGTTAATATGATGTTTAAAGAGCAACTGGGGGACACGATGGAAGTCTACATAGATGACATGGTAGTGAAATCCAAAAAAGCTGAAGATCATGTCAGGGATCTGCAAACGGCCTTCGATATCATTGATCAGTATAACATGAAGCTCAACCCCTCTAAGTGCCACTTTGGGGTGCGAGCTGGAAAATTCTTAGGTTACATGGTTACTGAAAGACGGATAGAAGCAAGTCCAGAGCAGATCAAAGCGATCCTAAATTTGAAGTCCCCATCGAATGTTAAAGAAGTACAAAGGTTGACAGGCAGAATCGCGGCGCTCAACAGGTTCATTTCAAGATCCTTAGAAAAAAGTAAGTATTTCTACGATATCCTGAGGAAAAACAAGAAGTTCGAATGGACTGAGAAGCACGAAGAAGCCTTGAAGTGCCTGAAAGACTACCTGTTAGCAGCCCCATTACTAATGAAACCAAAAGATGGGGAGCCGCTGTATTTATATCTCGCTATTTCCGGAAGCTCAATCAGTGTAGTCTTGGTAAAATACCATCAAGGTCAGCAGCATCCGGTATATTATGTAAGTAAAACTCTGCTAGACGCAGAATCCAGGTATTCTCACCTTGAAAAGTTGATTCTAGCTCTTATAATGGCTTCCACTAAACTCAGACATTATTTTGAAACCCATGCTATAATTGTGATGTCTAACTATCCTATCAAGGCAGTTCTCAGGAAGCCGGAAATGTCAGGAAGGATGGCTAAGTGGGCAGTCAAGCTGAGTGTCTATGACATCAAGTATGAACCGAGAACGGCAATCAAATCTCAAGCATTAGCTGACTTTGTGGCGGATTTCAGCAGTGATATTGAACCAGAAGTTGAAAAGGAAGTCCAGCAACTTGAGAAGCTCAAAGAAGACTGGATCCTCTATACCGACGGCTCCTCAAATGTCAGAGGAACAGGGCTGGGAATCCTGCTAAATTCACCACAGGGGGACATAATACCTCTATCCATATCCTGTGAATTCCAGGCTACCAACAATGAAGCTGAATATGAGGCTTTAATTGCTGGATTACAGCTGGCTAGGGATATGGGAATCCTATCTATACAAGTGTTTGTTGATTCTCTCTTATTAACTAACCAATTTAATGGCTCCTATGCAGTAAGAGGGAAGAATCTGATCAAATATCTTGAAATTGTTAAAAAATTGTCTCTATTTTTCGAAAATTTTAGCATTTCCCAGGTACCAAGAGAAGATAATGCAGAAGCCGATGCCTTGGCAAACTTGGCTTCATCGCTCAGGATCCCTGAGGATGTCAAAATTCCAATAACTCACATCTTGACGCCAGCAATAGCTCTACAGGAAGCTAAGGCTGTTGACGATGAGGCAGGTGCAGATGTTGAGAATCCTGAAGATGCTCAGGAGTCCTGGACATATCCAATCCGGAAGTATCTCAAAGATGGGGAGATTCCCAAGGACGAAAATCCCAGAGCTTTTCGCACAAAGGTAGTACCTTATATTATAATTAATAATATCCTATATAGAAAATCTCTTGCAGGTGTCTACTTATGGTGCTTAGAGAAGTCAGAAGCACTAGAGGTGCTTGAAGACATCCACAGTGGAGATTGTGGGAACCATACCGGGGGCAGGGCACTGTTCTCTAAAGTTCTCAGGTTCGGATATTATTGGCCAACCATGAAGAAGGATGCCGCGAGCTTCTCACAAAAATGCGATGCTTGTCAAAGGCATGGCAATATCCTCCACCAACCTGCTGAGCATCTGCATCCTATAGTATCCCCATGGCCATTCATGAAATGGGGCATGGATATTGTGGGTAAGCTGCCAAAGGCTCCTGGAGGAAAGGTGTTTATGCTTGCCATGACAGATTACTTTTCCAAGTGGATTGAGGCAGAAGCCTATGTTCAAGTGAGAGAAAAAGAAGTGATATCCTTCATCAAGAGAAACATCCTCACCAGATTTGGGATTCCGGCAGAAATCATATGCGACAATGGCTCCCAGTTTATAGGCAAGAGAACTACAAGTTTTTGTGAAAGCTGGGGCATCAAGATGATCACTTCAACACCTGTCCACCCTCAGGCTAATGGGCAGGCAGAATCCAGCAATAAGATCATAATCAACAACCTCAAGAAAAAGTTGGGCTCCAAGAAAGGGAAATGGGCTGAGGAGTTGCCATTTGTCCTTTGGGCAGATAGGACCACACCTAAAAATGCTACCGGCCAGACGCCATTCTCGTTAGTGTTTGGGGCAGAAGTTGTGATCCCTACAGAAATGGTACTCCCGACAGCCAGAGTCAACTGCCAGGATCCTGAAACTAATAGCCAGAATCTCCTTCAGGATCTCGAAACAGTTGAGGAGCTCAGAGATATGGCCAAAATCCGGATGACTTCTTACCAACAACGGATAGCAAAATCTTATAACAAGAACACCAGGTTGAGAAGATTCCAAGTAGGTGACTTGGTCTTGAGGAAAGCTTTTCAGAATACCACCAATCCTGCTGATGGGAAGTTTGCGCCCAAATAGGAAGGCCCTTACCTTATAGATTCTGAAGAGGGTAAGGGGGCATACTGTTTGGTGAATATGGAAGGAGAACCTCTACCAAGAGCCTGGAATGCCATACACCTCAAAGCTTATTTTATGTGAGAATCCCGGGCAGAATTCCAAGGATCCTCACTGTCTAAGTATCCCAATGTACGTATACTAATCCTATTTCAATCTATTTTTATTATTTTTATGACTCATTACTGACTTAAGCATCGGAGTGGTGTTAGCTAAGCTAACACCCACCCCTCACCAAGTGTTGAGTGTTTTGCAAATTCTCATAATCATAACTAAAGTAATTTGGGTATATCCACAGTTAGAGGCTGACCACCTCTCTCCCGTTTAAGGTATCCTGCATACCTTCTAAGGTTCAAAAGGAATTCACCTCTTCTGCCTTTCGGTAATCGCCAGTAGCGCACGACCCTCACCAGGAGCGCACGTTGTCCACCAGTATGCTCAAGGTGGCCGGACCAGTCCACTCCAGGGGTGGCTGACAATCTTGTCACTAAAGGCTGCTGGGAGGATTCTCAAGGTTTATAACACCGACGTGTTATCTAAGGTTTTGGCATTATCATGTCACATACGTACGGGCTTGTCCCCAGAATTGCACGGGCTTGTCCCCAGAATTGCACGGGCTTATCCCCAGAATTACACGGGCTTGTCCCCAAAAGTGCACGGGTTTATTCCCGGCTCATTTTTAAACTTGACTTGTTCTCGGAAACATAAGCTTCGGCCGAAGGCGAGGAAGCTTCTTATGATTATTTCAGGTTCTGGAGTAAGTTGAGACGAACGCTAAGAAAGGTGTATTCAGGATTCCTGATTCCTGTCAGAATACAGGAAAGGCCTTCCCAAGGTCATGAGTTCCAACATAAATGAGATTCTCGTCGGAATCCTGAAGCCAACTGTCTGAAACTCTATAAGGTAACATGTCAGGATTCTGGTGAGGTTTCCTGATAGGATTCTCGATTTTATAGAAATTGTTATCTAAGCGAAATTCTAAAGGCTAGAATAATATGCTTATTCAATTGACCTTAGCCCTATAAAGATTTTATAATTAAGTTGGATGGATTTTTGTCACCAATCATATTTCAAACTTCTAAGAATATGCAAAGTAGATGCCAAACACTTTCAAAATAATCAAAATACGATAATATTATTAACCACTACGGGATTTGAGCTTCCCAAAGTTCGTCCTGAAAACCTCAGGATCCCTCCCCTTGGGAAGCTCATAGGTCAAAAGCTTATTGGGAACCCTGGCTTCGTCTTGCAAACTGCAAGATCCCTCCACCAGGATCCCCAACCATTGTTGTTACTTGTTCTAACATTGTTTCAGCAAAGGCAAGGAAGGGAAATTGTTCAAAGACGTACACCAAAACAAACTACAGACTAAAAAAGAGGGCTCAGACCGTTGCATCGTCCTCATCGCCCATCGCCTTCTCGGGAACCTCCAGCTTCCCGCCAGCATCTTCTTCGTCTGCCTTCTCCACAGACTTCCCCTTCTCACCTACATCAGTACCAGCAGCTTCAACCAAGGGAAGCTTGTCTCCACTAGTCGGAACCCCAGCCTTCTCCAGTTTCTCCAAGGATAGCTTCCAGGCATCCACCGTCCATTTCGAGCAAGTGACCCCCTCGGCTTCATCTTCTGCTGCCATTTTCAGCATTGCCTGGAGCACACTGCGGGCAGCTGACTGCTTGGAGATAGCATCCTCCACCTGCGCGGCTACCTGGAACTTCAGCTCCTGCTCTCTCAGCTTTTGCTCATAATTACGGGTCTCGCCCTCAGCTATCTCGCCCTGGATGCGGATGGTGTTCCTTGCCTCATCAAGCTTCTTCTGGACCATTACCAGCTTGGTCTCAGCCTCAACGCACGCAGCGCTAAGCTGCTCGATGCCCTGTGAAAGAAAGACAATGGGAATCTCAGCCATTTGCCGGATGCCGCTAAGGTATGAGAATCCTATGTATACACTTACCAGTTTTGTCGTTGTATGCAGGCTAAGAAGCTTGTTACCAGTCTCCGCGGGGCTCAGTCCATCAAAGCTTTCCAAGAATACAGTGCCCTCCGAGCCCTTCCTCTTCTTGCTGGAGGAAGATGTTTTGGCTCTGGTAGTGGGAGGTCGGATGCTGGCCAGGGGCTCGGGCTTCTCCTCTTTCATCTCCAAGTAGGAGGTCAGGTCATCCAGAGAGAATCCAGTTGCAGGTTTGGGAGCTGTAAGTATGAAATAAAGAAAGCAGTCAGGATTGGGAAGCCTAATTCAAAACATATGCACGAGAAGTTCAATTACGTACTAGACATGACGGCTTCCGAATGGTCGGCTGAGAAGCTCTGTTCACTATTAGCGCTCTCGATAGCGAAGGTTCTGTCAGCAGGTGGGATATCCAGAAAAGAGGCAGTCCTCTCCACATCTTCTTCGGTCACTTCAACGAGATCAGAAAATTTGGGAGCTACAAGAAACATCAAAAGATCATTAGCAAAATTCAAAGAAACTCAAATACAATGCCTAATTCAGTTTCCTACCCTTTAAAACCCACTTCATCGGCAATGAATCACCCCCAACGATGGATTCACGCTTGACAAAAAAGAACTTCTTTTTCCAGTCATGATCATTGTGTGATGCACGAGGAATCAATTGAGAGTAGGAAGAGCGGGCTTGAAGAACGAAGCGACTGAACCCGTGGGTTCTCAAGTTGTAAGCAGCACAAACTTCAGGAATCCCCATCTCGAGCTTCCGGGAATTGTTCAGGTTATCGAGGGAAAAAAAATCCTCCATACCATCGGCATTGTCTGGGAGTAAGAGAGGCCAGTGATTTTGAAGAATTCGTTCACGATGGCCGGAAAGGGGTAGGACATTCCAAGGAGGAAAGGGTAATAGAGAAAACAGACCCAGGTGTTGGACATGCAATTGGCCTTCAATCTGGAATCGAAACGCCGAATGATGGCCGACGACGGAAAGAGACCGGATTCCTTCAACTGGCGAATGTCGCTATCCGAAAAGTTGCAGGTTTCTTCTTCGTTAAAGGGGAGAATCCCCTGATCAACAAAGTCCTCGATGTTTAACGAGGAAGATGGGGCGGCGGAACGAGTGTTCTTCTTCGCCATGACCGGAATAAATTAAAAAGAAAAGATGTCGGAGAAGAAGAGGAACTGACCTGAGACGACGAAGAAGCTCGAAAGGGTTTTTTGGGAGAAGATGATGAAATTGTGATTTCGGAATCTTGTATTTAAAGAAAAGTAATGATGGTTATCCCATCAATCGGACGCCGAAAAAAACGTCCCATCCAACCGTTTTTACCGTGATAACGCCGTAAGTTTCTAGGCTAAGCGAATCTCGCCAGCTGTAAATCTTATCCACAAGCAGCCGAGATTCGGGGGCAATTGTTAGGGGTCAATTTCAGGATGCTCACAGAGAAGCTGCGTAAGACTAGGAACCTCGCTATGGTTTGGGAATCCCGTCTAGTCAGGTATCCTGAAATTTTATTATCGACTAACCCTTATTTTTTCCATGTGCTTTATTTGTTTTCAGGAACGTTATGGAGCCTAACTATCTCCTGAAGACTCGGTCCAAAACTGACTAGCACGTGGAAGAGTGGGTCGCATCTCCTTCAACGGTCACAAGAAGTGGAGAAAGAGGATCCCGGGAATCCCGGATAGTTAGTTAGTCGTTAGTTTGTTATATAAACGAGGACTCGATCAATAGGAACACACACAACACACTTACATTAGCTTGCTTGCGAGTACAAACCATTGTAACACTTAGCTCTGATCGATCAAACCTCCAACCCGTTGTAACGAATTGCTTGATCATTAATAACATTGACTTGGTGGGGGTTTTTCAGCCGGCACCCGAGGTTTTTATCCAGGATTCCTAGAGGCGACTCGAAGGATTCTGGAGTTTTCCTCGCTAAAATCCTTGTGTTATCATCCCAACTTGGATTACTTGCTCATTTGATAGTTAAGCACACTACCTCACAATCTAAGTTTGGAATACAGGATTCCTAAGTGAATTTTTGACCAAAACAGTAATACCTTACCTTATCTTAGATAATGTATTATATAGAAAATCTCTTGCAGGTGTCTACTTGAGGAGCTTAGAGAAGGCGGAAGCTCTTGAAGTGCTTGAAGACATTCATGGCGGAAGAAAAACAAATTTTTGTGCTAGTTAGGGCATAAAAATGATCACCTCAACACCTGTCCATCCCCAAGCTAATGGGTAGGCAGAATCCAACAATAAGATCATCATCAATAACCTCAAGAAGAACTTGGGCTCCAAGAAAGGTAAATGGCTGAGGAGTTGCGTTTTGTTCTTTAAGTAGAGAGGACAACACCCAAAAATGCTACCGGTCAAACTCCATTCTCACTAGTGTTTGGAGCTGAGGCCGTGATCCCCACGGAAATGGTGTTACCTACAGCCAGGATCAGCTCTCAGGATCCTGAAACCAATAGTCAGACCTTGATTCAGGATCTTGAAACAATCGAGGAGCTCAGAGATATGGCCAGAATCCGGATGGCATCCTATCAACAGAGGGTGGCAAAATCTTATAGCAGGAATACCAGGTTGAGGAGATTTCAAGTAGGGGACATAGTGTTGAGAAAAGCGTTTTAGAACACTACCAATCCAGCCAATAGGAAGTTGGCACCCAAGTGAGAAGGCCCGTATTTGATAGACTCTGAAGAAGGAAAAGGGGCATATCGCTTGATAAGCATGGAAGGAGAACCCCTACCAAGAGCCTGGAATGCCATACATCTCAAAGCTTATTTCATGTAGGAACCCCACTGGAATCCTAATGGAATCCCAAGGATCCTCACTACTCAAATATTACAAATTACGTATACTAGTCCAATTTTGATACTAATCCTATTATTTTTATCACATGATACAGACTTAAGCATCGGAGTGGTGTTAGCTAAGCTAACACCCACCACTCACCAAGTGTTGAGTGTTTTACAGATTTCGAGTATCCTAAATATTTGGGTATATCCCCAGTTAGAGGTTGGCCACCTCTCCTACGATTAAGGTATAATGAATACCTTCTAAGGTTTGAGAGGCTGACTCCTCTCCTAAGTTTGGGTAATCGCCAGTAGCGCACGACCCTCGCCAGGAGCGCACGTTGTCCACTAGTATGCTCAAGATGGCCGGACCAGTCCATCCCAGGGGTGGCTGACAATCTTGTCATTGTAGGCTGCTGGGCGGATTCTCAAGGTTTATAACATTGACGTGTTATCTAAGATTTTTACATATTCGTGTCACTTACGAATGGGCTTGACCCCAGTTTTGGCTTAGTCCCAAGTTTATCGGGCTTGACCCCAGTTTTGGCCTACTCCCAAGTTTATAGGGCTTGACCCCAGTTTTGGCTTAGTCCTAAGAACCCCGGGTTTATCCCCAACTTATTTCTAAATTTTCCATCTTGTTCCTAGAAGGATTTGCTTCGGCCGGAGGCCAAGAAGCTTATTAGATTTGTTTCAGGTTCCCGAGGAAGTTAAGACAATTCCGAGAAAGGTGTTCTCAGGATTCCTACCAGGATCCTAAATAAGATAAATGAAGAAATGGCAGTTTGAATCAAGGAGTCGGCTAAGGTAAAATTCGAAGGTCACGTAACTTAAGTTTTTATTATATTGGAACATAACTTATTCAATTGTTCGAATCTCAAACCATTTCCCAATATACAAGTCTTTTTTAAGAATCTTGATAAATTTTATAACTACTCCTATCTAAAAGATTTCAATGCAAAACACAATTTGAGAAGCCAAAAGATGATTATATTATTAACATACGCAAAGGGTTTTGAGTTTCCCAAGTTTCGTCCTGAAAACCTCAGGATCCCTTCGCTTGAGAAGCTCAGAGGTTAAAAGTTCATTTTTAGGAATCCTGGTTTCGTCTTGTAAACACAAGATCCCTCCACCAGGATCCCTACCATTGTTTGTTGTTTGTTACTTGTTTCTTACAGGAACTACAAAGACAATGTTTTAACAAAAAAAAACCGATCAAACTAAAAAAGTGGGCTCAGACAGTTGCATTATCTTCATCGCCCACTGCCTTCCCTTTTTCCACCAGTTTCTCCACGTCCTCCAGCTTCTTGCCCTCTCCCAGCTCCAGCACATAAGCCCTTGTCATCGCCACCGGAGAATCCGGAACCGTCTTTGAGGAGACACCGTCATTCCCATCCTTCCCTGCTCCGGCCACATCACCGTCTCCTCCTCCCAATGTTTCCAAGACTAGCCTCCAGCCTGCGACATCCCAGCCAGGCAACTGAAAACCAGCCTCTTCAGCCTCAGCTGCCATCTGGATCTTGCACTCCATGACGCTCCGGGCGGCCGAGAGTTGGCCTATTTCAGCATCAGAGGCCATCTTGGCTTCCAGGGCCAGACGCTGTTACATGAGCTTATGCTCATAAAACAGGGTCTTGCCCTTGGCAGTATCGGCTTGAGCCTGAATCTTCTCATTTGCCTCTGCCAGCTTATTCTCCATGTCCATGGCTTGGGTGCTCAGCTTCTCAATACCCTACGCAAACACAAATCCTGGTCAGCAACTGCAACAGGTATGAAACTAACATAAACATTGTCTGAGCTTCCTACTAGGTTTATCATGGTCTGCATCGAGAGGATCTTGTTGCTGACCTCGGAGGGAGCAAGATCTTCGAAGGTTTCCAGGTACACAGGAGCCACGGGAGTCTCAGGAGCCTTTCGCTTCTTAGAAACCGAGGCCTTTGGCCGACTGACGGGCAGCTTGGAGGTGGCGAGCTGCTCTAGCTGCTCCTTCTTAACCTTGAGGAGATTGTAAAGATCCTTCAGAGAGAACGAAGAGCTAGATTTGGGGCTGCGAAGGAAAACAGACTATTAACATTCATGATGCTCGAATAAATACACAGTTCAAGATCCTATAAAAACTTACCAGACATGGCGGGAGTGTGATCGGCGGAATAGCTGTGTTCACTGGCGATTGCTTCAAGAACTAGGGCTCTTTCGCTGGCAGGAATCTGGTAGAGTTCTTCGAGCTTCTTAGGATCCGGCTGCTTCTTGATGTGATTCTCAAACTTGGGTGCTGCAAGAAGAAAACGACAGAAAAGTTAAATGCATATTCAAAATCCAGTAACAACAAAAGAAATCGATATCCTACCCTTCTCAACCCACTTCAACGGCAACTCCGTACCCCCAGGAATCGAATCTCGCTTGACGAAGAAGAACGCTTCTTCCAGTCATGGTCATTGTGGGAAGCTCAAGGAATCAACTGAGAGATGGAGGTGCAAGCCTTCGAAACGAATCGGCTGCAACCATAGGTTCTGGGTATTCTTCATAAATCTCAGGAATCCCAATGTCGAGATTCAAGGTTTGGTTCAATTGGTCAAGGGAATACAAAATTCTCCAAACCATGCCTAACCATAGGCATGGTTTGGGAGTAGGAGAGTCGGGTGATCTTGAAGAATTAAGTGATGAGTTCCGGAAAGGGGAATGTCATTCCGAGCAAGAAAGGGTAATACACGAAGCAAACCCAGGTGGTTGAGATGAAATCGGACTTGGTATGAGGATCGAAAGGTCGGAAAACCGTTCCCGGCGGAAAGATGCCGGAAATCTTCAGGTCGTGAATGTCGCCGTCGTCAAAGGTGCAGGTTTCCTCCTCGCCAGGGATAACATACCCCTGATCGTGGAAGTCCTCGACTACCAGAGAGCTTAGCGAAGAAGAAGATCGGGTATTTTTCTTTGCTATGGCCGAAAAATCAGAAGAAAACTGAGAAGAGGAAGGAGGACTGACCTGGAATATCGGAGAAGCTCGAAAGGTTTTTGAGAAGATGACGGTGAAAATCCTAAATTATGATCTCCTATTTAAAGAAAAAGTGAAGATAAACATCACATCACTTGGACGCCGAGAAATCAGTCACATCCCAACCATAATTACTGTGTTGACCACGTGAAAAAGGGATCTTTTTGAATTTTAACAGCTGTCGAGCTTATCCACATCTATTGAAATTCAAGGGGCAATTGTTAAGGGTATATTTTCAGGATGCTCGCAGGAAGCACACATAGTTCAGGAATCCTATTACCGTCTGGGAATCTCACTAGTCCAGGTATCCTGATTTGTTTTATTCGACTAACCCTTATAATTGCCACGCGTTTATTTGACCAGGTACCGTTGAAGTCATCAACTACCTCCGAGATTCAAGTTCCACCTGAATGAGATCGTGGAGCAAGTGGACGAAAGTGGCTCTAACGATTATATTAGTTGGGCGATAGGATCCCGGGAATCTCGGACAGTTTGTTATATTTGTAATCTTTATATAATTGAGGATTCGATCGAATTAGACACACAACTCGTTCACACTTTAGCTCTGATAGTAAACAATCTCTGTAACACTTAACTCGATCGATCAAACCTCCAAAACACTTGTAACTCTTTATTTCGTATCAATATAATTGCTAGGCAGCAGGCTCTTCAGGCCGGCTCCCGAGGTTTTTTTGCTAGGATTCCTAGAGGCAACTCGAAGGATCCTAGATTTTTCCCTCGTTACATCCTTGTGTCCAACTTTACATTTTGAGCATATTGACAAACACACTACCGCACATTCTAAGTTTGGGATACGAAATTCCTTTGTGAATTTTTGACCAAAACAATAAACACATCAAATACTGTCACTACAAGATTGTTCATCAAAATAATCAACTAAATTACTCAAAGTTATCCAACACAAAATAGAACAAAATGACAAATTAAAGACTTCCCAATGTTGTATCTTCTCTTCTCTGATGACAAACAGAAATAAACTACAATCTTGCTTCCTTCGTTTTCTGTGTGCAGCAATAACCCAAGCGCAGCCCTAAGGCTACCGTGAGCTCCTCAATGTCGAACTCCCCTTTTTTATTCCTCCGTTTCTTTTTTATTCACCATGGTCACGTAGGCTTTTTTCTTCATTATGGGCTTTGAGCCCATCTTTATTTCCACATTTTGAAGTTCACAAAACCTGCTCACGATTTAATTTAACATGACATAAATCAACTTTAACTTAATATAAACTATTATAAACATAATCTAATGACTAATATAGTGAATATTAATCCTAATATTATGACCATAGTATATAAGCTCCATGTATATTTTAGATCAAGTTATGTGATTAACTACTAAACATCGAAAGCTGCTTAAATCAATATATTTCATACTCTAGTCGTTGCATTTAGATAAAAATAATATGAAATGAAGTGCATCTAAACACCACTCATAACATTCCCCAACTTAAACTTTTTTCGTCCCGAAAAAGAAATGCACTGGAATCATAATCGGTAGACTAATCTTATCGCAATTCATTTCAAACAGGAACATAACTCTACATTAACTGTGATTGCTAATATATTTGACCCACTTTAAACTCAACCGTATAATCCCAACCAAATGTGTTATGCTTAAAAATGTACAAAATTACAATTATGTTTAATTGTCCCCACACCCAAGCATACACAGCAAAACCTACCAAACCTCATGGTTTATTGAGGATTGACTAACTCATACTTGAATAAACCATGCACCACCATTATGACACAACAGGGATTAAGTCCTTTTATTTGCCCTTCTACGTGATATCCGGGACTTACCTCCCATTATTTTCTCAATATATTTTTTATTTTTTCTTTCTTTTCTTTTTTTTTTTCTTTTTCTCTTTTTTTCATTTTTTGATATTTTTTTTCAACTTTTTTTCTTTTTTTAACTGTCCCCCACACCCAAGCATACACAGCAAAATCTACAAAACCTCATGGTTTATTGAGGATTGACTAACTCATACTTGAATAAACCATGCACCACCATTATGACACAACATGGATTAAGTCCTTTTATTTGCCCTTCTACGTCATATCCGGGACTTACCTCCCATTATTTTCTCAATATATTTTTTCTTTCTTTTCTTTTTTTTTTCTTTTTCTCTTTTTTTCATTTTTTGATATTTTTGTTCAACTTTTTTTCTTTTTTTTTTCAACTTTTCTTTTTCAAATATAGAACTACCAATTTTATTAGGTGGTGGTGTCATAAAAGCAGAAGCATGGTGTGTGAGAAAGGAATACTAGGTATAAATACCACTCTCAACCCATTTTTACTGGGACTCAGTTTTTTTAACCATGCATACCTGGATGGAAAGCTAAACATATATATTCATTTAAGATCATTGCACGCACATTGGTGTTCATAAGTTTGGGTTGAGCCTACCAACATATCACAAGTTAGATGCATTTTTCGTCCTAGAAATCCACTTCATGTATAAGCATCAACCTACCAATTTTTCTATCATTTTCCATTATGCATAACTCTTATTTCGAGACATTAATCTTTTTCAGCACCAATCACACAACTGACTTTATTCACAAAACCAAATGCAATAATATACAAATAAACTAACTTAACTAAACTAACATGCAAAACAAAAAAATAAATCATCTTTAACTAGATTGAGAAAAGGAACGGGTTCACCCGATTTCGTAGTCGTAGCGAGATCCTCGAGTGTTGAGTCGATCTTCAAAGTCCATCTCATAACCTGCAAAACTTAGCAATATTTGTGTAAAAGCAAGCTTCTCAAAGCAATTAGCACACAAAAATTTAAAAATTTTGCAATTTTTCTTAATTTTTAAACCGGACTTAAAAACCACGAGTTGAAACAAAAAGCTAGTAAACCCCTTCCCCAACTTAAAACATTGCACTGTCCCCAATGTAACATTTAAGTTCCAATTCGGTTAAAACAATTAATTTGAAGAAAAAAATAAAACATAAACTCACTTTCATAGGAAACACGGTTGCATTTAGCGTATGCAACAAGCCTTTTAAACCCCTCGGTAGCCCGAGTGGACGAGTGAAGTCTCGTGAGGGTTTCTAGTTAACACACCCACAAAGTTCTCGGGTTGCCTCCTGGAAGCGCTAAGTTTTAAGGTCCTTAGCCACCTGGTATGATGTTTATGGTGGTCTAACTGAACACTTGCCTACTGAGTTCCCAATGTAGGCTCGGTAGCTAACATGCCACATCTAGATTATCTTGATGATTTGTGGCATGTTTAGTGAATAAAATGTGATGTTGCGGGGCCATTGCTTGATAACTTGCCCAATGTCTTGTAACCCCAACTTTCTACTTCGCGGCCTTAAATCACTATCCTTAACTTTATTCTTTGGGATTACCTCGGTCTTTGATTCTTCGGGAAGACTTGTCTTTTGTTCTTCTTCCTCTTCATCACCCGCAACAGTCTGCTTCACCTTCAGCAGTTCAACAATTGAGGGAATCATCGGTGTGGTATTAGCCTCCACAACCTCCTCCCCGACTTGAGAATGGAGCATCCTTTCAAGATCCTCCGCAGATGGTGAAATGGACTCTTCTTCTTGAATTTTTATCATTAATACCTCATGTTTGAATTTTAAGAATTCGAATCGTAGTTGATCCGAAAGGTTGGGTCGTGATAACAACTTATCAGCAGTGGACAAAAGCAACTCTGAAAAAACGTGAGCGTGTGGATCTTCTACTTAGTCGTATAGAAATCAAAGTAAACGAGTAAAACACAGAGAGTAAATACAACTGAGACTTGTATTAACCACAGAGACCACAGAGTACACTTAGAGAAGGTTATGACACGGAAGCTCATCAATTCTATACAAGACGAACATATTTATAGGCTGAAAACACGACTGACCGAACCTCAGGTTCGGCCAAGCTTCGGCGGCTCCGAACCTGGAGTTCGGCCAAGGTTCGGCCAGACCTAAACTTGCACGTTCCGTCTTGTTCTCGATACTTCACATGACGATCAGGAACCATGTATCAACAAACTCCCCCTCGGCATGTGCAGTATCATCTCCTCTTAATAAAACTTGTATCTTGTATCTTCAATCAAACTCCTCCTCGATCTAGACGATGAGTTCAATCTTTAATACTTGATATTGCAACGTGTATAGCCTCTTTATCAACAACCTTCAGAAGACTTGAAGTTGTGATGATCTCTTTCCACTTAGAAACCTGCCAACATAAATAATCTTGGCGCAAAACGTCTCTTCGAGACTCCAAGATATCTTGATTTTGAAAAAGATTTCGTATTCCGTGTTGATCAATCGAAAACAAATCAGAAACAAAATCTTTTTGGCTTTTAGAAACTTTACATCAAAACACACCTAAAATCTTTTTGGAATTTTCTGATAAGAAAGTAAATGCCATACAGAATCAGACACTATTTTTGTCTTTTGTGAGAAAGATCACAACCTGGGATCATATTGGTCATAACATGTTGAACTACACTTCAATTTCGATTATTGTAGCACATAAGCCATGCCGATTGCAGATATACTTTGTCCAACTTTAAACTCTGGCACAATCATACTCATAACATCTGGATATGTTAATGTATGTATTAGATTTGTATTGACCAGTGTACCCCACACTATCAGACATACTCAGATATGCTTTGCTTATCACATTTTGTGACTTCATTTGTGACTTTAATCACACAATGATTGTAACCATGAAATAGTCAACTGTGTTCCATGCAAAAAGAAATAAGAACATTAAATCGTCTACCTTAAGGTCGATCTTTCGATACGCAGATAAGGCCTCGGATTTAATAAAATAAGAAAATAAAACAAGTTGAAATTGTATAACTCAACAACAATCAGGTCGGTACTCCCGTACACGCAGAGAAAGTCCGATGAGTTATACGAAACACCAAAGAAAATAAAGCAGAACGTCAAACGAACAACGATCAGGTCGGTCTTTCGACACGCAGAGAAAGTCCGATCGTTTGACAAAATAAAGAAAATCAAACAAGTTTAAATCTTTGCAAAATGAACACATGTATACACAGTGACTTCTCATTTTATTTTCACATATCTTTTTCTTGATATATCATGAGATATGCATCAAGATGTTGTCCACTAGGTTAAGCAACAGATTTAGTGTATATCACATTTGTATACTTTCTGATTTGCCGAGCCTACCTTACACATCGATCAAATGGTCTTATGGCTTTTTCCCTTACTTTATCCATGAGTCAGACACTGTCAGCCAATGTACCATCATTTCCCATTAATGTCAGATACAATTTCTCATTTACAATGTTTTTGGCTTTTTCAAATTTCTCCCCCTAAAAATGACAACTCTATTTATAGATTTTCATTTTTACGAGTTGAAAAACAACACACTATTTTTGTATTTTTGCAAAAACAAACTCCCCCTCAGAATGAGACGGAGTGAAAAACCAAGAACAATTGATCAACCAAAACGAATACTCGCTGTTTAAGTCTTTTTGAAAACACAATTAATTGTGAAAGTCAGATTAATTAGAACAGATATTTCACAATCAGCAATTATCCAATCACTGAAAGGTCTTCTTGAAACACCTGTTGACACCAAATAAATCATTAGTCGCTCTGGGATCGACCCGATGTAACATCGTCGGGTCGCCCGGTGTCTTCCACAAAGTCATTGTTGGCCTTGGAAACAACTTTTGGTTTCCAAATTTGTAAAATTTTCAATTTTTGATCAGAACCAGAATCAGATTTAACCGACGTACTTGGTTTAGACCAAGACGATTTACAAGTTGATTTAACTTGTGGCGACCATGGTTCATCAAAAATTTGACCTTTGTTATCCACATATTTGGCAGTTTTGTGGATATATGCAGTCGTCGGACAAACAGCAGCAAAATGTCCAGGTTGACGACATACATAACAAAGTCTTTCTCGAAAATTGGTTGAAAATGATTTTGATTTTGAAAAACCAGATGAATGCTCAGAATCAAAATTGTCAAAGAAATCATCAGAGGAATCATACCTAGGAGATGGACTCCTTGAAGATGACGATCTTCCAGAATAGTAAGTGAATTCCTTCTGAGATGGTGATTTCTTTGCATTCTTTGCTTTAGGAGTCTTGGAAACTTTCACCGGTTTCTTTGTTTGAATCAATTCTTCCTTCACAACAAACCCCACACCTTTGTGTTTGGAACCTGAAACCTTTGAAGTACTTGAGGAAGAACCCGAAGCTTCTCTCGCCTTAGCGTCACTAGTAAATTTGGCTTTGATATCCTTCAGTCTGTTCTTCTCAACCAAAACTTTTTCTTCTTCAGTTGCAGATGAAGAACTTGACACAACCTTATCAAAAACCTTCTCATTCTCCAACAAAATAGACTTTGACACAAATTTTGGAGCTTCACCCAAAGACTTTCCTTCTTTTTGGACTTAGATTTATTCTTCCTGGGTGGAGAAGCAAACTTGGAATAATCATGCAATTCATCTTTTGGATCAATCTGAGCAGCAGTAACTTCAGTTAAATCCACTGGTTGAGGAACCAAGTGAACATCAGCCTTCTGAGAACTATCTGAACTCTGATCCTGCTTGTATAAGAAATTTAGCATTGTTGGTGATAAATTGCAATTCTTCACTTGCCGCTGCAACTCCAAAATCTCCAGTTTTAAATCATTGATCTTTTGTTGAGCGTCAAAAACTTCTTTCTGTGACTTGATGAACTTTGCATTGAGATCATCATATTCATAAGTTTGTAACTTTCGGATCTCACATTCAGCATATAATTCTTCAAGAACACTTTCTCTCTTTTTCTTGTAAATTTCAACATCTTTAGTCAAAACTTTATTCTTGTCACGATAGAGAGTATTTTCATCTTGAAGCATAGAAATTTTGTTCTGAAGCTTTTCAACAGTAACAGCAGTTGTAGCCATAAGAGCTGTAGCTTCTTCATACTTTTTCTGAACCGGATAACTTTTCTCAAACAAATTTTCAAAATCTTGAGCTGCATCTAAAGCTTCTGCTTTTGCTTTCTCACACTCTTCAGCCAATGTTGTTTTCTCTTGTAAAACAGCTTCATGAATATGAACCTAAGCATAATACTTCTTTTGAAAATCTTCCAATTCTTGCTTTAACACCACTATTTCTTCAGTCGATATTTGACAACTTTGTTCAAAACTTGCAATCTCCTGAAGAAATTTCTTACATTTAGGACATTCAGTTTCCTCAACTTTTGAATTAGTAGAAACTTGAGGTTGATCTTCTTGAACCAAAGATACACTTGAATAAGAATCAGGATCAGTTAAAATGCTATCATCATCAATATAACGAACAGTCAAAGCAATTGCAGGTTTAGAATTATTCCTTTTAGCTTCAGTATCTGCATTCCATGCAAACTCATTTGGATGTGAAAAAGTATTGGTCCAATCATGAGCAAGAGTAGCAGATTTCATCTCAACCTTCTCAGCTTTATTTGATGGATGATAAACTAAATGTGCATGTTGACCAGTCTTCAATTTATGGTCTGCAGAACTTGGACATTCTCGAGCAAAGTGACCATAATTTGCACACTTGTAACATTTTACCTTAGATTTATCCAAACCAATCTTACCCTCCTGATTCAATCTCTTCTTCCCAGTTCTATTGAAAAATTTCTTCGTTCGTCGAACCAACATTGCATACTGCCAATTTAGATCCATTTCTTCCAAATGATCATATCATAATCAATCTGATCGTAATCTTCATTTGCTAACTCAGCATTACTCACAGCACCAGTGATAACACCAAAATATGAAGATACCAAAGCAGACATTAAAGCATTATAATCATCGATAGTTTGAGCAGACAATGCAGTTTGAAATGAAGAACTCGGAACATAAACAGTACAACCAGCAGAAGAATTACTTGAAGATTCAGATTTACCTGCCAGAAAGGTTGTTGGGGGTGCAGAATTAAGAATATTCGATTTCCCAGCATTCATTGTAGAATCATTTTCACCATGATACACTGCCGGATTCTGAATTTGTGTAGGAAGAGACTTGTTCACCATCAATTCCATATCCCTAGCCTGAATTCTTTGAACTAAATCATTGAAAGACAATCCTTGAAAATCCTTGTCATGAGTAATCATCATAACATAATTCTCCCATTTTTCAGGTAAAGCTTCCAAAATCTTCTCTTTCATATCAGCTTCGTCTTTAGTAAGATTCACCAAACGCATTTCACTCATCAGATGAGCAAATCTTGCAATCAGATTGGGAATCGTTTCATTCTGATAATGTTTGAAACTATCAAACTCTTTCTTCAAAACCTTTTGTCGACTTTTCTTGTACTGGTCATTGCCTTCACATCTTTTCTCTAAAGCATCCCACAGACTTTTCGATGTGTAATTACCAGCAAATTGACGAAGTAACTCTTTAGGCAAAGCCATCGTTAAAGTACCATAAGCCTTTTTCTCAGCTTGATAAGCTTTCTTTTGTTCAGAAGACATTTTTCTTTGAAGTATAGGTTCACCAGTTTCATCTTTAGTGTAAACATATTGCTCAGTGAACGCTAACCACATATGAATGTCATTTGTATCGACATATGCTTCAAACCTTTTAACCCAACTATGATAATCTTCCAATTTTAGCAATTTGGGAACTTTCTGACTTGTTTCAATTTCATTATCATAGTTCATCATCGTTTGCATAGTCGCTTGAACTGAGTTTTGAATAGCAGCGAACGCTTGAAAATCGGACATTTTCGAAAACAAAGGTTACTGTTCACTCCGAACCTCGTCCGAACCTAATAAACCCTCCGAACTTGCTCCGAGCGACCTCCGAACCCTCACCGATCCTTGTAAACACCGAAGACCCCCGATCCTAGTCCGAACTCACACCGAACGAGATATATAGTCCGAACGCTCTCCGAACGTACACCGAACTACAAAACAGAATCCGAACGTACTCCAAACCTGGTGTTCGGAGCAGTTACGCCGAACGTGGAGTTCGGCCGAACGCGAAATTTCGGAAAAATTGGAAAAACTCACTGAAATCGACACCTCTTGAGCTGAGACTACTCAAATGAACAAAAACACACAATTTGAACGTAAAGCATGGTGTTTTAGACGAGATTTTTGAGAAACGAAGATGAAAAACGAGTTTTGAAAGTCAAAAACGTGAATTTGAACTCGATAACTCGAAAAACACTGATCTCCGACTAGTAGAGTAAACCTATTGCTCTGATACCACTTGAAAAAACGTGAGCGTGTGGATCTTCTACTTAGTCGTATAGAAATCAAAGTAAACGAGTAAAACACAGAGAGTAAATACAACTGAGACTTGTATTAACCACAGAGACCACAGAGTACACTTAGAGAAGGTTATGACACGGAAGCTCATCAATTCTATACAAGACGAACATATTTATAGGCTGAAAACACGACTGGCCGAACCTCAGGTTCGGCCAAGCTTCGGCGGCTCCGAACCTGGAGTTCGGCCAAGGTTCGGCCAGACCTAAACTTGCACGTTCCGTCTTGTTCTCGATACTTCACATGACGATCAGGAACCATGTATCAACAAACTCCAACCAAGCGATGTTTTCTTTTTTAAATTCCCAAATGTAATGACATCGCTCATCATCATCTTTATATCTCCCAGATCTCTCATTCTTGTTCAAGAACACTGGACAACTTTGAATCCAATGAAAGTGGCTCCCACAAGAATAACACGCCTCATCATTATACTCACCCATCCTTTAAGTAATTTAACCTGCACAAACATGCTAAAATACCCAACGTAACAACGAGTAGATAAAATAAAATAAAAATATTTTTTAGATTTTTTTTTATCAAGCTAAAACACAAACTATGAAAACTAAAAATCAAATAAAGCAAATAACACTAAGCGCACTAGCTCCCCGGCAACGGCGCCATTTTGGTGACCTGTCGTTGGGTCATGCAAAAACCTAACTTTACCTATAGACAGGGTAAGTCGGGTATCGTATCCACGAGGAGCATGTGGTTAGTGTTATAGGTTTTATTTGATTATTTATACTAAATTATCTAAAAACTAAAAAGTGTAAAAGTTGGTTTTTGATTTTAAATAGAAATTAATAATGAGAAAGATAATAAATAAAGATATGATCACACCTAGGGTTCAGGTTTATAAAATCTAAATTGTTCTTAATTGCTTAACTAGGACGTCCTTATGGGGGACGGTGCAAAGGAATAGCATGTGATAACCCGGGTTCTAACTTAAGTGGTTATAACGTGCGAGTTACCGGATTCATTCACAATTAACGGTTGTGACGTGTGAATCTTTTACAAAAACTAAACCAGACTCGATTTACCCACTAAACCGATCCTAGGGTACATAAACAGTCACGAAACAATCAAGAAATTGAAAACCCTAAATCCAGATATGACCACAAAATATCTAGCCAGTCATCATAATAAACACATCAAATACTGTCACTACAAGATTGTTCATCAAAATAATTAACTAAATTACTCAAAGTTATCCAACACAAAATAAAACAAAATGACAAATAAAAGACTTCCCAATGTTGTATCTTCTCTTCTCTAATGACAAACAGAAATAAACTACAATCTTGCTTGCTTCGTTTTCTGTGTGCAGTAATAACCCAAGCGCAGCCCTAAGGCTGCCGTGAGCTCCTCAATGTCAAAATCCCCTTTTTGATTCCTCCGTTTCTTTTTTATTCACCATGGTCACGTAGGCATTTTTTTTTTCATTATGGGCATTGAGCCCATCTTTATTTCAACATTTTGAAGTTCACAAAACCTGCTCACGATTTAATTTAACATGACATAAATCAACTTTAACTTAATATAAACTATTATAAACATAATATAATGAATATTAATCCTAATATTATGACCATAATATATAAGCTCCATGTATATTTTAGATCAAGTTATGTGATTAACTACTAAACACCGAAAGCTGCTTAAATCAATGTATTTCATACTCTAGTCGGTGCATTTAGATGAAAAATAATATAAAATGAAGTGCATATGAACACCACTCATCAGAACATTACTAAAATCTTCTTTTGACCCGAAAGCTGATCCCTTAATATCAGAATTTTTTATCCTAGCAAAATCTTTACCCATCTTTGTCTTCACATCAGCCAATAATATAGATAAATAACCAATATGTGCATCAACTTTAGTCTGAAAATCAACTTTCCTTTTGGCTTATTCTCTTTGCCTCTTGGACTCTTCTTCTTGAGCAGAGACTAGTGCACTGATTAACTCAGATTTGGTGGCATTCTGCTTCTCCAATTCCATAACTCTCAGTTTTAAGTCACGTATGGCTATAGACTCAACAGTCTCTAGCTCCTTTCCTTTTCCGGAGCCCAAAACATTAACAGGTTCAGATGTAACAGGGGTTCTAATAGGGGCTTGTACAGTGTGAGTAGTAGCTTCTCTAGAAGTACTACTTTCAGGTTGTGGTTTGGGATCAAGATTTCTTCTTCTTTTCAAGGGCCTTGGTTGTTCAGTGAATACATCAGCATCAACATTCAGAGACACGTTTACAGGCACATGATCTCTAAGAGGAGGAATCTCAGGGACTTGTGGCATAGACACATCTTTATCTCCTTCCATGGTTTTATTAGTCTCAGATTCAGAATCAATTACTTCAACTTCCTCTATTGCAGGAGATAGTTGCCTCACATCATGTTCATCAGTGACTATTGCTTGAGCATCCAAAGAATTGGGTGCAGAAAGATCAAATGTACTTACAGCAAATACTCCAAATTTATTTCTTATTGGAGCAATCTTCTTTCTAGGCTTTGGAGGAGGATTAATCAAATGAAACAAATTCATCCCCCATTGGCTTTAGATCCAATAAATCATCAGATTTTTGAAGACTCGGGTACTTATCATCCAAAATCAGTTGTATAAAACATGGCACAACAAGGAATTTATCTTTCTTTCTGGATGCCACAGCCTGCATATCTTTAAGCATCATTTTAGAGAAATTGAACTTCCATTCTTTTGCTAGTGCAACAAACGCAGCAGTATGTTGTTGATTGAGTTCATCAGTGCTGCTTTTTTTAGCAATTTTACATCTTTGAAGATAATGTACCAACATTTTCCAGATTAGAGGAATCTCTTTCTTTATTGTTCTATTAGGGATCGGCCCCTTATTACCCGTATCATTCAGTACATTCATCAAAGTAGACTTTAGATACTCAATAGGGTCATTAGGTGAATTATTAAATGTTAAAGCTTTACGAATGTCTGCCTCCGTGACCACAATGTCAGTATTCTGAATTCTGGCAACGAGAGCAGTTTTGTCTTGACTCATAGTAGTTGTCGACCAGAAATCACGAATCATCCTTTTACACACTGTTGGTGTGGCTCTCAGTGCAGAATTAAGACAACTTTTATTGAGTCCGACAATTAGCGAACCAAACAAGTCTCGATAGTTCGCTGGTGGTTTATCATGTATGGCACAATGTTGTGATCTGGTACAAACTCCAAATCACTTCACAACCGAAACATCAGCAAAAAAAAATTGAAAAACACATAATTCATCAGCTCAAACGAATCGTGAATACATAGACTAGCCAAACACATAAAAATGTTCAAAAAAACCACTAGTTTTCGACCATTCAAATAGGATTTTCGGATAAAATTTAGAGCTTTTGGTCACCATAGTGAGTCTTCGGATGAAACTGAACCGAAAACCATATCCAGAGACGAAAACTCGTCCAGATACACATCCGACCCGGAAAATTGTCCGAACACCCCATCCGAAAACTCTCGTCCGAAAACCTTCATCCGAAAACACTCGTTCGAGAACTCCGTCCGAAAGCCTCGTCCGAAAAGCCTCGTCCAAAGACCCTCGTCCGAATACCTTCTTCCGATAACCCCCGTTCGAATACCTCCGTCCGAAAACCCTTGTCTGAAGACCTCCGTCCGAAAACTCTCCGTCTGAGAACATCGTCTTCTTCGTTTGAGCCCTCGCCAAACCAGGTTTCTTCGATGCTTAATTATCTCCTATAATCGCTTGCAAACACTGGCAAAAACAATTCCGATCATAAATATACACTTTAAACATTCTTACCCTTCCTCTGCCATGGAGAATCAAAACTTTTTGAAGCTTAACAATGGTGGACACAAGCACACAGCTTAGAGGTGGCTAACGCTGATGAGAGGTGGCAAGGGGGTGGTGTGCGGTGGTGATGGGATGATGGTGACATAAGATTAATGATGGTGGATGGTGGTAAGTGGTGGTGAGTGTCGAAAAGAGGTGGTGTGCGACGGTGAGTGATCGATGGTGGCGGGAAGTTGTTGTTGGTGGATACGATGGCTGGTAGTGACGGTGGAGGTGTTGGTAGGCGGCTGATAGAGATGGTGGTAGGCGGTGGCTATGAGGGAGAGTGGTGGCGACGGGAGAAAGAGATGGGTAAAAGTGTTGATACATAATTTGTGCGTCATGTGAAGTATCTGAACGAGACGATATGAAGATTCAAGATAAGTTCAAGCTGCCGGCCGAACTAGGTCCGAACCTGAGGTTCGGACCCGCCGAACTTGGCGTTCGGACAGAGATCGGAGCAAACGTCTATATATAGGAACTTGTGCTTTGAATGACGAGCGAAGTGAGAGAGACCAGTTCTTAACTATGTGTTTTGACAGTGTTTCTCTAGAGAGCTTTAGAGAGAGTTTGTAATTGAGTCTATGTTGATTTCAATAAAACAAACTATTATTTACGTCTCGTGTTCACTCTACAATCAAGCAAACCTTTAGTAAGATCCGTCTTACGGTTTTTCAAGGATCTCTAGTGTTCTGAGTATGCTCATTACAAGTAACGTTGCACGACTCAATAACAACTTGAGTTCTTCTGTTGAACACTCGATAGGCAGCTGAGGTCATCGAGTATCCAACAAAATAACCATCATCTGCCCTAGGGGCAAATTTGGTTAACTGATCCGTCTGTATTAATATAGTACAAGCGCATCCAAACGGTTTTAATCTTTTTAGATTCGGTTTCACTTTGGAAAACAATTCGAAAGGCGTCTTGTTAGCATGTTTGACCAGGAGCGTTCTGTTCAGAACATAGCAGGCTGTGTTGACAGCTTCTGCCCAAAATTGCTGATTCAAGTTAGAATCAGCAAGCATTGTTCTGGCAGCTTCGATGATAGTTCAATTCTTCCGTTCAGCTACTCCGTTTTGTTGCGGTGTATACGGTGAACTGAACTGTCGAGTTATGCCTTTTTCATTACAAAATGCGTCAAATGTCTGATTCTTGAATTTAGACCCATTGTCTGATCTGATGATTCTAACCCGCTCTCTGTATCTGTTCTCGATACGTGTGACAAAATCCTTCAAAATCTCAGCAGTTTCAGACTTCTCTTTCAGGAAAAACACCCAAGAGTATCTGGAGTAGTCGTCAGTGATAACCAAGCAGTATGATTTTCCCCCTAAACTCTTGATGCTTACAGGCCCGAAGAAGTCGAGATGGAGTTGTTAAAGTATTGTTGTCGTTCTACCCGGTGGCTTTGGCTTGTAAGACGTCTTGTGTTATTTACCCTTCAGACATGCCACCCAATTGTCGATGTGGATGAATTCCTTCTCCGGCACACCGTCAACGTGTTTCCCCCTAACAAGGCGGTTCATGTTCCGAAAGTCACATGACGAGTTCGCCTATGCCATAGTGTAGAGTCATCTTCTGATGCCTTAGCCAAGAAACATGCAATAGAGCCAGTCGGCCTTGCAGCAGACATATCCAGAGCATACATATTCCCTTTCCGTTTAACTCGAAATAGAATCTGATCTTCGGGAATCTTGAAGCCAGGTTTCAGAATATAACATTCACAATTATCAAAGAACATTGGCATTTTGTTGTCGCAGATGTGAGAGACACTCAGCAGGTTGAACTTCAGATTAGACACCAAATTCACTTTGTCAAATGAAATTTCACCATTAGTCAAGAGACCATTTCCTATTATTCTTCTACCCCGAACATCACCTCCAAAGGCAACAGGACCACCGTGCAATATTGTTTTAACATCATACAGCAGGTCCGTGTTCCCTGTCATGTGCCTGGAACAGCCACTATCTAACTACCACGTATTGGCAGCACTCTGGGCCAGTCCCTGCACATTAAAAAGAAAGTGATTAGTTTTGAGATGGACCCGGGCCAGATTGACCTGGGACCTTCTTATTGGGTGCTATTTTCACTGGAGGAGCATTTGTTGTTTGAACAACAACAGGAGGATTTTTTGAAGATGTAACACTTGGTCGAGGAGCCCTTCCATGTTGTTGAACCATCATAGACCTAGGCATAAAAGCAGGCATCCTCACTTGTTGTTGAACTTGTGGCCTCAAAGCTTTTACCTTCCTTCCTGTTTTGGTAAAAAACTGCCTAAGCAATTAGTTGATCAAACTTGTAAGTGAGGTAGAGTGTTTGATGAAGTTAGCAAGAAAAATGCAAGTTTGGATGTTGACACGAGGATGTAACGAGGGAAAATCTAGGAATCCTTGAGTATCCTCAAGGAGCCTAGCAAAAAACCTCGGGGGCCGGTTCAAAGTACCTGCCTCCTAAAACTTTTATATGATGAAAGTTTTTAGTACAAATGAAATGAGCTCGTATTCTAAGTGTTGCAGAGAGTTCTGATCGTAAAAAAGGTGTGTGTGTGCAAGCCTAGAGCTCGTTTTAAATAAAGATTACATTTCAACAACCTATCCTAAAAAGTAGCAACTAAGTCCACGTCTTCCACATAGCCGTTGAGGTCCATTTGGTCCACGTTTCTGTTAGCTTGACCGAGTCTTTAGGATATGTGATTTATACTCGAGCTAATCTGCGAATAACAAATAAAAAGGAAAAAACAACTGTTAGTAAATAAAGATAGATCAGGATCCTTACAGTGGAGTGCTTTCGAGCTAGTCAGCATATCCTGAAATTCGGTACCAACAATTGCCCCCAAATTTTCGACGGTTAGCGCATGCGGGCCAGCTGACGAGAATTTGAATTTAAATCTTATCTTTAACTAATGATAATCCGAGAGAAATTAGCTTAGCTCAACTTCCTAGGCGGAATTGTCGTCGATATTTTTCTTATAAACCCCATCTTCTCTTCATTATCTCTCACAATTCCTTTTTCGGCAAAACCCTAGAGCTTCCGCGAATTTCCACAGGTCAGTCCTTCTTCTCTTATGTCTTCGTCTTTTCCGGTCATGGGAAAGAAAATGCTTCGCTCTTCGGCCACTGTCTCTGACAACGTGGCCGACGACTTCACCGACGAGGGACTCCTTCCGGCGACGGAGGCAGAGACCTGCAACTTTGATGATCGAAAGATTGCAATGTTGCAGCGATCATCGAGCTTCCCTACCGGAGCAGAATTCCGTTCATACGACCCCACCTTGAAAGTTGATCACATTTCCGACGAGTGGGTCTGTTTTCTTTACTACCCTTTTCTTCTCGGTATGACATTTCCGTTTCCGGTCCTAGTGAGCGAGTTCTTTTCAGTTACCCACCTTGCTTACTCTCAAGTCATGCCTATGGTGTGGCGAATTATTTTCTCTCTCCATAACCTGAATCAAACCCATAATTTGAATATCGGGGTTGCTGAGATCTGCAAGGTGTACCGGTTGGCCACTCATGGCAACAGCAGATTCGTCTTGAAAATCAGAACCGGAGAAACCCAGATGATCCCCAGGGTTTCTCACAATGACCATGACTGGAGGCGCCAATTCTTCTTTGTCAAAAGAAGTAGCCTTGTCGGTTGCGAGAACCTTCCTACCCAATGGATTGTTAAGGGTAGGAAGAGTTTTTGCAATATCGTAATTTCATATACTCCTCAATTTCACTTAACTGATATGCTTGCTTTCTTATCTTAACAGCGCCCAAGTTTGAAGCTCTGATTAAGCCAACCCGTGAATCCTCAAAGAAGCTCAAGGATCTCTACAGCATCCCAGTGGTAGAAAGAAGTTGTCAAGCCGAAGACGTCTCAAGTGCTAAAAGCATCTCTCAGCAGTCTCTCAGCCCCTCAAGAACCATGTCTGCAGGTATATACGGGTACCCAACTCTTTTTTGATTTAATCTCCAGTTTGCTGTTTCTGATCCTTTCTCTTGACTCTGATGAAGCTCCAGGTTCAGGCTCCAACTTCTCTTTCCAGGATCTCAAGCTACTCATTGCCAAGAAAGAAAAAACCGAGGGAACCAGCAGCAAGGCTCCAGTTTAGGTTTATGCTCCTACATCTCGTCCTCCCAGCACCCGGTCCAAGGCTTCCTCTGCTAAGAAGCGCAAAGTTTCAGATGCCACCATCAATGTGCACAGCTTTGATGACCTTCCTCCTGTGGCACCTGCCAACAAGCTGCTCTCCCTGCAGACTTTGGTGAACATCATAAGTACAGTTCAATATTGGAGAAGTATATTAAAATTATAGATAGAATACTTCCCTTATTGATTCTGATTCGTTTGATTTGGTGCAGGGCATCGACAAGCTGAGCCATGTAGTCATCGATCTTGAAGGCAAAGTGGAAGCGACGGAGCAGAAGCTGGAGGCAGCTGAGCAGAAGCTTGAAGCCTCCGAGCTTAAGCTTGATCAGGCCATGCTCCGCCTCGAGAAGATGGGTAAGACAGCTGCCAGCAATGCACGCTACTATGAGAAGCAGCTCAAGAAAAAGGATGCTGAAGCCGCTGAAGCTCTGAAGTTGGCCGATTAAAATGCTAAAGCCTCTGCTGCCATCAGCATTCTTGAATGCATGATTGAGATGGCCACAACTGCTCAAGCCAAAGACTTCAAGGTGGAAAACTAGCCGGTCCAAGAATGGATGGATAGCCTGAAGATGCTGCTTGCTGTGAGGGGAGAGACATCGAAAGAAGCCTCTGAAGGTGCTGAGCTGAGGGTGGTCAATGAAGAAGCTGATGGTGAGAAGGAGGAGGAGAAAGAGAAGGAGGTGGAGAAGCAGGTGGAAGCTGCTGGTGATAAGTTGCGCGATGAGCACAATGCAACGGTCTGAGCCCACTTTTTTTTAAAGGTAGTTTGTTTGGTTTGTGGTTCTGTAAACAATGGTTGTGGTGAAACTTAAACAGTGGTGGTTTAACTTTTGGGAGCTTGGATGGAGGGACCTTGAGTTTCAAGGCGAAGTCCAAGCTACTTTAGATAATATGGTTGGCCTCAGGTGGAGGGATCTTGGGTTCCAAGACGAAGCTTGGGGTCAACTTCTTAAATTTCCTGCATATATGACAATCTAGTAGTATTTTGACTATCATGGTGTGTTGTGCAAATTGTAAAAAAATTTCAAAAACATTTGAATGAGGATCCTGTAGGATGCTCAAAAACTTATCAAATTTTCCAAAATTAACAAACCATGACGTCGGCCAATACTTGGTTAGTAATAAAAATATGTAACACATGCAGTACCAATGTCACCTGTTCAAGAATATTCCAACCGTCGAGATAGTCAAGATCCTGGAGGATATTCAGAAATCCTTAAGATAGACTTGAGGAAACTGAGAATAAGTTATGAGCACTTAGGAATAAGCCAAACAGGGGTCAAGCCCAAAAACTTGAGAGAAACGAATGTGCCTAAAATTTTGTTAGTGCGAGAACATTAAAAACCTTCGTTGATCTGAGGACAAGCTCAAAAATACTTGGGACTAAGCCAACTGGGGTCAAGCCCAAAACTTGAGAGACACGATAGTGCCTAAACCTCAGTTGACATGAAAATGCCAAAAACCTTAGGACCTTTACAAGATGACACGTCTGCCACCCATTTTGAAGTGCACTCCTTGGCCAACAGTGATGAAATTATCAGCCACCCTTGGATAGACTGGTCGCACCACCTTGAACCATAGGCCACCATCGTGCGCTCCTGGCGAGGGTCTTGCGCTCTTGGCGATTCCCATTGGTGAATGAGAAGGTGAAAACCTCCTTAACCTTTGATTGCATTCAGAATGCTTTTGACGTAGAAGAGGTGATCAGCCTCTAACATATGACAAGGTGCTTAGAACACCTACAAAAAACTCAAGTCTTCTCTCCTTTGTAGCTGGATTGCCTTCATACTTTTTCCCAAATCAACCCATATCTCATGTCCTGAAGTAGCCTCACGAAATTGATGTAGCAAGTCATCATTCAATGCCATCTTTATACAACCCAATGCACGCATGTCGAGTTTCCTTTGTACCCTTTCAGCAGGAGTCAGCTTATCCAAAGGTTTTGGAATCCTCTTCCTGTTGTTAGGAGGATCAGCAACAGTAGCAACAGCTGCGCCAGTAGCAGCAGCTTCATCAATTTCAAACACAGCCGGACCTTCAACGATTGAAGTCAAAAGATCATAATCAACATACTTTAGAAACAACACAAACTTCCCTTTCCAATCATCGAAGTCACTTGCGCCCATTAGTTTTGGAGGACGATTGTGACCTTGCATGACAGGAGTAAACTGATTGCCTTCAGCCATTGGAAGTGAGAAACACGAAAATTTAGCACAAACTTGCTAAATTGACTTACGGTTCGGACGGATTGAACGCTTGGTTCAAAATGCTCAAATTCTTGTAGAATGCTTGAATTCACACAAATCCTACATTCACAAACATAAACAAACTTAATTAGTCATTGACAAGTGAGATTTGAGCAAAAACTTTGAAAAATCAAATTTTCAGACTTAGCCAAAATTTGAACAGCTTGTTCTTGAGTGATTTCAAATTTCAAAAATCAATGTTGACAAAATCAATGTTTAAGATCATCAATAGGTTCAAAATTCATGTAGGATTAGTTTACTCAACTGACATAAACTCCAAAAACCACTCTAAATGACCTAATTTGATGAAATAGTAAGATTATGTGAAGAACACCAAACACCACCACTTTTAGCCTCTCAAATCTTCAATACTTTATCTTTTTGAGAGAAACCAGTGCCTATAGTTTCGGTTTTATGTGTATAAATCTCGCCATTCATCAATTTCAACAAAGAATCAACAGAAAAATAATTTTGGAAAATATTTTCAAGAACAGACTTAAGGAAATGCGACTGTTCTTGGTTGAATCTTGAAAATCCGACTATTTTTCTTGAGTTTTACAGAAATCTGAGTGAACCATTGTGTTTCTTGAGTGATTTCTACCAATAATCAACTCAAACAACAAGCAAATCTATCCAAAATTGACAACTCATATGAGATTTTCTCCATTTTGAGAAAAACTTCAAAAATGAAGAACATGGCTCTGATACTAATTGTCAGGACCAGATTTGAGCAACATGTTCTCATATGATTCATCATACAAATGCGCAAATCATGTGTAATGGTCAATTCTGGATGAATCTGCATCAATGCTCACCCATTGATGATTACTAAAGCTCAAGAACACACACTAACACCAAGAACAAAAACAGAAAAGCTCTCTTGTAGGATATTCCAGGAGTGTCGTCCCTCAATAGGGTTTTCTCAACTATATATATACTACAAGAGAGCATAAGACAAAAAGAATGTTTGACACACACAATCATTACCTTGATTTCAGCAAAATATTCTATCAGCACAGACAAGTTCGCTAGGCATTAGACAAGTTCGCTAGGCATTAGACAAGTTCGCTAACGAGTAACAAGTTCGCTAACAAGTCCGCTAAGCACAAACAAGTTTGCTAACAAGTCCGCTAAACACAAAGAAGTTCGCTAACAAGCTCTCTAAGCACAAACAAGTTCGCTAACAAGTTCGCTAAGCACAAACAAGTTCGCTAACAAGTCCGCTAAGAATGGACAAGTCCGCTAACAAGTTCGCTAAGAGCAAAACAAGTTCGCTAAGTTTAGAAACAAGTTTGCTAAGTAAACAAGTCCGCTAGGAACTAATCAAGTACGCTAAGACAAACTTTGAAAAAATATGATCAGTCTTAAACAAGTCCGCTAAGTTCAATTCATAGAAGTTCGCTAAGAGAAAGAAACAAGTACGCTAGATTCATACAAAAATGTTTCTAAGTACAAGTTCAAAGTCTATTACAAAACAAAGTATCAAAACTAAACAGGACATCAAAAAGGTCTTCACCAGCAATACTCAACGGTGAATAGTTTGTGTTGCCAACAAAACAGGTTCCAACATTTTGTTCCTTGAACCAACCCGTATATAAACAAACGGTTCATTTGTATCTGAGACATCTTCGGAGTTAGGCTCAAGAAAGACAACATCTTCTGATTCTTCTTCATCAATCAAGGTACTAACGGCTGGTGTTTCAGTTTCAGTGACAGTCACAGGGACTTCTTATGTTGAAACAACAGGTTCTGAGAAAGCAGGTTGAGAGACAACCGGTTCTTGAACTACCGGTTCTTGAACCACTAGATCTTGTTCTTGTGCAACAGGTGTTTGAATCTTTCGTTTAGGTCGTTTAATTCTTGATTGTTGTGATTGTTGATTCTGTTCTTCTATCCAACTATAATCCAATTCCTCAGAATCACTGTCCTATGCATGACGAGCTGCACCCTGAGTTGGTGCAACATAGTTTGGATTAGCCAAGTGACCAATCAATCTTTTCAGTTTTGGCCGCTCTTCAGGTGACTTTTTCTAATAAGAAGCCAATGCACCGACACTGGTCTCATTCATATGCTTTAAATCCATCGTTCACTCCAGCTGTTGGTTTCATACTTGGATGCTTGATGCTGATCTTTGGCCTCTCAACTTTAGGTTCACTTATCATGCCATCAGTTATTCCCTTGAACTTGGAGGAGAAGGATGGTAGTTCATATCCTACATCTGGTTCTTGGTCAAACATTGATCCAGATGTCATAAAGATCTTCCCCTCAGGCCGTGTCGTCATGATCACCTTTTCCCTTTCGACTTTGTCGATTACTTTGAAGTATGGGGTTTCAATTTTAGGGTATGGTTTCAACTCTACCCCAACTTCATCAGAATTGGAATTATGACACCTGTTGTATTCTCGGCACTCAGCATCATTTTCTGATATATCCTTTACCCTCCCTTCACCATAAGTCATATTTGCTTCATTATCAATTTCTTCTTGTGTCAATGGTGTAGTTCCAACCAAGACACTATCAATAGGAGGAGGAGCTTCTTTATAATCAAGCTCGGTTCGTTCAACTTGTTCCTCACTAAGAAGTATTCCTATAATGTCTCTGGGAACTGGTGGAGGAATAATGCTGTTTGCAGCCAAGGCCTTATCAGTCTTTTCTGATCCAAATCCAGGTGTGTGTTTCCCAACTTGACCAGTCACAACAGCATGTGACAATTCCTTTCCAGCATCAAGCATTCTTTTGCTCCTCATTTGATTCATATCAAGTTTAACCTGCAACTCATTGTTTTTATGCTTAAGGTCATATATCTGCTTACTAAGCTCAGCTATTTCTAACTTAGCGTTGTCATACAGATAAGCGTTCTCAGTTGCAAGTTTCTTATATTTCACTATGTCTAATTTCTGAGCTTTAACCTTCTCTTCATTCTTTTGCCATCTACCCTTAAAGGAACTCCTCTCGCACTTTGTCTCAAACAATTCTGACTGAAAATTTTTACAGATTTGCCTAAGTCCAAGAATTAATCGAGCACATGTAGGATTCGGGCATATCTCAGTTTCGTCAACTTCATCTAAGAAAGCATCCTTGTCCTCAACCATATTCTTTTCTTCAACCACTGAACTCATTATGCAGCTTCTGAAAATTTTGAAAAATCAGCAAAAAACGGCAAAATTGGCAAAATCACTATTCAAAGAATAGTGTCAGAAACTTAAAACTGAAAAACGGAGGCCTTCGGAGTGGAATTTGGGGGTCCAAACGAGCTCCCCTGGACGTTAGTCGGGGGTAATTCTGGGGCTTGATGTCACGAACGTCGTGTTCAAATTTGAGCCTCTAACTCCAAACGAGTCAAAAGTTACGCCCGTTTCCGTGAAAGTGTGAAAAAGTGACTTTTTGCCGCAAAACCTGTTTCCGATCGTAAACCCTATTTACGATCGTAATCACCTCCGGGTCGTAAACAACGATCGTGAACTCCTGTTTCCGATTAAACCCAAAATCGTAAACTATTAACCGCGTTTAAAAATCGTAAACTCAGATTACGATACACGATTCCGATCCAAAAATGTCGTAAACCCCTGATTCCGACAAAGTACACTCGTAAACTCCAATTGCCGGGTCGTAAACACGTAAAAATCCAAACTTTATGTCGTGAACGTGATTCAGATGACGATCTTCAAGAACACCCGGTCGTAAACACGTGAAAAACCCAGAAAACACTCGTAAACCCGAAGAACAGCAGCAGTAACGATCGTAAACCTTCAAACAGCCTTTAAACCTTCAAAAAATTGACCTTTTTCCAGAAAAACTTGAATCCAATATCGTGAGAACCTCGAAACACTCGTTTCTTGGCTCTGATACCAATTGTAGGTCCGGAAATCTCCCAAACACACGATATACTAATCAAACACGTGTGCGGAATCCTCGTGAAAGATCGATTCCAGACGAATAGTAGTAGAAGAGACTAGATCTATAAGAAAGATGAAGTCTTGAATGATAATCAACTACTATTGAAGCAAAGAAAAGGCTGATCGTAATCAAGAACACTTGAAGAAATCTTAAACTTGGAATCAATGCTTAAGTTAATCATAAACACAAATGGGTTTATATAGGTACCCAATGGGTTTACTATTGGGCCCCTTGTGGATCATAAACCCAATAGTAAACCCAAACCCAATCATAAACTAGCCTAAATACAATAGCAAACTAGCCTATGATTTTAATGAAACCCTCTAAGCCCAGCCCAACTTATTTAATATTACAAGCCTTATAATCTAGCCTCTACAACTCGATATTATTTGCATCAACGAATTCGTGGAGAATGTTTCGTCATCAGAATTCCGTTAAGTTCCATGCGGTAGGAACTGTTGTAGGAGGACTACATCGCTTAACTCTTTGGAGTGATGTTAAAGAGGTCATCGAGATATCTGATGACGAGAGTGTTGGGAATAGCAACACTATATGATTTTATGTTTTTAATTAAATAAGACTTTATTTTGTTATGAAATAATTGGCTTATATAAAACTTTGTCATTTTTGGAATAAGTGTGTTTGTGGTTTGCAATTATTTTAATAAAATGGTTATGTTTGCTTTGATATTTGGTGTTTACAATGCAAATGTTTATTCAAATTATTTTCAACAGGATAACACAAGAAGTCAGATGCACATGTATAACTTGTTAGTTTAAATTAAACATGTAAATCATATATGAAACACCCCACACAATGGTAGATGATAAAGTGTATTAAAATGCACGGACATGGTAATCTCGTAGTGTTGATGTGCTCAACATATTACGGATGCACAAGTGTGAATTGTGACGTATGAATGCAAGATATGTTATTATGGATTACAATATATGATATTGTAATTTATAAATTTGTAGAAATTTATGAAGGTCAAGTAGATGCGTCTACCACCTCAATGTTGTTGAACTATTAGAAGACTTGGTCTTCATTTGGGAGAGTATCCTAAAACATATAGTTCTAGAAAAGAAGGGATGATAAATCACTTGTGTAATGGAGTGTTGAGTGTCAATTTGGTTGACTACATCTCAAAACAATATTGATTATATTCTGGATTCTTTCATATTGGTTATGAATGCACTCACCAAATTTAATCGAATTAAGGCTCATGATGAGGCCTTCGAGTATCATTGGTGTTTTGGATACTAAGGCAAATAGGTTATGATCCTAAAACCGAATAATAGGTTATGTATGTTTTTGTAACATACATATGAGACGTACACAATGTTATTGGTCTAGTCTCACGAATTTGTCTAAATGAATGTGTGAATGTGGGAAATGGATATTGTGATATCCATTGAGGCTGTGATGAATCAGAATGATGCATCTTCTGTTCACATGCTAACGTATTGCAGTCTAAGGCATGCTAGACTAGCACTAGGTTGATTGTGAAGCTCTGTTAAGAGTAATCAACTATAACATTCAAGATACACATGAACACAAGACTGGATTTGTGTATAGACAAAGTTCAAGAAAGTCTACATTCGGTGTAAGGAACATGATATAAACTATGGAAAACTTGAATGACTATATCATTAAAGTTGATATTACCTAGTTTTTCGACGCCTATAGCAATTTTGATTTCTTCCGAACCACTAGTTCTTTCGAACAGGTTCTTCCGGACTTGTGTGGTCCTTCGGATAAGTTGTTCTGGAATCGTGAGGTTCTTTCGGAAAGGTGGTTCCGGACTCATGTGGGTCTTCCACAATTTCTAGAATTATGCTAGAGGTTAACTTAGAACTATTCTTAGTATGAGATGCTTGTGTGAACATACTTATGGGAAAAGCATGTGTTGCTTACATCAACTCTAAAGCACTCGTGAGCTAATATATATAATGAATTGAAGTTATGGACCGTAATGATACATTTATTGTTCAAAGTGTGATAATAAGTGATGTCACATAAAGCTTATCAAAGTGCAGGCAATGTGGGGGGAGAGAGACTATTTGAGAAACAACCAGTGTGATGGTTGAAATGGCATAACCATAGAGAAAGGGAGAACCTTTCCTAACCCTATTTGGATGTCATCCAATGACACTTAAATGTGGGGGTGGCTTGCATTTGGTATATATATTTGGCAATAAGGATTGAAATCATATGACTAAGTGGAGTACATAATAGTCATAAGGATGTGTTCACCTTGGAAAGACTATAATGTGGTCACAAAGGGTACTTATTGCAAGATCAAGATTATAAATCTTGGCTGCAAATTATCTTGGTTGGTTTGATGAATTGTGGGAACCATCTAGTTTATGATAACTGAGTGGTTGGCATCCCAGGGAAAGATCCGCTAGCTCCCATGCAGATGATATGCTCATTGATGTAAGTAATGTCAGGACGTCTTGGATGTAAGATTTGACATGAAAGACATGGGAATGACAAATGTGGTTTTGGAAATTCAAAAACACATGAACTGAAAGTGGACTTGTTTAAAGTCAAACCCACTATGTGGACTAAAATTCTTGAGAAGTTATGGGAATGGCAAATAGCTTTTGCAAATGGTTTTTGCAATGACTCTAATGTGGCTAGAACTACAAACTGACACGCA